>JAELVL010000002.1:7205000-7805000 GCA_018853505.1 Colletotrichum camelliae | reverse complement strand
TGGCGTTGCACCGCGGGGAGTTGTTGGAACGCGTATTCACTCCTCTGTGATCTTCCATTGGCCCAAGACCCTTACTCTGCACTTTACCCCGGGCCCAATTCCCCCGCTCGACCCCGGCAGACCCCATAAAACGCATTTCTTCATCGAATCGAAGGAAGACCCGGGATTTCAAGAATTTCGCTCCAACAAGTTTATCTGCAGCGCAGTATCATTAGCGACAGCGAGTATGTAATCCTGCCAGGGTTGCTCCCTCTTTCGTCCTCTTCAAGACACTTGGCCCGGTCTCAGTCGCAACAGACACTGCTAGGCTAAATCCTGACTTCTACCGACAACACGCTACTGCACGTGTGAGGCACATCTCGCGGAACATGGTCCGTTGAAGCAGGTTGTCGGGTTTGGCCAGGATAGAGGTACGCCTGGATTGCTTCCATGATCAGATTCTTCTTTCCTCAGCCACCAAAGACAGGCAAGTTGGGAATCTGGCAGTGGCAAGAACCATGCATCTTTTGACAGGATCCAATGGGCTTTCAGGGCAAAGGGGGGTTAGGCAAGGTTCGTCCCCATTGGAACCCACCAGGGCGCATCTACTATGTACACTATTACATACTTCTATCCTGAGAAGCTCTACGTAGAAAGGGGCCCGAGCAAACGTACCGTAGAGACGCAGACTGGCATCATGAACAGCATAGTCCGTGCGCCGTCGTATTCGTTGAAATAACGTAAATGCAACCATGGATGGACGGAGCGGCCGAAAGAAGGAATTGAATCGGCCGAGCTTTGAATGGCAACACTGCCTCCTATGCGTAAAAGAATTACAAGTAAAGGGGAGCGTGATGGCATCGCCACATGAAATAGTCGTTGTGTCGTTGACGTATCTTAGAAGAAGATTCAATAGCGGCCCGATCGAAGGCCGCATGCAAATGCAGACGTGGAACCCGTCTTCGATGTCAGACATGAGAACTGAAGCGGGTGCAGGAGACAATCTTGAATCTAATTAAACGAAGCCACCTTCGCTGAAAATCCGATGAAGATTCGGGAAGCTCGGGACATGAGAGGCGCAGCAGGGTTGAGGCTCCTGAGCAGAAATCTTGTTTTCCACTGTATTGTGACTGCAGCCAGGAACGGGCAGTCACACTAGACCCAGACTCAAATGAGACGAACCCTCGCCATAGAGATGCAGGTGCTTCCGTTCCTGCCGTCTCGGCTACATCACCCCTGCATGCAGAGACACACTTTGCCATTCTCTGGATCAGAGTAGAAGTCTCCTCCGAGTGTTGCCCAAACAGATAGAACATTGCCCCTCTGAAAGAGACGCAGGAGGTGATTCATGGATGCGAGATGGCCCCCAAGTTTATGTAAAGCGTTCGCCTTGTTGATCGTCGAGATCTTCAGTATAAGGCTAAGACGTTGGCGCTGGTCTGGGTTCTTGAAGATCAAGACTGGATCTGTGGATCTTTTGATCTCCCCCTTCACCGTTTTCAAGTTTCCGTCTGGCGGTCAACTTCAGCAGCCATGGCTGCCACACCCGCTGAGATTCGCACTGAGTCGAATGGGCATATCGTAAGCGGTATCGCAATCGGCTTCGTCGCTGCTTCAGCGGCTGTCCTCTCCCTCAGGCTCTACACACGACTTGTGCTTCTGAGGACTGCTGGAAAAGATGACTTGAGTATCGTGGTTGCAGAGGTGAGAACATATCCAGTGTGGATTCTCCTCAAGTACACAAAGCTGACATTTTCCATAGTTGTTCGCAATCGTTGTGACCGTTGCAACCTGCCTTGGTAGGTTTCTCACTGTGGCTCTCCGCGGCAACGCTGACAGGCCAATGTAGAGGTCAAGTATGGCATGGGAAGGCATGTCGAGAATGTGTCTCTGGAAGAAACGCTTCAACAACTCAAGGTGAGGCAAGCCGTCATGCATAACATTCCAATCGACACTCGGTTGCTTACAGCCGATCAGTTCTTGCTTGTCGCAGTCCTCCATTACAACATGGGGATGAACGTCGTCAAGGTGTCCTTTCTCTTCCAATACAGGCGCGTCTTTCCTTCGAAGGGAGTTCAGAGAATCTGCCTCTGGGCAATGGTGTTTGTTGTCGTCTGGGCATGCGCTCAGGCGACTTTACTAGGCACCTCATGCCTGCCAATCTCCATCATCGTTCCTAGCACGGCCAGCTTCTGCCTCAATACGCTTCCTATTTGGTACTTTTCATCAGCTATGAGCATGGCTACGGACATTATGATATTTTGCATACCCCTGCCGTCCGTACTCAAGCTGAGGCTCCCTACAAAGCAGAAGGCCATGTTGTTTGGAGTCTTTTCTCTCGGCTTCTTGTGAGTATCCATATCCCAGTCTGAGATGCGACCTGTTTTCTTCTCAGTAATGCGTGACTAACTCTGGCGAACAGTGTGTGCATCATCTCCGTCTACAGAATGTTCACCCTTCGCACCGCCGTCTACAGTGAAGACCCTCCCTGGGAGAACATCGGCGCCGCGATCTGGTCCGCCATCGAACTCAACACCTCCATCATTGCCGCCTCCCTGCCGACTCTCCGGCCGTTGCTCGCGAAGTGGCTGCCAGGAGCTGGTCTGTCGTCTGCTCACAAGAGCGGGACCAGCGCATACCCGCGATATGGAAGCTCGTCGGGAATCGGCCGCAGCAACTTCAAGGAGCTGAAGAGCAACAATACGCAAAGGGAGGTCAGCACCAAGGAACTGGTGCTGAAGGATATGATAGCCAGCCAGTCGGGGGCTACACCTGCGGTCTATTCTCATGTGACGGCGGAGCCGAAGACCGGCCACGTTGGCCAGGAACTGCGCGGAGACTTTAGGAACCAGATAATGGTGACGAGAGAGACCACCATTAGGCAGGGGCGTTGAAACGATATGGACTTCTGGGGAAGGTCTATCAGGATCTCGTAGGGGTGGCATCTCAGATAGAATGATATTGGATCACAGGTCTGAGACAATCGGGAATCAGCTGCTTCTTTATTCAAGTCTGTGTGAACTTCATGCCTGCTTCCTGTTCCCGCCAGATTCACCTTCTTGGCGTGCTATGCGCCAACCATTATTGGTATCATGGAGCCGCTTCTCCAGTTGGTGTGGGCACCTTACCGGGGACTTCCCATCCTCCCTCGTTCCGATGGGTCTATACTCTGTGATTGCTTGCCGGCAGTGGTTTTGAGACGTGCCCATATAGCACCCGCAGATACCGGTAGTCTCCGCAATGGCCGGGACCAAGTCTTTCCATAACATCGATTGACGTCGCTTTCCCCCGTTGCGATTCCGTCTTTAGGTACTTTTTCCGGGAGTAATGTCGATCTCCAGGTGCAACTTCCTCGAGCCTCAAACAGCGATCTCAGGCAGCCTCTCAACGGAGTATTTTCCCTTTCCAACCGCAATCAAAGGCACGCCAGGAACCTTCCTCAGCTTTTGTCTCAGCGCTCTATCGTTCGTTCCAACCAGGTAGCAGCGGTTCTTCGTGACGGTCGTCACGATGCAGTCGTCGGCGTACGTGCCAGAGTGCGAGCAGCGCAACCTCTCGAACCGTTCGTCCTTCGCAAGGCGCAGCGCCAGGCGGAACTTCGGCCCCAGCTTCTCGAGCTCGGCGATGGTGCATTCTGTCACGACGGGTGTGCATTTCGCGAGGAGGAGGTCCATCAGGCCCATGACGACGTCGATCTTGTGGCGGACCGTGTGCGCGAAGAAGTTTGTGTCGAGGATGATGTGGTATGGAGGCCCTAAGTCTTGGTTCGATTGGAAGTAGAGTCCAGAGGGAGCCTGGGGGATGTGTCGGACGAGATCGGCATCGTTTCTTGGTGGTCGACTTCGATTCCGCCTCGGTCGCTTTGGCAGCAAGAGCGTGGCGGCGGCCAATTAGCCGCTTGGCCTGAAGCACGTCAGAACGTTTGAATCTCTGGTCGCTTGGGATGTTCTTACCTGCCGAATTTTCTCGTCTTTTTAGCGACGCCCATATTTGCTGTTTGGTGGGATGATGGTTGGGCGGACGGGAAGATTCACAGCAGCGATGCGATGCGCTTGGGACTTTTTCTGCCGCGGACTTTTAGGCGGTGAGTGTTATGCCACCCTTTTTAGTGCCAGTGCATAAGGTTGTGCATTGGATCCGGTCGGATCCGCTTACTATGTGGGTCCAGTTCCGTCTCGGCCCCGAGTGAGTCCGGCGGCGGCCGTTCATCCGCTTCTCGAGTACTTGGCCAGAACGGTCCATAGTCTCTTAGACCAGGTCGACATGTCGGCGCATTAGGTCGTCCCATCTGAGTAGTTTGATTTCATTCTCCCGATAGATTGACTCGCTACTCTGGGCTGCGCTACTCTGGGCTGAGGACTCGTAACAATGATACTCTAGGCATCGGCCCTATCATCCAGCGGCAATTGAATCACCATGAACTAACTGTAAGAGCCATTTGTAAATTCTTTGTGGGACGATTTCCATTAAGTGAATCGGGCTTTTGACACTACATCCGTTAATAAAGGTACGATGGAATTTCGGGGTGCCTGGTAGTTTCCGTACAGGGGCTTCCCCTCTACGGCCAAGCCTGACACAGCGCTGAGTGGTGGACGCAAATATTTCCGCTCGCGCCACGTGGTAGGCAATGACTTAGACACCGTTCATCCGGTTCTGCATCTCGCAATCGATCCCTCCCCGCAGACTGCGATTTTCCGGGAGCGGGGAAGCGGTGGACGAACACTAGCATTGTAAAAGGAAATTGCATCAGAAGAATTCTATAATTACCAGAGAGTACCTCACCCGGAGCATCAAGATGTTTCCACACTAATCACGAATTCCTGTGTTGATGCCCTCGTGATGGCCGTCTCTTTAGCAGTCCTGATCGGACTTGCCGCCACATCAGTGCTTGCATCTCCTTTAGCAGTAGAGGCGCCTTTTGACTGGCAAAAGACTAACTATGTGTAAGTCCCGGTTGCATCACTGGCGCCCGCACTGACAAAACATACCTAGCCTTGCATTCGGAGATTCTTACACATTCGTGCAAGGAACTGAAGGGTACTGGGGTTACAGCTTCATCGGCTCTCAACTAAACATATCGTTCACTCCTGAACAGCTCTTATCGGACCGCATTGTTCCTGGGCAAAACACCTCATCGGCTGGAGGTCCTAATTGGATCGAGGAACTTACTGCTTGCAAAGAAGGCTTGCCACGAGACTGCGAGATTCAGTTATGGAACTTTGCATTCGCGGGAGCTGATGTGTCCACCACTTTGTAAGTTTTGGATGTCCGGCGATCGAGATGATGGTTTCAGATCCATTAGCTAATGTCCAGCAAGTGTCCCACTCCACCATGACTACACAATATCGTTCCAAAATCAAGTATCCCAATGGAACGAATATGGAAAATCGGTCATCAACGCAGACACAAAAAGCTCGCTCGTGGCTTCGTTCATTGGAATCAACGACATCAACGACATGGCCAACTTCCAGTTCCCTGTCCAAAACTTGACAAACTTTGAAGAGCTATACACCGCGGTTATTGCAGAGCAGTTCGAGGCTCTAGAGACCGTTTACGAAGCTGGCTATCGCGACTACCTCTTTCTCAACTTACCTCCCTTGGACAAAACGGTATGGCATTCTCATCGTATCTTATGAGCCCCATTCTGACTGTGGACAGCCTGCTGCGCAAACCGATCCCACTCGGAAGCCAAACACAACGATGATACATACTTTTAACAATGTTCTCAACCAAACCGCGAAAGCCTTCACAGAAACACACCCCGGAACAACTGCATTGGTGTTTGACACATACAACTGGCTCACCTACGTCTTCAATAATGCGGCCACTTTTGGCATCACCAACACCACAACGTTCTGTCCCAAGTACAACGCGTGGGACATCGCGACCAACTACGCTTCGTACGGCTGTCAACCAATTGGTGAATACTTCTGGTACAACTCGGGGCACATCACATACACTGTTTCCCAGCTGCTTGGTTCCAAAGTGGATGAATTCTTGGCTCAAAAGAGCGGACAGTGCAGTGAGAGGGGAAACGCTAGCGCGTCTTGGGGAACGCGATGGGTTGATGGGGTCGCAAGTTAGCAGTAAAAGTCATGTATAGTATAGAGCTCTGGTAAGTGCGCTTGTGTGCCGAAACCCATTCCCGTTGTCTCTTCATTTAGACCAAGATGTGCTCCTCAATGACAAAACAGGCCAAATTGGAAATTCATTTCGCATCATGCCTATGGTTTTATTACATGTCTCCCGGACGTATTCTAAACGCCAGCCTTGACCCACACAAAAGAGGCAAAGTGATGATTTGCTTGTATGTGGGAGTATCGAGCTACGGGAAAGGGACCAAGGGTCTTGCTAGCCGGGCAGTTTCCCCTATGCCTCTGATCGTAGCGTACTCCATACTTCTAAATGGACATTAGAAGTAGAGAAAGCGACACGGACAGCGATAATAACAACAACAGCAATAGACCGCGACAATAGACAACGATAGACGACGACGACGACGACAAAAGCGAATACACAGGTAACATAGTCGCCGTAAGAGGATATATCTGTGTGTGTGGACACTGCCCGGATAGCCAACTGACACTGCACGGCTAGCAAAACTCGTGGGAAATGCTAAGTTTGTAAGTGCTAGATCCGATCACCCCATGCAAAGTTTTGCTGTGCCAATGATCACCCGATCGAGTGCCTGTGTTAG
This sequence comes from Colletotrichum camelliae, assembly GCA_018853505.1. Classification (NCBI taxonomy): domain Eukaryota; kingdom Fungi; phylum Ascomycota; class Sordariomycetes; order Glomerellales; family Glomerellaceae; genus Colletotrichum; species Colletotrichum camelliae. The sequence goes on along the minus strand of JAELVL010000002.1, from coordinate 7,798,324 downwards.
ACATCTAGTCCTTGATTCCTTCCCAAGGTCCTGTGTCCATGGCGCGGATGGACTCGGCGCCGAGACGAGCTCCGGGGCGGGCCGGGAGGTGGGGGCAATTTGATGAGCAGCCCGAAACCGGACCCGGCATATCGGCGAATATCCGATGGGGAGTCGCATCCATACCACAGTCTGCGATGGTCGGCACCTTTCATTCTGACCAATTGTGAAACATGCGGGGATGGTGGCTACCAGGAAATTTGAAGCCATCAGCTGTCAGCACCGGGTGCTCATATCCAAGCTTGTCGGTCTGGGTTTGCCGGCTGTGTGATGCGCCCCAGTACATGCGCAACCATCAGGTCACATGAGTGTTCTCATGATTCGATCGGAAAACTTTCTGATTGAAGTAGGATGCCATGCTGATTTCAAGTGATCCCTTATTCTCGAGTTCTTTGCCCAGCCCACGAGACCACAAGCGCATTGAATCCACACTTGTCCTGGATTCGCACGGCTGCATGAATGCTGAAACATAAGGTCGTTCTACCATTTGGCAGTGAAACATTCACGCGAGAGGAACCGGAAATTCTAGGCTTGACTCGTTGGAAGAGAAGTATCACGGTGGCTGGGACGAACACCTGCCTGATTGGTGCGCATAGCCAGCAAAATCCAACACCAAAACCAATGGCCACGAACACCAGCGCAAACCCCGTTCACGACGCGGCGTGAGTAGTGGGGCGACCACGAGTTATGCTTGCTTTTGCAAACCAACCCCATCTAATGTGAGGACGTCATCGTGCCCAAGAGCTGTACGAATGACCGCATGCATGATTGCTCCCCCGGCAAATGTTTGCTCCAGCAAAGCCCTCAACGCTGTGACGCGCCAGAACAGGACGTTCCAAGCGCATCTAGCCATCGGATACTCCACATCGCGTGGAGGAGATGCCGTGCAGATCACTTATTTTGGCACCACATCTTGGTCCGGTACCACGTTCTGCGACCGTGGGGAAGCAGACCGCCTCCCGCTCGTCCGCCGCCGCCGATGGCCTCGGTTCCGGGTCGAGAGTATAAAAGGGCGGCGGGATTTAGGTTGGGACAATTGAGAGCGCAGGAGCTTAAGTTAGTGCTTTTTTCTGTACTCTGAGTCGTGAAGCTTCAACGGCCGCCCACACGGTGTTCTCCGGGTTTTACCACGAGCGAGATATTCCCTTTTCTGCGGAATAGATCTTCCCCGCATCTGTCCCCGAATCAGACTCCTTCGGGTCCAGTTTTACCCCGGACTGTACTCCTGGTGGCCGCATCACGAGCCTTGGGAACTTAATGGGCCAGGCCATTGAGAGCAAGTCGGAACAACACGCGCAACGACATTTCAGACACAATTGCCTCACGGCACGAGAAAGAAAACCATACAAGAATCATTAGCCCAATAACCTTGGTCGTCATGGCGCTATTCAGTCTTGGGAGGGGCAAAGGCCTCCAAACGGGTGTGACGATTTGCTGCGTAAGTCATCTCAACAGCAGGGCGTTCCTCTCACTGTGCCAGCGTATCGGTCTGACATATTGTCGTATAGCTAATTGCCTTTGTGCTTTTTGGCTACGATCAAGGCGTGTTCGGAGGAATCCTCCAGATGGAAGACTGGCTCGACCAGTTCAATCACCCCTCCGACTCAGAAACTGGCATCATTGTATCCTGCTACAACCTAGGCTGTTTGGCTGGCTGCGTTTGTGCGTTCCACCGAATACATAAGGTTGAAGACCTACGCTGACCTTTTGGGCAACAGTGAACTTCATATTTGGAGAGACACTTGGACGCCGCAAGACTATTTGGACCGCTATGGCGCTGGTCATCATTGGTGCCACGCTGCAAGCATCGGCCTTCTCAGTTCCCCACCTGGTGATTGGAAGAATTGTGACAGGCCTAGGAACTGGGATGAAAACCTCCACGGTTCCAATGTATGAGTTCCTCCCAGCCCTGCAAGCTCATTCTCTTAACGATGAACAGGTACCAATCCGAACTTTGCGACCGCAAATACCGCGGCCGTCTTGTTTCCGCCGAGACGCTCTTCGTGGGCGTAGGTATTGTTTTTGCCTACTGGTATTTGGCCTCTGTTTTATCGAATGAGTTCATGAATGCTGACTAGTGACAGGTTCGACTTTGGCATGTCCTTCGTCGGTGGGCCCATCGCATGGCGTCTCCCTCTCGCCTTCCAGATCATCTTCGCCCTCGTCGTCATCGTCCTGGTGTTTGCTCTTCCCGAGTCACCCCGCTGGCTGTTCAAGCACGGCCGCGAGCAGGAGGCTGTCCAAGTTCTCTGCGACGTCTTTGACAAGAATCCTACGGATGACTACATCCGCGCAGAGGTTTACTCTATCCACCACGCCATCGAGTTAGAAGCCTCGGAGAAGACTCAGTCATCCTTCTTGAGCATCTTCAAGAACGATCGCGTCAAGACTGGCCAACGTGTGCTTCTTGCTTGGGGAGCGCAGTTCATGAATCAGCTTGGCGGTATCAACCTTGTGGTCTACTACATCCCCAGCGTTCTGGTTCAGAATGTAGGAATGACGGCACACATGGCCCAGATCATCGGCGGATGCGTCCAGATGATGTTTATGTTCGGGTCAATTTTGCCTGCTTTAACCTTGGATCGAATGGGCCGTAGAAACACGATGATTTGGAGCAGCGCTGGGTTGGGCGTTTGCATGCTCATGATCTCCATTCTTCTCTCTCGTGTTGGGTTTTCCAACGGACACGCATGTGCTTCAGCTTCGGTCGCCTTCTTCTTTCTGTAGGTCCTCAGGTATAGTTGTCGAATTGTCTACATGTTGCTAACAGGGCTTAGGTATAACCTCATCTTCGGCATGGGCATGAACTGCGTCCCATGGGTTGTTGTCCCCGAGATTCTTCCCCTTCACGCTAGAACCCGTGGTACCGCTGTCGGCATCAGCTCCAACTGGCTTTGGAATTTCTTCGTCGTCATGATTACACCAGTGATCATCAACCGATTGCAATGGAAGGCCTACCTGATCTTCGTCGTGACAAACTTCGCATTCATTCCGCTCATCTACTTCTTCTATCCCGAAACTAGCAACTTCCGCCTAGAGGAGATTGACGAGTTCTTCACACAGGGTCGCAATCCCGTCAAGGTCGCGAAGGAGATGCAGAAGGTATGAAGAGTGGTCAGGATATCTCTGGGGCGGATGCTGAGAAGACTGGGTCTGGCTCATCCGAGAAGGAGAAGGTGCAAGTGGAGCATGCGTGAGCCCCGTAAGCAACCAAAGTGACGTAAGATAGATTCAAGAAATGAGAGTTTGATCTTGCTTATCAACTTAAACAAGGAAACATTGAATCGAGTGTATGAAAATGGTTGTTCTGTAATTGAGACGCTAGCATCTACGCTTATTTACACAACCTTAAACACCAACTTCTCATTAGAGACCTTACCCTCCTCAGACAGCTTGAAGCCCTCAACCACAGCTTCCAAGCCGCCAAGCTCCGTCACCTTGCTCGTCTTGACGTCGCCATTGCTCAGAAGCTGAGGCAACAGCTTCAGATACTTCTCCCACACCTTCTTGTCCTCAGGCGTCTCGTCTCCACAGTTATCGAACCGGAACGGAAGGGCCCTCTCAAACACCGTGTAAACGATCGTCCACTCAATCTTAGCCCACGGGTTGACAGCTTTTATCTCTTCCTTTGCTGGCGGCATGGCCGGAATGAGAGTGAGAATGTGGTCTCCTTCACTCCCCTCGAGTGCCTGCGCGATCTTCAACGTCGAGCCGTGCTCTGACACGGTGTCGAAAGCGCGCTTCAGCTTCCCGCCGGAGATTTTCCTGACTTCGTCAACCCACTCTCCATGATAATCAACCACGGCATCCGCTCCCAGCTCCTTCAAAAACTGATGATTCTTCGGCGAGGCAGTAGCGACGACCTTCAAACCGCTCAACTTTGCCAACTGAATGGCATAGTTCCCGACGCTAGTCGCACCTCCATAAATGAGCACCCACTCCTCAGCGCCTTTCCCTGATCCCGGCTCAGGAAGGCCAAGACGTTGATACAGAGCTTGCACGGCTGTCCCCAGGGCAAGACTGACAGTCGCAGCGCTCTTGAGCTCCACGTTCTCGGGGACTTCGAATAACAAGCTTGCTTCAACGGGGATGTACTCCGCGTAACCGCCGCGGATCGGATTCGCGGGAGTTCCGTTCTGGCTTACGCCTTGCACGAAGCCGGCAACGCGCTGGTCCTTACGCCAAGCTGAGCCGTTGGGATCCTCAATCGTTCCGGCAAAGTCGGCGCCGACAATGAGACCGGCCGGGGCGGGTGGGGCGATGGGCGGGGAGCCTTTGACGGACTTCCAGTCGGTGGGGTTAAGGGCGGAGTAGTGCACTTTGACGAGGACTTCGCCGGGGCCGGGGACCGGAATTGTGGTGGATTGAACGGAGACGACACCGTTGCCTTGGGTGATAAGAGCTTTCATAGAAGACATATTGGGAAGTGATTGTTATGATTCAGAATAATGCAGGTCTGTTTGCAGATGTGAATCGTGCTTCTTGGTTGATAACGTTATGGACTGGTAGCTCATGATTGCCTCTTGGGACTTTATCTTAAATTGTACCTAGTTTCTGATACACGATCGAGATTTCTAAGCATGTTTTCGGCGCCGAAATGCCTTTGAAATATGAAACTAAAGCCGCCCCTGGAAGCCTTGACGATCCCTAACCCGCGTTGTCGAAAGAAAACCATACCGCGAAGCGCGAGTCCGAGCCACCCAAACGGGTTACTTAGACAATGATACGTTATGAGGGCAAGCGGACATTGGTAAGCACAGTGACGCCACACGGCTTAATAAACCGTCCGCGTGCGGAGCGGCGTCGGTGTGGGTGTTCCGCCGTTCGGATTGGATCTTTTGTGCGCCACGATCTAGCCGAATGTAGATTCCAAGTAGGCTCGCCGCGGCATTCCGCGGCATTTGGTATTTGAGTATATAACGTTATGATCCCTTAAAAACGTTGACTGAATTTCGAAGCATAATCATGGCGATATTAGGGGAGGGAAAGTCGACATTGCAATCAAGTGTAATTCACATGACATCATGTGCGAAATAAATAGTCGTGGTCGCCGTGTACAAGCAAAGACAAAGGCCGGAATAGACATTAATCCTTTTTTGACATCTCAATTCTGAACTGGAAGAATTCAATCGCGACTTGAACATGACGACCATCAAAAAGGTCGCGGTTCTAGGTGTAAGTTGCCTGATCCATCTCTGTTGTGGCCGATGACGTACCGACAAACTTCAATTCTCTAGGCCACTGGCTCCCTTGGAGAGGTCCTCGTTCCCTCACTTGTTGCCGCAGGTTTCGATGTTACTGTCGTTCTACGCAAGGATAGCAAGTCGCAGCCGCCGGACGGAGTGCAAGTTGTTAAGGCAGACTACACCGACACTGCATTGCTGACCGAAGCTTTGCGAGGCCAAGATGCAGTTGTAGAGGCCTTCAACCCTGCAGCATCCGTCCACCAAACAGCCATCCTCCAGGCCGTCCTCGCCGCCGGGGTGAAACACATCATCACACCTGACTTCAGCGGGAACACGTTCCACCCCAATGCCAAGGACGTTCTCATCTTCAACCCCAAGCTGGAAGCACAGCGGGAGCTGGAGCGGGTGGTTGCCGAGTCTCAGGGCAAATTGTCATGGACCGCAATTGTCACCGGGCCGTGGTACGACTGGACGATCAAAAAGGGGATATTCTGGGTCGGGAGAGAAAGATTGTCACGAGGTATGGCTCGGGAGACCAGAAGTACAGCATGAGTCGCCATGCGCTCAACGGCGAGGCTCTGGTCGCTGTACTCAGCGACCCTGGAAAATACCGGAATCGGCCGGCGTATTTCGCCAGTCACACTGTCTCGACGAACCAGATTATTGGAATCATCAAGGACTTGGGCCTCGAAGGGTGGAAAGTTGTGGATGTTGATTTCGATGGGCTTTTTGAGAAGGCGCACAAGATGTGGCAAGAGGACACGGACAATGGGGTCCAGGATAGGTTGAAGTCGAAGGCTTACGCGGCTCTGTCTACAGTAGCGCTTCTGGACGAGGAGAATCGGTATGGGTCAAACTTTGGGGATTTGGTTGAGAATGGGTATGATGAAGGAGACGCGAAGTTGAGAGAGAACTTGTCCAAGTTGCTTGGGTAGTTTCCACCGGTCATTGATCGCAATAAGTAGATAGATCTTGAACTGCTTGAATGAACTTGGAGTTGAGGTCGTGTTCTCAGATGATATACCGAATTCTAGGAGATATTGTAGCTATGTGCAATGGCTGAAGATCTCGGCAGGCGTCTCTGAGTAGTCTTGCGAAAGTTCCAAGGGCATCCCCAGGCTCCATGCAATCCTTTGGGACAGGTGGGGTGCACATGAGATGTATACCCCTTCTTGCTTGTATGCATGCGGACACAGAAGCGTTCTAGAAGGCGTGGCAAGCGACAGAAATATGAGGGCCATCCCAATCGGCCCTGCCGGTAGGGTGTATGCACGTTGTGCCAGGGATTGTAGATTGCCAGTAACCCTTTTGTTTGCTCTGAATGCTACGGTTCTTCATCACATGCATCGTCCTACTGCGCAAACCAATCATGATAGCTGAAGTGCCCACAGAGTTCTAACACTCCTGGTTAACACATGAGGTGTTTATGCTGAGCTCGTAGAAGCGAGGTGAAGCGTATCAGCAGCGGGTATTCGTGGCGCTCAGATGATGCCTTAGCAGCAGGTTGTGGTGAGGTATCCATGGCGTTGAAATCACAATTCAACGCCAGACCAAGAGGATAGGTTTGGTGCATTCATAAAGGATGATGGTTGTAGAAGTCAATATAGTATGAAGCTATTCTATATTTTAACATATCGATGACTGAGCAGTCGAATCAAGCGTGAATGGGAGATTACATGTAAGCACAGTGAAATATTTGTGACGGACACGATTTGCGAGCTCAAATGATCATATTAGTGAACATGATGGCTTTCACTCATGGCTGCGTCATAGAACCATGTGCCTGGATGAATAGCAAGAGCGGGAAAATCCTGGGTCGCCTTATTGGCAACCTTCACAGGAGGAAGGCCTGGCCGTAATCGAGATAGCCCCCTAAGAAGGCTAGGAATCACAAGTAGAATCGGGAACTCCGTCGGCGAAGTGAATCACTGCGACACCTTTGGCGACCTGACTGACTGTCACCAACGGCGATTACAGATGTCATGTCGTTTTCACAGGCTGGCTGTCAGTGGCGGCGGAGCCGACCGGTGATATCTGCCGACTGGCAAAGAGATCAACATACCACTGAAAGCGCAGGTCCTGGGTCAAGAAGCTGTACGTGTTCAAGTTGCCTCATGGCTCCAAACACTCGCCCAAAATTTCATCGGGAAGGCAACAGAACCAATCTGCTCCATCTGCTGTGGGTGAGGCCACAGTCACCCCGTCGCTTGCTCGCCAAAGTCAAACCATCCAAGACTTGAAGACTTTTCTAGGTGCGTCGGCGCAATTGAGGGTGCAAAGTCCAAGAAAAGCGCAGCCAGGCTGCTGTCAGGTCTGGGCAATCTTCAGGAGACCACGGGCTTGGATGCCAAACGCTGATTCGCCAGGTGCGAAGGATCGAATCGGCTTGGTAATTGCTTGGGTTTCTTGGACGTCTTGGACTTCTGATCGGGTACGGTGGGTGCGTGTGCGGCGCGGTAGTCAACGCCAGGGTGGCGGTACGTATGTAAGCTGGGCGCTGTGTGCCTATGGTGACACGACGGGGGGATGCAGACGGTTGTGGGCCAATCGTGTAATGGTGTGTATTTTCCCAGAGGGTATGGGCAAGTTGCTCCCCGAGGAACCGACAATTCATCGGCCCGTCATTGAATCGACAGTCTCGTAACTGTGAGTAGAATACGGCGGGGGAGGAGTCCACTGGAGCAATACAGCTTGATAATGGTTGGGAATCGGGCCTCTAGCTGTATCAGGGAAGTATTGGAGGAGGGCCCGAGTCCTCTGTCGGCGGAAAGACGAATGGGGGGAGTCTCCCAGTCAGTCCGCGGGAGAAAGGCAGAGCAGGTGGGCGAGGTGGGAGGAAATGACATTCGATAGAGATGACGAGCGGAGCGTTCGTTGGAGGCAGTCAAAGTCTTGGCCGCTTGGCGGGAAGGCGTGTTTTATAGAAATTCCAAGTGTGCGTGCCATTTGAGTTGGCTGTGAGTGGGCGACTCGCGCGAGGCCTCGGGAGGGACATTGGTGTTGACGAGACGAGTGGGATGGATGGTCCGGGGATCTGGACGGGACGGGGGCCACAGGGAGGGACGGGAGCCTACACGTGGGGGAATCGGGGCCCGTGATTCGGCAGCTGCGGGTCCCGCCAGGGGACGGAAGTGGGGCCGTGGCTTGCCGCACGCGCTTGGCGCTTCCTGTGAGCCCGGGCCTTGGCGCTTGGCGCGCCAAGCGGCATGGGGCCCCACTGCGTTGCATTCACTCGGCAGCGGCCCTCGGTGGCTGCTTTGGGCAACGCGTCTCCCTTGTTTCCCGTCTGTTGCTGCTGACGTCCGCACGACATCTCACTGACAGAATTTCACTTTTGCTGTGTAGACGCTTTGAAAATGAGAAGTTGTTGAAGATTTGGACAGCGATGGGCTTACACGGGGGTCCCTCATCGAAGACCAGGCTCATTATGTTCTCCACCTGCTGCCACCTCCTTCGAACCAACGAGCAACTACGATGACCCCTAAGATGTGGTGAAAGCTGAGGATCCCGGCAGACGCACTGCAACGCTCGTCAAGTCTCCAGGCCCGTCATTCGCACGTGGAGGGTGGACATCGGTCGTATGCTCATCTTCCCAGATACCAGCTGCCCATTTCGTCCCAACCCATACGTCCTCCAAGACAGCCCAGCCCTCAGCTCGTCGTCCCATGTATCCGTTTTCTGCCACCGAAAGAGCCCCACCATCATGCACAATGTTTCCTTTACTTGGAATCGACGTGTATCTGAGTGATTGTTCTTGATCCTTATGCCGAGTATCAGAAGTCGAGTTTTCAGTAGCCCCGAGCTCGTGTGAAGAAGCCAACCGTCAGTTCATAGGCATTGCCTATGGCGGTCATGCACGATTATTACCCAGTTTACTCATTGCTTCACAGTATTCTTTGGTTCAGTGCAATCGAAAACGTATTCTCAATTATTGAACGTCTTTGACATTTGATCAACCATTCCGAAAGGAGGAGGCACACCTGGGACACCTGCGCCAAGGACGTTCCTCCAGGGAGGTACCCGTCGTCAAATTCTGATCCAAGTCCATTGACGGGTCCGCCGCACCTGCAGATGGTGTCCATAAGTGGCGAGCCCATGTCGGCGGATTTACGGTTTGCAGAATGGGGTGTGGCATGCCCTTGTTCCACTTTGGCCGATGTTGGTCTGAAGCCTGCACCCTCCGCCGCAGCTGGGCTCTCTCCCACGCCCGAGCAGTAAACGGGTTGATACCTTGCGTGACAATGAATGCCAGGCTGCATGTAAAGATGGTGGGCTGTCTTGTGGTGGACCATGGTTCGCCTGCGATCGACCTGACGGACGGTATATATCTTCTGCATCTGCCCGCCCTGTCCCCTCGCTTCCATGTCGACTTCTCGAACAGCATCAACCCTCCCGGCCTTGCCTTCCGCGCCACCCCAAGGGTCTTTGGTCTCTTCTTCGGACCTGAGCTGCAACATTTTGCATCAGTCTAGTACACTCTTTACGGCCACATCCAAAGAATTTCCTGCGCATTTGCGCTAGCAGACAAGATGACTCTGCACCAGTATGATTACATCTTTGCCATCGGCACCATCTTCGCGTTCCTTGACGCGTGGAACATTGGTATGTCTGCACCGACTTCCAACTAGCCTCACCACCAAACTAACCTGACCCCTTCACAGGTGCCAACGATGTCGCCAACTCATGGGCCACTTCTGTCTCCTCCCGATCCATCTCCTACATCCAAGCCATGTCCCTCGGTTCTGTCCTCGAGTTCGCCGGTTCCGTCGGTGTTGGTGCCCGTGTAGCCGACACTATCCGCACCAAGATCGTCGACATTGACATGTTCGAAGACGACCCGGCCCTCCTCATGCTCGGCATGTGCTGCGCCGTTACCGCCTCCGCCATCTACCTCACCTTCTGCACCAAGATCGGTCTCCCCGTTTCCACCACCCACTCCATCATGGGCGGTGTCATCGGCATGGGTGTCGCCCTCATCGGCGCCGAGAACATTCACTGGGTCTCAGAAAGCGGCAGCATCGACTCCGGCGTCGTCTCCGTCTTCCTCGCCTGGATCATCGCCCCTGGTCTCGCCGGTGCTTTTGGCGCCATCATCTTCACCATCACCAAGTACGGCGTCATGCTCCGCAAGAACCCCGTCGTCAAGGGTCTAATCCTCGCCCCCGTCTACTTCGGCATCACCGCGTCGCTGCTCACCATGTTGATCGTCTGGAAGGGTGGCTCCATCAAGGTCAACTTCACCGATGCCGAGACGGCGGGCATGATCATCGGCGTTGGCGCCGCTTGGGGCCTCGTCGTCACCATCTTCCTCATCCCGTGGCTGTACCGCATCGTCCTCAAGGATGACTGGCAGCTTCGCTGGTGGCACATCCCACAGGGTCCCCTCCTGCTCCGCCGCCCTGAGCCTCCCGTTCAGCCCGAGGGTGCTTCCGGTGGTATTCGCGACTTCTACTCCGGCCACTTGACCAAGGAAGAGCTCGATGCCGCTCGCGGTGGCGTTGTCCACACCCACAGCAACGACGTCGAGTCCGGCTCCGCCGACGGCGAGAAGAAGGTCGTCCAGGACAACACTGATGCCGAGGCACACCCCCCTGCCCGCAACAACGACTACACCCACAAGCCCATCGTCGGACCCCGTCCCGAGGGCGCCTTGTTCACAGGCCCCGTGCTCTTCTGGATGCTCAAGAAGGTCTTCCTGTCGGGTGTCGACCAGGACATCATCAACATGCAGAAGAAGGAGAGCGTTCTTACCGGTGATCTCGAGGAGATGCACGCCCGCGTCCAGCACTACGACAACAAGGCCGAGTTCCTGTACTCCTTCATGCAAGTCATGACCGCCTGCACCGCCTCCTTCACCCACGGTGCCAACGACGTCGCCAACGCTATCGGCCCTTACGCCACCATCTACCAGATCTGGCACACCGGCGCCATCTCCGGAAGCAAGTCCGAGGTCCCGGTGTGGATCTCTGCTTCGGTGGTGCTGGTATCGCCCTCGGTATCTGGACCTACGGATACAACATCATGCGCAACCTGGGTAACCGATTGACGCTTCACTCTCCCGCTCGTGGTTTCTCTATGGAGTTGGGTGCTGCTTGCACCATCATCCTGGCCACCCGTCTCAGTAAGTCTTGCCTGCCTTGCAATTGGAAAGGCCTTCCTAACCATGTCTGCAGAGCTCCCTGTTTCTACCACTCAGTGCATCACCGGTGCCACCGTCGGTGTCGGTCTCTGCTCTGGTACCTGGCGCTCAATTAACTGGCGCATGGTTGGCTGGATCTACATGGGATGGATCATCACCCTCCCCACCGCCGGTATCATCTCCGGCTGCTTGACCGGTCTGATCGTCAACGCTCCCCGCTGGGGCATGGCCAACTAAGTCGCCCAAAGCGAGATGATAAGCACCAATACCAACGACTGGCTAATCGAGACCAAGGCCCATCTCGACGATGAGACCTGTCGTTTCTGACAACCTGTACCCAAAAATTGTTTCTTGTATCTTTTCGCCTTCTCTGGACACATAGACTACTCATACCCTCATTAGTTGTTGTGAAAATTAATACAAGTCGGCCGTAGGCCTGTCAATGAAATTGCTCGATGCCAGCTATGTACATGTCTCGACACATATCAACGCGAGTCGAAGACTCGAACTGCGTCCTTCGCTCATTTGCCAAAGCGCCACCAATCGAAGTTGAAAAGATAGTCCGTACCATCGCCCGTGAACTTGAAGAACAAATCGTGGACCCCTTCCGCGCCGCTGATAGAACAGGTCACAGATGTCCACGACTGCCATCCTCCAGACCCAGAGACGTCACATGTACCAATGAGAAGCCCGGTCAGACTATCAAGGTGCAACTCAATGTCCCCCCCGCCAGTCGCAGAGGAAACCTGGGCAGTGAATGACGCCGCTCCATCCCCGAAATCAACTCCCTTGACCTTGACGTAGTCTCCGTCATTGATGTATGCGACGCTCATCCCACCTTCGCTGGACGCTTCGACCTCGACTCCCTCCGACCACGCAATGAGCTCAGCCTCCTGACGAACGTAAGGGTCCACGTTAACAATCTGCGCCGGCCCCTCGGTTGTCATCTTCAGCTGGGAATCGTTCCGTCGGCGTTGTACTCGAAACTTTCCACAGCGACGGAGCGCGTGAAGCCCCCGCCTCCGGGCAAAGCGCCGTTGTGGTAGAAGAAGTAAGATTTGCCGGCAAAGTCAATGATTCCCGGGTGGTTTGTGAAACTGCCGCCTTCTGTGGGCATAATCTGGCCTTGGTAGGTCCATGGCCCCGTGATAGTAGGACCCGTCGAGTATCGGATATCCTCGGGACAGCACACTGCCGCGAAAATCATGTAATACAAATCGCCTCGCTTGTACACCCACGGAGCCTCTTCGAACGTGGTGGCACGCGACGGGTTGCCTTCACGAGCCCCGAAGCCTTCCGTAGTAAGATCCACTTTGGTGATCTCCCCGCTGTACGAGATCATGTCCTTGTTCAACTTCACATACAACAGATCCGGGTTGCCCCAGTACATATACGCCTGCCCGTCATCGTCAATGTAGACCGTCGGATCAATCTGTCCGTTGCTGAGAAGAGGGGCCCCAATGGCGTCGACGTAGGGCCCTGTGACGGTGTCACTCACGCCCACCCCGATGGACATGCTGCCGTTGATTGCTGTTGTCGGGACGTAGAAGTAGAACTTGCCGTTGCGCTCGATGGCTTGCCCGGCCCACGCATTGGCCTCGGCCCACGCGAAGGTGGCCACGTTCATGGGCGATCCGTGGTGCTGCCAGTTGACCATATCGATGGAGGAGAAGAGCAGCCATTCGCGCATGTCGAAGTTGGTGGAGTTGTCTTCATCGTGGCCGGTGAAGAGGTAGACACGATCGCCGACCACAAGGGGTGCTGGATCAGCCGTGTATTGGGTCTGCACAATTGGATTATCGGCTTGAACACCACCGATGGTGGACAAAAGAGTACTGATCAAGAGGAAGGGCTTCATGATGGCCGAAATCTGGGTAGTCATGGTCATTTCGGCGGTGGTGGTCGGAGAGATGAAGGTCGGCGGCAACCGATTGAGATCCTTCGCATTGGAATAGGAGATGACTGGAAAGTGGCCAGCATAATTATACTAAAAGAAATGGCAGAATGCAGCACCATCTTCTCAGTCTTGTTGCCCGAGGCTGGGAATTGAGGTGTTACCCTACGTGCTATTGCGTTGCGATGTCAAACGCTGGATAATCATTGGCGCGGTTGCATAGAATACCCAACCCAAGCCGGGAAATATGCAAACTGAAGAAATAAACCGTGGCGAAATGGGGATTTCTCCGCAATTGTTCTGATTTCGAAGATGCCGATGCTCTCGTAAAGTCGCATTCAAAATTCTGTACCACCAATGCCTATCTAGGCTCTTAACCCAGAGCAAGAGTGCATGTGTGACAGGGGTGTCGACGCAACGCAGACGAAAGACGTCATGGGCTCGCCGGCATTTCATGCGCCAAACGGCACCTAGATACAAGACTTTTATGTGATCTAATTAGAGAGGCTCACTAGAACGCTGGAAAGAAATCCCATCCCTCAATTCTCACCACGGAGGACAGCCTCGACTAGGACTCAGTAATGCTCGGATTGCATGACATCACGCGCAGAGTCAACCTTCAACGTTTGCATCCATGCGGAATTACAAGACAACGACGCATCTGGGAACAAATTTTGAAACTACCTTGCATGAGAAAGCGACGGTTAGAGGATACACCCAGGCCAAAATAAAACGAGCCCAGTTACCCCACAAAGCCATCACGTTATCGCTATCCGCGAGCTGGGGAGAGGAGCGTATCCCGGCGCTTGCGGTTCGGAGCCAAACTTGGAGCGCTGACATTACTCACCTTTACAAAGTCTTCTCGCTTGTGTTCCGATTGGTCTTCAAAATCCTGGCCTCCATATGCACATATTGACACTTCTTGGCATCACCACTAGCGTTTTAGGAAAGCTGGGAATTGTCTCTCATACAACAACAAACACGGATCTCCAGCCGAGATAATTCATTTAACCACCAATCACAGCCTTCACTCTTGAATGAGAGAACGCTTGCCTTCTTTCAACTCTAATGTTGTCTTAGCATCCCACTGTCAAGAGACACGAAGCTGTCAAATGAAGAGTTGCCAAGGACAACAGACGTCAAGTTGCCATTGGAGCGTTTCAAATAGTTAACGACTCGAACATTTAGAGAAATTGCAACATGATTAATAGGAATGTTTCCTTTTGTCAATATATATCGGACTTCGCGCTGCGTGATTGTGTTCTCGTAACTCACGCCAGCACTCTGTCAAGTTCTCACCGGAATATTCAACGATGCATTATTCTCGTCTTATTGGTCTTGTAGCTACGGCTACCCTGACAGGAGCACTCCTGCTTCAGGTTGATCCCGATAGCCCTGGTCATGAGATTAGTCCCTTGCTTCATGGACTGATGTTCGAGGACATCAGCAACAGCGGTGACGGAGGTAAGTAGTCTTCACGGCTCATACGATAGAGTTTCGGGACTGGTTGGTCGAGTATCTAACACTGCGAAAAGGTCTATACTCACAGCAACTCCGCAATAACGCCTTCCAGGGCGGAGTGACCACGCTAGACCCCTGGACCGTCCACTACGGCTCGGCGAGCATCTCTAATGACGCTGAAGCCCCATTGACGAGCGCCATCACCTCGTCACTCAAGATTACTGTCCCTCCTGGATCTGGTGGCTTCACTGGTGTCGCGAACCCCGGGTACCGCGGTATCATCGTCAACGGCGGCTACTACAACAGCACTTTTTGGCTCCGTGGCGACTTCCAAGGCGAAGTCAAGATCCGACTCCTAGGCAATGAGACTGACGTCGAATACGGCTGGGCAATCATCCCTGTGGACTCTAAGGCCAATTCCTGGACTCGATACGAGGCCGGCTTTTAGACCACAGCCGCCCCCGATGGTGATAACCTTTGCGTTTTCGAGATATTAGCCGAGACTCTGACCAGCGGATCCATCAACCTTGGTTACCCCACTCTGTTCCCTCCCACGTTCAAGGGAAGACAGAATGGCTTGACTGTGGATCTGTCGGATGCCCATGTCGACCTCAGCCCCCAATTCCTGCGGTTTCCTGGCGGCAACAATCTGTGAGTCACTCGAAGATCATCTTCATCTGGATTGCCCGGAATGACTAACATCTAAATAGAGAGGGAGGTGGCCCGGATAACCGATGGAAGTGGAACGAGACACTCGGTGCTCTGGAATCCCGGCCAGGACGTTGGGGTAGGATTTCCTCCCATGTCTTTGCAACGTTCATAGAACGAGGCTAACCTGTCTTCCCATCGATACAGGTACTTGGGGATATGTCAACACTGACGGTCTTGGCCTCATGGAGTACTTCCACTGGTGCGAAGACATGTCTATGGAACCTATCCTGGATGTTTGGGCTGGCCTTGGACTTGCAGGCCTCCCACCATTGGTGGGAGCAGAGCTTGAACCATATGTTGACGATGCGATTCGCGAGATAGAAGTTGGTTACCCTCTGCATCTCTTACCCCATCATCGTAGGCTAACATTCGCAGTTCGTCATCGGCGACATCAACACGTCTGGAGGCGCGCTTCGCGCTTCTCTTGGGCACCCAGAGCCGTACCAACTCAAGTTCGTCGAGATTGGTAACGAAGACAACCTGGCTGGGGGCTGTGAGTCCTACAAGCAACGATTCATGCAATTCTTCGACGCCATGAAGGAGGCATACCCGCAACTCACCATCCTAACATCCACATCCGACCGCAACTGCCTGCCAGACCCGATCCCCGAGGGCGCTTGGCTAGACTTCCATGACTACAACGTCCCGGAGAACTACATTAATGCATTCGACTTCTACGACGACTGGGACCGCGCTCATCCCGTTTTCATCGGCGAGTACGCCAGGTGGGGAGTCAAGTGGTCAGACATGCGAGGTGCCTGCTCTGAGGCGGTTTACATGATGGGTTGGGAGCGCAACGCGGATGTGATCAAGTTGGCTGCATATGCGCCGACGCTGCAGAATTACGACCCCGTCAACGGCCAATGGACTGTGAGATGTTCTCCTTCTCGTGGAAAGTCGCGCATCCTGCTGACGTATCTTTGGGTAGCCTAACCTCATCCCCTTCACCAACAAGCCTGATGGCATCGTCTACACGCCATCGTACCATGTCAAGAAGATGTTCGCCAACAATCATGGCGGAGTTGTTGTCCCTGTCAAAGCTGACGTGGAGGTCAACCCAGGTAAGCCCTCTCAACGTCCTGTTGCCTTGTATCAATTGTTGACCTATCACGTAGTTTGGTGGGCTGCGAGCAAGAAGGCAGATGGCCAAGTCATTGTAAAGCTTGCCAACTACGCTTCCAACTCGACTGAGGTTCGAATTCAAGTCCCTGGTAAGGCGGGCCTGGAGGCTTCTTTCACTTCCATCACCGCCGGCCCAGACGACGCCAACTCCGTCGAAAACCCTGATGTCATTGCTCCACCCGCTGCGATCAATGTCTCTGGAGATGGCGACGGAATTTTCACTGTTGAACTGGGCCAGTTCGGGGTTGGGGTGTTAGTGGTATAGAACTGCTTCAATGTGTGAATGGAAGCCTCGGTGGAAATTGGTTGATCACTTCTGGCGAGGACGTGGTTGAGGATGAGAACGATGACTAGATAGTGCGGCCATGATGTTGGACTTCAATTCTTTTTCAGATAGATGCACATTAGGTGTTACCACAGTACTTCGAGTGGATAATTTTACACAGCTCCTTTTGATCCCCTCTGCCTCTTGCGGGGGGTGTTGACTTGGCTTGCCTCTTGTACATGAGACCGAGGAAGATGGTAACACAGGGAACTTGGCAGGACGCATGTGTTATGACTATGAGAATTGTTATCTGGGTGGATATTCCTGGGTGACCGTGCGGGTAGTAGGTACAGACAAATCGGGATGACGACAACAACGACGACGACAAGGACAGGGACGACAATGGTGACAGGGACGATAGGGATATTACAATTCATAATATAAAATAAACCATTAGACCTACCATAGGTATTTACCCGCCCGGACAGCAAAGCTCATGACTATACCTACAATCCCGCGATAAGGGCAAAACCTGGACTGGTCAAGGGTCCTGCATCTGCCGCCCTGAGGCTATCTCCAACGGTCATGCAATCTAGGACCATGAAAATGCTTGATGTCCCCTGTGTTTTAGCTGGCACACATGTGACATTACCATCTTTATCGAAAGTAACCGCCGAGGGCATTCCAATAAGCCATGTTGACATTGACATTTGCCGAAGGTATTAAGATTACATGTACTATCAAGGTTCTAATAAACCTGACAACCTATTCCTCGTCGAAAGGCTTCCTGGCCGCTTTCTCGATCTTGATTTCAATTGTCTTGGTGATACCGGACGGCAGAGGAGCTTCAGCAAGACCCTGCTCGTTGATATCCTCCACAAAGATAGTTTCGCCCACATGTTCGGACGTAAACAAGGATGAACGACTTGTTCCCGACTCCCTTCGAACCGGGGACTTGCCCGTGTGGCCTCCACTCCACGTTGTTACATACGTTGCGCTTCCGCGCGGTAATCGTTCATGCTGTGTATGCCGTCTGGCGGCAAGTTGGAATGACGAGTTGTCATGCGCGCTCTGCTCAAATACGAGCCTAGAGGCAAGGATATCAATGCTGAGATATTGTGAGCTTCCACAAGTATGGCTATGTTAGTAGATTGAAGACTCACAAGATAATGACAGGAAACATGCATTCCAAAGTGTAGACAAAGCGATCGATCTGACTCGCGACAGTCTCGGCCTTCTGGATCGAAGGCTGGAAGAAGTACGCCACAGCTCTTGTTATTCCGATCAACGCTAGCACCGCCAGGCGAATCTCAGTGCTTCGCATAAGGTGCTGGAAGAGAGTGGGCACCATCGACGCTCCCAAAGACAGACTCTTGGCCTCCGCGAACTTGCGCAACAGAAAATACGCGCCAACGCACTCTAGAAGTGCCATGGAGGTGAAGTATCCTACGTGCAGCCCATTAATGGTTGTTCTCAGCTGCGACTCCCCACTGACCAAGATCTTCACCCGAGCGGTGAGAATAAGGATTCTCAAGACGAAGATGGCGACCATCATGAACCAGAACAGAGACATAAACACAACGCGGTCCCGATTCCTTAACACCTTAGTAAGAATGGCATAGCTGTAGAACGAGATGCCGGCTTCTTGGACCTATCAAGGATCAGCATCTATGGACGCAATCGTTTCATAGCACAAAAAGAATGGTCCTACACTACCATCCATAACAAGTCCGCAAAAGCAGACGATATCGCCGTGTTCAGGATAGGGTACTCGGCGTAGAAGCTGTAGTAGCAGAGCCCGTTTGCCGTAGCGCCAGCAGCCGACACGATGATGGGGATAAGCGAGACCGGGGAGAAGGCGGTGATTCCCGCAATCATGAACCCAAAGAGCACGTTTGCCAAGCCGATTGTGCTGAGGATCGCCCAACTGGTCTCAAAGTAAACGACCGCCATTCTGCCTCCTGAAGCGCCCGCATAAGTTGCATCGAAGTCAAAGCTTTACATGAACTTTAGTTTCCCCACAACTGTCTTATACAATTCGGGGCGACCGACAGCGGGCGTAAAGGGGACGAGCTGTCTCGCTCGCATGAGGATTCGCAGCCACGATTGCATTCCAGAAACTTAGACCGTTACGCAGACCTGTCAAGGAGTCTTGTCTTGCGCTCCAATAGCCCGCTCGAGGGCCCGCACCATGGATTTGTGGCTGGGGGCTAGAGTCGAGGCGCGCCAATGAATGACAGAGAGAAGCTCTACCGGAGTGTGGGGGAGAAACCTGGGGAAAAAACGGCCATGCCGATCGTTTCAATACAGCTGTGCCTCTCTCATGTTGTGATTAGCTTCACTATGTGATTGGATATGTCGTGGTATTACAGCTGTCGTTGGGTTGCAGTGTCAACTCGTGCCGGTGGGATGGGAAATTTCCCCGCATGGTTTTTCAAGCGAGAACCTCAGACTCGCCGTAATCGTCAGAGTCTGACATCCACACGGGGAATAATATCCTCAGGAACCCAAGCTTATGCATGACAGGTCACAGGACAAGCGGTCGCAGCACATCTAGCGGTCTAGATTGGGAACGTTGGTGACGATCTCTGCCTGGAACTGGCAACTGACGGTGGAGCTGCCCTGGATAATGTTCAGCGGCTGGATGTGGGAGCAGATTGATCAGGCGACTGACGAGCTTTTCATAGTGATAGAGAAGAGGCGTAAAGGCCCTTTAGGCAACGAATCACAGATCTGGGCAGTTCTCCGGACTTGGCTGCCTAGGAGGGAAAATCAGATCGGGCATTAGACTACCAACGTGGCTTTGCTTGCGAACATTCAGCTCTGCCTGCCCTCCCAATCCATATTTTCCGGCATAAGATTGCCGGATAATATCAAAACCTGTCTTGGGTGACACTGTCACTTTAGATAGGAAATGATAGCATGCACGTTGTGGCTTCTAGAAGGAGGGGAAGCTTCTGAAACCGTCCGAACTTGACCTGCATGATGCATCATGGCCACATGTTTCCCACATGGCAAGTGACGGCAGCATTGAGTGCCCGCAGATCCTTCAGTCGGTGTGATGGCATCCTCCATGTTGGGGATGGTGTGCCCTAATTGATGCCTTCGCATCAGCCACGCCAGTGGCTTTTCTCTTATAACAGTCTCCACGCAATCTCAGGTTATGGAGCACAGCAGTTCAAGCCATGTGTTCATCTCAAGAGTGAAACTTATTCTTATTCCAAGCCCTGGCTGTTCTCAGTCCTCTTCAGTTGACGTTCTATTGTTTGAATGTAGGCTAGTATGCTGCTCTTTGCAAAGCCTATGCCTCCCAAGGTGCCCAAGAGGAGGACGCGAACAGGCATGTTATCTCCATTCTATGTTAGACCGATCTTTACTTGTTGCTAACAAAACGTCGATTGATAGGCTGCGCGTCATGGTATGCCCTCTTCCCACGGCTATGGGACTCCCCGCTGACATCGTTCCAAGTAAAGACGCAAGGAAGAAGTGCTGCGAGAGACGACCTCAGTGCACACGATGCGAAGAAAGAGGTCTGGACTGTGTCTACCTCCCAGTCAAGCGACGCCGGTCTAGAACCGACGGGATTACTTCCCAGCCGCGTCAAAAAGCCCCGGTACTGAGCCGTGAGCCAAAGACCGGGGCAGAGTACTCGTGGGGACAGCTCTCCGAAGAACCCTGCGTCGAATCTTCCGAAGTGGCCCTTTCCACTTCCAGTGTCTCATCATGCGACACACCTGATTGGGGTAGTTCGTCTTGCCAGTTTGATCTTTCCGAAGACCAACTGGACTCCAAGTTGTTCGAGCAGTTTGGGAGCATGGATGAACCAGGCCCCTGCTCGGATTTCACGCAGGAACTACATGTAGTCACCACCTCCGCAGCATCTCAGCCAGGCCTCACTTCCATGCTCGAGCTGCCCTATCCCTCATTTTTCAACCTCACCGATGACACTCAGGATCGGAAACTGATTCATCACTTTTGCACTGTTCTATCACATCTCATTGTTTTCACGGAGGAGCCGGACAACTCGTTCCAAGAGCTCATTCTCCCACTTGCTTCCGAGAACTCCCCTGTCTTACACGCCATGTGCGCCTTTTCCAAGGGACACCTTGAATATATGGGCGTGCAGGACTCCAAGCATTCATCCAACTTCCGCGTTCTGGCAGCCGAGGGCGTCTTCAGCCTCGTGCAACAGAACTGCCGTTATGAGGAGGTGCTGGCAGCGACTATGTTGCTCGTCTATTATGAATCGGTGAGTACCATCTCCTTCTTGCTGGACCTCTACTGACTGGGCACAGCTCACCCTCACGGGGTCCTCCAACATGGTACTTGAGCACCTTCGGAGTGCGTTTGTTGTTCTGAGCTCCATGCCCAAGTCGGCCAAGAGCCAGAGCGTCAAGTTCCTCGAAAAGGTAGGTTCCAATGCCGCAAAAGCTATCGGTAGAGATTAAGTACTAATTTTGATCTAGGCGTTCCAATTCTACGACGTCATTGCGGCCTTGTCTCTCGCTGCCAGCCCAGTATCGGCGACGCCTGATTCGGACCACGAGTATCCTCTGGGTTTGCCATCTCCAAGGTTGACTAGAACGACATTTGGAGACCCTCTCTTAGGCATGACTGGAGATCTCTGGCCTATCTTATACCGTCTCAGCTCTCTCAAAGCCCTGAAGGGCGACTTGGAATCCGCCGTAGCCGCAGACCAGCATTCCAAGGTCTCGGTGCTGCGCACGGAGTATGAAGCAACATCCAGAGCAATTGAGAACGCCTTGCAGGAATGGGTACCACCAATTCTGCCAAAGAACATCACCACGCCTTTCGAGACCCAGGCAGGCGCACAAGATTCTCTACAGGCGATGGTGCACAACTCGCTCGCCTATCGTCATAGTGCACTGGTGTACTTGAATCGTTCTATATACGGGTACCCAGTCAACCATCCGGCTGTCCAAACGAACTGCTATCTAGCGCTCAAGAGTTGTGTGGCAGTGATTTCTTCTGGTGGACCGGTGAACGCCCTTCTCTGGCCGCTATTTGTGGCTGCTTGCGAGGCCATCACGGATCACGACCGTGGCCTTGCTAGATATGCCTTCATGGAAATTGAGAGACGGCAGGGCATGATAAACATCGAGAGAGCTCGCGCCATCGTCCTTCATCAATGGGCCTCCGTCAGCATGGACAACGTCAATGACACTTGCAGTGGCCGGGTAGACACTTGGAGGGAAATCGCAGGAGGGATGGGGTTGACCATCATATTCGGATAAAATGCATCACCTATTCTAGACCTATCTTACTACGTAATATTTAATGGTATTTATCAAGAATAACCGGTAAATCATTCTCGTTGTAGACTTGTCACTGGGTGACCGTGCAACCCACGACACAGACCCTTGCTGTTTCTTCGATGATCCACCCAGGCAGGTGTCAATCCGCTAACCGAGCGGCAGATCACGCGTGGAAGAAGAGTCCTCAACGGAGGCTAGAAGAGCTGGAGTAAAATCGGTTAGTAATCATAGGCCTCAGGGTTCAAATGCGATGCCTGGTCTGCTATGTGCTGATCTGTCATGTCGCAGGAAGACGTCATCTTGTTGCCCTTCTGAGTCAAGCTTCGCTGCTCATTTGAGTCTCACTCACGAATGATCCACATAACCAATTGACCAATCATATCATGGTTTTGTGATGACTGCATTCAGCAAAAGTTGTTCCAGCAAGCAGAGCTGTTATTGCGACCGGAATGGGATATCTACTAATATATCTCGCCGATATTTAGAGGAAGCTTTCATGTTGTCGTGAGGTGGTTCACGTAATGCGAAATATCAGTCGCTGCAGATTTGATCAGCGCTTGCTAGCATTATTCACCTGTAGAGGGAGGGTCTTGTAATTATCGAAGCTCTCTTCCATGTTGGAACGAAGGTTTGGACTTCAATGAGAACGTGAAATGTCACCAAGACATCAACAAGCCACGTACAGGTACTAGGCTACCCTAGGAAATGATTGAACCCCCCTTGAAGATTACTTCGAAGTAGCTCCCAAATGCTGTCTCAGAGCGGGCGCTCGGCATTGACACTGGCGATCATCTCATTCCTGCCCAACAAATAGAGGCTCTCCCCGACAGATAAATGACCGGAAATCCTTTCATTGCCTGTAGTGCATGCTTAGGTCGTGATACAAACAGCCTATCAATTCGCCAATACCGACATGACCGACCCGGCTACTGAATATCACCCATGGGTCTCCGAGATCCAACTCGAGGTTCCCCAACTGGGCCCCAAACTTGAGCCATGCGCCCACAAGACGAGCAAGTACGCCAACAAGAAAAGATTGGTTATTTGCTGCGATGGAACTTGGAATAACTCGTCAGTAATTCTCTATACCACCATAGGAGCCAGGAAGAAAGTACTGATGACAGGGCTTCTACAGCAACCAGAAAGGCAGTATTTCCACCAATGTTGCCCGTCTATCGGCGGCGGTCGCCCACAAATGCTGCACCGGCATGCCCCAGATCGTGTTCTACCACCGCGGTGCAGGCACCGAGGAGTCCAAGGTTGCAAAAGCCTTGGGCGGAGTCTTAGGAAAGGGGATCATCCAGGTAGGCTCATCTGCATTGAGAATGCTTATCTGCAAGCCGTGGAATTATAACAAATTCGTCTTCTAGGATGTCGCCGACGTTTATCGTTTCATATGCGACAACTACAACCCAGGCGACGAGCTCGTCATCATCGGCTTCTCCCGAGGCGCCTTCACCGCGCGCTCCGTCTCGGGCATGGTCTGCAACATCGGTCTCCTCAATCGCGTCGGACTCGCCAACTTTGGTGACATCTTCCATGACTACCAGAACTTTCCTAACTGGAGACCTGACACGAAGTTCGTTATTGAAGACCACCTCGCAGGCTTTACTCTCACCAATTACGAACGACTAGAACGGTTCCGAACCAAAGAGAATCGGAAGGACCACGCCACGTTACAAGGGGAGCTCGATGAGGATAAGCAGAAGTTCTTTGAGAGGATTACGAAATGCAAGAAGCAAGACGTCGATGGCATGGACTTGATTCTCATGGCCAAGAAGTATCGCGATTTCTTAGAGAAGGTCAGTAATAGGGATTTTATCCCCCCCAGGGTGGTGAAGCTGACACGTTGATACGTAGCATCAAATGATCCTTTGTGAGAGAACATTGCAGGAGAGAGACGGCAAGACAGACTGGTACTTTGCACCAGTTGATGTCACTATTCAGACTGTCGGTCAGTGTCCATGGAATGATACAAACGTTTTGAAATATAGCTGACATGTATGAACAGGAGTCTGGGATACGGTCGGCAGCCTCGGCTGGCCCAAGATGCCTTGGGAGAAGATTCGCACCGATAGAAGCGCCGATGAAGTAAGCAATCTTCTATAATATTGTAATAGGCATCAGCTTAACAATATTCAGCTCCGGTTCGCCAGTCTGGATGTTCACCCCAACGTCGAGCATGCCTTCCACGCGTTAGCCCTCGATGAATGGCGCACCGCCTTCTCTCCCACGCTTTGGGGGAAGAGGGGCAATACCACCACCCACCTTCGCCAAGTATGGTTTCCGGGTAGCCACAGTAATGTCGGCGGGGGTTTTGAGGATCAACAGATCGCGACCATTGCGCTTGCGTGTATGTCTTTCCTTACCTTCCCTTGACGAATAACGAAGCAACTGACGAACACTCATTTCTACAGGGATGGCGGATCAACTCGCCTCAGTCGGAGTCGAGTTTTCTACCCCAGAGATGAAGCGAATTTTCTACACTCTCGATCCATCTGTCGAGGCCCGAGAATGGGGTAAGGGTCGCATCTCTAGCCCTTCGGCAACGACCGCCATTCCCGACAAAGCTTACAACGCGCTCTGGTACCCTTGGCAGACCGTAACGGGTGGGAACACTGTGGCTGGTACGCGCACACCCGGGTCGTACATGGAGGATGGCAGGAAAGACGTCATTCAGGACCCCAACGAACTCATCCACCCCTCTGTGCGCATCCGCTATCTTTATGATGGTCTTGGATTGGACGATAATGGTGACTGGGAATGTTCTGCTTTGACCAAGAATGGGTACAAGTTGCAGAAGAGCAGTGTCCCGCTCCAGGTCGAAGATCCTCACCACAAGCACTTCATTGCGTCTACGTACGAGACGCTCAGTGGGACTGTCGCATCAGTCCATGGTGGTTTGCCGATCGACCCAAATACCGATCATAAACTGGTTCTTCACCAGCTTCCTTTTGAGTCTGATCTCTACCAATTGGAGGAAGCGAAAAATAATTGGGTATGGGAGAAGGACGGCAAGGTTCTCCCCGAAGAGCGCATTGGAATGTGGGAACGACTCTTCATCGAAGTCAACCACAACCTTCTGTACAGGCAAAAAGAAACACAGAGACTGAAGGATGAGCGGGAAGCAGCTGAGCCTAAGGGCAATGGCTGGTTTTCTGGCATCCAGTCTTGGGCTGGAGACAAGGTCAACACTGCGCGCAGTGCTGCCGGTACTGTTCTCACCAACACTGTGGGCAGGCTGCTTCCTAGCTCTGGGAAGCTGAAACCTACGGACTATCACCCGGACTTTGGGTATCACGATTTCGTTTCTTGGCAGAGAGGGGATGCCACAAAACCTAGCAGGAAGATTAGAGCCTAGAACATTGATAGGGGGATTTGCTCTTCGCGAGTATGCCTCTAGCTATTTAATTAGGTATAACATTGCCTGGCTATCGGTATTGTATTTTATCTCCATTTTTAATCCTAAGTCTGCTACTCCCTTCTCCGGTGTTTCTTCCTGATGCTTGACACGGTCCTTATAGCCCCTTTCGTTGTTCTCATTGTCGTCCTCGTCGTCCTCGTCGTCCTCGTCGTCCTCGTCGTCCGTCCTCGTTGTCATCGTTGTCGGTAATGACGGTTCGCCTGAAGGTTAAAAGCATTTAGTGAGATGGGGTGGGAATAATCCGCAATGGCATGGATATTTGAAAACTGTCATTGGAGGAATATAAGCCTCTGGAGCTGCGATTGATCAAAAAGCAAAAAGGAGTAACACCTCAGTCTAGGTAATACATAAGTTCAGTTGGTTATTCACACCTTCGCCCCGCCTATGATTCTGCTCAGTTCTCTCCATTGTTAATCCTGACCAGTGTGCTTCTCGCAGCAACAAAGGTCCCCAGTGACCTGATGG
The DNA here is from genome assembly GCA_018853505.1 of Colletotrichum camelliae. Lineage (NCBI taxonomy): Eukaryota > Fungi > Ascomycota > Sordariomycetes > Glomerellales > Glomerellaceae > Colletotrichum > Colletotrichum camelliae. The sequence continues at coordinate 7,772,342 of JAELVL010000002.1, read as the reverse complement.
TCGAGTCGCCAACCATGTCAAACACGGCTACCTCAGCCCCCATCTCCTTCGATAACCAAGTCCTCAGCTCCACAGCGACCAAGGAATCGACGCCATACGCGTGCAGAGGCTGCGATGGATCAATAGTGGCAGCGTCAATTCCCAGAGCTCTGGAGAGTTTCTGGATGATGGCCTTGGTAATGACGTTCTCAGCAGCCTCGAGGGTCTCGGCACCAGCGAGCAACATGCTGTAGTTTACAGAGTCCTTGCTTTCTTCGGTGTTGCCACCCATCGTGCGGATCTGGTGGATATGCTTGAACAGAGGCTCGTGCATCCATCCAGGGAACTCAATGCCCTTGGATCTGAGGGTCTCGGGGATCTCGAAGCCGAGTGAGATTTGGGATCGGACTAGAGGGGCAATTGGGTTGGCCGGGTTGCAGATCTCGTCCAAAAGAGCGTGGTACTCTTCTTCTCTCAGGGCAGCATAGCCCTGTGCACGGAGGTGGCCCATGACATCGATCTTCTCAGCGGCATAGCCAACTGACAGGATGATACCGAGATCGAGGACAGTAGCCTTGAGACCGTGGCTGACTCGGTAGCGGGCAAGGGCATCCTGGTACGCGTTGCCGACGCAGTAGTTGGCCTGACCGCCCTTGCCAACAATACCGGACCCAGAAGATAGGAGGATGAAGAAGTCCATGTCCTTTGGCAGGACTTCGTGGAGGTTCCAAGAAGCATGGACCTTTGGCCGAACGGCAGTGTCATAGTCCTCCAATGTCATGTTCGCAAAAACGGCGTCCTTGAGAACCATTGAACCCTGGATACATCCCTTGATAGGAGGCATGTCCTTCTGGCAGCCCTCAAGAACTCGCTCGAGAGTCTGCCTGCTGGTCACGTCGCAAGGTGGAGCGACGACACGCACACCTTCGGACTCAAGCTCGGCAATGAGCTTCTGACCTGACTCGCGAACGGGGCCGAAACGGGAGAGCAGAATGAGATTCTTGGCCCCGCGCCGGACCATCCAGCTGGCCATGCTGCGTCCAAGACCACCAAGACCACCGGAGATAACGTAAGACGCGTTAGAGTCGAAGTGATAAGTGGGCTTTTGGCTCGGCATAATCTGTTTACTGAGTTAGCACCAATTCAAGGCGCGCGAGGGTGCATCTACACCTACCATAACTTTATCGTCATCATGCGGCTCAATCACGATCTTGCCGGAATGGGCGCCACTCTGCATGTAGCGGAACGCTTCCTCAACACGCGACAGAGGATAGGTCGTGACGGGTCGCAGCTCGCTGATTTTGCCCTCAGCGACAAGCTGCATAATAGCCCTGAGAACCCTGTTGAAGGAATCCTCGTGGTTCTCACCAAAATAGCTGACATCCAAGAACTCGAAGCGGACGTTGTTCTTGAACTTCTCCATATTCAATCGGGCAGAAGAGTAGATGTCGACCTTCCCGATTTCAACAAAGCGGCCGAAGGGGGCAATGACGTCCCATGAGGCGCGGAGAGCCGCACCTGAAAGGGCGTTTACCACGACGTCGACACCTCTGCCCTTCGTCATGCGCTTGATGCCCTGTGCAAAGGTCAAGTCGCGGCTGGAAAAGATGTGGTCTCGTGGGATGCCGTATTCCTTCTCGAGAAGCTCGCACTTATCGAGAGATCCTACGGTGGCGTAGACCTCTGCGCCGCGAAGGTGCGCAAGCTGAATGCAGGCCTGACCAACACCACCGGCTGCGGCATGAATGAGGACGGTCTCTCCAGGCTGGACGTTGGCGATGTCATACAACACGCAGTATGCGGTGACGAAAACAACTGGCAGAGTGGCCGCATTGACGAAGGAGAGATTATCGGGAAGCTTGGCGAGGGCCTTATAAGGAGTCCTGGCGTAGGTCTTGACCGATCCTCTTAGCATACCCGCGACTCTGTCACCGGGCTTGAGAGGAGAGTCCTTGCCAGCCCTGGTGACGATACCGGAAGCCTCGATACCAATCTGGTTGCCAATTACCTGACCGAGGGAGACCATGATGTCGAGAAAGTTGAGACCACTGGCCATCACCTTGAACTCGACTTGATCATCTGCCAGAGGTTGCTCGTATAGCGGATCATCAATGAAATGCAGCGTGTCAAGAAGACCGGGCAAGCCGATGACCATCTTCAGAGCTCTGCTGGGATCGGAGCCGAACAGCGCCTCAACGGGTCTGGGCTTGTTAGTCTTGGCGTTGATGGCCTTGTCCATGTAAGTTGCCTCCACCAGGCGGGGAATATGGATTGTTCCATCCACCACTGCGAACTGATTGTCGACAACCGAGTCATCTCCAGAAAGGAAGATGGCTTCAAAGAGTTGGATGGTGTGCTTCGAGATGCTCTCAACGTCTCTACCATTCTCAAGCGACAAGGTGACGAACTTCAGTTTGGGATTCTCCGCTCTGACGGTCCTCGAGAACCCAGTCACTAGCTCCGCAGTTGGGGTCTTGCATGATGGGCCACCACCAGCAGCTAACCACAGAAGGCCGCTGGCAGATGTCACCATCTTCTTCAGGCCATCGAACTGCTCCGGTGCCATATCCAACAAGAATGGATGTGCCTGCAGATCACCCAGAAAAATGCAGACTTTGTGAGTGAAGTCATCAGCCTGGAGGTCGAGTAGCGAGCAGACGTGGCTTTCAACACCCGATCGAGCGAGAGTTCTGTCAAGGTTCGCAGCAACAGAGTCCGAAACCCCCGAGGATGAAGAAGTCACAAGCATGACCTCTGGACGAGCTCGAGGCTTGGCGTGTCCGGTGGACGCCGTGGCGACCATGAGGGAGCTGACATGGTTCTTGGGGTCATGGTAGTCCGTGAAAGACAAATCCACACCAGTAAAGCCGGTCCGCTTCATGTGCTCAGACCAGTCAGGCACGCTGAGAAGGGGACTCCATTGGCGGTAATTCTCCTCTGACAGCCACCAACCAGGCAGCAGGCCGAAGCCAAAGCCAGTTTGCATGAGGGTGTTGTTGGTGATCTCGTACAGGAGAAGCTTGGCCCCGGGCTTCATCAACTTGCGCACGTGCTTGAGAGTGACATCAAGGCTTTGCGTAGCATGGAAGACGTTCGCCGCGACAACTAGGTCGTACTTGCCAAGCTCAAAGCCCTGGGTAACAGGGTCGTTTTCGACATTGAGCGTCTTGAAATTCATGCGGTCGACGGCGTAGTGGAACACTTCTCTGGCTTTCTCAAAGAATGAAGGGGAGATGTCGGTGAAGTCGTAGCTAGCGAAGCGGATGCCACTGGCGTTGGGGTCCTTGTAGTGAGTGAGAGTCTCCAGCATGGGATGCGTCATGCCACCGGTGCCAGCACCAATCTCGAGAACCTTCATACCAGGCTCCTTGGTGGCCAATGCATCCACATAGGCAGACAGTCTCTGGTAGCTGATGGCTGCACCAGTTGCGGCACGATAGACGTTTTCCGCGCGCTTCTCGGCGAAGAGAACCTGGAGAGGGTCGAGCTTCCCAGCCAGAACGTCCGGCATAGCCCGCCCGACAGCGACGACAAGGGTGGCCTCAGGGGACTTGCCATCCATCTTGTCCTCAAGCTCCTTGAGATAGATATCGTCTTCCGCGAGCCTGTCCATTTCAGGGTCAAGGTGGAGGTTTTTACCATCTGCGTACCGCTCGAACTGCCAGCGCATCCAGTCGACGTACTTCTGGTGGTGAGGCTTCATCTCCTTCTCCATTTCAGGAGTGACCGTCTTCATGTATCTCTTCATGTACAAGAAGCACAAGGTCTCCAGGTTCTTGATGAGCTCAGAAGGGTCAAACTTGAGAAGCTCCTCGTCAGCAAGGAAGGTTCGGGTGGCGATCTCTTGGTTAACAAAGCTGGCATCAGGCTTCCAGTCAATGTTGAAGCAGAGATGGCGACCGGAGTCGGAACCATTGTTGGAAGAGTTTTGGGCGATGGCAGTGGACACAAACCCCTCGGCGACAACCAAGGGCTCTCCGGTGGCCTCACCGATGGAGGTAAAGGTCGCCTCAGCCTGTCGAAGACCAAGGAACTTGGCGTGTGCATGGACTCTGTGCGGACTCTGGAGCTTGGCGCCGTCTGCGGAAAGCCAGAGCTCCTTGAACGACGTAGGGATCATTACTTCTCCCATCTCCTTGCCGCCCATGGTCATGGCAACGACAACGCTCTGAATGACACCATCGAGAGTAGTGGGATGGATGTGATGGGGCTGGATGTGACCGTAGGCCATCTTGCTCTTGATATCCGGGGGCGTGACGGTGGCAACTGAGTTGCGCTGGGCATCGATGCGAACATCAGACAGATTCTGGAAGGTAGGTCCGAAGTCGAACCCGACTGTCTGCAGGATCTCATAGAGCTGCTTCATCTGGACCTCCTCGGTGCATGACGTCTCAGCGTCTCGGACCGTCTCCACACAGCGCTCGGCGAAAAGACGATCTTCGAGGCCGTTATCGACGGGCGTATACGGAACTTCGTACTCCGTCTGGATCAGACCGCGGCAGTGCTCAACCCATCCATCATTCTCGTAGCTGCGAAGCTCAAATTCGCTCCAGTTAGATGCGGCCAAGGCTGTGCTGTCGACGTACGGGCGCATATGGAAGTGAGTCTCAACACCATCGGAGTTGAGTGGCACGCGCAAGGCCATGTGCAAAGAGACCTCTTTGAACCTGAAACCCTTGATCTTTCTCTCTGGTGCCGCAAGCTGAAGGCTGCCCTCAATAGCCATCACAAGCATACCAGCGGCAGGGTACAAGGTCGCACCAGTAACACGATGGTCCTTGACCCACGGGTTCTCGTTGACCCTGATCCAATTTCTCCAGATGGCGTTAGACTTGTCCCAGTCGGGCACAGGAGCGCCCAAGAGTTCGTGACGAGCATGCTGTCTGAAGCGGTAGCCCTTGCTCAGACGACTCTCGGCCCAGAAAGTCTTTGTGTGATTGAAGGGATAACTGGGAAGGTCGACCAGCAGCTTAGACTGAGTGTCGTTGACGGCGTTGAAGTCGATGGCATGACCCTTGCAGAACAGCCAGCCGACAGTCTGAAGAAGAGTAGTTGTGGCGGACTGCTTGCGCACGAGTACTGACTCATAAGCCAATGAAGAGGTGTTGGAGAGTTGAGCGAGGATCTCTCTGACAGGACCCTTGAGTGCCGCATGGGGACCAATCTCCACAAGCTCAGTAATGGGTGTGCCCTTGTATTTGGCTCCAAGCTTCTTGGTCTTCTGGTTGGAGTCAATGACTAAAGCAGACAGAGCCTGGGAGAAGAGCACTGGAGAGAGAAGATTCTTGACCCAGTATGCCGGGCTCCTGAGAGCGCTGATGTCGATAGCCTTGCCCTCAAGGGAAGAGTAGAAGGTCGGGCGGGCTGAATCATTCACGTAAACACCAGCCTTCATCTTGCCAATGACACGATTGTACTCGGCGGCGATAGGCTCCATCAGCGGAGAGTGGTAGGCGTTCTGAACAGTGAGCTTGCGGGCGAAAACACCGTTCTCGTCGAGCTTCTCCTTGAGAGCATCAAGGAGTTCGACGCTGCCACTGACAGTGATATTCTTGGGGCTGTTGACGCAAGCAACAACAAGAACTTGGGTCTTGGACTGCTCAATCTCAGCAATGTAGCTCTCTGCCTCAGCTTGACCCAAGCCGACCGACATCATGCCACCAGTGTGGGAAGCCTCGCCACGGGACAGTTGAGATGAGAGAGCGCCGCGGTGAAAGGCAAGTTTCAGCGCGGTGGACTTGGAGATGGCCCCAACAGCGTACGCTGCAGCAATCTCTCCAGAGGAATGGCCAACAACCGATCCGGCAGAGATGCCGTAGCTGGTCAGCAGGTCGACCAAGGCTACCTGTAATGCAGTGCAAAGAGGTTGGCTAAATTCAGCATCGTTGACGCGAGAAGACTTCTCGTCCTTCGTGAGCTCCTCTGTTAAGGTCCACTCGCACCCAATCTCGTGGAGGTAGTCTGAAGCAGACTCCAGACTCTCCTTGAAAGCAGGGACCTCGAGCAATTCACGTCCCATAGCATACCATTGAGCACCCTGCCCAGTGAAGACAAAGGCAAGCTTGGGCTTGGTGCCGGCCTTGATAGTGGCCAGCTTGCCACCAAGCTTCTCGAGGAGGGCGTCGATGCTGGGTGCAACGATGCTGGCTCTGTGGGCGAGTTGGGATCTTCGAGACGACAGGGTGAAGCTGAGGTCATCGAGGTACTTGGCCTCATCTTCGACCTGATCTTTCTTGGTAGATAGGTACTGCTGGTAGGTCTCCGCAAGACGATCAATACCGCTTTCATCTGCGGCAGAGAGTACAAACACTCTATCCACAGCGTTCGTGTCGAAGACTCCGTTGGTCTTAGTGACACCGTTACTGTGGCCATTTGTAACTTCTGGCTCTCCGTTCTTCACACCATCATGCCCGTTTGTGGCATGAGTCTCGCCATTGGTGCGACCGGTAGCCTCGATCGGCTCGGAGATCTCAACCTTCGGAGCACCCAGAAGCTTCTTGTTCGGAAGCTCTGAAGTGCAATGTTGACCCTTCAAGCCATGATCCTTGAGATAGTTGAAAGCGTCGTCCATGATGACGTGGGCATTGGAACCACCGTAACCGAAGGAGTTGATGGAAGCCCGGCGGAGACCATCAGTAGGCCAGAGAGTGTTCTCTGTGGGGAACTTCAGATGCCACTCGGGAAGGATCTTAGGGTTTGCCTTCTCAAACCAAATATTGGGAGGGATCACTCCTGTCTCAAGGACTTGGACAGCCTTGATGAGACCGGCAATGCCAGCAGCGCCCTCGAGATGGCCGATGTTGGACTTGACAGCACCAACAATGAGAGGCTCCTCGGGCGAGCGATGCTTGCTGAACACCTGGGCAATGGCGCTAGCTTCGATAGGGTCTCCAACAGGGGTTCCAGTACCGTGAGCCTCGAAGAATCGTGTCATACTCGGGTCAAGGCCAGCCTGGCGATAGGCTGTCTCGGCGGCATCGACCTGAGCCTGTCTGGTAGGTTGAGTGATTCCAGGTGACTTTCCATCTTGGTTGGCAACCGTGCTGCGAATAACAGCACGGATAGTGTCTTGGTCGTGGACTGCATCGGAAAGACGCTTCAAGAGGAGAATACCGAAGCCCTCGCCTCTAGAGTACCCGTTGGCGCGGTGGTCGAAGCTGTAGCACTTGGAGTCTGGCGAAAGGAAGCCAAGACTGGTGAGAGGAATGCAGGTGTCCGGGTTGTAGAAGAGATTAGCTCCGCCAACAATGGCCATGGAAGACTCTCCCATCTTCAGGCTGTTGCAGGCCAGGTGACAAGCCATCAAACTGCTAGAGCAAGCAGTATCGAGCGTCATGCTGGCACCGTGAAAGTCGTAGAACCAACTCAGACGGTTGGACAGCATGGCAGTACCAGTACCAGTTGCCAGGTATCTAAGATCGAGCTCAGGGTCACGAGTAATGACTCCATCGTACTCGCGCGTAAAGCATCCGATGTAGACAGAGGTATCGGAGCCTACAGCCTTCTCCATGGGAATACCAGCTGAGTTGGGATTAGTTTTTGATACACCTCAATGCCAATTATCAAAACTCACCATTTTCCAGAGCGCGGTAAACACATTCCAGCAGCCCGCGCTGCTGAGGATCCATGCACGCCGCTTCCGCAGGCGGGATAGAGAAGAAGGGAGCATCGAACGCTGCAAGATCACCCTTGATATGGTGTCCCTTGCGAATATTGATCTAGACATTTCATGAGTGATTGTGGCAAGGTTTGGAAAGATCAGAGACCACTGACAGCTCCAGCCCTTTCGGGATCTGGATGATAGAAAGCATCAATGTTGTATCGCTCCTTGCCGATATCACTCAGGGCAGAACGACCCTCAAGCAAAAGCTTTTGGAACCCCTCGGGAGTCGAGGCATCGCCAGGAAACTTAAGATCAATACCAATGATGGCAATGTCTTCATCGTACGTGCTAGATGCACTATTGTGGGTGGTTGTGGCAGGCATGGTGATGGTTGAGATGGTGGTATTGTTGTTGAACAAAAGGAAAAGTGTCCAGGATATCCCTCACTCGGTTGAACGAATCAAGGCTTGCTGAATGATGGAATGGAAAGAAGTGAGTATGACTTTGGATTGATCACATAAACTTCTTGGTGGTAATATGGGCCTTATATCAGACTCGCCAGTCTGATATCAATGAGCAGGCTGAAGCGAGACGGGATTAGAGTATTGCCACGACAGGTGAGCTTTCCGGAATGGCCTCATCTCACCGGCTATGCGATGACATGGCGGCGCGCTGCCACTGATTCATCTGCCTGTTCAACTCCTAGTTCATGACCCCGTCAGTCCCATCCATCGTGTGAGGCTGAGTGGCAACTATCAAACGCGATAGTGCCTTTTCCCGCATGGGAGCCAATCTCATGGTTGACAACAAGTATTTCGAGGTAAGAATCACATCCATACTGTGCCACCACAAGACATATCTCACCATGGGAGTGATCTAACGCCTAAATAGGTATCATCGTAAAGGAGATGCAGCTGAGATCCTTCCGTGAGAATATGGACACTAACAAGGGTTGACCAAAGGATCTCGACAACCTGGAGTTGTCTTGCATCAAAACTGACAGGCTGATCAGACCTAACCTTTCTAGTAACCGACTTCAACAGTATCTTAATCCACAACGCAACGTAGCTATCTTTGTCTCTCATCAAGGTACCTATGTAAGCACGGCAAATTTGCCGGGTAATGGTGGCGGCGATGTTATCAGCCCTCACGCGGGAGAATTCCATCGTGTAATTAGGGGGGCGGGCGTGGGCTAGGCAGAAGCCGTTTGAACGGCAAGATGGCCCGATGTTCAAGTGACTAGTTTAGTGTCGTTAGTGCCAAGGCTAGTCAATGTCTGGAACCGGTCTTCTCAGCCCTAACTATTTCTCCATTTTAGACACCTCACTGGATGTAACGTTTGCCGGCATCGAAACTTGCCATCACCCGCAAGGAAGGGGCATGTGGGGTGCAATACGAAAGCATGGTAGGATTTGATTGAATCTTCAAATTCCAAGACTTTTGATATGGGACTTAATTGACCAGCATAGGGTGGCATTTTTGGGGTGGCTTAAGACACGCTTGATAACCTTAGGTTGCTAGCAGTGGCGCAATGACGCCCTTCAGTACTGTTTTAGGCTAATTCATAATCGAACACCAGGCGGGCCGTCTCCCGCTTGTCTTCCTTCGTCACAACAATCTTACGAACGTAACGTCTTATGCCGTCAATCTCTTCAAACCCCCACGTCTGCTCTTGGGTCCATGCGTGATCAAGATTTTCCACCTTGATCAGAACGACAGGATCTTGACTGTGCTCCTTCTGAAGCCCAGCCGTGAGGAATTCATCCTTGATCTGCCCCACTCAATTAGCTCAACGCAACACAGCCGATGAACATGTCTGGCCATAGACACGCAATATCGTGATCCTTTGGATCCTGCCATGCGGTCTCCCATGAAGTTAAGCGAGCATGCAAGGGACTTATCCGCAGGGCTTACAGAAGATGGGTTGGAACTTTGGATGATGTAGGGCTAGTGAGGTGGGGGAGGGGCAATGCTTACATCGGACAGTGCTGACCATCCATTCTGGATCCTGAGACGGCCAAAGTTGGCATCGGTACGCTCAACGACGTCCCAGTTGAGCAAACGACGCTCCTTGGCTTTGTGGATTCCCCCTCCGATGACGTTCTCTGCCTCGATCACGTCCACGCCATCTTCAGGGGGACAGGCCTTGATGTTGATGACGATCGGGACGGCACCCATTGCCTTACGGATGGCCCAATTGATGCCTTGCTGTTTGTTTTGCACAATTAGTAGCCCGCATCATGGAAAAAGAAAACATCTTCTTGGTGCCAGAGTCTGTCTAGGTACTAACGATGGCGAGAAGCGGATCGGAGCTGTCCGAAAGCTGCTTGTTGGTTTTGAACTTGCCAGTCAGGTTGTGCAGCGTGCAAGTTGATGGAGCAGCCATTTTGCTGGTTCAAGGTTGTAGTGACAAGTGGATACAAAATGATGAGCAATGAATTAGGTGATCAAGAAATCCGGAACTTTCTCCCGTGTGGTATCCATCTCCTGAGTTTACCATTTTAATATACTTCGAAAAAGTCAGCTCATCGATCTGCCAGGTGATGGTGAGAATTGATAGGCAGATTCAGAACGAGCTAGGATCCAACTGCAAGAATTCCTTCAGATATCGCTAGTGATGACAGGACTGGCTCCAAGAGTTTGCCATGTGCCGTCACGGATTGCATCCACACCACCCCCTTGTTTGTTTACGATCACCCTCCGTGTGGAAATTGCGAAGCGAACGCCCCCTCTCCGAAATGAGACGCACCCCTCTGAATCCTTGCAAACATGGACCCACCTTTCGCGAGATTTTAGCCATTTCAGGAAAGGCGCATCTCAGCGGCAGCGCGTCAGAAATAAGCACGAAATTTGATGCGATATGAAGGGATAGTCATGATCATCCTGATAGAACGATATCTTCAAACAACACAACTGGGGCTGTGAGACGTGAGATTCCTTCTTGCTAGTGGGTCACGATCAACCGACATCAAGCCGTGGACGGGAATAGAAGCACCAGGTCAATATCCTGTTGCCTTGGCTGAGATAGCTTCAAAGACTGTGACGTACTGACAGATGCCAACCTTTCCCTCTCGTGCACGCTAGAAGTCTCAGAGGCGCTGTGCCGTGTTCCTCCGTGCCACAATATCGAATGTTCTGAACGCGCTGATGGCCAGTGAGCTACAATCCTTTCGTAATATCACTGGGATGCGGTGAAGTGAACAGACACCCGCGGAACTTTCACACTTGGGAAATTTTACCTTGAACGTCGATACAGGAATTACTGAGCACTCTTTGGCAGTTTTACCGTTTGAACTTGTTTTACCACCAAACCCTGTCGTGAAAGAGTGCCATTCTGAGATTTTTAGAGACACTCTGATGATGGCATCAGTTCTAATTGCTACTGGCCTACTTTTTTGTGGCCTTCTGCTTCTGTATCGGAGGGCGTTGCCGAAGCCATACACTGGCATCCCCTACAACAAAGGATCTGCCGATAGAATCCTTGGAGATCTTCCAGGACTTCTTTCCCACTTCAAGAAAACCAAAGAAATCGCAAGCTTCTCATTTCAGCAATGTCGCAATCTGAATTCGCCCATCGTTCAGATCTTCCTACGTCCGTTTTCGCGCCCATTCATCTTCATCGACGATCCCCAGGAGTCTGAAGACATACTGCTCCGTCGAACCCGAGAGTTTGATAGGGCTCCATCGACTATTGCATTTTTCAAGCCTTTGGTCCCTGAGGCGAGCATGGTCAAACTCTCAAACCCAGCGTTCAAGGAACAAAGGCGTTTGTGGCAGGATGTCGTGTCGCCTCAATTTCTCCGAAAGGTCGTGGCTCCAAATGTGCATCGCTGCGCGTCTGAGCTAGTCGAACTTTGGAGTCGGAAATGTGCCCTTGCAAGCGAACACCCCTTCAAAGCTTTGGATGATCTCGAACTGGCAGCGTTTGACTCCATTTGGATCGCTATGTTGGGAACTCGCTTGACCGGCCTTCGCGACGAGATGAAGGCGCTGGAAGATGAACTTTCTACATCAGGCTCTGACAAGGACGAGCCTGTTGAATTTTCCAAGGCGCCTCGGTCAATCATGTACCATGCCATCGAGTACGTCAACGGCACTATTGAGCGAATCATGAGATCGCCATTCCCAGCCAAGCACCACTGGTGGATTCGACAGTCAAAGCAATACAAATACTACAGCAGCTTTAAGGATAAGGAGATTGATGGGCTGATTGCGAACGCCCGTCTACGCTTCGAGAAGCTCACCAGTGAAGGCGACATCGTTATTGAGGACGAAGGGGACACTTGCGCCATGGACCTAGTCCTCCGGCGTGAGGCGATAGCTTTTTCCAAGACTGGGCAACGCTCCCCAGCATCCAGTGACACGGCAATGCGCGATGAACTTGCGATGTTGCTGGTGGCGGTAAGTGACACAGCGTGCCTCTCAACTTTCATCCGATGCTAAACATTCGAATCAGGGCCACGAAACAACCGCCATCACACTCGGTTGGGGGTTCAAAGCACTGGCTGATAACCAAGAGGAGCAATCAAAGCTGAGAAGTATCCTCCAAGATGCCTTCTCGTCTGTGCCTCCAGGTTCTGTACCATCTGCCTCTGACATTCTCTCCATGTCAATCCCATATTTAGATGGCGCGTTGGAAGAGATTCTACGTTTCGCCAATACTGTGCCTCTACTAGCTCGTTCTGCCACAGTCGACACTACCATCTTGGGTTATCACGTGCCAAAAGGATCCCACATCATGTGTAACGCCCAATTCATGAATGAGCCTCTGGCTGTACCAGACGCTGTCCGCAGCGAGTCCAGCCAAGCAGCTTGGGAACGCCGGAAAGGACGTGGCTTTACCACGGCTGACATAAAGCGTTTCATGCCAGAGAGATGGATAAAGAAAGACGCAAATAGCGTAGAGGAATTTGACTCTGCGGCATTGACGAGAATGCAATTTTCTCTGGGACCACGAGGCTGCTTTGGTACGTGGAAGAAACGTGCATTCCTTCAAAGACCACGTGCTGACAATTACTTCAATGTCTAGGCAGGAAACTAGCGATGCAACAGTTGCGCATATTTCTTGTTCTTCTTGTGTGGAACTTTGAGTTTCTCCCCGTTCCTGATGCGCTGAACAGCCAATGGGGTCATCAAAAGATATTGCGACCTCCTCAACAATGCTATATCCGACTTCGGAGAGTTTGATGGTTTTCTTTTTACACAGTATACATAGTATTCAAAGCTTTGAAACCATGTCACAAGTACTAGGTATATTTGTGTGGCCTCTCGGTCATTCCAAATCAGAGTTATCTTTGTTTAAATTCAAGCAAATCCAACTAGTAAGGATGATATTCTCAGAAAGGGTGACAATAATAAATTGACGTCGATAACGGACGACAGCGACGACGACGATAATGACGGTAGAAGCACAGAAATAAGAGTCGTTATAGGACTGAAATAATTTGGAACTATTTCTAATCCGAAAATGCTAAATTACAGGCTTATGGGAATGGATCATAGTCTCTCAACCCCTCACATACCCCGTCTAACTCTACCCCATCGATCCGCTGCACCGCTTTCCCGCCTGCTCCAAAACGGAGCACAAAGCCACCATTTGTTTCATTCACAACCTGGGGCTCCCATCCAAATTTCTTCTGCGGACCCTCATATGGATCTTCAGCAAACGCCATGACATAATCCTGCATCGCCCTGCTAACTTCGACCTGGAATTCAGTCGTTGGCGCTATGTGATCCAACAGACTGTATGTCCCAAACAACAATGGCGTCTCACTGTTGTGATATGCGCCCAACCAACTGTACACATTCAAATTGGGAAACTCGGCAGCATACTGAAACCTGAAGACGGGGGCTTCGGATGTGCTCAGACGGTTGCGAGCGGCAGTGGCGTTGAAAGCTGAGCACACCCAAGCGACGTCCATGGCCGTGACTGGCGGCTGCCATGGGCCTTCAGTCAGGTTGTTCTTTGGCCATGGGGTGAGTGATGAAAACTCGTTGGCCGTCATGGAGATGAGGGACGGACGACGAGCGATTTTACCCGCCGCGGCCCGCTCATCGTAGTCACGGAAGATAATGTGGTCATCGGGGATCAAGCCGAAGTACAGAACGGGCGTTTCGCCCCGATCACCGTACTGCCCGATAAAGTTCATGATCTGCTGGAAAGACACGCCGCGCATGCAGTCGAGTTCCGCCGTACCATCGTGGTCCTCGCAGTTGGGGCCGCATGGAGAGTCGCAACCCACATGCTGTGCTACGAAGGTGAAATTGGAGTGCGTTTGGTCCTCTATGAGACCCGAAGAAAAGGATCCCGTCATGACTCCGGACTCCATGTAGTATGATTGAGCAATTGGATCATTGTGGTAAGCGTAGGCGTGGATGTCTGCGCTGATGGAACCGCCGACCGGCCCCAGTTCATGATGCGGGTCGGGTCGCCGCCAAATGCCGCGATGTTGCTTTCCACCCATTCGAGAGCGGATCTTTGGTCGAGAATTCCGAGATTTTGCTCCCCTTCAGCCAACCCACGCGCGTTGGGAAAGCCGAAGATGCTGACGCGGTAGTTTATTGTGACGATGATTGCTGACTGTGACCGCTCTACCCACGATGTTGGGATCTGCCAGGGAAGATCAATGCCACCCATCACGAAGCCGCCGCCTGTCATGAAAAAGAGAACCGGATATCCCTCTTTAGGTGGCGGACTCGTGGGCGCCCAGATCGCCAGGTGAAGGCAATCTTCCGACGTTGCTTCGCCCACCAGACCCGATGTATCGTTCTGACCTCCGTTGTAAATCAGATTGCCCTTTGTCAGAGGCAGGTTCCACATGGATTCGATTGCCGTCACGAACTGTGGACATGAAGGCGGGAACTTGGTTGCATATTGGTGTTTGGTCGAGGGCTGAAGCTTCTCAGGAGGTAGCCAGCGGCGCGAACCCACAGGAGGTTCCGCGAAAGGAATAGATCGCCATTGGCGAGTATTGGGCGAATCCGTGTCAATAAGTCCTGTGAAGACGCCGGTGGAAGTTTGAATTGTGAGGTTGTCAGAATGCGATACATTTCTGGCTGCTGAGCAGACGCCAGTCGCAAGTGCGAGGAGCGAGAAGATGGCGAGCTTCATGATGAAGATGGACAACTTACTGCGTCCATAGAATCTTGAGCAGAGCGCCTGGGTTGTAATACATCACCTCCTTATCAGCTTATGCCTTGGCTTCCCCGCGCGGCCCCGATTTAAGTGACCTCTTTCTAGAAGGTGGCATTGCCATATTATGCGGTCAGCAATCCTTCAAAGAAAGAAAACGAAGATTTGGAGACGGGGTGATGACACCCCGCTCCGCGATAACAAGTCAAAATATGCTCATCCCATTGAATAGGTCACCTATTATCTACCACTTGAAAAGTACGCATTCTCTTTAAGTATCCCGTAAAGTTCGAAATACACTTGCATACAGCTATGTCGCAAATACGATCATGAAGCATTCCTTTGGTCTTCCAATGACCCTCTACCGGCTGGCTCATATGAATCTATGGAACTCCCTTGGGCTTCTTTGGATGTTGCACCTTTGACAGTGACTGGGTTGCGACTAAACAGAAACAATGCTGCCAACAGGGCTAAGCCACTGAAGCCAGTCAAGATCTGAAATTGTCGCTTGTACCCAGTCGCAAACGCGAGGCGCACCGCAGCGGCTCGCTCCGGGTCCAAATCGTTGATCGATGACAGGGATTCTGCGATTTGGCCTAACTCGTCAGGCTTGATAAGTCCCGCAAGGCCCGCCCTCAAGTCGTTTGAAAGTACTGCAGAGCTTTGGTTCAGGTCAGCAAAGTTGCTTCTAAAAAGCTGCCACAATGGGCAAGCTTACCAAATCGCCAGGGCAATGGTCCCGCCAAGAACGCGAATCTGAGTCAGAGCTCCCATCACGATTCCAGCGTTCTCCTTGCTGACAATAAGCTGCCCCAGAGTCAGGACTGTGCTGAGGGTCAACCCAAAGCCAACTCCCATGACTGCCTCAAAGCCATATTGTGAGGCAGAAATGTGGTCGCCAGTGAGTGGAATGCTAATTGAAAGACCGACTCCGATAAGCTGGATGACAGACCCAATGAGAATGAGGTATGCCGGTGGTACATTGTAGTTTGATGTCAACACTCCAGAGATTGCTGTCGCGAATGGCGATGTGAGCAATAGTGGAAGAACAGATAAACTTGATTGTACTGGGTTCAGACCATAGACGGCTTGGGCCCTTTGTGGTATGATGAAGAGAATAGTGACGAATGGGAAGCCAATGAAAAAGGTCGTGCTTTTGGTAGTCAGCGTCACAGGCACGCAAATGAAGAAGCAATTTACTCACAACATCATGCTGGCCAGTTGGCGATCTTTCAGAAGACCCATGATGAAGATGGGCTCTTGAGACATGTTCTTCTTTTGCTCTAGACGAATCTCCCAGACTATGAAAACAATCCATAGAATGCCAGAAAAGATGAAGGTAGAAGATATGGCCGAGCTATCCCAAGCGTAGCGTGTACCGCCTGACTCGAGAGCGAAGACTAGTAGCACGGAAGCGCCCAACAGGGAACCAGCGCCGACGAAGTCAACACGTCGAGTTGTTTCTCGAGAGAACTTCGTTTTCATTCTACTTTTGAAGTCTGTGGTACGCTCCGACTTGCTGGCTGGCAAGAATATCGCAACTAAGAGGATGGCCACAAAGCCAGGCGGCCCACTTCAAGGACAGGTTAGCTCTTTACTCTACATTCCCGTTTTTGTAAAGTCAACGAATTACGTACTTGAGCAAAAACACCCATCTCCATGATGTGCTGCTAGAAATGGCACCGCCGACAAGAGGACCGGTGATACTAGCGAGGGCAAAGACGGAGGAGATAATGCCGATATACTTGCCATACTCTGTCTTGGGCACAAGTGCTGGCGCAATGACGAGTACCATTGAGTAGATACCCGAGCCACCGATCCCTTGGAATGCACGCAGAATAATCCTGTTGGCGGTCAGTGACTGATAGCTCGCCCGCTGAATGGAAACTTGCACACAATTGCTCCATGGTACTTGCAGATCCGCAGCCAATTGAGAATACCGTGAACATCGTCAAAGCAAAGATGAACATTGTTTTCGATCCAAAGATACTGGCCAACTTTGCATAGATCACCAAGAAACCTACAATTTAGTCATTAGCTACACAGTTTTAGACACCAAGGAGGTCATACCAGTGTACGTGAGAAAATAGGCCGTCACGACCCAATTTCGAAGCTCAAACCCACTTAGCGAATCTGATATTGCGATCAGAGAAGTGCTAACAATCGTTGTCTCCAAAGTAGACAAAAACAGAGAGATCCAGATTCTGTGATCCCATCAGCAATCAAATGATACCCAAAGTCGAAGCGAACAAACCCTGCCGTGAGCATATATAATTTCCATCCACTCATGAACTCATTCTGCTCTGTAGGCTGCTCTTCTGCTCGCGTGGGAGTCATTGGGACATCATTGTTCGTGTTGTCCGCGGACCCTGCTGGCGGATCATAAACGGGCTCATCGGGTGTCTGGGCTGCTGCTGGATCGTATGCTGTGTCGCGATGCCTTTCGGTCACGGATGCGTTTTCCACGACAGGATTAGACATCCTTGACTCCGTCATGTAAGGTCCGGCTTGATACACTGAGTTTTTGTTCAGGAAAGGGACTCGATACAAGTCGTGCAACGGATCGTGGGTGATTGGAGGAAGCTGGGGATACTCAGGATACCCTGAATAACGTGCGGTGCGGAGGGGAGGGAGCGACACCGGTCGCCAATGTCCCCCTGATTGAGACATGGCAGCAACGCTCAATCAATTGGCCCGTGTCGAGAGTGCAGTCGTCTAAAGGGGGTTATGCAAGCTGACTGGAGCAAGTCGACAAACGAGAAGAAGTCCCTTGCAGCCCGCTTGCTCTAGATGACATGGGTATTGATGATGCGACGCTGAGACAAGACAGACGAAGAATGAGGGGACCACGGCGAAACAAGGACGAAAGCCCTCACACCACGCTCACCCGCGCGCTTCTCGTTCGACTTGTGATATGTACTCAGTAACCACTCCATTCAAAACGTTGCTACACGTGTCTGTTTCCATAAACAGCTTGGGCGATAGGCACCGGATTGAGCTTCGAGCTTGCGAAGCAGCACAGCCTTTGAAGGCTGAGGCGCTGAGGTGCTGAATACTAGTGTCTCGCGCCAGCGGAAGCGATGCCATTCCATCATGCAAGCTGGCGGCGCCCTACTGGCGTAGGTGTAAGCGTTGACTAGTCGGGGCAGGGTTGCCGATCCTTCGATAAAGTCGTACTACGTCAGGGGTCTCGAAGTGGCCAGTTCCAAGCTTTTTTAACCATGCACATCGCGCAAAGACTAGCACGCGGGTAGGATCCTGTAGGATGGTGTTGAACCGGCAGAGAAAAAGGCGTGGCTAAACATGGAGGCGATGCCGAAGAGGTGTTTGACGTGGGGGGGAATTCTTGTGGAGGACTGGTTTTTTTTTTTGGCCCCATGAATGTGATGTTCAAGCAGATCCGGTCGTCGGCGGAGGGCTGAAGCCTGAACGATATCAGATATGTCTCTGAACATTGTGATATGAATAGGATTGCTGAAGTAGGAAATCCCAATTTCCAGCTTATTTTTTAAGTTTTGATTGAAGTTTGGCCCAGAAATTCCACATTTTCAACGAACATTACTAGGGACGCGCAGAAAGCAGCTTCACTTTCAACTAGCTACGTGTATTCCAACCGCAGAAATGCGTATCCTTTGCCTTCATGGAATGGGAACAAGCAGCAAGGTTCGTTTCGCTAATCATGGGTAATATCCGCAACACAAAATCCGCTGACAACACACAGATCTTCCAAGTTCAGACTGGTGGGCTGCATACCTAGAATACAAGCATACGCCCACTAACAAAGATTGCAGCCGCGATACGCAGTGCTTTGTCAAAGAGCTTTTCTGCAACGTTCGACTTCGTCGAAGGAGCCATAGAATGGCCAGCTGCCCCAGGTATGGAGTTCTGATGGACACATTTGTTACTCCAGAATTGACAAGCATAGGTATCAATCTCCTGGCGGGACCCAATGCTGAGTACTTCGCATACTACGACACTGATAAGTACGACACCATCATTCAAGCGGTAGATGATCTCGAAGAATATGTAAAGTCTGAAGGACCGTTTGATGGCGTATTGGCATTCTCTCAAGGCGCAGCCCTTGCTGCCATGTTGATTGCCCGAGACAATTTCCCAGCGCCGTTCGCGTTCGCAGTCTTTATCTGTGGTGGACCTCCTTTCTCAGAGAAGGAAATCAAGGAGACGAACACTCTCAGATACTGTGAGAATGATGTCGACAAAGCAGGCAAGCCTGTACTTGGAATTCCAACAGTGCATCTGGTCGGGGCTCAAGACAAGGACCTTGAAACATGTATGAAGCTGGTGCAGATGTCTCGTGAGGAGACCAGACAGTTTTGGGAGCATCCTGCTGGGCACGAGATCCCGACCGCCCCTCGGGATGTGACGGAAAAGATGGTTGAAACAATTGAGAGAGGAATTGAGAAGGCTATGAAGGCCCAATGAGGAGAAGGCTGTAGCGTCATGTAATTCTTGTGGTTGAGAACCTTTATCGTCTCAAAGCCAAATACATTCGAGATCAATCAATCACCAATTACCCTAGAGTTGTTGATAAGCGGTCCGACTAAGGTCGTGCTGAGTGGCCGCCAAGATCAAGATACGCCAGGGATGAAATCCAGCTGACCCCGAAGATTGTCCGACAAGCTTGGATTAGGCACAAGGTGTCCTTAATGATGAGCCTCCCTTGCATGTGACCATAATCGCACTCACATAGTTCGAGCATCTACTACGTGAACCTCTCCGACCACTCCCTAACATTCATCACCCAAATCTCCACGCATTTCATCATGGGGTCAACGACGGAGTTCACACTAAAATGGGGAATCATGGCCACTGGCCACATCGCAGCAAGTAAGACCTTTACAGACCCGGGCGAGAGGTGATACCCATTGATTGACAATCCCAGATTTTGTACGAGATCTCCTTACTGATCCAGCCACTCGTGACGTGCATGATGTTCGGCACCGAGTAGTCGCTGTCGCGTCCTCCAACTCGAAGCAAAAGGCGGCGGACTTCATCAGCAAGGTGCAGGTCCCGAACAATGCCACGGTCAAGACTTACGGCTCCTATCGTGAGCTTGTGGCGGATGAGAATGTAGACATTGTTTATGTGGCCTCTCCTGTCAGCCACCACTTCCAGAATGCCATGCTGGCACTGCAGGCCGGAAAGCATGTTCTCTGCGAGAAGACGTTCACTGTCAATGCTGCCCAAGCCAGAAACCTGGTAAACAAAGCACGGGAGAAGAATCTCTTCCTCATGGAAGCAGTATGGACACGTTTCTTCCCGCTCAGCACCAAGGTGAGGGAATTGGTAGCGGCTGGGGCTATTGGGACTGTGTATCGGGTCATTGGTGAGTCTGCTACACAGTATCATCTCTAACGTACCTAACGGGAGGCTCGCAGCCGACAACTCGATTCATCGAAATCTCCCAGATGGAAGGCTGGACTTCAATGACTCAGATCGCATGGTGAACCCTGGTCTGGCTGGCGGTGCCATGTTTGATCTGGGCATCTACTCGCTCACTTGGATCATGCAAATCCTCTATCACCTTCAGCCGCATGAGGAGAAGGAGTCACCCGCGCCGATTGCGGCCGCTGTAAGCAAGTATCACACAGGCATCGACGAGGCAGCCAGCTTCATTGTCCAGTTCCCGAAGCACAACACCATGGGAATAGGCATGACAACCCTCCGACTGGGATCAGGTGTGGACTTTGGCTTCACAGGCGGCCCAGCCATCAAGATTCAGGGGTCCGATGGTGAGATCCAGATTTGCGGTCCGGCTTTCCGTCCACACAGCTACAAGGTGATCAAGACGGATGGCGGTGGCAAGGTTGAGACCATTGAATGCCCATTCCCACAGGACAGCGGGCGAGGCGGTTGGGGTCGTGGGCTGTACTGGGAGGCAGACGAGTGTGCTAGATGCCTGCGGGACGGTAAGCTGGAGAGTCTCATCTTGCCCTTGGGTGAGACGGTTTTCACCATGGAAATCATCGAGGCGGTGTTGAAGCAAGGCATGATGAAGTATCCAGATGTCATCACGACTGACGTGTTTGATCCTGAGAGCCCACTCAATAACGGCCGCTAAGTATCACCCCTTGTCAGGCAGCTACATGAAATATCGTAAGAGTGGCAGACTAGACATTCAGCCGCAACATGAGTTCATCTGTACCCTACGGCAGGTCTAGGTTCGTGAAGAGTCCGATGTCGTCTGAGTGTGCTGCAATATTCCTGCACGCCATCCAAGGGGGCGGGCTAACGGAAGCTCGTGAGACTCAATGGGGCAATGATTGATCCATCGATAACCGAAGCGCCAATCCAACGGATCAGATCCGGATTACGCTGGAGGTACTTTTGCTTCATGGGCATAATGGGCATATTGACCGGAACCACGGAACAAGAGCCTTTTGGGATGATGGGGGGTGTAGTCTGTGAGTGACCTCTCGGGGCGTTATTAGAGCACGGCAATAGTCTTAGGAGAAATGTCCGTGTGAGGCGAGAATAAGCCACCCCTTCCTTCGATGCTCAGCGCATCACCAGGTCCTGTACCTCTTAGATGAATATCGTGCCACCTCTCACAGTCTCACTGGAATCTAGGCACCCGCGAGCTGGATTGAAGCATGGGAATTCCACGACACCAAAATATTACTGTGGGACTGAATCTCGTGATATCCAACTTCATTGGCTAGCCCTATGCTTCGCAGGGTTATCGCCCATCCATCCCTGTCTAGTGCCGCCTGTTTGGGATAAAATCTCGCGACGCTAATTCTCTGTGGCGCGGGGGTTCAACTCACTGGGCGGGAACGGTGCCGGATATGCGGGCGTCTCCGCAGCTTGGCGGAGAAAGCTGTCTCCTTCGCCAAGTTCCAAGAATGTTGTCTTGGAGCTGCACGGCGGTGGCTAGGCACAGCAAGTTGTTGCCAGCCACAATGCTTGATAACGCCATACAAAACAAGCAGCGTTGATTGAAACATCGACCCCCCGCGCCTTGTTTTTCTTCCTGATCTACCCCACACCAATAATCCTACGGCGTCCTCATCCAACCCACTAAGGAGCCCTCCGTTGGCGTGCGGGATGCATCTGTCGGCGTCAGCAGATTGTGGGTTGAGACTTTAGGCGGGGAGATCATCGCCTAATCTGCTCTCTTACATCACCTTAGGCTCAACGGATGGAACATGGGTGCTCCGCCGCACAGGTTTAGCCAGAATTCTTGTGCCCAGCTGTCTAGTCGAGGGACAAGCCGAAGATCCATCTAATGCATGTCTTGAAATCGTTTCCTGTCAGCACATGAGGCGTGTAAACGGCCCACGACACCAGGCAACCTAGCCGACGTTGCACTGATGGCGCCTCGGCAGGGCCATCCCGTCCACACACATGCACAGCTGTCCAGGTGGGTGACAACACCACAGCCGGGCTAGACACGAGTCCCATTCCTGACACTGTCGCTTGCTTTTCCCCAGGCTCAGTGCTTAGCAGCTCGACCACATGGGATGAACGACAAGCTGCTCAGCCGCAACGCCGCTTTCGCATGTAAGCCCCCCGCACCCACTAATAGCAGATACTGCAGAGGGCACAGGGGCATGAACGGGAATATTTCTGATTCAATGCTAACCAGAAACGAAAGGTGTTGGTCGTTGTCTACGACAGGCCGTTTGGCAGAGGGCGTGAAGCTTATCTGGTAACTAGTGAGTCGAGTCATGGTGAAGGATTGGGACTTTCTCGGCAGGATCACCACCATGCTCATCCAATAAGGCCGTTCTGCAAGGTAAGGAGCCTTGGAACTTCTCTCACACTGCCAGGCAGTTGGCTCACGCCTGCTATCTTTAGGCTTCTCCTGACCAGTTCGTGTAGATTGAATCACTCCAAGGCAACCGCATTAAGTGACACAAGTTGGACCAAGGCAACGTACAAGTGTGTATCCCGCTGAATGGGTTTTTCGCATTGAATGTAATTTTCAGACACTTTCTCCTCCCCATTCGTTTGTCCTTCCCATCTTGCGCAGAACAATATTCCCATCTCATTGCAATGGCGCTCTCAAAGCAGAATCCTCACCTTCTCCCCGCGCGGAAGATATTAGTCGTTGTTACGGCTGGCGGTTCAACCAACTCGGGTAAGTCTGACGGCCACGTTGCATTTTCATGGCTAACACGATTCGCCTTCATAGCTCCCATGTTCGAAGTTTGCAAATATCTCCATGAACGAGGACACACCATCGAATTCGCCACTTTTGCTGGTCGCGAGGGCTATGCCAACCCTTATCCGTTTGTATCCGCCGTTCATGTAGTTGGACGCGCCATCACACCAGAGGAAGAAGACAAACTCTACATCCTCTTCAGCGAGTGGAGCTGGAGTGGCAATGGCCTTCGGAATTGGATAGATGGCAAGAAGTTCTTTGATGCCTTCTGGTCCGAGACCTACGACAACTTAAAGCGTGTCATTGAGGCCACACGGCCAGACTTCCTTTTTGCCGATTTCCACGTCGACGCTGCTCGGGACATGCAGAGAGAGTATAATCTCCCTTTAGCGACGATGTGGCCTCAGTGGCCGTACTTCATGTGCCCTGTGCCATATATACCTGGGCGCGTGGGTCTTGAGCCACGGGTTCAGACCAGCGAGCATGCAAGCATGTGGGACCGCTTCAACCAAGACATATACTTGCTGAAGCACCCACTTGCCTTCGCTGATCTCTTCCTGACAACAAAGAGGATGCGCGAAAAGAAGGGCCTGGGCATGCTTCCTATGCTGCCTAAGCCGGATCACTTGGTGTTGGTGAACTCCTTCGTTGGTCTTGAGACCCCCAAGGAGACGCCGCCTTTGCTACATGCCATCGGACCAATTTTGTCAGACGAATACACTCCGCTGGATGCAGAGCTTTCCGAGTTCTACCAAACCCATGACAGGACCATGTTCGTCGCATTTGGGACGCATGTAATTCTCTCTCGCGAACGATTACAAAGCCTAAAAGCAGGCATCATCTCTACTCTACAGGCAGGCCACGTAGATGGTGTTGTATGGGCCATACGTGGCGCCAGCAAGGCCGCCTTTGCAGCTCTGACTGACAGTGTAATCCACACAATGTCAGATGGCAGCCAAATCACTCTTGGTAGCACTGACCTGCTCGAGAACAAGCATCCACATCTCAAATTCGTTGACTTTGCTCCTCAACGAGCAGTGCTTGCGCACCCCTCTACTCGGCTTTTCTTCAGCCATGTCGGACCCTCGTCAGCGAACGAGAGTCTGTGGCACGGCGTTCCCATGCTCAGTATGGGGATTTACGGAGATCAGCTGCCTCGAGTTCTTGCTCTCGACTCAGCTGGGGTGGCATTATCCGTGAAGAAGGAGACTTTCACTCCCGCAGAGATTGAGGAGAAAGTTGGCAAACTCATGCGTGACGAAGACGGCCACTTCAAACGAAATGCGCTCCGAATGAAACGCATTGCGAATCTAGCAAGTCGTCGGAAAGTGCTCGCGGCGGATCTCATTGAGGAGTTCATGTACGATCACGAACTGAGATTCGAGATCTGTCGCGATGATGAGATTGCTAAGAAGGAGAAGGGATCAAGTGGCGTCTTGAACGAGCGAGGCAGAGAGCTGCGACCCATGCATCTTCAAACTGCGGATATGAGGATGAGTGCCCTTCGCGCAAGCAATCTAGATCTATGGCTGGTGGGGGCGGTGATTGTTGGCGGATTAATAGGAGGCCTTGTTACCTTTGGACCGCAGGCTGTTTCGAGTATACAGCAGTTTGGGCATGATCTTCTGGCAACGCTTTGGTAGCGTATATAGTGATTGATAAGATTATTGACTGTAACGGAGATCGCGTGACAATAATGTATTCGGAATGGTGGAATCAACCAAATTCCATCATGGGTTGAATAGTGATAAAAGAACGTTAACAAGACTACCTTGGAACTAGTGAAACATTGGATCTCAACAGCAAGTCTACTTTGAAGGTCATAAATAACCACCGAAGGAAGCCCTAGATTGCTCATAACATCAAGTATCGGTCTCTCCTATTCATACGTCAGATGGCGCTGGCACTGCCCGATCCCGAGGCACTAAGGATTGCCTTCACAGAGCATATAAATCAACCCAGGACCCAACCAAAACTGAGAAATGTAACACTGTTTGACTCTCGCCACACTAAAATCGAAGTCCTCATGTCAGCTGACGCATGACCAGCACTGAGCCGTCCGCATTGGCCTCTGTAAACCAACTTGCTGCTGCTCGGTCATCCATCGTTATTACGGATCAATGGAATCAACTTCTATCTCCAAATCTGTGCCGTTCCATTTACCCCGCCAATATGGTCTGAAGCCATTCAGCTTCGGCATCATTGGTGGCGGTTGGTATGGCTGTCATATCGCAACCTCCCTTCGCGCGCTCGGATTCCGCGTGAAACTGTTTGAGCAGCATGATCGTCTGCTACACGAGGCTTCAGGCAATAATCAATTTCGCCTTCACATGGGTTTCCACTATCCTCGACACAGCGAAACACGTATTCAATCTCGCGACGGCTTCCTGCGCTTCATCGAGCGATATCCCGACCTTAGCCGCAGTGTCCCAAACAACATCTACGCGGTCCCCACCCATGACTCTCTCATCGACTATGGGACATACCGAACTATCATGGCTTCGAGCGGCGTCCACTTTACGGAGGCATTGCCGACTAGTGTTGAGCTCACCAATGTGTCTGGGGTCATGTGCACCGCTGAGCGGGTGCTACTTCTTACCAAGGCTCGCGCGTACTTTGAGGCTGAGCTGAGAGACGTGCTGGAACTAGGACATCGTATACGTCGAGTCGATGATATAGGAGATGCTGTATATATCGACGACGAGTGCTTCGACTTTGCCATCGATGCCACCTGGGGTCACTACAGCAAACCTGACATCCCTGTTGTCTATGAGCCTACATTGCTGCTCTACTACGAAGGCCCACCAGACTTTCCAGCACTCACGTTGGTTGACGGACCGCTATGCTCAGTCTATCCTACCGAAGCTCCCGGACTTTTCACTCTGTCCAGTGTTCCGCATACGCCACTGGGCCAGTTCGCCACGGCGGCAGAAGCCCACGCTGTTCGGGATGGGATATGTAGTGAGGTCATCACAGAGAAACGAATTCTCATGGAGGAGCAGATTGGGAAATACCTTCCGTCATTCTCCCAGCTTTTCCGATACGTCGGCCCACAACTTGCAATCAAGACCAAGGCTGTCGGTGCGCATGACGATCGGACATGTACAGTTTCCCGACATGGCCGCATGTTTTCGGTGATGTCGGGTAAAATTGACACGGTCTTCTTCGCAGCCGAGCGGATTCTATCGTTGATAGAAGTAGCTCAAGCCTCATCTGTGAAGGACACATTGTCTTCTTTGAGAGAGGACATTGTGACGGTTAACACAAGAACCCATTTGAATGACACAGGGAGGAGGTTCAGGGGCGACGAGACATTTGGGCACAGTCAGCTGTGAGGCCTAAGGGGTATGATGGTATTTGACATATACTAGATAGGTATCTATGCTAAGATAACTTGATCTTGAAGCCTGCATATCAAGATACCAAATGTAGATTCGAAGACTGTCTGGAAGTACAGCAACTGTCTTTGTGGCCGTTCTGATGCCGTATTCAACGCTTTCCATCAAATCGTCACTTGTGCATCCTTCTATTTACCACCTACCACAAGACACGCCTGACAGTTTGATCATTGTCGTCCGATAGCGACCAGCGTCTCACGTGAGATTACAGGTAGCGAAACACTGAGACACTTTTATTGTGGATCACTGTTGGATCATCATAGTCCATAAGTGAACTTGACCGTTTGGTGACCATGCATTCAACTTGACCTCTCCAACCTCTACGGGCTCATGACGAAATGGGAAAGAGAAAGTCGCGTGTCTCTGAAATTGTTACCGAAACCGTGCCAACACATGAATACAGTGTTCTCGGTCAGCTTACTTATGTCTTGATCTCCCGGGAGAGCGGAGTCGTACTCATGGACCGGACTGTTACACAATGTGGCAAAAGTCATTGTCGACCTCCACACTTCGGTGACGGTACAGCCGATTTCGTAGCACGAAGATAACCGACCGCACTTGAAATGTTGAGCCACAGTCAATCAACAAGTGGTGCGCTGCGCATAACGGTTCAACGTAGTGGTAATTGTCTCAAAGATGTACGCTCACCAATACAGTTGGATATATGAAGAGCGGCTCCGGAGTCATGTCTGCAAGTTAAGTATAAAACCCACCATCAATCCCAGCATTCAGTATTTTGCGGCCACTTTCACTCAGACATCTGAAAAGCTGAGATCCCGCACGCATACATACGCTCGATAACACAAATCCATTCACAATGCATCTTATCATCAGCCTTTTGGTCACTTTCGCCGCTATTTCAGCGGCATTCACTCTTCCCGAAGCTGCTTCTGACGGCTTCTATGTGGCGTACTATAACGATACAGGCCATGAAGTTCATGTCAAGTCACCTGACATCTCACTTCTTAAGAGCCTCGGCCATTCCGATGATGAGCCCACAAAGTCCATAGTCCCCCGTTCCAACAGTGCACGCCTCCAACGCAGAGGTACCACCTGGTGTGGCTGTACTCAGAAGATGAATCCCGGCAATTGCGACAGCGCTGTCGCGGATCTCAAGTCTCACATGGATGCTGAGAGTGGGGGGATCGCCGGCATCACGCGCGGCACCTCCTGGTACGCCATTAAAGGGGATGTTGTCGCATTCGTTTGCAATCATAGTCGGGATACGGACACGCTTATCAACGCCTCCATCTACGGAGACGGGCTGGCTCAGATCACATCGGCCTGTGGACTGTACAGCGCAGGCACCTTGGAACATGCCACTAATATCGACGTGGGATACATGATCTACGGGCCGGGCACGAACTTTTGCCAGGCTGCGCGGACTTCACCGGTCAGTAGGTGCTAGGAATCCTGGCCAAAGAACCACAATTCCGGTTGGCATTTGAGGGTAAACGGATGAGACGGTGTGCGATGGAAGAGGGAGGATGAGACGAATTGGGAGGGAAACTGGGAATACTGCACGACGACAAGCTTGCATTTCTACTATTCGATTCTACACTACGCTTTATGGACACACTCCCTTAATTTGTACTGCACTCAATCTACTTTAAGAGCTTCTTCGGAAGTTCACAGATATCTCGCACTTCATGGGCTCAGGTGCACTTGCGAAATGGCTTGCGTCTGCGTCTTGCCCTCGGGCTTTTTGATACTGACCAAAACGGGGTGCTCAAAGCCATGTTTAATTTAAGGGCGGCAAGGGAGCTAGCTTCAGGATATTCAGTGACGATGTTCAAGGGATCTTCCAGTGCAGATCGAAAATATGACCAGCCAGCCGTGATAAAATTATAGTTCATCATTACTATGCTTTAAACACAGCTCACAAGACTAGTTGTTGCTCTCCTGCACCAAGATTCTCCATCGTCTCACATACCCAGTATCTTGCCCCTCAAAGATCTCGGGCTCGAAAGGCAAATCAAAAATACCCTCCTCTTTCTTGAATATGGTCTGCTCTGAGTCAACTCGATCCAACTCTAAAGTGAAGTCCCAAATCGTTTCAAGGTTCTGGTTCGTCGTTGGTGGATATTCGCAGAATTGATCCTCGTGGCCTTCTGGCATGCCGAAAACCCGACAATCGTTTCCATGAAAAACAATCTGAGTCTTCTCAAGATGTTCATGTGCAGCTGGTGGTGATCGTTTTCGGCGGAGTCGACGATCCACAAGCCAGAAACTTGTACCTTTTACCCTGCTCTCCTGACTGACCCTCACCAGTTGGTCGTAAGTATTGTATCGATCGTAAGTTTCGGGTCGATCGCGGAAACGCGCCAGGTAGTCTCCATCTTCAAGCACACTTGCCCTCCACTGTCGCTGGTACTCCCGAAGCTCCGCGACATTCCATGAAGGATCGAATTCAAGTGCCACATTGGACAATTCTCCAAAGCAAGCAATGGTCCCTGCAGCGAATGGCATCGCATCCCAAATGCATGCAGGGTTGAATGGCTGGTCGCAGGGTTGTATGAAAATGAGGTCCCGTGCCGGGAGGACGGTCAAAAACCGCTTGGTCTGCATGTCGTTCACCATGAATGTCGCTGACGTATCAAAATGATTGGGGTTCCTCCAGAACCCAACGGGGAAACGGAGTTGTGGGTTTTCCTTAAGCAGCTGCAAGTAGTCGGACCATTCTTCTGGCCTCTAACGGCGGTACATTGCCGCGCGAGATTCTTTGCAGGCAGTCCACAACCCGCCATCGATCGCATATGTAGAGTCGCTGTTGTCCCACGATGGCTGCGCTGTGTCGCTAGTGGGCCTAGGAGGGCCCAAGAGAAACCTCTGCCGTGGACGTATTCGGTTGCTAACATGATGTTGGAATCTTTCGAGAGGTCTAAAGGTTGACAAGATTGAGAAATACTGAACCCCGCAAATGCCAGTCGGTCTAGTTGCAAGGTCCCAGATCTCAGTTCGCAGCTCCGGCGGGAGTAGCGAAAAACGACGAAATTCGCAAGTCATGATGATTCTTCTTCAGCGCAAGACCAGGACTGAACTATGAATTTTTGTTCGTGCCAAGGACAACGTCCATGTTGAAAGGCTAGAAGGTCAGCAGAAAGGTGGCGTCAAGTTGGCCAAAGGGGTGTCAGGCCGAAGAACCCTAAACACAATTTGCCAGATAGTCCATGAACTCAATACACTACCCCCTAAGTTAGCTTACTGACGGGAATGTCAAGGTTGGAACAGAAGCTTGTTATGCCGCTGTAGGGGTTATGTGTATTGAGAAGACAAAGGGCCTTCCTCAGAAAAGGTCAAGCTCGAAGCTCGCCTTTGGATGACATCTTGCACCTGCGGTCACCCCACGAATTTTGAATGATGGGTGAAGTGACGAAAAGAATAGATGTTATAGAAGCGAGGTATTGATTGCGTGACACACGTTTTTGAAATTTGTAGGTTTGATATTGGCAGCAGGAAAGGATCATTCTATGACAGAATTCTCACGCAAGTCTAACAACAAGGGAATTCCGTAAGAAGGGTCGCAGCGAAGTGATTACAAATACACATCATCAAATTAGTGCTGTATTTATTATTGTGTCTTGTAGTACTATATAGGCTACAGAGTCTCCTTTAAAATTACCTATTAAGTGACAAGGTGGTTATAGAAGTTTAAGCTAAATTTATCTATATTTATAGGACTCTGGCGAGCGTCTTATGCAGCTGTGTGGCGCAGGATGAGGGGTAAGTGATTCCTAATAGCTAAGCGTTAACTGTCCTAGTTAAGACTAATATAAGTAAACCTGTATTTAAAGACTACCTAAGTGATAACCTAGTTGCTTAGCGATTACCTACTGATTATAGGAGACCTATCTATTTAGATCCTGTATACTACTATTATAACCTATAAATAAGAATAACAGCTAAATAATCTACTTAGATATTAAGTAGCTAAAATAAGATATTTATACTATAGAATTATAGGAATAATAGAGACTTATTTAGAGATAAAAGAACTATAATATAAGTTATATAATAATAAAATAAGACTAAATAAGTAGTATAAGTTACTAAATACTTAGTTAGATTTACTAAGTATTTACTAATAATTACTAAATACTTTTAATACTTAATTAATAATTAGTAAAATAAAATAACTATTTAGGATTTATATAAATATAATTAAAACTTTATTTAAAATTAGATTTTTATAGCTCTTTAGTAATTAACTTTAGATTTATTTTTAAAATATTTTTAGTTTATTTTTATTATAAATAACTTATTAAGTTTTAAAATTAATTATATTAGTTCTAACTATTAATTTATAATATAGCTTATAACTTATAATTTATAACTTAGGTATATTATTTTAAGATACTAATCTTTAGCTTCTTTAGTAAATCTAATTATTAGATAGCTAACTATAATATTTTAATTATATCTATTTAGTAAGTTAACTATTAATACCTACTAATAGTATAGATAAGATATCTTCTTATACTTCTACTAAATTATTTATTTTAAGTCTTTTTATTAAATAAATAACTTATAACTTAGTTTAGAAATTTAGTAACTATAAAATAAAAGAAAATTTAAAAATAATAATATAATAAACTTAAATAATAGTTAGTTAAAGCTAATAGTAATATTAAGTAGATATAAAGTATATTTAATAGAAGTATTTAAGCTATTAATAAGCTTTAGAAAGCTTTTTAATAAGTTACTTAATAAGTAGTTAAACTAAAAAGTAAGAATTAGACTTTCTAAGCTACTATTAATATTATTATATATTTATAGGAAGATAATAGAAACTTAAGCTTAGTATATTTATTATTTATAATAGAACTCGTAGAATTTTTAAAAGAATTTTAATTTAAATTAAGAACTACTAAAACTTTTATTATAGAGATTTTACTAACTAAACTAAGAAAGTAGTATATAACTACTTTCTTTTAAAGTAAAGCTTTAGAATTATTTAAACTAATTTAGAAAAACATTTTTAGTATAGACTTTTAATATATATTATAGAAACTTATAATAATTATATTAGTTTTTAGAAATTTAAAAATAAATTTATTTATTTTTTTAGAATTTCAATAAGAATAATAAGCTAAGTAAACTTCTTATAGATGTAATAGACTAAGTTTACTAAAAATTACTTTGTTATTTTTAAATAACTTAGTATTTAACTTAATTTTACTAAAAAAACTAAGATTTTTAAATTTTATTAAAGATTTAAAAATAAAATTAAAAATAAAATTATTAAAGTTAACTAACTAAATAACTTCTTTTAGTATATTAAACTTACTATTAATTAACTAACTTTAAGTAATAAAAGGGATAAAGTAATAAAAAATAAAACTTAAAATATAAATATTAATAATAACTTTAGTAAAAATTTAATAACTAATAAAATAATAATAGACTTTATAATAACTAGAATAAATTAATAAAGTATTATTTATAGATAATATAGTGAATTTATAGATTTTAGCTTAGCTATTAAGAATAATAGTAAAAGCTTAGAACTTTAAATATTATAACTATAAAAATAGAATATATTACTAGAAACTATAATAACTAGGAAGCTTAACTAGAAACTAATACTTAAGTAAACTAAATAAATTAGTATAATAACTAAAACTCTTTATATATCTCTCTTATAAATAGAATATTATATATAATAAATTTATATATTATAGTGTAAGGAACTGGACACTCTGCCTAGAGAAGCTGGGGATAGTTTAGCTAATAGAAGCTAAAGGAATAAAGAGGCTTATAGAGCTAAGGTATAGAAGCCTCTATAGTAAAGACTTAGTAAGTACTTACTAAAAACTAAAAATAAAGATCTTAGAAGAAGTAAGTAAAAGTAGTATAGTAATATTAAACCTACTTTTTAAATATTTCTACTATTAGTTTAACCTAATTATAGCTTATAACTTCTAATACTTTTATAATTCTTTTATTTCTACTCTATTTTAGAAAAGTTAGTAATAATAATAGTATTATACTTAAATAATACTTACTAATTAGAATAATAAACTTATAACTAGTATTTACTAAGTATTAAGTAAAATAACTTATATAAGCTTATATAGAGAAAATAACTTTAGTAAATAATTAGAAGATAATATAAGTTAATTAGAAGAAATAAAGAACTATATTTTAAGTAAAGTTATAAGCTTTAAAAATAATAGACTATTTATACTAAATATTTACTATTTAAATAATAAATATATAAGAAAATAGGAAATATAAAACTTCTCTCTATATATAAATAAGCTAATAAGCTATAAAAAGCAGATAGCTAGCTATTAATATAGTAGATACTAGCTATAATAACTAACTAATATAAGCTTATTATAGCTATATTAAGTAACTAAGTACTTACTAAATACTTATTTAAAGTTTTTAAGAAACTTCTTAACTATAATATAGTATATTTCACTAGTAAAGCTATAAATATAATAAAGGAAGATTAGCTTACTATAATAGAAGAAGTTTATAAATATTACTCTAGCTACTCTAATAACTAGTATATTTAATAAGTACTAAGTACTATAGAGTATATTATATAAATAGAATAATAAACCTATTAGAGAATACTTATAAACCTTTTAAAGAAAAAAGTTAATTTAAAGTAAAAGAACTGCTAAATCTTTATTAAGAGATAATATATTATACTTAAGCTATAGAAATAGAATTATTATAATACTTTTAAATAGTATTATTAAAAAGATAATAAAAAACTTATTATATATTAAGCTTACTAAAAAGCTATTAACTAAGTACTTAGTAAGCTAAGTATAGGTAATATAAAAGTATATACTTTCTTCTAAAGCTTTATTAAGACTTTAAAAGATAAATTATTTAAATAAAATATTAATTATACTAATACTTATACTATTATACTATATATTTAAAAGCTATAGAAAATTATAGATAGAAGATATATAGAGAGATCTACTAGCTATTCTAAGTTATATAAATAACTATACTTAGGTTCTTTAAATTACTTTTATAAAAATAGCTTATAATTTCTATAGTTAGTAAACTATAGAGAATACTATTTAGAGACCTTATTTTAAAGTAATTACTTAGTAAACCTTTATATAACCTTTAACCTTAATAGTAAACTACTTAATTCTTAGAGCTCTTAATATTATACTTATAAGAAGTATAGCTATATTATAACTTATTACACTAAAAACTATATATAGTTAATAAGTAATAGCTAGAACTTAAACCTAAGATAGAGAAGTATAAGTATAATTATAATACTTTATATAACTAATACTAAGGATTTAAGAAATAAGTAAGTATAGAAGTAACTCTAAAGAGCTTTATACTAGAAATCACTTTAGTTCTAATTAAGAAGACTATTAAGAGATAAGTATTTATATTCTAAGCGTTTAGTGAAGTTAAGTTTAAAGTTAATATAAATACTTATATAGTAATAGCTATTATTAGAGAGGATCTTATAGAAAAAGTCTAATTAAAAAAAGCTATAAATATTATAGCTTTAGAACTAATAAACTTCTAAAGAAAGCTTATATCTATAAGTAAAGTTTATTAGCTTACCTTTTTCTTATTAGATAGTAAAGGCTATTTATAGAAGATCTATTAAGTATTTGTTATAAGTTTATATTTTAAAGAAGTAGAAGATATCTTCTTATTTAATAACTCTATAAGTTTAAGAAAGTATCTATATAAATACTTATATATATACTTAGTTATATAAATATATCTTACTTATTAAATTAGAAGTAATTATCTAAGAAGTTTAGAGAAACTAATAAGTTTATATTATATACCTAATAGGTACTTTAGTTCTTAATAAAAATAATATTAGTATTTTAAGTAAGTAACTACTAGATAATAAGTAAAATAACAGAATTTTTAAAGAACTTTAAGTATTTACTAATATCTTTAATAATAAAAACGTAAAAAAGGTTTTTAAGCTAAAAAGAGTAGTATACTATATTAAACTAAAGCTTAGTAAGAAGCTTCTTTATAAGCTTATATATTCTATATTAATAGAATAACTATAAATACTTATAGAATATATTTAAGAAATAAAGGTTATAAGCTAAATCTATTACTCTATAAGTTCTATAAAAGTACTTATTCTATTTATATTAAAAAAAGATAGTAACTTATAGTTATATATAGATTATTAAGAGTTAAATAAAATTATAATAAAAAACTAATACTTTCTACTACTAATTAGTAAGCTTCTAGATAAGCTTACTAGAGTAAAGTTTATTTTAAAAATAAACTTAAATAAAGTATATTACTATATTATAATTAATAAAGTAGATTATTAGAAGACTATATTTAAAATATAATATAAGTATTTTAAGTATATAGTAATACTATTTAAGCTTACTAACGCTCTAATAACTTTCTAGGTATATATTTATAGAATACTTACTAACTTCCTAGATATATACTATATTATATACTTAGATAATATCTTAATTTATTTAGATATTAGAGAATAGTATCTAAAAACTTTTATACTATTTTATACTACTTAAGAGCTACTAAGTTATTTATAAAACTTAAGAAGTATAATGTTTATTAGATAGAAATAGACTTTCTAAGGTTCTATATTACTTAAAATAGGATTAAAATAGACCTAAAATATATCTAAATAGTTATTAAATAGCTAGTATTAAAGTCTTTTAGAGATATATAAGTTTTCTTAAGATTTTATAACTTTTATTATAAGTTTATAGTAAACTATTCCTATATTATAGCTTCTATAAATAGTATACTTAAGAGAAGCTAAATTAGTATAAAATTAGAAGCTTTTATCTGAATAGGATAAATATAGACTATATTTAAAATACTTTTATATAGTTTTACTAAAGTATTAATACTAAAATACTATAATTTATACTAAAAATAAAAATAAAAATAGATATATCTACTTAAGTAGTATTTAGTATTTTTTATAGAAGTATAGAACTATTTAGTATTTAGTATTATTTTAGATAAGAAAACTGTTTTAATATAGAATAATACTAAACTATAAAAGAGCTTTTTATTATTATATTAGATTATTAAACGTAATACTTTTAGAGGCTTCTTAAAAATTCCTAGTTTTTATAGATTATACTATGTTAAAAGGAGTACTTACTACACTTATATAGGATATTATAGAAGACTTATATAATAGGTTTACTAGTTATTAGGTTTTAACTTTAAAATCTAATATAGATTAAAGATTACTAATTTAGTAGATAGGTTACCTTAACGCTCTAATTATATAGTAGAAAATATTAAAGTAGATAATATATTTTCTATTCTAGGAAGAAAGTTTAAGCTTATTAGCTAGCTTTTAGTAACAGATTACTAATATATTACTAAGCTTTAAAAAACAAATAGCTATTATATAAACTTATATCTAAGCTATCTAGTGAAGTATATAAGAACTTTACTAAAAAACTAGCTTTAAAGTTAAAAGATTTTCACTTTTATATTAAAACTACTTTATAAAAGGTATTAATACTTTACTATATACTATAATATATATTAGTATTATTATCTACTTTAAGATATATATAAGTATTATATTAACTACTCTATAAAAAGAAAGTGATATACTAGAAGATTTAAGAAAAGCTAGAGTTATTATACTAGAATAGTATATCTTATATACTATAATAAAGAAGTTTATTTAAGATAAAATAGTTTATATATTATACTTTAGTGTAAATCTTAAATAGATAGTTAGTAGACTATAAGCTAAAAACTACTTCTATAGAAATATTATAGCTAAAGTTTACTAAGATACTAGAAAATATTAAGAATACTAACTTAATAAGAATAATATTTTTTAGTTTAGAAGAAGACTTATTATCTTAGAAGAGAGATCTTTCTACTATAAAATCTTAAAAAACTACTATAATACACTTAGATTAAGCTATATAGAAGTAAATAAGATTATAAAACTTATTTTATAGAAGTTTTACTAGCTATACTTAATAGAAGATATATAGTAATATATTACTAAGTATTTATACTATTAAGAAGTATATACTATAGTATAAACTATATAGTTATTATAAATATTAGAACTATTAGTATACTTTTTCTAGTACATCTTATTAAACTTTTTAACTAGTTTACTAGAGAGCTACTTAGATAACAGAGTTATATATAATATAATCCTAGTAATTATATACTAAATAACTAAAATAGTTTAATTTCTAGTAATAACTAAATAGCTAGATACTATAAGTTTAGTAAGGATTCTATATTAAGAGATTAAATACTAGTATAGTATACTTAAAATATTTATTAGTAATTAAAATAAGTTAATTACTAGCTATAAAGAGTCCCTAAAAAAGCTTATTACTCTTTATTATTATCTTAATTACTAGAAATAATATTATTACTATTTAGTCTAATATCTTTATTACTACTATCTTTATTACTACTCTCTTCTAAAAGATTATCCTTATTATTAATATCATAGCTTTTTAGTAGATACTCTAGAAAGTTATACTAACTTCTTTTTAAGTATTTAGTTAAAAAATAGAATTATTACTAATATACTTAAGTTTAGTAAGAAGAGTATACTTATAAGTATTATAAAGTATTTAAGAGCTTTATACTTTTAAAGGTTCTAAGTAAGTAAACCTAATATATAAAGGTTTTACTTATAAAATAGGTTTCTAAAACTTCTTTAAACTTATTAAGAAACTAAGCTTACTTATAAATACAGCTTATATTCTTAAAATACTAAAATAAAGCTATATTAAGCTAAGTTTAAGTTACTTAGATAAAAGCCTTATCTTTCTTATAGTAAGTATCTTATAAAGTATTATTAGTACTAATATAAGAAGATTAATAAAGAAAGAAACTTATTTTAAGCTAAAGCTATAAATATATTTAGGTGTAGTTAGTAGTATTCTCTTTAGTATTTATTTATTAAAACTAGCTATAGTATTACTTAGAGCTTAAAATAAGACTAGTAAAGTTTATTAACTACTTATAAAGCTCTAAAAAAAAGCTGTAACTTTTATAGATAGTAGTATAAATATAGTAAACTTCATATTAATAGTATTTACTAGCTTTAATTATAGCTATATAACGCTTAACTTAGTACTAATAGATATAAATACTATTAATAAGAGAGTTAGAAATCTAGAATTATAAAGTTAGTTTAGTTTTTTTATAATAAGTTACTAAAGACTTACTTTATAATACTTAACACTATAAAAATAGTATATTTAGTAGGTTATATTACTTAACTATATATGGTATAGCCTACTTTAGTAGACTAGTAAAGCTATAGAATATAAGTAATATAAAGTTTATTTCTACTTAATTAGTTATACTAATAAGTATTATTACTCTTTTTTAAAGCTTTAAGTTTATAATATAAGAGGATATAAGTAATAAAAGAGTTAGTATTTATAATATTAAATATAAAAGTCTAAAAGAATAATAAAAGATTAGTAAAAGCTTAGAGAAAGGTTTATAAACTATAAAAGTTATATTATTAGATATAATATATTAAAGAAGAACTATAAAGAGAGCTAAAATAAGAAGACTATAGAGATAGGATTATAGGCTTCTATTATAAATTAATAGCTTTATTATCCTTTAGTAAATAACTAGATTAAGTATAAAGATTTTATCTAGATAATAGATAATAAAAGCTAATCTCTTACCTAACTTTATAGTAAGAACTACTATAATTAGAAAAGAGATAATTATAAAAAACTAAATACTTTATTTAGAGAAACTAGAGATAAGTTAGTTAATAGAAATTAAAAGAATGAAAAGGTTTATAGTCCTAAAGTATAGAAAGTTCTATAACAAGGACTTAGTAAGTATTTACTAAAAGCTAAAAGTACAAATCTTAGAAGAAGTAAGCAAAAGTAGCGCAGTAATACTAGACCTACTTTTTAGGTATTTCTATTATTAGTTTAATCTAACTATAGCTTATAGTCTCTAATACCTTTATATATAGTAATAAGGAGGCTTTAGAATACTAGCTTAATAACTTAAACTATAAAAAGACTAGTTATAATATAACTATCCTTAAAATTAAAACTAAAACCTTTATAATAGCTTTATAATTCTATAGTAAGATAGTTAGAAAGACTATAGAATAACTTAATAAAATGCTTTAAGTCTAGTAACTTAAACTTATTAGCATATTATTACTATAAATTACTAACGTATAAAGATAAGCTCTCTATAATATTTTAAACTATTCTACTTAAGAATAGAAATTAGAAACTAATAATAAATAAAATATCTTATACTTTAAAATAATATAGATATTATAGCTATAATAAGTTTAAAAAGGACTAAGTAATAGTATATAGTATTACTAGATTAGTACTTTAATAATATACTTTAAATAATACTAAAATATATATAGAAACTATATTAGATTAGATAAATTCACTAAAAGCTTAAAAAATAAGTTAAAAGAGAATCTAATAAAGGATTTAAATACTAATATAACCTTTAACTAATAGCTTCTTAGCTTTATTAGTAACTAAACTTTTAGTAAAAAAGAAGAATCCCTTTATAACTTAAATAAACCTTATAATATTACTTATTAATATACTTAAATAGAGATTACTTATAAGTTTACTTTTAGTATAGATAATACTAGCTCTAAAGAGGAATCTAATAATAAAAGAAAGACTAAATAACTTATCTAATACTAAGAAATTAATATACTTAATAATAAGTAGTAATAATATTTCTATAGTATTTTAATAGATCTATAAAATAAAAACTATATTTTCTAACTTTATATAAAAGACTACTCTATATTTAAATATACTATTATAATTATTAAAACCTCTTTAAGTTTTAATATTTCTTTAATAAATATAAAGAATACTTTAGAGATAAATATTATGATAAGGTAAGAGAGAAAACTTATTAATTATGCTAAGTACTCTACTTCAGAGGGAAACCCTCTGAAAATATCTAAATATTTATATATTGATTTTCTAGGTAACTATAAAATATAAAGATAAGTATATAAATATAAGCCTAACTAAGTTATACTTTATCTATAACTTCTATCCTTTTTATTTTTTAGGTTATATAACTTCTTAGGAGAAAATAAGTTACTAAGAAGAAGTTTAGTAATATTATTTCTATAGTATTCTACTTCTTTTTAGCTTTAAATAACTTAAGAAGTATAGTAAGAATTAAGAAAAAGAATATAAAATAAAGCTAACTAAAGCTAAAAAAGCTTAAAAACGTCTATTTTTATTTAGTTTTTAAAAAGTAGAATTTAGTGGATTTTTATTATAAGTTAAGCTAAAGGATTTAGTAGCTTTTTCTTTAGAAAACTAGTTGCTGAAGTTAGTAAGAAAAAGAATATATATAAAATAAGTATATTTCTTATTTATCTACTTAGTCTTTTTTATTAAAAGCTAACTAAGCTTCTATTTATTTATATAAGCTATTTCCCTTTATAATAATATTTAATACCTATAAAACCTTCTATATAATTTA
This sequence comes from Colletotrichum camelliae, assembly GCA_018853505.1. Lineage (NCBI taxonomy): Eukaryota > Fungi > Ascomycota > Sordariomycetes > Glomerellales > Glomerellaceae > Colletotrichum > Colletotrichum camelliae. Next base: position 7,732,617 of record JAELVL010000002.1, on the reverse strand, counting down.
TTACCTTAAAGTTAAAATACTAGAAATTTTAAAATCCTGTCTCCTTCTAATATAAATATTAGTTCTACTTTAAAATATATAATACTAACCTAATTAGAAATATCTATATAAATTATATTATAATTAGTTAGATAATAATTATATTTAATAATATAATAGTTTTTAGCTTTAGTTTTAATACTTAATAAGATATTAATATAATAAAATAATAAATAGAAAGAATATTAGAAACATAATATTATATATATATAACTTAGAAAGCTAAAGCTTTTTAATTTTTTTAATAAGGATTAAACCTATTAAAAATCTAATTTTAAGAGAACTACTTTAAAATAGTATAATAAAAAGGAAAATAAATAACCTATTTTAGATAATTAGAGTATTTAAAAAACTAGACTTATTTACTAATAAAGGATTATAATAGGTAATGATAATAAGGTTTATATATCTAGTATTTTTAAACTAGAAGATATATCTATAACTTATAATAATAATTAATAATAATACTACTATTACTATAATTAATAGTAGAGTTAAAATAACTTTATATTATTATAAATAGTAAACTAATTATAATTATTATAGTAAAAAAAGAAATATATATATTAACTTAGTAATATAAAAAGAAATAAGTTTAGTATAAAGGAAGAATTATTAGAAATAAAACTATACTTTTTAAAATAAGTTATTTAAATTAAAATAAATAACTTAATTTAATACTATTAAATTTAATAACTATAATATATTAAATTATAATTTAAGAAATATAACTTATAATATATTAGAAAATAAACTAACTCTTTTAGAATAATAATAATTTAGTTTTTAAATAGCTTTATAAAACCTAAGTTTTAAATAGATTTATAGAATATAAAGTAATAATATAATATTTTACTATTTTAAAGTAAAAGAAACTATATTATAACTACTAAAGAAAAAATTTTAAATAAGAATAATTTATTTATTTTTCTAAAAGAATATAAAGGTTATAAAAACTTTTTATAGCTAAACTAAAAACCAAACTATTTTTATATATTAATTTTAATTATAAAATCCTTATTAGAAAGGGAAGAAGCTTAAATTTAATAGAATATAGAGATTTAATTTAATAGAAATAGAAGCTTTTAATAAATATTTTAATAAAACTTTATAAACCTATATTAGAGAATTAATATTACTAATAGAAAGTGTAATCTTATAAAACTTAAGAAGAATAGTAATTATAACTATATATTAACTACTAAATACATAATAAATAATAATTAAAAACTAATATTTATTATCTTTTATTAATAAATTATAATAATTTCTTTATAAAACGAAATATTTTATAATATTAAACTTTAAAAGTATTTATAGTTTTATTAGAATAAAAGAAAAAAAAGAATAGAAAACTACTTTTAAAATATAGAAAGTATTAAGTATTTTGTTATACTTTTTAGTTTTACTAATATTTTAGTTATTTTCTAAAATATAATTAACTAAGTTTTTAGAAAGTTTATAAATATTTTATAGTTATCTATTTTAATCATTTTTATTTGTCTATTTATAATAATAATATAAAGAATATATATATTTTATATTATAGACTTTTTAAAATATTAAAATTCTAGTTAAACTAGAGAAAATATATTCTATATATAGAAAGTAGAATATATTAGATTTATTATTACTTTAAAATATATTAATATATTAAAAAAGAAAATTTAAACTATTAAAAAAATAGGTAATATTAACTAATTTTAAAGAAGTATAAAACTTTTTAAATTTATTACTTTTTATTAGAAATTTATTAAACATTATAGTAAATTTAATATATCTTTTATAGATTTTAGTTATAAAAATTAACTATTTATATAGAAAGAAGCTTAGAGTATAACTTCTTAGAAAATTAAAAGTTATATATCTAGTAAATTAGTTTTAATAAGTTTATATTTATAAGAATAGTTTAAATTTACAATAGATATTTTAAACTTTATTTTTAGAATATAATTATTTTAGAGAGATTTAAAACAATATCTATACTTCTATACTTTCCTTTTTTATAAACTTTATAATTAAAACTTAATTATTAGATTTATAATAAAAACTTATAATAATTATTAAAGCTTTTAAAAAATAGTAATTTAAACTTTTAAAAACTATCTATAAAATACTTATATATAAACTATAAGAACTTAATATTTTATTATATTAAAAATACTTAATAAATAATAAATTAAGTAGTTAAAATTCTTTTTAGTATTTAATTTCTAAATTATATATTAAAAAGGATTAAAAAATAGTAAAACTAATATTTTTAGTTAATAACTAAACTATAATATTTTGATATTTAAAGAAACTTAAGTAATCTTTTAAAATAATAATAAAGACTTAATACTAATAACTAAACTTTTAATAATAGTTAGATAATTTATAGCTAGCGTAACTAGTAAACTAATTATTAAAATAATTATAATATTTTATACTTAACTTATATATAAATATTAAAGATTTATAAAACTTAAAAATAACTATAATAATGATATAAAGAAAAGGTTACTAAAGAATATATTATAATAGTAATTAAGAATTATAAAGTTTATTTAAAAAAAAACTAATTAATACTAATTTTATAAATTATTATAAGTTTTATTTATATTATAACTACTTAGTATTTTATATTATTTAAATTTATTATTAAATTATTAAAGTTTTAAAAACCTTTTATAAAAGCTTATTTTAATAATATTCTTATTATTATTAATAAATTTATAAAATATATCTATTTTATTTTATATAAAGAAATAAGTAATACTAAAAAACTTTCTTATATATATTTTAAGTATATTATTACTAATTCTAAAATACTTTAAGAAATTATATTAAATAGAGATAAAACTTTTATTTTTAAGTTTTAGAAATTAATTATATTATAACTTAGTATTAAATAAGTTATATCTATTATATTATATAAACTAATAAATAAATAAAAAGCATTAATTAAATCTTTAAAACTTATTTTTATATTATATTAGTTATAACTAAAATAATTAAGAAGTATTACTACTGATAGTTTAGTTTATTTATAATAATATAATTGAAGAGAATTAAGATATCCTTTTTTTATTTTAACTATAGATTTAAACTAACTACTTATAAAGAACTTTATATTAACTTACTAGTATTAAAAGCTATTATTATTAAATAAATTAAAGATACTTAAAGTAATATATAAAAAACTTAAATTTATATAATAGTAAATAGTATAATTTAGTAATAAATAAGAAATTGAAAAATTAACTTTAAAAAAAGGAAATAATACTTACTTTATATAATAGAATATTAAAATAAAATAATTAAATAATAAATTAACTTTAAAAAACTGAAATGTTTTAGAATTTTTTAAAAAGGTTTACTAGTTAACTATAAACTTAACTTACTTAATATAATAAAATATTTTCCAATATTTTATATCTTATTATTTAAGCTAATATTATAAAGATTTAAATAAATAACTTTATTATTATAGAAAATAATAAATTAAAGTATAAAGTTAAATAAATTATTAACTGTTTTAAAAAACTAGACGAATATTAATACTTTATTAAATAGAAAAGATATAATTATAAAGATAATATATAGGAACTACTTAAGAAATTACTAATAAAGAATAAATTTATAACTTATTAGTAATAATATTAAAAATAAGAAATAATAATATTAATATTAATAGTACTACTACTAATAAGTATTACTAATTACTAATATATTAAATACTTATATAAATATATTAAACTACTAGTAGAAATAAATAGATTATAAAAAAAAAACTAGTTATTTACTTAAGAAGATTAGAAATTAACTAAAACTTTTTTAATAAAAGTTTAGAATATTTAGATTCTAATTACTAAAAATAGTATTTAAGTTTATTATACTAAAGATATTTATTAATTATACTTTAAGAACAAAAAAAATTTAATAGGAAAAAGTTTTACTATTTCTTCTTTTTTAATTACTATTAAAGTCTTTTTATAACTTTTTTTTAAATACTATTTACTTAGCTTTATAAATATAATTTAACTTTATAAGTATTTTATTTATTTTAGCTTATACTTTTTATAATATTTCTATTCTCTTTTAAAATAATTCTTTAGTTTTTTTCTCTTTATTATCTAAATACTAAAATTTAACTATTAAATATTCTACTATATATAAGTTAATATAATTAAAATATAATAAACCTAGAACTATATAAATATTAATAAATTATATTATTAGAAGTATTATATAAATAATAAATACTACTTATAGTAATATACTTTCTATAAACTAAGAAGCTTAATAATATTTTATAATATAACTTCTTAAATAAATAGTAATAATAAAGTATAACTTTAAATCTATTCTTTATAATATTAAAAGAATAATAATAATAATAAAAGTAAAATTATAGAATATTTAGAAATATAACTTAATATAATATTAATATTATAAATAAATTAGAAAGTATAATTAATAGATCTTTAATTTAAAACTAATAATATATTTATATTAGGGTTTAAAAATAAAATTCTTAGAGAGAAAACTTAATATTATAACTTATAAATAAAAATAGTAGCTAAATAATCTATTTAGATATTAAGTAGTTTAAAATAAGATATTTATATTATAGAATTATAAGAATAATAAAGGCTTACTTAGAAATAAAAAAACTACAGTATAAGTTATATTATAATAAAATAAAACTAAGTAAGTAGTATAAATTACTAATATTTAGTTAGATTTACTAAATTTATTAAAAATTTATAAGTATTTATTAATATTTAATTAATAATTAGTAATAAAATAAGAGAACTATTTAGAACTTATATAGTTTAATTTAAGCTTTATTTAAAGTTAAACTTCTATAGTTCTTTAATAATTAACTTTATATTTATTTTTAAGATATTTTTAGTTTACTTTTATTATAAATAACTTATTAAGTCTAAAAATTATTTTAGCTTCTAATTACTAATTTAATATAGCTTATAACTTATAACCTATAACCTAAGTATACTATTTTTAGATATTAATCTCTAGCTTCTGTTAGTAAACCTAACTGTTAGATAGCTAACTATAATAACTGCCTCTTATTAATCTTACTAAATAATTAAGTTATATCTGCATTTTCTCTTCTCCACACCTACGATTATATGCTAAAGAAGATAGCTGCTGACTTTTCAAATACTTCTAGTAATGCATCGCTATCTCTAGAGGATAAAGACGAGTTAGTAAGTTCGACTAGCTTCCTGGCGAAGTATTATAGAAGGGTTTTACTGACTATTTAACACAGATAGATGACGATGACTCTGTGTTTGGAGGACGAATATATGCATATTGCTTCATAAATAGGCTTGCTACTTTTGCAGTAGAGGGCTTGCTGAAGGAGTGTAATTCACAGGTCCAACTACACGGTGTCATTATCCTCGAGTGCGGTTGATTATCCGCAAGAATACGGACGACGGTATCACGCATTTCGGTCCGGCTGTAAGTGTAGAGCCACTCTCCAAAGTGCTGTGGCCATCTGACGATCAAAGCATATGTCTTACCGAATGACAAAACTGAGATTGACCGACTTGACATGGCTCATGCGATGATGGTGAAGGCGATTGGCAATCGCTTGTTCTTGGCTCCTCTGAACAGACTCAATGTGAAGAGGATACTGGACATTGGAACTGGAACTGGCATTTGTGAGTCACCGTGTTACATAAACTGCACTTGGCTAACATCCATGGGAAAGGGGCGATTGAAATGGGGGACATCTTGAGAATGCTGAAGTCGTCGGCATTGATTTAAGCAATATCCAGCCTACGTGGTATGTCAAGGCCATTGGAGGAACCGTTTAGCCATCGAAAATGAGAACCCCAACAACTAAGACCGAAGTGGTAGGGTACCGCCTAATGTGAAGTTCAAAGTCGACGATGTGGAGAGCCCCTGGGTTGAAGATCGGAAATACGATTTCATCTTCTGCCGTTTCATGGCTGCATCCATCGCCAATTGGCCGCGGCTGATGGTAAATATTTATGAGTATCTAAATGCCAATCTCAGTCATGAGTGCGATTGAGTTTCTAACGTGAGGTGTAGCCATCTTCAGCCCGGAGGTTGGGCAGAATTCCATGAGATGGACCCTGAAGTGTACTCAGACGATGGTTCCTATACGAGAGACACGGTTACATGGTCCTGGAACCAGACATTTCTAGAGGTCATGAAGATTTCAGGACGAGATCCATGCCCAGGACCACAGGTCGAGAGGTGGGCAAAGGAGGTCGGCTTCCAAAACATTTTTCACCAAAAGCTTAAGATTCCACTCAGTACCTGGCCTAAAAGCTCTTATTACCAACAGTTAGGGGCCTCTGGCCAGCTACTGTGATTTTTACCTGGAAACTGTACTGCAACGACCTCCGACTTGCCCCTTCAGCTAACAGCCTACTGGTCACGTAATCTCAGCTTCGGCCCTATCCCCCCCCGCGCGCGTTAACGTACGTTATTATTAACAATCTCATCACTTATAACATCACTTCGACAATAACTTCATAACTTTAACTAGGTTTAATTACTACAGCAGACTTTCTTCTACTTTTTAACTTATCTTCTAACTCTTACTTATACCTTCTATTATTAGACTTAGCTATCTTCTCTACTACCTACCTAGAAACGCTCTCTAACACTAATATCTAGTATAATATCTTCAGAGGCTGTTATGCTATTACTATCTAAGCTTTCTATTAATTAGGCTAATATCTTTATAGTTTTATAGTTATTAGTAATACTTACTATATTATTCAGCTAGGTCAGCTTACTAGCTATACTGCTCTACTAAGAATATTATTAAAGTAGGCGTAATAGCTAGGATTAGTAGTAAATATAGCTATATTACTTAGCTGAAGTATATAAGCGCTTTCTATAGCCTTATTACTAATATTAGCTTTTAGAAATATAAAGTATAACTTAGCTATAGCTAACTAGTCTTTAAAGCTCTATAGGTTAAAGAGTATTATCTTACTAATTATAGTAAGCTTAGCTCTATAGTTAGTATTAATCTTAGTATTTTAAAATATATTTTAAGTAAAGCTCTATAGTATAAAGCTTTATAGATTAGGTAGAATAGAATATATTATAAAAGAATCTAAGTAGTTTTCTTAATAAGGAATAGGCTTAAAGCTTAGTACGAGTAGTGTTTTAAGTATATAGCTAAGATAAGCTTTTCTATGGCTGAAGACCTTATAAAGCTATCTCCGCGTAGCATAAGTCACGCGGACGAGGCTGTCGACCTTGCTAGTAACAAAGCTATCGTTAACAAGGCTAATAGCCGTAATAGTATAGCAGCTATAGTCAGGGTCAGCATAGGCAGTTATTCCGGACCCCTAGGTACGTATACTGCGAAGCTACTAGACTGGACACTAACCAAGGTACTTTTACTGCTTTTTACCTTACTGTGAAAACCCCTACTAGGTGGGCTCGAAACTTCCTCAACATATATAATTACTATAAAGTAGAAGTAGTTAATAGAGGGGGTTTACTAGATATATTGGGGGTAGTTAGAATAAGGGGGACCCTGTTATATATCCCTAGTTATATACATCTGCACAAAGCAGTTCTTCACAAAATGTTATCTTGTTACAAATCTCACATCAATTACGTACATCCGTCGAAATCTTCTTGCTGTGTCAATCATTTCCCCCCTTATATGCTCCCCTTAGATCAAGTAAAGTCCCGATCCTAACGCTGCTTTGGGCAAACATTCAACTCAAGATTGCACGTTTGAATGCCGCGTCGTATATGATATTCGACATGGATAGTAACCACTTGGATTCGCAGCTCCTCCACGACTGACCAAGTACACATGATCATCATCGATCTGGGGCGCGGGTTGAGGTCCCATCTCGTCATAGGCAGGTTTGAATTCAAACTCTCTCGCCGTGATTGCACAGACCATCTTGATCTCAGTCAACGCCATCTCTTGCCCGATGCACGCTCGGGGTCCCCGTTCGAAAGGACGCCAGCCGTTGGCCGGGGGCTGCAGTGGGTCGTCTTTGGCCTTTTTCAAGAAGCGCTCCGGTATAAACTCATGGGGCCTCTCCCAGTAGCGTGGGTTGTGATGAATTCCATGGTGAATAGCCATACAGACTATCTTATCAGTGGGTAGGGCTAAAGTACCTCCTCCCGCCCCGCCTTTGTCCTTCGAATTTGGCGATTCTATCACGATATGGAAGTCAGGGTTTCCATATCTCGAGGTTGCGCCGGGCGGGTAGAACCGTAAGGATTCCTTGATGACGGCGGTCGTATAAGGCAGAAGGTTGAGCAACTTCGGATTTGCTGCTATCAACTTTGGCGCCGCTGAGATGTCTGGACCCAAGACATCGTCATGTTCCGCACGAACTCGCGCAAGAACCTCTGGATGCTTCGAAAGAAGGTGAGTCATAAAGACTATTGATGAACCAGTGGTATCATATCCCGCGAGCATCATGAACTTGATTTGGGAGCGGATGACCTTGGGGAGTACTTTGACGTGCACCGGATCCTGCGGGATGTTGGCCGTATCTAATACCGAGATAGCCCCAGTTTTATCTTGCGTTCTGAGTCTCGGCTTCTGGGACAAAACTCTATCGATGTAAGTGTCCATACGACGGGCATTGTACCATTGCATGAATGGACGAATGAAATTCAGGTCCTTCAGTGGTGAAGTTCCATAATAGTGAAGCCAGCTAAGCTGCGAAGCCAAAGCTGAGGAAAACTCATTGTATCCGGTCTGGCTGTGCAGCTCGTGATCCCAGATCGACTTGCTAGAGAGGTCCATGGTGAGATCCAGTGCCATTGGGCTAAGGTGAAACGGTTTGTCACCCTTTCTTGCTTGCTGACGAAGACGTTCACAAAAGACGCTGACCATCTCGACCATGTTCGGTACCAGAGCAGCGATGTTCGAAACGCGGAAGCCAGGGCTGAAAACATTATGCCAGAATTTCCACTCCTCGCCCTCCATCGTATCCAAATCGTGGCCGCCGGTCAGAGGTGTGAGGAACTCATGTTGGCCTGGATCCTTTGGTAGCGCTACACCTTGACTTATTTGCCGTGCGGCATCCGGGGAAAGGAGGACCAGCATCGGCTTTGAGAAAGGCCACTGATCGAGATAGAACGCCTGGTCGAGATGAGGATACCGTCGGCGAAAGAATTCGCCAAGGGCCACTGTAGGCATGAGGTCGGGCGGTAGATCCTTCATGACGCTCGCAATGACACCGAGATGACCCCAGATGGGGTGGTGAGGGGGCATTGGGTAGCCGAGGCGTTGAAGCCGTCGAAAGCGGCTGCGCGCTTTGTACATGGAGTACGCGCCATACAGTAAGGCCAACAATGGGACTATGGCTAAAACTCGCCATATTTCCGACGTCTTGTTAAGTTCCATTGTGATCGAGAGGCTCCTGAAGGTGGGGGCTGACTTGATGTTTTGGTTTACAAGCTGGTGATGTTATCGGGATGATTGGGGTGAGACCTGTCAGATTTCACTGTGTCTACCAGATGGGCGGCCAGTTCCAAAATCTCGGGTTCGGTTCCCTCTTCCCCGCGTTCGTTCCTCGTTTGGATGAGGAGACGCGTTGCTCAAAGCCATGTGCAGGCCAATTGCCGACGCCCAATGTTAAGTTCGTCTCAAAGAAACCCCGCGCCTAGGGGGCGACTCACAAAACTCAAATTTTATCGTCACTAGGCTGGCTCATGTCGATGCCATATCGTTCGTATTCGGATGTCCGCGTGACCCTGGGTATCAACGTTTGTCTATAGCGTAAGCTACTCCATCTTCATTATGCTTGAGGCTTCTATGTGTAATGCATGCTTATTCCACCAGCCTCTGAGACTTGTAATGACACATAGAACACAGCCTGGGATACTGGGTTGAGGACGTTTAGAAGCTTTCCATGCTCTCTGGGGATCTCTCGAGGCCGACATTCATCTAAGAATCATTTTCCAGTAGTATCAAATAAAAGGATCGACTATTCTTGATTCAATTTTATTAGAAGGCCAAGGAAGCAGATTATTGACCTTTACTCTTAGTATTCAGGTGGATAAGGATGAACCGATCAATCATAACGCCAACAAGACCGACAGGAAGGACGACACCGATGATGATAGAACGGAGGGTTTAGTAGGGCAAAATGCTCCAGTAAGTAATTCTCTGTCGTGTTATTCCAAGGTTCTCTACCTTATGGGAACGTTCATGATATTCTTGCAAGTAAGGGCTCTTGTGAAGTGGCTACTCGCAGCTTTCAGATGGCCTGGCCATCTTTAGGTGCACGCATGGACCAGCAACGGGAGATTCTGCATCGAGATGAATTGACCGGATAAAATACGCTGGTACCTTAGAAGAACGCAATGATTAATTTGGAACTTATTGTCTGAGTTAACCTTTTCATAATGGTGTTTCTCAACGGCCGAGACGTTGATCAATCGACGTGTGATCGTGACGTAAACAAGCGGGTTTTGGGTGTTCATTGTGTCACCTATCCGATCGCGAGCGCAATATGTAGACCCTGACTGCTTTTACATAGATGAGCTGCGAGAACAAAAATGACTGATCTTCCACATTTCTTGGAAGATAAACAAAACTGTTTTGGCGATGAAACTTGGTGTAACATTCTGATGATCTGTCGCCGGGCCTCTGATAGGCTGAAATAGATGGATCTTCGCGCTATGAAGCTCCCATCGCCGTTGCGCCCCTGCAAGCCAAGACACCTACTCCCAAAAAGGCTGGTGAATTGCTACACCGACCAAGTCGACGAATGACGTTCGGGATCTTCAAGCGGAGAACACCATAGTCACCTGCCTTCACATGAGTTGATATATTCTCAGCATCCTGCAGAACTTCCCCAGCCAGGATTTCCCCTCTCACCTGACTTCACACACAAGAACGACAATATGAAAGCTTCCATCGACATTCTCGCATTAATTTCGGCGTAAGATCTCGTGCGCGATTTCTCTAATGGTATGCAGCTGACAGTAATAGGGCGGCACCGATCGTGGCTCAAGCCTCATCCGACGTCATATCTGACACCACCGTCCTACGAACTATCACTTCATCGCCTGCATCACCACAAACTGGATGCCCGACCGCGACAGAGACGCTCGAGGTGTGCTCAACGTGCATGGTTCTCCAATGCATCACGATGTCCACCCTGACTCACGGCTGCGGATGCCCGACGCCAGTACCCACCGAGTACGTCAGTTTTCCATGCAAGGGAACGTGTGGCCGAATCGGGTGTAGCACCAGCTACACCTTCATCTCAGGGGAAGTGGCATGCGATGGCAGTTCGACCGGAAGCGCAACGGGAGGTACCACCACATCGATAATTGGGCCGGGTACTGTAACGACGACAGCAGAAGCAACCAGTGAGACGGGGCAGACAACGGAGAGTGGAGGCCAAGGAAGTGGCTCGGCTGTGTCGCCCACTGCGGCTCCAAATGCGGCTGGAAGGCTAGCAGTGCCGTTTAGGTTCTGGTAATATCTGTTCTGCACCAGTCATGGGTTTGGCGGTCTGGACCAAGATGAAGCTTAGCAGAGAACAACCATATTAATCGAAGATAAGAATGAGCGTGTTCTGCAGCGACCTTTTCAAATGACATGGAATCGTCAATCAAGCTGCAGTCCAGTCCGGCGTCCAGGTCTCTGGACTTATATCTGGCCAGTACAGTCCTTGTGCACCATCGTTGTAGATAGATGCGTCGATGAATTTCAGGTCCAGGATGGGCTGTGCAAGCAACTCTTGTAGGGACGGTTCGGCAAGAGCCATGCCGGCTGTGGTGTTCTGAGCGGTGAAAGGCTGTCCCATATCCATCGCCTCGCCAAATGTAGCTGCTGCGTCGCCAAGCAGCGCAGAAGCGTCCCCTGCTACCGAATATCCACCACGACGAGCTTGAGCAGCAGCCATCATTGCTTTCATGGCATCGATATGCTGGCAGAACTCTCCGGCAGCGAAGTTACCGTTGTCTCTCAGCTGGGAAAGAAATTGCGCCGCTTCTTCGAATTGTTCTCGATCGTTTTGACTTTCTTTACCGTTGAGAAGACTTGAGATAGCGAGAATGGTGGAGGCGGAGAAGAGGTACTGGGTGTAGAAGTAGTCAAACGTTGCGAAAGAGCCGTCAATCCAGCATTCGGTCAACAGACGACATGAGTGTCTAGCGCAGCGAATGCACGCTTCAGCAAGGGTCATTGCAGTTCCCGGGATCTGTGGCTCTGGAGTCGATGATGTTCCCCATGACGCCACGTGGGTGCGAAGGACGTGGAGCAGAATGGGTCGGGTGACGCTCACCGCGCACTTGGTTATTAGTAAGAATTAGAATTTCCTTGGGGCATATTCGGACTTACTTGATTGAAGTTGAGATGAAGCGAGATTGGCTTCTGCATTCTCTCCGATGTGACCTTGTGGTCGATGTGAAGCTGAGGTGGCAGTTCCTCAACCCAACCACGAAGGTCATTCAACGCTTCTTGTACTCGGTGGGACAACGACATCTGCTGGTTCCGTCTGCGGTAGATCAATGGCACAATCTTACCGAGAACACGCGCAAGTTTGACACTGGCAACGAAGTACGATGCCTCCGCGAAATCGTCTGCGATGCTTTCGTCAACTGTCGGATTAGATGGAAGGTCGACCTCGATGTCGACATCCTGGACGCAGACAGGGTGACCCAGCTTCGATGCCCACATCCGGTCGAATATGTATGCTGTCCAGAACACCCGGTTGCGATGTTCCCGAGCGGCAACGTCTCGCAGCTGGGACTCGGGGACGTTAAGATGCAAGCCCATGACGACAGCGAGTCTTGTCGCGGAGCCAGCAAAGGTGTATGCAGTGTGTCGGCGATTGAGCGCCAAGGAGTAGAATGACTGAGTTGGTTAGTATTAGCAAACCATGGTATCATGGACACATTGTCACACTCACAAGTAAGAGCCTAAGCTCAACTACGTCAATCCGTGGCCTTTCACTGACGATGCGAAGCACTCTTGTGGCTCTCGCAAAGTAGCCCATCCCAGGAAAGTCTCTTTCGGATGTCGCTGAGCGTGTTGAATACATAGCGCCGATAGCAAACAATGCCCAAAGCTTGCTCTTAAGAAGGGTGTCACTTTCAGATGGATTCTGAAGTGTCTGCTCTAGCCCGTCCAAGATGAGACTCTTGCGAATAATGTGATAGCATCGACTAACATATCTCAAGGCAACGCCGACCAGGAAGCGGGCCCTTGCTGGACTAGGCCATGGGCAGTCAACGTCAGACAACGCTAACAGCCGTTCATCGGTTGCATAGTTGACTCTCGGTATGTGGCTATGATCTCCAGTTGCGATTGCTTGTCGGAATCGAGTGGCGAACGCAGCATCCGATGCCTCACCGATGAGAATGGGCGTGTGTGGGATGTTCATATCGAAGAACCAGGGACGTTGGTCAAGTGACGGGGCTGGAACAGCAATGCCATTGTCAATAGCCTCTTTTGCTGGCACTGCGGGGATGTCAGGGAGAATGGTGGCGGCTTGAGTATGAGTATCGGCATGTTGAGGCCCGGCATTTTGGCCCTTGAGGCGCTGGTTCTCGGCTATGAGATCATCGATATATCTGAGCGAGAAATGTCAGGAGGAACATAATTCAGGAGATGTGAATTCAAATGCAAGCTCAGTGTAACATACCGTTGGCTCACTTTGACCATGCGATTGCGTCTGGGATAGGTGCATTCTGCACCCTTGCTTGCTTGGCGGCAGTTGTCGCATGGGTGCCCACCTGAGCATCTCACTTTACGTGAATGACATCTAGAGCACCTGCAAGCCAAAGTCAATTACTGTAAAAAAAAATATCAACGAGAAAGAGATCGCGAGACTCACGCTATGGGCTTCGTCCTGGACTTCGGGTTCGAGCTCTTCGAAGCCGATGCAGATACTGACAAGACCCTGTCCTCTGCACTGGACATGTCCCCTTCCGAGGCCATGTTGTTGGTCGATAAGTTTACCGAATCGGGAATGTGTCCTCGTGGGCTCCGATGTATTTCGGGAAGATGACCAAACGCCGAGGCGGCCAGCAGATATTCAGCGACTCAAGCCTGGGTCAGAGGGCCTGGTGAACGTGACTGCTACATTGACAGAACTGGTAGAAATGGCTTGTCAGCACTACGTCTGATCGCTTCCTTTGTCGTCTAGTTCACAAGTTGACGAAGAAAGGTCAGCAGGCCCGAGGTTATCGGCAAAAATTGAATCTTACGCCGGGTTAAAAGATTAGTCAGTGCCCCACGGTTCTCGGCATAATTCGAGTTTTCGCCGAGTCTTTCCTGTCTGCATTATCCCCACAATACCTCCGGCTGTCTCACTGTGTCAAGTCGGCTTCATGATGAATTGCCGACTTAGAAACATGAACAAAAGACTTGCGGCCCAAAGAAATCCACCGCTATCAGTCCAAGTTTTCCGCCCCCCGAACCGGCCTCGCTTGTGACCTATCTAAAACTCGCAATGCAAGGCCCACTTATCGACACCTTTGAGTCACAGGATACGACGAAAAAATGGTGAATTTTTTTCGGGGCCGGCTGGAGCGTCCGAATGGCGGAGTGGTTTCGCAGGGTATATACCCGGCTGGGCCCCCGAGCCATATGTGACAGCTCTGAATTTTCGACTGTAAATTCGCCGGTAATCCCTTTCTTTTGGCTGTTGATCTATTCGATACTACGCTCGTTATCATGGCTACTCAGACTGCCGAGAAGCCGGACAAGATGGCTACCGTCACGATGCCGCAATTAAGTTCCGATCCGCTTTCCGGCCCCATCCCGGCCGCGTCCGAGCCTGCCCGGCCCGCTGCCGTTGATGATGTGGTCATGGAAATGCCCACTTGGCGCAAGTGGGTTACATTGGTCGTCGTCTGCTGGATGGCCCTGCCGGTCACTTTCTCTGGAAGCTCGATCTTGACAGCAACGAAAGAGGTTGCCGCGGACTTTGGTGTTTCAACACATGCAATCAGCACGGCTAACGCCGGCGTTTTCATCGCCATGGCCATGTCGGCTTTGATCTGGCTGCCAATAAGCAACATCCTGGGCCGAAGAACCGCATACCTGTTGGCCAACTCTCTCCTGACTGTCTGCTCCATTGGATCTGCGCTGTCCAACAACTTGGCTTGCTTTACCGCCATTTGGGTTATTGGAGGAACAACGGGTCCTTTTTTTCTCGTTGCGGGACAGACTATCTTGGCAGACATCTTTGAGCCTGTAAGTAAGTACACGAGGCAAATTAGCATAGTCTAACATTGGCATTAGACAACCCGAGGTACCGCTGTAGGGTTCTTCCTTGGAAGTTGTGTTGCCGCAAACACCATAGGTATGATATTTCATTAGGTTGAAGAGATAATCGCTGACTCTCGCAGCACCTTTGACCGGCGGCGTGATCGTCGCGTTTGCCAGCTGGAGGATCATCTATGGCGTTCAAGCTGGAATGACTTTCGTTGGCCTGATCCTGGCATATTTCTTCGTCCCCAGAGCAAGCGAGCTCACGCACCTCAAAGTCCCCGAGAAGGCCCCGGTTCATAATGTCAAGGAGGTGATGCATGCGTTCAACCCAATGGGCGTATTGAGGGCTTTCAAATACCCCAATATTCTAGCAGCGGTATGCCTTCTATATTCCATCATACTTGTCCTCGCACTGACGATCGATAAAGAATGTTACCTGCGGCTTGCTGGGCTTCAACCAGTATGGTCTTCTCAGTTCCGTGCGACGCGTCATCAACCCTCGTTTCGGCCTAACCTCACCCCTAATCAGCGGCCTGTTCTACCTGGCTCCAGGCGCCGGGTTCTTGATGGGCAGTACTCTTGGAGGAAGGCTCTCGGATCATACCGTGAAGAGGTATATACGCAAGCGCAACGGACTTCGTCTACCTCAAGATAGGTTGAGAGCTAGTCTGCCGGCAATCTTTGTCATCTTGCCTGTCGGTACGCTGTTGTATGGCTGGAGTGTGCAAAAGGAGGTTGGTGGGATGCCGTTACCCATTAGCAGTTCCTTCGTGCAGGGTCTCGGACTCATGTGGTCATTCAGTGGTCTCAACACGTATTCAGCTGGTAAGTCTATGGCTAGGCTACGTCAGTTCGTTAGCAAATTACTAATTTGTATTTCAGAGGCTCTTCCGGAGCATCGCACAGCTGTGATAAGCGGCAAGTACATCATCCAGTACAGCTTTGGAGCTGGTGCTGTTGGCGGCCTTGTTCCTATGATTGATGCGATCGGTGTTGGCTGGGCTTTTACTATCAGTAAGCTGTGCTTTTCCTTTCACTCGGAGCTTTAGCTGACAAAAGATTTTAGCTGGCCTCGGGGCTCTTCTGGGAGGCGTCCTAGTGTTGATGATCGCACTGTTTGCTTCAAAGGCACAAAATTGGGTGGACAAGGTTGGAAGTGAAGATGATGAGTAAAGGTCGAGAAAAATATGATTTAAGGCTGGCATTCGTCACGGCAAAGATGCATACTCTAGCAAGGCGTTCAGAGGTTCAAAAAGGGTTTAAAATTGCATTTACAGGCACGCATGGAAATATGTTCGATGGTCATGGTCATGGTGGTGGTATTGTTTAATCGCCGGCACATGCTTGTATCAGGCAAAGGGCGTCCCTATCGATCTAATTACATATTGCGTGGGACGAGGGATAGATAATTATGAGATTTCCAAAGTTGATGGCCAAAGCAAGTATCTTTCTTCCCTTCTAACGTTTCTTCTTCGCAGTTCGCCGCCTGGAGGCGGACCTTGTTGACTGCCGTATGACTCTCACGATAGCAAGTATAAAGACCGCAGTGTGACAAGTTCTGCCGGAGGGTCTGTCATACCAACAATGATCTCCCAGGCTTCTTTGCGAACTGCCCTGCGACTAGTCTACCCAGTATCCGAGCTCCTTCTATTGCGTCTTCATCGAGACAGCATACTTGCTCTTCGACCGAATCCAGGGGCCGTAGTAGTACAGCACGTATGGAATTGGCGCAAGTAGTGCGGCGATGCACCCCAGAATGGTCAGCGTGTAATGCGTTCCCATCTTGTCGTAGAACGGGATTCCCACAATTGTCATGCCGCCAGCCACAATGTATCTAATCAAGGCCACGAACGTAAGTGCCGAAGCTGAGTAGATCTCGTATGAGTCGATGATGTACATGTAAACGCACATGAAGATGCCCGTCACGCCGTACCCAAAGACCACGACTGCAAAAATGGCCGACCATATGCTAATGCTGGCGAAGTTGGTCCAGCCCAGCCAGAACAGGGAAACCGGGACAGAAATGGCTGCTCCGAACATGGCGTACCACAATCGGATTTCCGGCTCGAAAGATCCGTCCGCAGTCTGCTTCATTCTGCTCACCGTCATGCGGTAAACAAGTGGGACAAAGGCAAAGTTGATCTGCGTGCCGACAAACATGGCGATGAAGATGATGTTGGCGAGGCCTTGGTCTAGTCCATATGTCTTTTCGAAGATATCTGGCCAGCCAACCAGGAAAGTGAAGAGAACGATATAGACGACGGTGATGTACAGCGTCATGGCGATAATGATCGGCTCAGTGAGCATGAGAAATGGCCTTGTCATGCTCGTCTTCAGTCGGGTGAATAGTGTTGCATCCACAATCTCGTGCTCAGACCGAAAGCGACTATCCCCAGTGATGCGACGATAGTGCGCCGCTTTCCACTGCAGCAACAACGGGCCATATGTCTCTGGCATACACAGTCCGACGAGTACCAGAACGAGGCCAGAGCATATCATCATCGTCCACTCGGTCCAGCGCCAGCTCACCAGAGGTGATGGTCCAATGTAGGCGCCCATCACGGCACCTATCATCGGGCCTCCGAAACAGGTGATTGCATACAGCGGGAAACTCCACGTCTTTTCAACGCGGTTGTACATGTCCGCAATTGAACCACCGGAGCATACCAGCGGCGTGGACGCGGAGCAACCGGCGAGAAATCGAAACACGATTTGAGCGCCAAAGTTAGGAGACAAACCGGATGCCATGATCCACAACATGAAGACTCCCATCGAGACGATGTAAACGGCATTGCGGCCAAAAGTCTCTGAGAAGGGCCCCGCAATCAGCGAGCCCACACCCATGCCAACCAAGTAAAGGCCTAAAGATAGAGAGTTAGCGACATTTTGGCCAAGATACACCGACCAGAATCCATACCTGTCGCCATAGATTCGGCGACTTCACTGACACCCAGGTCTTTCGCAGCTTGCGGGAGCACGGTCGCATCGATACCGGAAGCGGCGCCGACGAAAAGCGCGATCACGGAGATCTGGAGCGTTACGCCAATGCGTCTGGCCAAGGACCAGTTGTGAGGGTCGAGGGGGTCATCCGGTCCCGCCCATCCGACAACAAAGACCCGGCCACCATGACCTTCATGGGCGGTGCGGTCTCGGACGTGGATGCCGGTGAGAACCCGACCGAGAGCGGTTCCTTCGGAATACTGGGTCCGCGTCGTACCCACGCGTTCGATGTCTTCGTCATTGCTGGACTCAGCGCTGCTATCGCCGGTCGGCTCTAGGACATGGCCTGGCCTCTCTTCTGGGTGCGCTGGATGAGCCTTTTCTTCGTCGAAAATTTCACCTGTTTTGGAACGTTGATGACTTGCCGGTTGTGAAGAAGACGCTGCGGCGCCCATGTCTCTGTCGATTTGAGCCTGGGCGGCAACCCCTGCCCGCCTGTACTGGAGAAGCGACTGCATCTTCTTGGCTGCTCTCCGATGTGACGATCAACCGTTGGATTGAATCAATGTTGTTTGCGGATAGTTGGCGTTTTCTGGGCGGAATGATAATCATAGATCAATGCAACGTGAAACTTGTTGGCCTATGAGCATTTCTTAAAAGGACGATGGCAGCTCTGGCGTTGAGTCATGATTGTGATGCAAATCTGCGCAACAGAGTAGTGACCTCATCCATGGACCCTCACTGGAGCCCCTGCCATTATTAATCTACTCGGGTTTTCCTCGAACGGTAAATTTCTTTCGCCCTCTTGGGCCGATAGATACTAATTTCCGCATTATTTCCACGGCTATCAAGGAAGGCAGCGTCACGATGCCTCTAGTGCGCTGAGATAAGGGTCGCTCGGGTTTCGTCGGCACTAAGTCTCCCGTGCCGAAGTACCTTGCAATTGTTTTCAGTTCTTTTGCCGTTTGAACCTCAGAGGTCGCAGGCGCAACACCGGGATAACATGCTTGTCTGTAGAAGAGTCTCCACCCGCCACGGGCCGCTGCCGAGCATCGTACATCGGAACATGGGGCCGGTTGTACCGAAAGGCGGACTCGGTATGCTGTGGAATTGAAGTTCCACTTCCATTCACTATTGCCTAACATGTGCCTCAGATTGGGGCTTGCCTTCACAATAAAGTCCATTCGGATTAAGATAGAAGCGACCCTACACCAGTATTATCTCCTCCGCCTCGCTTTTGAAGAGATCCATCCCACCTTTATGTGCAAAAAGTACAAAAGCTCCAACTCGCACGTAGCATCCAGGCTTGTCCGTGGGATAAATGACAAGACCCCAGCCAGTCCGCTTGTGCATTGAATCCGCGCAGTACTTACAGTTTTCGATGCTCTCATAGCTAGAGAACAAAGTACTGTCTATCCTTGCTTCACTCGGCACCCAGTCGTCATACTCTTCATCATCACAGTCCACAAGCCACTTCATTTTCCCCCACTCCGTCGTTGCCGAACAACAGCTCGATACCAGAAACAATCGCATCCTCTCTGGCGTCTGTACTGATGTCTCACTGACGGCCCAGTCAAGCAAGCAGGTCCCGATCCCGCCTGAAAACTGACCATAGGATGGACGACAGTCACCGGCAGGCTTTGGCGGCCCTCTTGTGACATCCGAAGGAAATGAGCACATGTTTCCTTTGAATCGAAGAAAAGCTCCACTGAGAGGTCCAAAGAGGTTGCTGTGTTGAATATCCATGTGGTAGTCTATCAGGGTGAACTCGGGGCGTACGTGACTGGGCATCGCGACAGCCTTAGAGAATTGCTTGCCTATCTTGCGCGCGGCAGAGGACCCCTCCTCAGACAAACTCGCCGTTGAGAATAGCCTGTGAGGCAAGTTCTCGTGGTATGCTGTCCGCGATGCCCAGCTCCATGAGGGAGCGATGTATGGGGTTGCATGCTGCAGGCTGTCCACCAGAGACACCACGTCACCGAATGGCGGCAGAGATATCTCCCAAACCAGCTGATGATGTAGATCGCCTTTCCACAAGCCTGCAAGATATGTGTCGTGGGTAATCGCTGCAAAGCCCTGGGCGAGACCAGAAATTCCCGGGAAAATGTCTTCGCGAAATGTCCAGGCCCTAGTCTTAACATCGTTCACATATGTCCATCCCCAGTACACATCTTGCATGCTATCCGCCAATCGATCCATGCCATCAACGCCCTTCCCAAGCGCTTTGTTCATCGTGGATCGCAGCGGGCCATGTGCCATGTCAGGGCCAATGTCTCCGTTCTCTGAGATTGTTTGGGTTTCGCAGACAAAATGGCTCATTGACTGCCCGAAAATGATCATTCGAGGTGAAAGAATCACCTCCTGGTAAGTCCAGCCCCTGTGGTTCCACGAGGAACGATTGAGGTCCCTGGCCAGTGGTGGTCCTGGACGAGACCTCAGCATTCTTTCCTCATCGACATCGGTAGAAGATAGCACGAGTCTATAGGCCCCACTGATATGCTTCTGGCGTGATGATCGGAAATTGATGTCCAGACCCTGAGGCCGTGCTCCAAGATAGCCTTCGAGACATGAATCTGAAGAAATGGGGCAGATAGCCACATCGGAAGAATAGTACACTTGGCCCATCATCTGACTCTCTCGGTCCCAGTCTACCTTGTCTCCCTGGATGATACAAAGAGCGTCAACCCAGAGGTATCGAATGTCAAGCGCCCTGCAAACCCTGACAGTGTCTCGCACGACAGGGCTCAAAGAGCTTATCGGCATCCCTTGACAGTGGGTTAAAATGGTGTCTTTGGTAGTTTTGACCTGTTTTAGAGCGTCTAATTTGGGCCCCCAACAATAGCTGAGTGCCGCATACTTCATGTCATCCGTAGTTCGTAAATTCTTCATGTCTTCAGTAATGATAAGTCGGGGGACATCCATCTCACTCCGGCCGACATCAATTAGCCTCGTGGGCAAGAATGGTGATGCTGGTTTGACATGCTCGCATTCATCCTCGCAGCTCCGGAGCTCCGATTTAAGCCACTGAATATTTTCCGGGTCCAAAGGCTCTGGGGCGCACTTCGAATCCAGTCTCAGCCATTGAAGCAGGTCATCTTTCGTAGAGGTGTCAGAAGCGAATTGTGGGGGACAAGAGTGAAAGGCCTACCGTCGTTGGTCTCAATGTCAAAATTGAGTATTGCAACTTTGTTCTCGCGCGTGCCTCTTGGGCTCTTGTAAGCCTCACACGTCCAGTGAACCAAGCCAATATCTTGGACATTGGAATCATCGTATGCGTCTCCTTTGCCGCCCCACAGATATCCACCGTTCACAAAGACGTCGCCCTCGTAGCTGACACCTCGTTCAAGAAGCGCTGCCCGAATGAAACCGCACACACGGCACCCAGCCCTGGAAGATTCAGCCATTTTGAGCAGGTCGGGCAGTATATCTACCCAACTGCGCACGGATTCCAAGATAATAATCTTGTCTCCCTCTTAAGAATTGTTACAGTCAGCTATCTAACAGTAGGGTCTACAAACAGAAGCTGGGAATTAATATATAATAACAGTACACTAGTTATAGTCTAAGTTATAAGTTATAAGCTATATTATAGATTAGTAGTTAGAAGCTAAAGTAATTAGTTTTAATCTTAATAAGTATTTATAGTAAAGATAAGCTAAAAATATCCTAAAAATAAATATAAAGTTAATTACTAAAAAGCTATAGAAATCTAACTATAAACTAAGCTTAAGTTATACTATATATAAATTCTAAATAATACTTTTTATTTATTACTAATTCTTTACTAAGTACTAATAAGCGCTTAGTAGTTATTAGTAAACGCTTAGTAACTCTAACTAAATACTTAGTAATCTATACTACTTATTTAGTTTTATTTTATTATTATATAACTTATATTATAGTTCTTCTATCTCTAAGTAAGTCTTTATTATTCCTATAATCCTATAATATAAATATCCTATCTTAGCTATCTGACACTTAAGTAGGTTGTTCAGCTATTATCCTTATTTATAGGTTACAATAAGAATATTACAGAGGGGTTTTTTTTTTTATATATTATTTAATACCTGTTATATTCTTTTTAAGGTATAAGGCGTCTGCGCTAGCAATTATACTTACTACTTATATATATATAAATCCTAGCTATTATAGCTTAGATAAGTTCAATATAAAATAGAGAGAAAAAGAAAAAGAAAATAGAGAGAATAATAAAAGAGAGTATACTAAAAGACCCTATAATTTAATACTATAAAATAAGTCTTATAGTTCTATTAGTTTTATTTAAAGTTTTAGTAAGTATAATCTAAAGAAATATAAGTATATAAGTTATATAAAAAGAAGTAAAACTTTATATTATAATAATATTATAGTAAGTCTAATAAAGTAAAACTAGTTAAAAGATTTATTATAGTATTATTATATATAGAATAGTTTTTTTAAGCTATTTAAAGCTATATAAATATTATGTCTCTTTTAGAGTATATTAAATTAATTTAGAGTAAGATTTTAATAATAATATTCTTAGAATAAAATATTTATACTTAATACTAATACTTCTTAAAATTAAAATATTAAAAGTAAATATTATTCTAATAGGATAAAATTAATAATAAACTAGTATTAATATCTTTTAAAGTTAAAATATTAACTATTAGTATTAAAGTTTTAAAAAAATATATTATAACTAGATTAGTATTAATACTTCTAAAAGTAAAGATATTAATAATATAGCTAAGGTTTCTTAAATAGAAAATAATAACAACTAATATTAATACTTTTTAGGGTTAAGATATCTAATACTACTACTAAAAACGTATAAAAAGTATAGTAATAATAAGCTAATATTAATATTTTTAGAGTAAAAATATTAACTATTAGTATTAATATCTTACTAAATAAAATTACTAGTAAAACTAATACTAATACTCTTAGAAGTTAAAATATTAACTACTATTACTTAAGTTTTATAAGTTAAAAGGTAGTATAATATAACTAAATTTATAAGATTTTTAAAATATTTACTTTTAATAAGTATTTTATTAGTAGGAATAATAAAGATCTTATAAATATTTATAAAGATATCTTATATTATTAAGTAGTTATTATAGCTAGAAAGTTAAGAAAATAATTATAATATAGAGATAAAGTAGAAAACTAATAATAGCTTCTACTAAATATTATCTAAAGCTAGTCTATATTATAAATAAATGTTAATAAAGAATTAAATATAGTAAAATAGTATTATAAAGTTAAGCTATTCTAGTTTTAATTTCTTAGTTATATACTTAGTTTTAGTTATTTAGAACTTAAATTTCTTTATTTTTTAGTAAAAAAGAGAGTATAAGAAAGTTTTCTCTTTATTATATAAATAGTAAAAAAATATCTTAGTAATTAAAGTATTTATAGTATATTATAAAGTTTTTATAGCTATTTTATATTACTATAAGCTAGTAAAATTCTTATTTTAGAAAGGTTTTAAGCTTTTATATTAGTTTAAAAAAGATATTAAGTCTAAGCTTAATATATTATTTAAGCTAGTTTTAAGTTTACTATTCTCTAAAGGTTTTAAGCTACTATTTCTATAATGTTTATTTTATATAAGCTATTATAAGTAGTTTAGTATATAAGTTTAGAGAGAGCTAAGTTAACTCTTTTTTTACTAGAAAGTTAATATACTTATTTCTTAATATATCTTTATATCTAGAGGTTTAGTAGATCTTTATAAATACTAAAACGTTTTATACTAGTTATTTAAAGTTTAAAATAGCTTCCTATAATAAAGTTAATAATACTTCTTATAAGTAATAAATTATAGCTTAGTTATCTAGATATATTATTATAATAGTAGTTTTATTATTTAGTAAGTAGAGTATTATAGTAAAGCTAGTTTTAGCTTCTTTTACTTTAGTATTAAAAACTTCTATTTTAGGGAATTTATAGCTATTATTATAGATATTAAAACAGTTTTAAAAAACTATAAAACTAAAGCTTATCTCTTCTAAACTTAGTTATAAACTATTAGTATAAACTACTAGTTAGCTTAATAGTAAGCTTTTAAGCTATTCTAAGTATTACTTTATAGCTGTTTTTTTATTAACTACCTCTATTAGTAGTATTATAAAGCTAAAATCTTTTAAAAATAATATTAATTTTATAATTTATAATATACTTAATACTATCTCTATAAGTATTATTAGTTTAATAAGCTTTCTAACTTAGTATAAAGAGTTATAATTCTATGCTTATATAATAAAAGTAATTTCTATTTAGTATTCTTAAATAGAGTATAAATCTTATTTTTATAATAGTAAAGAGTAGTATATTAGTAGAGTATTAATCTATCTAGTATAAGCTTTAATTAATATTATATACTTTATTAGTATAATTCCTCTTAGTATAATATTAATTATAACCTGAAATCCTTCTAGTAGCTCTTTCTATTTAGTATTGACTTTAGTATAGATATTCTTTTATAACTTTATATCTAGCTAAATAAAGCTAAAATATTAAATCTTAAAACTAAAGTATACTTTAGAGAGTACTATAGTATAAATAGCTTTATATATATATTAGTAGGATACTATAATCAACCTTATTTAAGTCCTTTAAGTATTCAACTATTATTTTAGCTATACTTTTCTATTTCTAAATATAATAATAAAATTAGAAGTTTTTATTAAAATAGATATTAAACTATTTTATTATTTCTTTAAATTTAATAGTTAGCTTTTTATACTAAATAGTAAAAATAAGTTAGTTATATTTCTAAGTAAAATAAATTAGTTTTATCTTTAAAGGATTAAAATTAATAGTATTCTCTTTTCTCTAAGTAATTATATTATCTTGAATTTTCTATATAGCTTAAGTTATTTCTTCTAAACTATTTCTAATATAGAGTTTATTATAGTTATTTATATATCTAAATTAAGTTTTAATAAGGCTTATATAGTATACCTTATTAGTATCATTAAAATAAAGAATTAGTAAAGCTAAAAAGCTTTATAATAACTTATAATTTAATAGTACTATTAAAATTTTATATTCTTTATATTAGATACTAGCTAGATATATTATTTAAGTAGTAAACCTAAGAAATAAAGTTCTCTAACTAGCTTAAGTAATAAAGCTATTAGTATAGCTTATTCTTCAGGATAATATTAAAAGTACTTTTTATATCTATAGTAATAAGAATTACTACTTAGCTTTTATTAAGTATAACTTTAATATTATATATTACTATATTAGTAATATCTATTAAAGAGTATTTTAGTAAAGTATTATAACTTATAAGTAAAATACTTTATACTCTATACTAAGCTATACTATATACTTTATAATAAGCCTCTTTAATTTCTTCTTAATAGTTAAGAATAGTAAGATAGGTTACTAGCTTTTATAAATATTAATATCTCTACTTAGTTTTAGGATTAATAATACTTTAGCTTCTTATTATAAGTAGAAGTAGTATCTTATTATTAAATAAGTTTAAAAGGATTTATAGATATATATCTTAATATGTAGCTAAGCTATAGAAAGTATTAAGATAATAATATTAGTACTAAGAGTAGTATTATTTACTCTTAAGATTATACTTTATATTTCTTTTAAATAGACTTTTAAGTTAAAAGAAATTATCTAGTAGAGTATAATAAAAGCCTATAGCTAAATATTATTATTTACTATATAAACTTCTAGCAGTTTGTATTTAAAATATAAAGTCTTTTTCTTAAGGTTAGTAATAAAACTATTATTACTTTAAAGAAGAAAGGATTAAAACTAGCTTTTAAAGTTTAGTTAGCTGATAATACTATATAATGCTTTTAATAAATTAATTCTTTTAATTTAGTTTAACTATATATTTATTTTTATATTTATAATAGTTTTATTTTAAATCTTTTTAGCTACTTTTATCTCTAAGTTTTATCGATCTTAGGTAATATTATATTAGTATTTCTATGTTTTATAAGTATTATTATATTCTTTTATTTACTAAGATCTACTTCTACTACTTTTTCTATAGTACTTACTTTTTATTATAAATATAATCTATAAAAAAGTAATAAAATCTTATATTATATTATTAAGTTTATTATATATAGCTATAATATCTAAGAGGAGCTAAATATACTCCTCTATATATTTAGTATAAAAACAAAGTTCTTTAGGTTTAAGTTAATACTTAGCTTATTCTATTAAGAGGAGCTTACTAAAATTTAAATAAAAAAGAGTTATAATAATAATAAAGTAATCTAAGCTATAAAAAGATATTTAGCTACTTATAATCTTATATAGAAGATATTTAAAAGTATTAAGTTAAAAGTATTACTTACTTTATAAGTAGAAATATTAAACTTATTAAGTAGAGTAAATTAAAACTAGTTTAGCTAGTTAGTAAATATAGTAATACTAATAATAAGTTCTATTTCTAGCTATTATATTTTATAGAAGTAGTTAAAGTTACTTATAATAAATATACTATAGAATAATTCTTATAATATTATAATATTAGGTATTATATAATTACTCTTTTTATAGTAAATATTAAGAATAATTCTTATAATATTATAATATTAGGTATTATATAATTACTCTTTTTATAGTAAATATTAAGAATATATCTACTTTTAACTTTTATCTCTAATAAGTTATAATATAGTTTTAAAGTAATATTAAAAAAGCTTAAAGTTAGTAATATCTTTTTAATATAAGTAATAACTTAAAATTATATTTATTTTAAGTTCTAATTATAAATAAGTATATATATATAATATTATAAGTATATTTGTTTTATTTTCTTTTTCTTTAAAGTATATTATAGCTTCTATATTAATATAATATTAATACTAGCTTAGCTAGTAAATCCAAAAGTAATATTATATATTACTTTTGCTTTCTAAATATTACTTGAAAGAATATTAAATAACTTATTTATTAATTGTTTTTAAGTAGTTTTAGTATTATAGCTTCTAGTATATATTAAATTATAGAGTAAACTCTATATCTAAAAGCTAGTATAGAGAGAAAACTATTAAGCTAATATTAGCTTAGCTTTTATCTATAGAATTATAATTAAAGTTAAAGAGTTTTAGAGTAGTTTTATAATATAAGCTAGCTATATTTATATTTTAAAGCTATTCTAAAAAAGAAGAGATAAATATTAAGAAAGCCTTCTCTTTAAACTTCTATAACCTATTATATTATAATATCTTAAAAGGTTTAGCACTTTTATACTAATATTTAAGCTTATTAGTTTTATTATAACTTAAAGTTTATTATTAACTACTTTAAGTTTTAATAAACATTTAAAGTTAGTATTATAGTGAAAAGCTTTATAATTAATATACTACTCTAAAGTAGTATAATTATTAGTATTAAAATAAACTAGTTTCTTATAATAACTATAAAGTTATATTATTTATACTTTTTATAGTAGTATTAGTTAAAGTAGATTATATATTATTTTAGTATAAAATATTATTTTATTTCTTTTATAAAAGTCGAGCTAAAAGCTTTAAAAGAGGTAACTTCTTTTTAAAATAATAATTTAAGTTTATTATTATAATTACTTAATATCTTTTATAGAGAAATACTAAATTAGTTCTTACCTTATTATAATATAAATCTTATTATATATTAAGTTTTTTATTAATTTATATTAGTTAATATAGTAGTTATATATTATTTTTTAACTTTATAGAAAGTATATATAGCTTAAACTATAGATTTCTTAATATCTATTATATTAAGTAATTCTAAAAGCTTATTATTATAAGTAAGTATAGTTAATTAGATTTACTTATTTACTAATATAACTATAAAATTAAATAGAATCTAAATAATCTTTTAATATCTAAGATATTAATATTATAACTTTCTATAAAGTTTCTATAAAATATTATAATATTAACCTTTTTAGACTTATTAGATTCCTTATAATAAATAAAAATTTAATAATTTCTATTAAGTTATTATAGCTTTTTAGTTCTTTTCTAAAAGCTATTTAAGTAAATTATAGTTCTCTAATTTAATACTTTTATATAGCTTTAATTAAAATAAAAACTGTTAGTATAGGTATAAAGGTATTCAGAGGTGTAGTATATACGCCTATATAGTATAGGGTTATAGATAGAGATATGTTATGATAAAAAGTGATAATCCTCAGCATTTATAGGCATTTATTTGTATAGATAATTAATAGAGAAGGAATGTATTGTGATGATTCTGGTTGATGTAGTTGGCAGGTTACATCCTAAGGTAGGGAAAAAGGAGGGGAAAGATAACCTGAAACATAAGCTGTAAAGCTCTTAATTATATAAGTAGGATTACATAATATAAGGGATTACGTAAGCATTTATATAGTTATAGGTTATAATAAACTAAACACTTTTATATAAGGTTATATATATAAAAGTCTATTTGTTTATTTTATATAGAATATTTAAGTAAGTAGATTATTCTTATATTATTATTATTATTATATTAAGACGTTATATATTAACAAAAACTATTACTAATTACTTTAGTATAACTACTAGAAAAATAAAAGTATTTTTAAAGCTATATTATATAATATCTCTAAAGAAGTTAAAATTTAAATAAGAGTAACTATTTTATTTATTTAAAAAGTAATAAAATATCTATTTAAGTAGCTATTAAAGTATTTATAGTTTCTATATTACTTAAATTAATAAAAAGGTTATTAATAGTAGTTTTAAATACTTTAAAAATCTTATTACTAACTTTATATTATTAATAGTAAAGCTTTTTAATTTCAGTTATATTAAAAATTAAGTTAAATATATTATATTAAGTTTATTATTATTAGTTTATATTAAGTATATTAAAATTAAACTAACTTATTCTTATAAACTAACTTACTTTAAATACTATTTTTATATATTACTTTTTAATTAGAAAGTATTTTTAATAACTTTAGATCTTATAGTAAAAAGTATTACTTTTACTAGTAATTAGAAAAGAGTTAATAGAAGATCTAGAAAATTAAGTACTAGTAGAGTAATTACGTTATAAGTAGCTACTATACTGATTACATTAAAATAGCTAAAATAAGGGTATTAAGGATCTTAGTATAAAGTAATAGTATGCGCTAATAGCGCTTACTAAGAAAAATATATAAGAAGGAGAGTTGAATGTCGCAGAGTTAGTTCACCCCTCCAGCATATGCCTTCCGAAAACTCAGGGGCGCTATCTTTGAAAATAACAACGGAACACTCTTCGCAAAATTCCCCGTTCCTTGGGGAAGCGAGTTCTTGAGGCTGTTTCAAATCCATGCTGTTGTATAATGAGATAGCAGCGATATGAATTATATTCAATATGCCGCAAAAGAAATAAACCTTGGTCGCACAGTCGTCGAGAAAGTCTTTGTGAGCAAGCACTTACAGGTACAGGACCTTTATGCAGGTTGATGGAGAGTCAGGCTGAACGGTCCTTTTATATCCGCGAAGAAACCCTCGCGGCCCCATCTGCACGCCAAGGGACGGAGGGTCCGCTTTAAGCAGTGTGACAGCCATAAATAACACTGAGGGAATTAAATCTAGCGCAATGCTACATATTCTCTAGTTAAAATGTTGGTGTGGAAAAGAGCGCTATCAAAGCTGGACTCGCCTTTCTTGAGATGAGATATGATATTTACTTACTGGGTACTATCTCTGTACAAGATCTTTGGTATTGTAGTATCGGGTGCCAGGTGATGTAATATCTTGCGGTTATTTAAGCAGGTTGGTGCAGGCTGACTTTCTCCTCGCACAACACATCGTTCAAGCACCGCCTCACGCGTGGGCGAAAAACGTGATTCATTTGCAAGTTTTACAATGACAGACATTACGAGCATGGGCCTGGGCTCGTTCATATCCCTACGAAAGGAAGACCGAAAGTAATCGTCTCCTCCGTCAGCTTCTATTTGATGTCTAATGCTAACTGCGCCGACCTAGGCCAGGCGCTCCTCGACTAACCTGGAAGCTCGAAGCTAGTCGCGAGCTTTCGCTCACCATGCCTTTTCCAATAATGAGTACCATAAACCGCGCCAAAGATGACGACAGCAAATCCAGACTGTGCACATTTTTCTGGTCCATGTATTCAGCCGCATTCACTGGCAATGGTCTCATCCTCGTGCGCCACAAAGAAGGCAACAGCTTCGAAAGGGTTCCAGTGGACAACATGACGGGCGTTGTCGCGTCACCGGAGGACTCTATGGACAGCTTAGTCGTCTCCGGATATCACCGAGCCAACCTGTATGACCTCGCGCCTGGAGAGCAGACAAAGCCGTGCAGACTGGACCTCCCAGAGCGGTCCTACCGTGCTCTCAAAGCGGGCGAGACATACTCGCTAGTCTTCCCCGGCACAGAGGTCGGCATGTGGGCCTGGGGCAGCATTGAAGACAATAAAGGACTCGAGATGAAGGCCGGGAAGCTTCTTTCATCCGGATACAGATCGCGACCGCGAGCTAAAAAGGGTCAGGGCCAGGCCCGGCTGGTGGTACCAGGGGGAGTTCTTCTGACCTTTACGGCAGTGGAGGAGCAAGTAACATGGCCCGAACGGGAAGCGAGAGAAGCTGAGGTAGGATTTTCGGCTGCGAATTCGGAAGAGCAGATATGGCGAATTAGCATGCAGCAGGCAGAAAGCCGCCGCAGAGACCCAGAGTTTACACAGCTGGGATCTTGTGATCGAGTGTGAGTACCTGGCTTCACGCAGAGTCTCCCCATCGGAAGTGAGGAGTCTAACGTGATAACAGTCTAGGAGCGCCAATTTTCTCCGCCACACTTCAGTGTCCTGCGACCATTCAAGGACGCGCATACTTCGACGTCGAGGTGGCAATCAAATACGAGGGGACCAAAAGACCCAACGGCCAGCAGACGTCAAAAGCCCAGCCAGTTACATTTCACTGGTTATCCTTGATATCCGGACAGGGACCAGATAAAGGATTTGAGCTCTACCGGCGTCGAGGAGAAGTCGAAGCTGGCGGTCGTAGCAATGTGGCCAACGACTGGGACTTGTGTCATATCGAAGAAACAAGTGCTGGTTTCATGGTCGTCGATGACCCGGACATCACTGTTTGTGTCGGGAAGCACAAACATTTTACGGCCTTACAGCCTGGAGAGACTTGGACCACAACACAAACCCTATCCGGGAACGACGCAGAGTTGCCTCGTGATATGGCCGTAGGGGATATCTTCCGCTACACGTTCAAGGGAGCTGAGGTAGATTGGTGGGACTGGGGCACCATGGAAGATCACACAGAAACGGCAGTCAAACTGCCATCCTATGAAGCGGGGAATGTGGCCGATCCCTCTGATAATGGAGGACGGCCCAGGTTGGTAGTCCCTGGCGCGACGCCGTTCGAGTTTACCGTAGTTCAGTAGTCGTCTTGCGAATCCATTACGTTCAACATCCCTCTATTGCAGCGATCGCAGGAGTAATCCGTTGAAGATTTCGAGGATTTCTTCATAGAAGTGGTGTTTGTATCCTATGGGTAGACCTGTGATAAGCGCATCCTCATAGTAAGGGTTCTCTTTCTCCAGCACGATTTATCTCGTCAAACCCAACACGTCTGCCCAAGTGTTGGAGGGCAATGTACAGCAGGTCACCCTGGACGACAGCGAAGATAACGTAGTCAATGAGCACAAATCCTAACATCTGGATCCAAGCGAACAATGCTCCGCAAAAGATAGGGAATGGCCAAACCAAGCGGCCAGGCCACATCCGACCCAGGAACTTCCGCACAAACACCGCCATTGGTGAGGCGGTAGACGAGGCGAATGCTGAATGGGGGGAGACTGCGGTCCGCTTCGTCAATGTGGAAAACTCATTCAGCCACAATGGAGTGAATCACAGATGGTGCTCTAGCGAGGACGTTCATGAACCCGACGAGAATCGGGAAGACACGTGGTTCTTCCTTAGCGGATGGAAAGACGTCAGTCAGCCTGTCACCCTCATTATTCAAGCTGGGACTGGACCCGGCCATGATACAGGGGAGGGTTCAGCATGAAGCAGAGAAGAAAGCCCTCATACAAGGTGGCAATATCACCCTGCCGGATGCCGCTTCGTGCGAGGGTGTGATGGCGACATCTGGGGCTGACCCGTGGTTGCTATGGCAGTGTCGTATGTCCGCAGCCGTCGAAAGTGACCCCAACCGCCCGATGGCAAAAAGCCTCAATTCTAAGCAATACGAAGCCATCTAAAAATTTATTTCCCGATGCCACTGTTTGTGCAGATGCGTGTGAAGACAGGTAGGTTTTCACAAGAACACTCTCTGGGCTCCACTGCATAGCGTAGTACGAAGTACTTATGCGCCATCCCTCGCTTCCAGTTCTTCCCATCCAATGATCTCACCCCCAAGTCTTACACGACCATGGATTGTAGCACCAGCCTGAATCTCACCTCCCCTCTGGACGCGTGAACGCCAACACAGGTGGAACAATGATGTATCCGGATGAGCTCGTGACCACAGGCACTCGGCAGGGGGCTGTCCTATTTCACTGTGATCCAAAAATGGCCATGAACTCTGGATCTGGTTCTCTGATCAGGCTCTGTCAATATTACTGGCCACAGCACCACGCATGCGACCATAATTCCATCCGCCACAGTCTCATATCCGTTTTAAGAAACGCGAAATAGCTTGACAGACGATTTGGGCTGAGGCCGAACGATTTTCTCGCAACATGGAAAACACCAACTCCAGGAAGAACCTGCTATCAGCCCTCACAGAGGTAGCGAGGTTGAAGCCAGAAATCAGACTAGCGCAAGCTATCTCAGAGTTCAGCTTGTCACTCGGGAATGACAAAGACAAGCATGTTCGATTCAAGAACCTTCAAACCCGAATACCTCCATCATCCTCTGAGATTGTCCAGCTCACAGAAGAAATCAACCGGGATGGCGCTCGGCGCCACAAGGCGTGGCGACCACATGCCACCCGGCTTCTGCCGATGCTGGAGCGAATGCGACAGTTTGCACCCATCGGCGATGTCCTCATTGGAGGTGCTCAAAACCTTCTAGCATCAGGAGTCTGGGCCGCTGTAAGACTTGCCTTGGATGTAGGTTCACGCTGTCTCTTAGATACTTCCGGTCTGCTTTTCCCCGGCAGAAGAGTTGACATAACAACTGACTGTTCGCTCAGGTATCGGTTGCTGTTTTGTCCTATTTTGACGCCGTTTCGGCCCTACTCATGCGACTTGGGCGATCTATGTCGCTGAATCAAGACTTTGCAATGTTATTTCCGCAGTGTCAGCAAACGCAAATCTATATGTGCGAATACACTATCACAATGGTACAAATTTGCAAGTTGGTGGTCACAAACACACCAAAGTCCTTCGTCTCCCAGGTGGCATCCTCCTTCGGCTCGACATTTGAGTCCACATTCAAGCCACTAGAGAAAGACTTATTGGATTGGGGTCAACTCATTGAGAAGCGTACCGCTATGCTGGTTGCTAAGTCAAATATAGGCCAGCACTCGACCAGTCTACACAGATTCAATCGTCTCCAAGTCGCACTTTCTCGAGAAAGTGCGCGGCGGCAGAGGGAAGCCAAGAAACTACACTTGCTCACATCAATTTGTTCTGATCAGTCAGAATTTGACGCCATTTGGCGAAGGGAACGGAAACGAGGCACTTCGAATTGGATTTTAAAAGTCACCCCCTATCAATCGTGGTTGCAGTGTCCCATCTCAGCGACTATTTGGCTGCAAGGCAATCTGGGCTCCGGGAAGACTGTTACGATGGCTTCTGTCATAGCGCATCTATCTTTAAGTGATGCACAATCCAAGGGAAGCAGTAAGTAATCATAACAGCGCATCAGAGTGACTATTTCGTATGTTCGGGCGTCGCTAACTACGGTTTCTGGTAGTTCCAGCCAGGAAATCCCAGCTAAGAACGGTATCCTTCTTCTTCTGCAAAAACGCCAATCAGAAGACACTAGTCGCCATGAATATACTTGGAAGCCTGGTCTTTCAAGTTATCAGCTGCAAAGCTATCGCACCCTTCTTAGAAGAGTTTCTGGGCAACGAGGACATTGATCGCCCTATTGCTCCAGATTTCATTGTCAGACTTCTTGTACAGATAACTCCCAGAAATTGGCAGGGAATATTTGTACTGGATGGTCTCGATGAAGCTCCAGTGGAAGAGATAGATGAGCTATTTTCCCACCTGAAGGTTCTCATGGGACAAAGACACATTCTCTTATGTTGCTCATCCCGACCAACGTCAACATGCAAGGTTATTGCGGCATCTTTCACCACAATCAACTGGACACTTTCTATGGAGGGTGTGGATAGATCTGAAGACATGCGAAGCTTCATTTCGGCAGACATCGAGAGATGGAAGTTGATCAGACCACTCTCACCTACCCTGGAGAAGCTCGCGATCGAACAACTATTAGTGGGGTCACAAGGAATGTTCCTTTGGCTCTCTCTCCAACTTGAAGCAATATGCCCAAAGTATACACAAGAGCTGCGGTCTGAGGCAGAGATACTAGGCATTTTGAATAATCTACCTCGGAATTTGCCTGAAGCCTTTGACCAAGCTCTACTTCGCACTACCGATTGTAGATTTGGTTCCCGGATTTTTCAACTGGTTGCCGCAGCGGACCCAGCCCTATCTGTGGACGAACTTCGGGTAGCTGTCAACGTGGAGCCTGGCATCGTCGCATGGAACTCCTCGACCCTTGTTGGGCCCGGGCTACGCCTAGCTGCATTGTATGGCGGAAGCCTTCTAGATATCGACGAGGAAGATCTATGCGTGAGATTCACATCACAGCGCCTTACTGCACCTTCTGCGTCCGCCCGCAATAGCATCTGCCGCTGCGTTTCACTTTGACTTCCACGACGCCGAGGTGACGTTTGGCGCTGTGTGTGTCACCTACCTCAACTATACCGTCTTCGAAAATCAACTTTCTACGGCCAAGAAGGTTTCGTTCTCGAAGGTTCCTGAGGTAGTAACAGATTCTGTACTAGGGCCAACGAAGATTTCTAAGAGGGTCTTTGCCATTTTGTCAAAGAAACATCGCATCAGCAAGTCAGGGATTGACTTGGAGAAGCTAAGCTCAACCCTACAAAGCCATCGGTTTCAGGTCAGCGAGGATGTACACATATTTCTCGCCTACGCCACTGAAAACTGGATTTCTACTACACGGGTGTTCTCTGAGAGTATAGATCCAGGTATCTATGATCTTTGGGCTCTCCTAGTCAGTGGACATATTCCTTCGGTAGCACCATCTCTCCCGTGGACAGCAGAATCAGCAAAGTCAGCGACAGATTGGGCAATACAAAACAATCACGGTCTGCTATTCAGGCATCTTCTTCGGACGCAGAACAAAGTTGATTTGGCAGAAGTTGTGAATACCGCCCTGCAGCTCGCACGAGATCAAAGACAACGGATGAATGATCTTGGAGAGAACGATCCCAGCATATTCTGTCTTTCCGGCTCCAGCCTGGGGCTTCTACTCCCCCGATATCTTCTTCGTTCAGAGAGGCAACTCCTCCTGGAAGACATTGACCTGCTGGTCGAGAGGGGATGCCTGCCATTTCGTCCGGGCTCGCAGTACGAAAGTCTGCAAGATCCACCTCTCGCATACGGCACTCTTGGCCATGTTTCCCAATTAGCTATCTTGCAACTAATAAGACGCCATGATGGCGAAACGGCGGAAAGATTGAAGATGTGCCGTTGCTTTGATGCTATCATGTTGCTAGCGCACCATCTGCCCACAATTGACACGATCTTGACCAATGGGAGAACCCTCCTGCTTACTTTCATTGAGCATTGTTACGAAGCTCAAGCTCTTGAACTATTGACGAAAAGACGAGCAAGCATCAATGGACCACAGAGTGTGCCGATACCGACGCCCCTGAAACTCAGTCTCCAAACCGATTTAAGATTCGTCGCCAGATATCTCATCCAGAGGGGTGCGGACATTTTCGCAGATCCAGATGGCAAACTCCCCCCATTTCTTTTTTCCATCGAGAAGCACGACGTCGAGATGTTCCAACTCATGCACCCAAAGGATGCAGGCCGTATGACATGGAGATATGGCCCCAGACAAGAGACCGTGTTCCAATTTGCATGTCGCAAGTATTGCGAATCTGAATTACGTCAAGAGCCTTTTCTGATTGCTAAGGACTTACTTCATGACGGCGCAAATGTCAACTTGCCAAATGGAGCAGGTGAATCCCCGTTGATCATAGCAGCAAAGAGCCAGTCTGACGGGCCTGCCATCATACGCTGGCTGCTGGAAGCAGGAGCAAATCCAAACACAACGAACGAAGATGGCCTTACGCCACTCCATCTTGTACATGGTTATGCTATCTCTATACTTCTCCATTTCGGTGCTCAAGCCGATGCCTTTCGTGCCGAAGGTGTTACACCACTTATGGTTGCCGCACTTTATGGTGATTTCGAAGGACTTGGGTATCTTATGAAGAGCGGTGTTGCCTTGGATGATCGCACTCCTGGGCATGGGCGTCTGTCCGACAAATGTGCCATGGTATTCACGGCTCGTCTACAAGGCATGAAACGGGATGCATCCCAAAAGGCAGGGATGATGAACGCAATTAGGCACATCATGGGTGGACAATCGGCACTTTCGATTGCCTTTGTCCGACTGGAAAGCTTGACTCCAAGGATGGAATCATTGGAAAGGGGGTATCGAGACACTTACGCCTCGGAATATGAAGAAGACCGGGACCTAAAGGTAGAGTGGAGAAACATGTTGAGGGTAACCTCTCTTTTGATCCGGGTAGAAGAGACAAGAGAAGACCTGCACTTGTTCAGAGTTAATTCCACGGCGTATGAGCACCTGGCATTCTGGCAACCAATCATAGACTTACTGAAAGGTCATTCTGTGGATGAGAATGCCTACGTAACCTATGATCCTCGGTAGGAGGGAAATGAGTCTCTTGGACCCAAAATCATGGATGATGCAATGCGGGCCGTTCGGGGCGTGTAAGAAGACTGGGGATTGAAGAATGAATAGTAGAATGTAATTTTTGTTTCCTTCCCATACACAGAAATTCATTCTCTTTCACTCTCTTTCACTGAGCATAGCATCAACATTCTCTTTTAACGCAATTCAATCTATATAGGAGATTAGCTATGCATATATACTCAGCACTGCATACTAATTGAACGTAATTAAGTAAATCAATTAATTAGATAAGTAAAATAAAAGTATCTTAAAAGTTAAATAAATAAATATCTAAAGTATGTATTTTAATTAGTTTAATTAAAACTAAACTTACTAAATAATAGAAAAATCTAGCTTCTAAACTAATTATAATTTTTAAAAGATTTTTTAAAAATAAAAAAAGTTTACTTAGATATTTTAGTATTTAGCTTTATTCTAATTACTTAAAGTTATAACTTTCTAAACTTTATATTTAAAATAAATAACTTAAACTAGTTTTAAACTAATATCTTTATAATTACTTATATAGTAGACTTATTACTAGCTTATTAGATTTTATTATAATATATCTCTATAAAAAAGATAGTTATTAATATTAGTTTAGTAATACTTTTATATTAATAAATAGTAAAGTAAAACTAAGTATTTTTTAGTAATAAAGCTAATATTACTAAGAAGTACTAGAAATACTAGAAATATATTTTTTACTATACTACTAGATTAATATATCTTTAGTTTTTTTATTAAAATTTAAAAAAAGCTTATTTTTAACTCTTATATTAACTTTTAAAAATAACTTTTTTTAATATTATTACTAATATTACTATTACTATTACTATTAATTAATTTCTTAAAACCTTATTTATTTATATACTTTTTTAATACTTTCTTAATATTTTACTTACTTTTATAATATTTCTACTTAATATTAACTAGTATCTTAATTACTTTATTAGCTTCTTATTAATACTTTATAAAATTAATACTTAGATATATACTTTATTAATTACTAGTAATATATTAACTATTAACTTTATTATTTAAAATACTCTTAATAACTTACTTTATACTATTAGTATTACTATTATTTTATTAATACTAAAACTATTTCTTATAAAGGATTTTATAACTATAAACTAGATTTAAATAAAAGCTTTTTTATTTATAAAATCCTTCTAAATAATATTTTAAATAAAGCTTTTATTAATCTTCTTATTATTTATACTAATAATCTATCTAAGTAGTATTTATTAAGTTTATTACTATTATAATAAAGCTAGTATATAATTAGCTATATATTACTTCTACTATAAGTAACTTTATTATTTATTTTTTAAAAAAAGACTTTAATTCTAAAGGTTTTAATACTAAGAATACTTCTATTAATACTTCTAATAATACTAACTTACTTAAAATATATTATTATTTTACTTCTATTACTATTACGAAATTAAAAGTTAACTAGATTAAAAAGCTTATTATAAGCTTCTTTATTAATATAAATAATGCTTTTTTAACTTTTAATAATTAATATATCTAATATATCTTTAATCTCTTTAACTATAATATTAATAACTAAATATATTAATTAAAAGAGAGTATAAAGCTTTAACTTAACTAGCTCTATATCTCTAAAAAGAAATAGTTTAAAAGGAAATATTAAATGCTTTTAGTAAAATGTATCTATTATTTAAATTATAAACTTCTCTTAATAGATATATTATTATTATTATTTTTAAATACTTTATTAACTAATTAAAAAAATAAATTTAATACTTCTTAGCTTTCTATTATTTGTTTAGTACTTACTCTAGTAATAATATTACTCCTATAATATATATAGTTACTAATAACTAAAATATTATTAATTAAGTTAGTATTACTATATATAATAATACTAATAATAATAATACTTATTTAAAAGCTTTCTATTTCTCTTTCTTACCTTTATAAACTAAAATTAATAGAAAATATTAAAGGATTTAATACTATAATTATATCTTTAATCTTATTAATTAAGCTATTATCTATAGTATTAATTATAAAGCTTTTAAAGAAAAATCTAACTACTTTTTTAATACTAGTAATATTAAAATAGATTTAGTTTATTAGAAGAAGTATAGCTCTATTAGTAAACTCTATAGTATTATTAAGTATATTAAATTATTACTATAATACTTAAAAAAGGTCTTAGAGATTAATAATAAAGCTAATAATAATATTAATATTTTTGTTCTATAAAAAGATTATTTTAAAAGCTTAACTTAATATTTAATAATAAAATATAATAGAACTTAATATATTTAATAGTCTAATAAGCTTTTATTAATTATAGCTAGATTAATAACTTTATTTTTAATAATAAAACTTTTAATAAACTAATAAGTTATCTACTTACTAAAAATACTCTTACTAATAAAGACTAATATATCTTTATTAAACTTAAAAAAATTCTTAAACCTCTTTACTAGTAAACTAAATATTATAAAAACTAAAATAAAAATAATAGATATAATTAACTCTAAAAGGTTCTTATAAATATAAAATACTTCTTAAATAAACTTAAAAACTAGTATAAACTATATAATAACTTTACTAATAAGAAGATTAACATTATTACTACTTAACTCTTATAAAGTTAACTATTATAATTAGCTTAAAATATAAAATTATTATACTAATCTTTAAAATAACTAGCTCTTATATTATAAACCCTATTAATTAATAGTATTATATTATATTTACTCTAATATAACCTTTAAAACTACTAAACTTATTTATATAGCTTTTATAACTATAACTTTAACTTTTATAGTTACTTATATCTCTCTATTATTAATAGCTAGTAAACACTTAATAAATATTATATAATACTTATAAAATTATTAATTTATACTACTTTAGTAATCTTATACTCTAAATAAGATCTATAATAACTTAAAAAATATTAAAATACTTTAAAAACTAGAAATTAAGTTTATAATACTAAAAAAAAAACTTTATAAATATTAAAAGTAATAATATAATAAAATAACTATTAGTATAACCTTTTTAATATTTCTATTAAACTTTATTATTTTAATCTTAATTATTCTAAGAATAAAAAACTCTAAATATTATTAATAATTAAATAATAAAGCTTAAAAAACTATTATTAATAAAGCTTTTAAACTAGATTAATATTTTTACTATCTTAGTAATAATAAATTATAGAAAAGTATTTAGCTTTACTAAACTAATATTAATATTATAGAAACTATTAATAAAATTAATATTATTAGAGAAAATATAGTACTTTTAAAATAGATTTAAAATAGTAGTATTATTTTTAATAAATAGTTCTTTATATAAAAAGTTAATAAAGTTAATATAATTTTAAAATATTATAATATATATATATATAACTTTTAGAGACTTTATAATAGTATTACTAACTTCTTAAATAGGTAATATAGTTAAATTAAATTAAGTTTAGCTAAGTAAGTAAAATCAGAGCCTTTTTTAAGCTAAATAGACAAGCTGACCTTTCTATTTTATTTTGTTTGATTAATATATAGCGCTATATATACTTAAGGAAGTCTATAGAAATAAGTAAAACAGAGCAAACAATTTATATTTTATTATTAAGAGGATATTTCAAAGACGTTGCTAGAATCTTGCTCTATTACTTACTTAAAGTAGCTTAGAATATATAGTTATTAAATTTACCTTAAGTTTTATTAATAATAAAATCTATTATATTAACTAAACCTTAGTATCTTAGGCAGCCGGACAATTTAATCAGTCTACTTATTAGAAATAACAAATTAACTTAGTTATATATTAATTATATATCTTTGCAGGTAGGCAAACTCTATATATAGTTATATAAAAGCTTACTAATCTTATAAGTAGATTATCTAATTATCTAAGTTATTTTTAGTAGCTAAGAAATATTATTCTAACCTTAGTAATCTAATATACTTCTTTAGAAGTAGCTATAGTAATTATATAGCTATTCTTATAGCTTAATTAAGTATTTCTAAATAGCTTTAATTATCTCTCTATTATTATAATTTTAATTATTTTATAAGTTATAAAATAATAGCTTTCTTACTATAAGTAGCTAGAGTAATAAAAAAGAATATTATTTATTTTATTTAATAGTTCTAGAACTTCTAATTAGTTATAGTTTTACTTACTATTTTAGTTCTTTTTATAAATAAGAGTATAAATAAATAATATTCTATTATATATACTTCTTATTAGTTTTCTTCCCTTTTTCTCTTTACTTTTTATAATTTTATAAACTTATATATTACTTTTTTATTACTATTTTATTATACTTCTAATATTTTATTAATATTTTAATTAAGTAGATTAAATATATTATAATATTTTATATACTTCTTACTTTAGTATTAAGCTTAAAACTTACTTTACTACTATTTATAATATTACTACTATTATTTCTAAGGTTTACTACTTTTTATATAACTTCTATAATCTCTCTAACTCTAATAAAGAAGATAAGCTAGCTTTTCTTAATACTAATTATAAGTTTATTCTTTCTTATAAAGCTTTTCTATTACTAACTTTTTTCTTTTTAGCTATTACTCTCTTTGCTATTATTTACTTTTATAACTACTTTTTTAAATACTCTTTTTAATCTTATTAATAAAGAAGATTTTAATAATACTAAGTTTATTACTTCTATTACTTCTATTACTACTTCTAAGAAATATAAATATAAGTCTAATATATAGAAAGAAACTAAAAAATAAGAAGCTAAGAAGTAAACTAAAGCTATTAAAAAAGCTAAAATTATTAATATTTTTACTACTAAGAAGTTTATATATATTACTACTACTAAGAAAAAGAAAAAAGAAGAAGTTAAAGTTATTAAAGCTAAAAAAGAGAGAGAAAAAGAGAAAATAGCTTTTTAAGCTATTTATACTACTATAAAGATATTTACTATTACTTAGAAAGTTTCTACTAAGAATAAAGAGGAAAATACTATTTTTAGGATTAAGGATATTAGAGAAGTATTTAACTCTTTAGATTCTTCTTTTAAAGAAGAGAATAAGTTCTACTTTAGCTACTCTCTCTCTTTTAGAAGAGGTTTTTCTAAGTCTAGCTACTATTTTATTAGTAAAGATATTTACTATTATTATTATAACTATAGTAGTATTTATAAAGTAAGTATTATTAAAACTATTTATTTCTATAAGGAATATTATATACTATTTATATACTAAAATTAAGAAGCTTATCTTTTATATATATTTTTTTTTATTATAATTTTCTATATTATTAATAACTTTATTTTTAAGATATTAAGTTTTTTTAGAGAAAGCTTTAGACTAAAGTATATAAAGTTTATATTA
The DNA here is from genome assembly GCA_018853505.1 of Colletotrichum camelliae. Taxonomy (NCBI): domain Eukaryota; kingdom Fungi; phylum Ascomycota; class Sordariomycetes; order Glomerellales; family Glomerellaceae; genus Colletotrichum; species Colletotrichum camelliae. Next base: position 7,690,149 of record JAELVL010000002.1, on the reverse strand, counting down.
TTAACTAAGAGAAAAAAATTAAAGCTTCTCTATACTAAATATATCTTATATATCTATACTTATATTACTTTTATTTCTATAATTCCTAGCTTTATTACTTCTACTTTTGTTCCTAAAAAGTATCTTAATATATTTATTTACTTTTCTCTTACTTTTTTAAATATATTCTCTAGTTTTTATTCTACCCTAGATTATACTTAGAGTATTATTATAGCTACTTATTATAATTTTAATTATATTTTTCTTTATATTTCTATTCTAATAAGATTAATTTTAAGGAGTTTTATAACTAGTTTAATACTTTTAAGTTAGCTATCTCTCTAGCTACTACTTATAAAGCTATCCTACTTATTCCTACTTATAAAGTATTTAGACTTCTTTATTTTATAGTTACTTAGTATTATAGAAGCTTTAACTTAGAATAACTTTACTTTTTAAGCTTTAAACTTATAGATATCTAGCTTTCTCTAGTAGCTTTACTACTTTAAATAGTAGTTTTTTTATACTTTTTACTTTTTATTTTTTTATTTTTTTATAAATATCTATATAAACCTATTCTATATATTTTCTTTTTCTATTTTTTTCTCTTTATTTCTTTTTATCTTTTTAAGTTTAGAAGTATAGTTTTTTTTAAATATTTCTTTTTAACGTACTATTCCTAGTTATATTGGAAGTTCTTAAATACTTATTATATGAAAACTTTTAATTTATTTACTATTAATTATATAGAAGAAGTATATATTATAAATATATACTTTTTATAGATCTCTTAATATAGTAGTTATAGATATTAATATAATATACCTTTATTCAAAAGTAAACAAGCTTTTTTATAACTAGTTTAACTATTTACTAGCTATTATATTAGATTTAAATAGTTATTAGAGTGTTTTTTATAAATTAGAGAAATATCTCTATATTTATTTCTTTAAGGAGTTATATTTAGAGACAAATAATAAGTTCATTTATAAATATAGCTTTTTAGCTATAATTAAAAAGAGAGAAGCTTTATTTCTATTATTAAAGTTATTATAGTTATCTACTTATTTATTTTCTATATAATACTTCTAAAAAGCTTTATTATAAATGTTTAAAACTTTTTTTAATTTAAAAATATTACTACTAAAATTTATATTTAAAGCTATTTTAAGAGTATTAATTAGCTACTAAGCTTAACTTTATTTAATATAGAAATAATATATCTTATAAAAATATTATAGAGTTTAATTTATAGTTTACTAGTATTTTAGTATTAAGTTATAGTTAAAATAAATAGACTAGTTATTATAATATAAGATCTAGTTTTATTATTATTAATATATAAAATAGTTTTTATTTTTTTCTAATAGAGATTAATTTTACTATTTAAAGCTTCTTTTTTATATAAAAATAGCTTAGTATATCTTATAAAAGTTCTATTTTATATCTCTAGAAAGTATTTTACTAGTAAAAGTCTTTTTATTTTCTTTATATAAACTACTTATAAAAACTAAAACTTTCTCGTTTTATAATTATAAAAGATTTTAATACTAAGAAACTATTATAAACTTTTACTACTTTTAAAATAATATCTCTTTTAAAGCTTTTTAATTACTTTTTTAGCTTCTTTTTAAAAAGCTTTTAAATAAGCTAAAATATAGTTATTTATATAGAAGAAGAAGAATATTTAACTTTTCTTTTAGTAGTAGTTTTCTCTTAATACTTATAAAAACTCTAACTTTTTTAGTTTTTTCTTAAAATAATATTACTAAAAGAGAAAAAATTAGGAAAGTTTATATAAGATCTTTTAAGCTTAAGTATTTTTCTAACTTTTTATAGCTTAATAGAAATCTTATATAAACTATTTTATTAAACTTAGTATATATAAATATATTTACTATATTATACTAGAAGCTTTAAATTAAAATAATTTACTATAGCTATTAAAGTTCTAAATAATATATCTATAAAAGTTATAATATATATATTATAAGTATTTTTTACTTATTAATCTCCTTAGATTATAAAATAAGCTTTTAGCTTTATAAGTCTATTATACTTATTAAGCTTATAAGTATAAACTTAGTAATATTTAAGAACTTATTAATTATTTAATATACTTTTTATAATTTCTTTCTAAGATTTAGACTTTTTATATCTCTATAAATAAGCTTTCTCTATTTCTAGAAAACTATTTACTAGAAAGTAGTAGTCTAAGCTTATATAATTATACTTCTTTTTATAGTTTAGCTATTCTTTTTAACTTAAAAGTTACTAATATAATATTAAGAAAGGAAGTAATTTCTACTAGGAAGTATTTATAAAATATAATATATAAATAAAACTATTTTTAATAAAAAGAAGTTTTTAAAAAGTATTTTATATTTTTCTAGGCTTTTTCTAGAGATATCTTAGGTTCTAGTCTTTACTTTCTTATTATATAGCCTTTTTATTATATTTATAAATTAATCTATTTTTATAACTATATAAAGCTAGCTAGGCTGTATATATAGTCTATTTAAGCTATTTAGTCTCTAAAAAATATAAAAGTCTTTATATAAAATACTTCTTACTAGCAATATAGCTTTAAATAAAGTTCTAGAAGTTACTTTTATTACTAATAAACTTCTTTTTTACTTTTTATATTAGAAACTTCTTAAAAAGCTTTACTAAGTATTATAAATAAGTTTATTAGTTTTAGAGAGAGAAGTAAAGTTAGCTAGAGCTTAAACTATATATTTATATATAGTACTATTTTTTCTAGTTACTTCTAGTTATCTCTTTTTCTTATAGTAGTTTTAATATAATTAAGAATTTTATCTACTTTTTTATTAATTTCTTACTTTATAAGTAGTCTATAAAATATTTCTATAAGCTAAAGAATATATTTTTAAATTATCTTAAGGTTTATATAGTAGAACTTCTCTATTATATACTCTAGGTTATTATTATAAAACCTCTTTTTATTAAATATAATATCTTATATAGTAAGACTTTATTTTTAAATAGGTTCTATATATAAAATAAGTTATTTAAAATATATTCTAGGAAAAAGCTAATAAATACTCTAGATATAAGCTTTTAATATTTATTTCTCTTAAATTAAATATCTCTTATTATTATATATATAGTATTTATATATTTAAAAATATAATAAGTTTAGTTATACTAGATATATATTTCTTCTTAACTAGAAATAGCTATAGAATAGTTTATATAGGGTTTTCTATTCTTAAGTTATAATTAGTATTTAGTTATATATATAAATAGTAGTTTTAATAATCTCTAGCTAAAATATATCTAGTAATTTAGCTTTTATTACTATTACTTTTATATACTATTTAATAGCTATAGTTACTTTTTCTCTTTTTCTGTTTTAAGCTTATATATATAAAGAAAATAGTTTAATTTTAATTTTTCTTCTATAAAGCTTTATTTTAACTTACTTATATTTTACTATCTTATTATCTATTTTAATCTCTTTTATTTATATACTAAATATAGTTTATAAATAATTTAGAAACTTATTAAGAATTTTAAAGAAAATATTAGTCTTTTATTTATAAAGGTATTAGAAGGTATAAGCTATAGTTAGGTTAAACTGATTATAGAAATACTTAAAAAGTAAGTTGAGTATTACTATACTACTTTTACTTACTTCTTCTAAAATTCTTATTTTTAGCTTTTAGTAAGTACTTACTAAGTCCTTACTATAAAAAGTTCTATACTTTAGTTCTATAAACTTCTTTATTCTTTTAGCTTCTATTAGCTAAACTATCCTTAGTTTTTCTAAGTAAAATATCTAGTCCTTTATAATTATCCTCTTTCTAATTATAGTAGTCTATACTATAAAGTGAAGTATAGAAGTTAGCTTTTTATTATTATCTTTCCCTATTATCTAGATAAAGTATCTAGCTTTATTACTATTATCTTCTATTATTTAGTATAATAGCTATTTACTATTTATTTACTAAGAGATAATAAAGCTATTAATATTATAATAGAAGTCTATAATCTTATCTTTTATAGTTTTCTTTATATTAGCTCCTTTTTATAGTTCTTTTTAAACTACTTTAAAAGAGTCTTATTATTATTTATTAATAGGAATAGTTACTTTTTTAGTAGTAGTTTTATTTCTAATAGTTTACTTTTTATTTAGTAAGCTTTTATTTAAAAAATATCTTTATAATATCTTTAAGTAATTTACTCTTTATCTAGTAAGCTTTTTCTTAAATAGTATCTTTATAATAGCTTTATTTTCTATCTTATTATTCTCTTTCTAAATAGATATATTATAAAGCTATAAAATAGGTTAAATAGTAACTACTATTATTAATTTACTATACTTACTTCTTTATAAGTAGTAACTATTATAGTAAATAACTATTATTCCTACTATTTAAAATTATAGCTACTTTTATAATTATTTAATAAAGCTTCTTAGCTATCTATAAAGTAATAGCTTTTTTCTACTCTAAAGTTGGTTTTTTTTCTTAATATATTATATCTAATAATAATAACTTTTATATTTTATAAGCCTTTTTTTAAGCTTTTATTAATCTTTTATTATTCTTCTAGATTTTTATATCTAATATTTATAAATATTAACCTTTCTATTACTTATATCTTTTTATATTTTAAGTTTAAAGCTTTAGAGAAAAGTGATAATACTTATTAGTATAACTAATTAAGTAAAATAAACTTTATATTACTTATATTTTATAGCTTTATTAGTCTATTAAAGTAGTCTATACTTATATATAATTAAGCGATATAACCTCCTAAATATATTATTCTTATAGTGTTAAATACTATAAAATAAGTTTTTAGTACCTTATTATAAAAGGATTAAACTAACTTTATAACTTTAGATTTCTAACTTCTTTATTAATAGTATTTATATTTACTAAAACTAGGTTAAGTATTATATAGCTAAGATTAAAGCTAGTAAGTACTATTAATATAAAGTTTATTATATTTCTACTACTTATTATAAAGGTTAAAGCTTTCTCTTAAAGCTTTATAAGTAGTTAATAAATCTTACTAGTTTTATTCTAAGCTCTAAATAATACTATAGCTAGTTTCTATAAATAAATACTAAAGAGAATACTATTAATTATACCTAAGTATACTTATAGCTTTAGCTTAAAATAAGTTTCTTTCTTTATTAATTTTCTCATATTAATACTAATAATACTTTATAGAATACTTACTATAAGAAGAACTTTTATTTAAGTAACTTAAACTTAGCTAAATATAGCTTTATTTTAGTACTTTAAAGATATAAGCTATATTTATAAGTAGGCTTAGTTTCTTAATAAGCTTAAAAAAGTTCTAGAAAGCTATCTTATAAATAAAGACCTTTATATATTAAGCTTACTTATTTAGAACTTTTTAAAGGTATAAAGCTTCTAAATACTTTATAATACCTATAAATATACTTTTCTTACTAAGCTTAAGTATATTAGTAATAGTTCTACTTTTTAACTAAATATTTATAAAGAGGTTAATATAGCTTTTATAAATATCTATTAGAAAGCTATATATATTAATAATAAAGATAAGTCTTTAGAAGAGAGTAGTAATAAGGATAGTAATAATAAAGATATTAGACTAGATAGTAATAGTTTTAGTTTTAATAATAAGAATAATAATAAAGAGTAATAAATGTTTTTTAGGAATTTTTAGTAAATATATAATAGCTTTTCTATATATAGATAGTTAGATATCTAAGATTTTCTTATTATTTGTCTTTTCTAACTTTCTATTATATTTTTATAATTAATTAACTTCTTTTTACTCTATATACTTATTATCCTATTATAATATAACTTATACTATTACTTTTTAAATCTAATAAGAATTTGCAAAATATTTACTAAGTATTCTTTAAACTTCTAGATATTATATTCTACTAGCTAGCCTTTCTATTTAACTAAATATAAGAAGCTTTTTAGCGTTTTTTCTTATAATATAATATCTTTAAGGTTTTATTCTTCTAAGTCTTCTTTAAGGTTTAGAAGCTATTTCTTAATAAGTTTTTAGTTATATTATAGTTTAAGTAAGATAATAAAGAAGATATTATATATTATACTATATTTTTCTAGAAATTAGACTTTATAGGTATTTAGGCTTATAACTTCTATAATTAGTATAAAGATAAATTATAGAGTAAGTTTCTACTAACTTTTTATAAAACAAAAGTTCTTTATAGAAAGTCTTATAATATCTTCTATATTATATAATTATACTTTCTTTTTAGTATTAGTATTTTTAGCTTATACTTTAATAGTATACTACTAATTCTTAGCTATATTTTAGTAAACTTCTATTAATTTCTTAAGTTTTTTTTTAACTTCTTAGGTTTAAATTTTAATATTTAGTAAGTAGAAGTCTATTATTCTAAGATAATAGCTTATAAACAATTTAAATAAGAGATATTAATAATAATATACTTACTATTATTATACAAAAATTCAGCTTTAACTAATTATATAGCTTATTAGTCCTATAAATCTTTATTAAACTTAATAAGATATATAGTTAAGATTTAATATATTCTCTCTATTTAGCTATCTATCTATAAATACTAAGTTATAAAGAGATACTTTTGAATATTCTAAGCTTTTATTTAATCCTACTAAAATTAGCTAGTAATTAACTTATTTTAATTACTAATAATAGCTTTAGATATATTATACTAATACTTAATCTCTTAATATAAGATCTTTACTAAGCTTATAATATCTAGCTACTTAGTTATTACTAAGAATTAAGCTACTTTAGTTATTTAATATATAATTACTAGGATTATATTATATATAACTTTATTATCTTAGTAGCTTTCTAGTAAGCTAGTTAAAAAGTTTAGTAAGATCTACTAGAAAAGATATACTAGTAGTTTTAATATTTATAATAAGTTATATAGTTTATACTATAGTATATATACTTCTTAGTAGTATAAGTATTTAGTAATATATTACTATATATCTTCTATTAAATATAGCTAGTAAAACTTCTATAAAATAAGTTTTATAGTTTTATTTACCCTTATATAGCTTAATTTAAGTATATTATAGTAGTTTTTTAAGATTTTATAGTAGAAAGATCTCTCTTTTAAGATAATAAGTCTTTTTTTAAAAACTAAAAGATATTATTCTTATTAAGTTAATACTTTTAGTAATTTCTAATATCTTAGTAAACCTTAGTTATAATATCTTTTAGAAATAGTTTTTTAGTTTATAGTCTACTAAGTATCTATTTAAGATTTATACTAGAGTATAGTATATAAGGTATTTTATCTTAGATAAGCTTTTTTATTATAATATATAAAATATACTATTCTAGTATAGTAACTCTAATTTCTTCTAAGTTTTTTAGTATATTACTTTCTTCTTATAGAGTAGTTAGTATAGTATTTATATATATCTTAGAGTAAGTAATAGTACTAATATATATTAAAGTATATAAAATATTAGTATTCTTTATAAAATAGTTCTAATATAAAAGTAAAGATCTTTTAACTTTAGAGCTAGCTTTCTAGTAAAGTTCTTATAAATTTTACTAAATAGCTTAAATATAAGTTTTTATAATAGTTATTTATTCTTTAAATTTAGTAATATATTAGTAGTTTATTACTAAAAGCTAGCTAATAAGCTTAAGCTTTTTTTTAAAATAGAGAGTATATTATCTACTTTAGTGTTTTCTATTATATAATTAAAGTATTAAGATAATCTATTTATTAAGTTAGTAATTTCTGATCTATATTAGATTTTCAAGTTAAAAGCTAATAATGAGTAAACTTATTATATAAGTTTTCTATAAATATCTTATATAAGTATAATAAGTATTTTTTTAGTATAGTATAGTTTATAAGAACTAGGATTTTTTAGGAAGCTTTGAACAATATTATACTTAATAGTCTAAACTTTTAATAATAGTAAAAAGCTTTTATTATTTTATAGCTTAATATTATTCTATATTTAATACTTTTCTTAACTAAAAACTATTAAATACTAAATAGTTTTATATTTCTATAAAAGTACTAAATACTATTTAAATAGATATTCTATTTTAACTTTTATTTCTAATATAGAGTTATAATTTTATATTAATATTTTAGTAAATACTTTATAAAGTATTTTAAATATAGTTTATATCTTTTTTATTCAGATAAAAGCTTCTAATTTTATACTATTTTAGTTTCTTTTAAATATACTATTTATAAAAGCTATAATATAAGAATATCTTATTATAAACTTATAATAAAAGTTATAGATTCTAAAAAAACTTATATATCTTTAAAAGACTTTAGTACTAGCTATTTAGCAACTACTTAGATATATTCTAAGTCTATTTTAATACTATTCTAAGTAATATAGAACCTTAGAAAGTCTATTTCTATTTAATAGAACTTATATTTCTTAAGTTTTATGAATAGCTTAGTAGTTTCTAAGTAATATAGAATAATATAAAAGTTTTTAGTATATTATTCTTTAGTATCTAAATAATATATTATTTAGATATATAATATAAATATATATCTAAGAAGCTAGTAAGTATTCTATAAATATATACTTACAATATTACTAGAATATTAATAAGCTTAAATAGTATTACTATATACTTAAATATTTATATTATATTTTAAATATAGTTTTTTACTAGTCTACTTTATTAATTATAATATAGTAGTATACTTTACTTAGGTTAATCTTTAAAATAAATTTTACTTTAGTAAATCTATCTAGAAGCTTACTAATTAGTAGTAAAAAGTATTAGTTTTTCATTATAATTTTATTTAAGTTTTAATAATCTATATATAACTATAAACTACTATCCTTTTTTAGTATAAATAGAATAAATACTTTTATAGAGCTTATAGAATAGTAGATTTAACTTATAGCTTCTATTTCTTAGATATATTTTATAAGAGTTTATAATTATTCTATTAATATAAGATATATAAACTTATAAAAAGGCTTTTTACTAAGCTTTAGTTTAATATAATATACTACTCTTTTTAGCTTAGAAACTTTCTTTATACTTTTATTATTAAAAATATTAGTAAATACTTAAAGTTCTTTAAAAATTCTCTTATTTTACTTATTATCTAGTAATTACTTACTTAAAGTATTAATATCCTTTTTATTAGAAACTAAAGTATCTATTAAGTATATAATATAAACCTATTAGCTATTCTCTATAACTTTTTAGATAATTGCTTTTAGCTTAATAAGTAAGATATATTTATTTAACTAAATATATATATAGATATTTATATAGATATTCTTTTAACTTATAGAGTTATTAGATAAAATAATATCTTTTACTTCTTTAAAGTATAGGCTTATAATAAATATTTAATAGATTTTCTATAAATAACTTTTACTATCTAATAAAAAGAAAGTAAGCTAGTAAACTTTACTTATAAGTATAAGCTTTTCTTAGAAGTATATTAGTTCTAAAGCTATAATATTTATAGCTTCTTTTAATTAGAGTTTCTCTATAAGATCTTTTCTAATAATATCTACTACTATATAGATATCTATATTAACTTTAAGCTTAACTTTACTAGATATTTAGAGTATAAATATTTATATTTTAATAGTTTTTCTAATTAGAACTAAAGTGATTTCTAGTATAAAGCTTTTTAGAGTTATTTCTATACCTATTTATTTCTTAAATTCTTAATATTAGTTATATAAAGTACTATAATTATATTTATACTACTTTATTTTAGGTTTAAGTTCTAGTTATTACTTATTACCTATATATAATTCTTAGTATATTAAGTTATAATATAGCTATATTTCTTATAGATATAATATTAAAAGCTTTAAAAAGTTAAGTAGTTTACTATTAAAGTTAGAAGTTATATAAAGGTTTACTAAATAGTTACTCTAGAATAAAGTCTCTAGATAGTATTTTCTATAGTTTACTAACTATAAAGGTTATAAGCTATTTTTATAAAAATAGTCTAAGAAACTTAAGTATAGTTATTTATATAACTTAGAATAGCTAGTAAGTCTCTTTATATATCTCTTATTTATAATTTCCTATAGCTTTTAAGTATATAATAATAGTATTATATTAGTATAATTAATATCTTATTTAAATAATTTATCTTTTAGAGTTCTAATAAAGCTTTAAAAGAAAGCATATACTTTTATATTACTTATACTTAGCTTATTAAATATTTAGTTAATAGCTTCTTAGTAAGCCTAATATATAATAAGTTTTTTATTATCTTTTTAATAATACTATCTAAAAGTATTATAATAATTCTACTCTTATAGCTTAAGTATAATATATTACTTCTTATTAAAGATTTAGAAATCTTTTTATTTTAAGTTAACTTCTTTTTCTAAAAAGTTTATAAGTATTCTCTAATAGGTTTACTATTCTATTTATATAGTATACTTTATAATACTTAGTACTTACTAAATATACTAGCTATTAGAGTAGCTAAAATAATACTTATAAACTTCTTTTATTATAATAAACTAATTTTTTCTTATTATATTTATAGCTTTATTAGTAAGATATACTATATTATAGTTAAGAGGTTTTTTAAAAACCTTAAATAAGTACTTAGTAAACGCTTAATTACTTAATATAGTTATAATAAGCTTATACTAGTTAACTATTATAGCTAGTATCTATTATATAAATAGCTAGCTATTTGCTTTTTATAGCTTACTAGCTTAAGTTAGCTTATTAACTATAGCTATAAATATCTAGTTTTATAGCCTATTCTATATATAGGAAAAGGTTTTATATTCTCTATCTTTCTATATATATTTATTATCTAGATAGTAAATACTTAGTATAAGTAGTATATTTCTTTTAAAGCTTCTAGCTTTATTTAAAGTATAGCTTTTCACTTCTCTTAGTTAACTTATATTATCCTCTAATTATTTACTAAGATTATCTTCTCTATATAGACTTATATAAGTTATTTTACTTAATACTTAGTAAATACTAGTTATAAATTTATTATTTTAATTTATAAGTATTACTTAGATATATTATATATTATTATTACTAATCTTTTTAAGGTAAAATAAAAATAAAAGAATTATAAAAGTATTAAAGACTATAGATTATAGTTAAGTTAAACTAATAGTAGAAATACTTAAAAAGTAGGTCTAGTATTACTATATTATTTTTACTTACTTCTTCTAAAATCCTTATTTTTAGCCTTTAGTAAGTACTTACTAAGTCCTTGCTATAGAGGGTTCTATACCTTAGCTTTATAGGCCTCTTCGTTCTTTTAGCTTCTATTAACTAAACTATTCCCAGCTTTTCTAGGTAAAGTATCTAGTCCTTTATATTATTCTATAAGTAGAAATTCTAAGTAAGCCTAGAAGCTTTATTAATAATAATTATACTTAATATATACTTTTTATACTTTTTCTTTATAATTATAAAAGTTAAAAGTAATTCTTTTACTTAGAAAAGTATATAGAAAAGCTTTTCTTAGTATTTAGTATACTTAGTAATATAATTTACTTTATTTATATATATTATAGTTAATAAATAAGATCTTTATATAGCTATCTATTATTTAAACTCTTTTTATAAAATTAAATAGATATTAGAATATCTCTAGCTCTATATATTTAAGTTTCTAGTATTAAAGCTCTACTAATTTTTTAATTAGTTTATAATATATTAAAGTTATATATATATACCTCTTTCTTAGCTTTAAAGCTTTATTTAGTATTAAAGCTAGTAAAAGTATAATTATAGTAAAAGCTACTTTATTTAGAGGTTTATAGTTAAATATATATTAGTTAGTAATATTCTTAAATAAGTAGAAGAATATTTAATTAGATTTTTATAAATAGTTATTATTTAAGCTTATATTTTACTAGATATTTCTCTAATATAGTCTTTAAAGAGATATTAAGTTATTAGTAAGTTTTATATATAAGGCTATATTAAATAGTTATAGTTTTATTAAGTTTTTTACTCTTTTTATAAAGATCTTTACTATACTATATACTTTAATAGGAATTCTATATATTTCTACTTATAAGAAGTTTCTTAAAGGAGTACTTTATAAAATAGTAAACTATTTTATATAGTTAAATCTATATATTATAAAGCTTAAATCTAAAATTATAAATCTTATAAAAAGTATTCTCTTATTACTATAAATACTACTTTTATAGACTTTCTAGCTTTTTTATAGAGTTAAGCTAACTCTAAGAAAGATTTTATAATTTTATAGATTTATTTTATAAAGCTTTTATTATTCTCTATTCTTTTATTAAAGATTTATTAAAAGTTTTTTCAAGAGATTTATAACTTTAATTATATAGTAGTATTAATATAGAAATACTTAGAAAGTATATATAGGTAGAAATATAGCTTATAATATAGTTTTCTAGCTTTTTAGTTATTTAAAAAAGATTTCTCTTATTTCTAGTAAGTTTTTACTATTACTAAAAACTACTTTAAATCTTATTTTCTTTAAAAGCTTCTTTTATATAATTTATAGTTAGTTAATTTATTAAGTTACTTAATTTCTTTTAGTTAAAGCTTCTTATTATAAATTATAAGCTTAAATATACTTCTACTAACTTTATTTTTCTATAGAGTAGTTTTAAAATATAAGAGATATATATAAGTATTAATAACTATTTTACTAATAGTAAAGCTTTATTTAAACACTAAAAAAAGGTTAGTTATATAGTAAATAGATATTTATATTTTAAACTAGTTTTATAAAAATATATTAATATATTTTAGAAACTAAATTAAGAGGTTTAAATTATTTAGAACTTTATAGCTCTAGTTTTTATAAATTATATTCTTTTATTAAGAGATCTATATCTCTATCTTTCTTTATAGAGAGATATTTTTAAGTTAGAGCTATAATTATTATAATATATTTAGAGATTATATTTATTTTTTATTCTCTCTTATTATAGCTAGTATAGCTTTTAAGCTTATAAAGCTACTTATTAAAGCTTTTACTTATATTATAATAATATTTTAGAAGATCTAAAGAAATAAAGTTCTTAATAAACTACTATATCTCTTAGATACTTTTTATTATACTATTTTATTCTTTTTTAGTAAAGATATATTCTATTTTAAAATTAATATAAAATATAAGGTTTACTTTTAAGAGATTTTCTATACTTTTAATATACTATATATCTTTATTATTATTAAAGAAGATTAATTAGCTTAATATATTTTATTTTAAGTAATTAGAGATATAATTAACTGTTTTAAAGGTATGCCTCCCTCAATTCACCTTATATTAGTATGAGGACGTAAAGCCTCTCTAAATCACTATACTACTTAAGCTAATACTATATGCTTATATACTACTAGGAAACCCTTTATAGGAATAAAACCTAGGCTGTAAGCGTAGTATATAGATAAAGCAATAATACTAGGCTTAGGATATATCACTCCTTATTAGTTAACAACTGTAGTAGCCTTACTATATATATAGGTCTGTATTGCAGGGTAACTTTATATACACGAAGCTTTTTAACTAATTAGAAGAGAGGAAAAGGGGTTTCTATAGCTGGGATCGAACTGACGCCTATGCTTTTTGCAAAGCTTAGGCCTGCTAAGCGCACACTACTGCGCTATATAGGGGTAATTAGAGATATATATAAACTTTAGAAATATTATTAGCTTTTAATAAACTAATTTAAAAGTATAAATAATACTTTTAAAGAACTTCTCTAGGTTTATAACTTTTTATAGTTAATAGGAATATATAAAAACTTAAATTTAGTTAATCTATAATATCTAGTTCTAAAAACTATTTAGAGGGTTTTTTTTACTATTTAGAGCTATTATAATATACTTATAAGTAATTCTTTAGTAATATAAATAGCTTATTAGTATATTTAGTAATATAATTAATTAGATTATTAATTAAATTAACTTATATATTAACTATATATCTTTATAAGTAAGTAAACTCTATACGTAGTTATATAAAGGCCTACTAATCTTACGGCGGATTATCTAATTATCTAGGTCGCCTCTGGCAGCTAAGAGGCGCCATTCCAACCCTGGCAATCTGACAGGAAACTCCCGAGGCGGAGTACCAGCGGCAGGGATAATTAGCCTGGCGTTCGTTTAACAACCCGACCTCTTCGCAGTCCAATTATGCTTTTGGCGGGGCTCTATCATTACATACGTACCTCCAATTTGGCCGATTCCATTTGGCATTTGACCTTCTACCAAGGTTCTGGCAACTGAAGTCCGTTGCAACGCCAACGACGGCAGTGGGCCATTTCCAGCGCACCAAAATGGCCCCTATGAGGCGATGATGCTATTTTTTAATGTGGCGTACTTAGACCACGCCAACGATGCAAACCATTCGGCTTCTACTGAAAACACAGGTTCTTTCCAGTCGAATATAAGGATTGAAGAGGCGGCCAAAGGGGGCATTAAATGGACAGCAGTCTGTCTTCTGATCCAGAGTCCCTTGTCGGTGGAGGACTTCGTAGCTCGAAAGGCGTGTCTAAGAAATACTGACAATTGTGAGGGGGGTGGCGGGACAAACCCCTCAAATCTATCGACGATTTCTGTTGCTAACCGACTTGTTCTTTCTTTAGGCTCGGGCGCCGGCTTCGAAAATGCTTTCCTTCCCCTGCATCTGTAGCACCATTAGACGGGTTGCCGAAGCCGCCGGCGGTGAAGGCCTTCGTGGGTTTGGGCCCACTTTTGCCAAAATCGATCTTGAGGGTAGCGCGACGATCCGGAATGACTATCTGTACTATGGCCACCAACGGGCTCGCCTGCTCGCTGTTTTGCTTGAAGTTTCATGACATTGCACTAACTGCTCGTTGGCATCTGCTTCTGTTGAACCCATGACTCGCCCGGAAGTTTGTGAAATGAATTGCGGGAGGCTCGTAAAGTCGGCTTGTTCAATGAGGAGATTGGCTCGTTCGATAACCTGCTATAAAGTCGATACTATTTCGTCCCATCGTCCCATCGTCCAATCCATCCGAACCAAGGCGCAACCACACGTACCTTATATCACCACATTGTCATCACTACCACTTCACCACATCACTAGACTTCTTCAACATGTTCAAAAGCCCTGTGACAGCCTTTTTGCTGCCCTTAATGGCCGCTGGCTCAGTGTCAGCCCAATGCAGACCCGGAGGGTCCAAGACCATTCCCTGTTTTGAACAGTCTGGAGGACGCTCATGCGACGAGAAGCAGCTACCAGCTCTGCCTTGTAGTCCTGGAACCAGACTTGGGGCTTACAAGCAGGCAAGCTTTGATTGTTTTGGAAGCAACACTTGCAACTATTCGGTATGGGATTTCCTTCTTTCTCCTTGGCTTTAGCAAGTCATATCGAAACTGACAATTATCACACAAGTATACTTGCTGCACCAAGTAGGCACAGAGGATTCAGTGGTGGTGTGGGGTCCTGGACGTAAGACACGGTTTCCTGCGACTCATCGCTCTTCATATGACAGGGTGACTCGACTGTTAGGAGATGATGTCCTTCGGAAATTATGCAACACATAGAAAGGACCCAGATCCTGGGGCGGTTTCTATTTGTAGATTCAGTACTCGAAACAAATTGTCAATCGTTATGGTATTGTGCAGTTAAACAATGAGTGGCTCCCCAGTCCCAGCCAATTCATCGCCTTGTAAATCATGTTTGCGCTGGAATATGGGCTAATTGGCTCGCACAGCCTTTATTGTGGTTCATTCTGCCCGATACAGCACTTGAAAATCGGCCGACGCCTTATCGCGCACCTTCATGGAGCTGGGCGTCGGTTGACGGAGGTGTTCACTCAGCACAAATGCTATTTGCAGACCCGCTGGCCTCTGTTTCAGATGCCATGACGCTACCTTTGACAGATGACGACACGGGTCAAGCCCTCGGGGGCATGATCACTCTCACCGGGAAATTGATGATGGTAACCCTAGAAGACTGTGGCTCTGGGCCGTGGAAACCTGAGGAAAGTGGCGTTGTAAACCAATGGAAAATCTGTGGCTTCAAAACTGTGGAGGGATTTCTTATTGTATGCAATCCTCAACCCTCGTATGACGGCCGTCGGATGTGGCCCAATGGCAGTGTTATCTTCGACACTGAAGCAGAAATGTGCAACGACGCAATGTTCCTACCGATCTCGACATTCCACTCCAGGCAATTCGGCTACCCCTCTAACCAGTATTGCGGGCTACTTCTTTCCAAGGTAGAGTCCACTTATTGACGCCTTGGTCTACCACATATGAGCGTAGCGGATGAATATGAGCCAGGAACATGGCTACACAATGTTGAGGAGCGGGAGGTGCGATTTGAGTGACGGAAAGAACTTTATAATTATGATTATAGCCAACTGTTGGGCCGTTAAACAATATCGCTACCAACGCCGGACTCCTGCCACTGTACGGGCCGCAGTGGAGGATCCTCAGCCATCACAAAATCTAGGATCATGAAACAGACTTCTTCCGAAGCCCACTGTCAAACGGCAACGCATTTTCTCCCCCGGAGCTTTGATACTTGTTCCATGCCACGCATCCATCTCGGACAGCCGTTGGAATATCGTACGACTGTACCGCCTTGGGTTTCACCAGAAAGTTGGCGATGAGACCCGGACTCGCATGCCAAGCAGTATGGCAGTGGAAGCTCCAGGTGCCGGGGTTCTTAGTGTCGAATTGAACAACAAGATGTCCGTTTCTACGAAGTAGCTCTGTGTCGGCGCGGGCTGGATTCTTCTTGTGGATGATTGACCCGTTCCAAATACCGTCGCCCTCGGCAAGGATCTGGAAACTGCCCCCGTGAATATGCATAGGGTGAATAGAGAAGTTGTTTTGCACAATGACTCGAACATGGCGGACGTCGTCTGGTACTGTTGTAAGGATGTGTTGCGGCTGGGAGAGATAGTCTGTCTTTCCGTCGGCAGCCTCAAGTAGCAGAGGTCGGCCCCAATCAGCTTGGAAGGTAACGTTGTTCATGAGCCACAAGTTGTTCCCAGTAGCGTTTCTCTGGTACGTCACGTTGTAGAAGACGGTCATGTCAGGTTTTGCGACGCGCTTTCTGAACAGCGGCTTCATCTTTGGTAAGTCATACTGCAAGACACCGTCAGCGTCGGCTGTATCATGAGTTGAGGTTCAATTAGGACTTACGTGGCCACAAGATGAGGTCGGAAGGGCGTAAGGAATTTCAACTGGAGAGGGAATCGGCACAGTATTCGGGGAGGCCTGGTCATAGAAGACCGTAGCAATAGTCTCGTTGACGTATGTGGTCGCGCATCGCGTTCTCATGCGCATGGCATAAGCAGATGTGGGATCACCTGTAGCCTTGACGAGAACCTCTGCTCTGCCACCTACACCAAGGGCAATATAGTCGGCCTCGTATGGCTCGACGGGCGTCCAGTCCATGGTTGTCACAATAAGCTTGTGGTTGTCAATCGAAAAGACCTGAAGGGCCTGGGTACCGGTGTTGATGAGGCGCAGTTTATGGGTCTTGCCAGTCTGGAACATAAACTGTGGCTTAGGGGCATTGTCGTGGCATGTGGCGTCGGTGATAGTAGGAAACTGAGAGGGCGACAGAGAACAATCGTACGGGTTCATGCCGTTGATGAGCTGGTTTGCCGAATGTGGGACCGTCACATTGTCGTTAGTACTCGTTGAGATAGCGCCCCATGCTATGCCTTCGTAATCTCGATGGTAGAAGTCGGAAAGCATTACGGGGCCAAGGTCAATATCGTAGTCGGTGAACGTTGGGCCGTGAATGACGATTGGACCCCACAGCCCTCCGGCATACTGAAGTGCATGATGGCCGTGCCACCAACTTGAGCCATAGGTGGAAGCCTTCCAGCGGTATGTGAAGCTTTCACCAGGCACTATTGGGCACTGGGTGATGCCAGAGACACCGTCCATCCACGGGGTCCCTTGTTGATGGATTCTAGGCTGTTGTCAGTATGCCTCCTAAAGAAAACTGAGCTCGGAAACTCACCCATGCCAGTGGATAGCTGTGCCCTCTTCCGGACCAGTGATGTTATTGTGGACTGTGACCTCGACGATGTCACCCCAATTCGCCTCGATCTGAGGCCCAGGAAACTGTCCATTCACAAGAAGAAGTTCCTGTTCTGCAATACAACATTTACAATGTGAGAAACGGGACGGGCCGAGTGAAGGATTGCGTAATGCCACATACCGAATCCATCAGGAGCTGCCCAGGTTCTCTCCACTGTCCACTCATACTTGCGAACGACACCTGTGTCAGGCACATTTTCCGGGTTTGACTTGCATGTGCGGCTACCCCACGGGGCTTCCTTCTTGTCTCCGGCGGGGTCGTAATCTCTCCATCGAGGCAAGCCGGTTGCGGATGCGTAAGATACGGAGGTCTGTGTTCGGGCTTCTTGTGAATGTGCCTCGGCGGAATGTGGGAGGCCAGAGAGAAGGCCGAAGAAGCTGAGAAGGTTAGCGTGCCGGCGATTGAAATCGGCACCCATAGCCGAGTCGGACTGCAGAACATGAACATACCTTAGCGCCGCTGGTACCGACAACTTCATTGCGCCGGCTTAGGTACACGATAGAGAAAAGCAGTCTCTTTTGCGGACACAAACCAATTGCGTAGAGAATACCGTTGATGATGGTCAGACTCGGTGTTCCATGGCATCTCAAGGCACACGAACGTCCGACCTTTATGTTTTCCAGGAAAACCCGATGCACGATGCGGACGGGCCGGACCAGTCGGCGACAATATTCTAGATGCCAGCAATGCCTGCGGCTGAGAACACCTCGCCAAAGCCACAATTTAACTCCATGCCTGAATTAGTTTCCGAGGTGTCCACGACCTGGTTCTAGGACATCGGGTAGGTTCGTGGCGCTAAGCATGCGAAGCGCGGGAGCGAAAGGGAAGGATTTAACTGTTTTGACCAAGCCTATGCTCAGCTCGGGCGACCCGACTCTGGGGTTCAAGTCGCATGTCTTGGAACGCATCCTCAGAATGCGGTCAAAAAACGCGTTGGGAACAAGAAAGCCAAAGTTTGTCTTACGTTTGCGTCGTGGCAATGGATGCACCGTCGTGGAGCTACTGCAAAACTGGTTGGGTTGGCCAGCGCCACGGTATCCCCTTTGGACGCTCATCCCGGAACGGATTAAGCGCAAACTACCAAAGAAGCAAGGCAGGACAGACGCGTTCCAGACGCAAGTCAGTATGCGTTACGTCCAGTTTCTGTAGAGACCGCAGATACGAGCTTATCGAATGCAGCCCGAAAACAGCCTGCAGGGCTGAGTCCACGAAATAGAGTAATGGTACGACCATGGAATAGCGTATATCCTTGTCGAGTGTCTTGGGCGGAAAGTTCAGGATGACTCAGATACCACAGCCCCAAAGACACCAAGAGCTCCAGATGACCTGACAACGTTGAAGGCATGCATGATGATCATACCAGACATGCGCTGGAGTGTCACGGGGCATCATAAGGCGTCGTTGTAAAGCATAAGCTGTTCACTGCCGCGGCAGGATTCGCACTCTCTGCTACGTTGCAGGCAGGAACCCGACAGTGCACAAGTGGCGGAAGATCTACAACCTTGCATGATTGCCAAGTTTCTTTCAGCGCTGTCATACCCGATAGAATATGACGAAGGAACATTGCCTTGGAACCGATGGGACTGAGCTGAAATTTTATCATCGTGAATTGTTAAATGCAAGTCATATCAATTTATGGTTGTATTGTGCACAGATGTAATACCCAAAAACTCCAGAAACATGCTAGACCCCGTGTAAATGCATCAGTCAAAGCCAACGCAAAACCAAGCTAATCGCTAAACGCCTGTCGTCCGTGAAATGCGAAGCTGCCGTGTTGTAAACGAATGTTCAATTACGAATGGGTGATTCTCCAGAAGTCTTTTTGGCCGACCTGCTTGATTTTCGCAAGAGCAACCAGAAGTCCACCGAGAAGCATGGTTGTGCCAGCGAACAGCTGCGCGTACAGAAAATCGCCTTTCCCGAGAGTAACAAGGCTTCCGCCGATGGGTGGACCGGCTAAGCAGGCGAAGCTGACGACGGTAAAGACCATGCCGATTCTGACGCCCAGTTTCGACATGTCGGATGTGACCTCGCCCATGGATGCAGTGAACAAAGTCTGCACCGCATTTACGGTGAAGGCGTAAGCAATGACCCAGACAGTGAGACCAGTGGTGGAGTGCACGCCGATCCATGCATAGACGTTGAGGCTGCTAAGGAGGGTCGAGATGACAAGGGTCCTCAGAGGCTTGATAGACTTGTCGGCAAAATACGGGGGGATGAGTCGTCCCGCAATGCCCACCGCAGACATGATGATCAGAATTGTCAGAGCGCCGCTGTCATCAAGATTAAGCTTGTTGCGACCGAAAAGAGGGACCTGCAGATGTGTTAGTATCGAAGAGCTCTATAGCACTCATTCAATCAAGCTTACTCACATAATAATATGCAAAGTACGCTCCCAGCAAGGTGAAGAACATGCCGATCGTGAAAAGCAAGTAAGGCAGTTCCTTGAATGCAGCCAACTCAAGGAGTGGGCCGGAGGATCTCTTCGTCTCCTTTGGTCGCGAGATGAGGAAAATAATGACGCTGTTGAAGAGCACCAAGAAGCCCATGGCGCGGAGAGTCCACTCGATGCCCACTGCGGGGATCAGCTGGCGTGCCATAATGGTGAAGATGACAGCTCCGATGGGTGCACCGCAGGAGCTTATGCCGAGGGCAAGGCCGCGTTTCTTGGTGAAGTACTGAGATACCAACCAGACAAGAGCAGTGAAGTGCATGCCATTGCCGATACCCGTTGCAATTCCCTGAGACAGCAGTAGTTGCCAGTACTTGCTAGACCAGGAAGCGCCGAAGATGCCACCGATCTGAAAGAGGAACCCTACCAGCAGCGTAGTTCTGAAGTACCCGGCATCGATGGCCCTACCGCTGACTGTACCGAGAAGAAACAGCAGGAAGATCTGCATGGATCCAATCCATGAGATGTCAGACGCCGTTGAGCCAGGCAGCCTCTTCAGGTAGAAAGCTTGGAAGACGCCAAAGGATGTAATGAAGCCGAAGCCGTCCAGCACGAGGAGGAAGGCAGACAAGACTTGCAGCCAGCCAACGAAACCTCCGTCAGGCGCGTCGACGATGGCTTCAGACTTTTCCTCATCAGTATGGCTTGATGATTGCTGCCCTTCTGAATGCCTCTGGTCGGGCTCGTACGGTTGGAAATCCTGGTTGCTCAGCATGTTGGTCTGCTTGTGGGTGTAATGGTTTTCGGTCAAAGTCATCTGCTCTGGATCTGCAGCTTGGGCCCCGTATTCAACTGCGGAAGGACGAACGACGTTCTCCATAGTAATGACGTTGATTGTAATTGTTATGATGATGCAGATTGGAATGATTCAGTCAAAGTGTCCGCGGAAATCGTGGACTAGGCGATGTGTCAGAAATCGATAGCTGGAATTTGATGAAGCATACACGGTATCAACGAGCGGGGGCATAGTCAAGTGTTAACAAAAGAAAATACTCCATCTCGAGTCCGCGTCTTCATGGCAAAGTTGCCGGTCCGTTCACGGCGAGCAAGTTGTCAAAAGTCGATATGCACCGGATTTAGAAGCACTGGGCACAAGCCATGACCAGCCTCGACGACGACGCCGGCGAAGCCATGCTAAGCCTTCTACCAGCCTAGACTCAGCAAGCACAACAGATAATCCGGGGCGTTCAAAAACTCCCATCGTGGTCGGACAGATTATTTCGGTGCATTTGCCCTCCCTCCCAGCCCTAAGAACCTGCCGGTGCCTAGACATGCAAATAAGAAGCGCTAGAATATGTCGTGTCTTGCCACTGGGCTGATCATGCCTGGCCTGGCACTAGTTGCCGACGGCTAGTTACTTGCAGCGACGACAAGCGCTTACGGCTAGGCGGTATCATCCTAGCGGGAATGCCCTTATAAGCTGCTGATGCCCTTGGCATCTGATGATCGCATACGATCTAGCGGGAAGACTGTGATTGGACAAGTTCCCCAAGTGTCATGGCTGACAAGGATGGAGACCCCTGCCATGAGGCCTGACAAAGGGAGCCACATATCTGGCTTGGCTGATACTTTTCTACTACCATGCCAGTCATAATATTTTCTATACCGAACCTGCTTGACCGTTTGAGGCAAAACTGAAGTCTCAGCGAATGGCCAGAGCTTCCACATGTGTTTTAGTTGCACTCTTTTATTGTCCGTATAAACAAGCCATGCAGTGATCGACAAGATCGCATCCGCTCTGCCAAGTGCAACGATACATGCCGTCCCCACTTAACGAACAAAATCCCCGCCGGTTTCTCAGGCGTGAACTTTACGAAATCCAAGTACCATATCCTCGGGACCAACTGCCAGCAAATACATGTGCTCTCGCAGGGTAATAGCAATCACAGAATACGAGAGCTCGCACAATATTTCGTAACAGAATGACGACAGCCGGCATGTTTCCTGGCTTGACTGGCTCCATCCCACTCGGCCAAGCCAGTTTGATCGGCTGTCGTCGGCGACAATCGCTCGGTATGCCCGTTCTTGACCGACACGAAGGTAAGACTGAGCCTCGATCTTGAACGTGGCGTCCGGTCCTATTCCTATTTTGAGGTTGACTGAACCTTAAGTCAGAATGCAACCACTCTCGCACAACAGAACGTCAGCCACAGCTCAAATGGGGAATGATGGGGAATTCTTGGCCCAGACTGTGCGTGTTCGACGTGTTCAGCCTTCAGCTTGTGGGCTTCTGGGGTGCCCAGCCGGGCTAGTCCGAGCGCCATGTTTTGTTGCAGTACTCAGGTCTGAAAGTCTCCGTTCAACATGCTGTATGCATTCGGCGTACTGGCAGCCAGGTGGAGATGGCCTCAGCCTTCTAGAACATGGTTCGCAAGTATAAGAAGATTATCACCAGACGCCTGACATGAAGATGTAGGATCAAGACAACAACCACAACTACAACCACAACTTAGTGCACACATCTTATAATAAACCCTGCACCTCCTTCGCTCTGATACAGCTTCTGCTATTAGTCTCTCCAGACGCATATACCCCCTTTGTCTTATCATTTCCTTTCTTACTCTCTCACAATGGCTGTCACCGCTCCCGTTGTCGCTCCCAACCATGACGACCCCAAGAAGATGGTCATGGGCGACAAGCCCAAGCCCAAGCCTCTCCTCCAAGTCCAAGCTCCTTTGAGTTGGCAGAAGAGCGTTCTCGCAACTCTCGATACTGGCTTCTCACCTGTGGACACCAGCAAGCTTAAGAGTCCTTTGAGGGCATTCAACATCAACATGATCTCCGACCTTGAGATCGGTTCGCCAATTGACTCCTCCGAGGTCGAGATCCAGAGCCCTCTGAGAGCATTCAGCATCAACCTGGCATCCGACGACGCTGTCCCCGGCTCCCCCATCAACCCATCCGACCTCAAGAGCCCTCTGCGAGCCGTTAGCATCACAACGGGCCCCGCATTGTCACTCGCCGCCGCCGCAAGCCAAGGTAAGAAGCGCCACCAACAATGTTGCATCCACACAAGTAGCTAACTTTGGGTTGCAGATAACTTCATTGTCGCAAATGACGAGAAGATCAGGCTCCAGAGCCCTGCTGATATCCCCACCCCTCCTCCTGAAGCGTCCTCCGAGACTGAGATTGCCCACAAGATCATGGATATCTTCCAGTCTTACGGCAGACACATCCTTCCCGAGGGTGAGACTGAGCACACCTGGATCGGTCGCAAGATGTTCCTTCCCCGTGTCGAGCAGTACATCCGTGACAACGTCCCCATCAAGATGATCATCCCGTCCTTCCCATGGAAGAGCATCAACCGTGTGGACAAGGTCATTGGTGTTCTGCCCGATCTTGGTGAGGACCTGGCGCTTGCTAGACTCAATGCCCTCTGCGTTGACATCGGCAAGGTGTACCAGGGTGGTGCCGAGGTCCACATCGCCACCGACGGTCTCGTGTTCAACGGTATGTCTCTCCCAATCCCTAGACTCAATTCCAATACTGATACTAACACTCGACAGACGTTGTCGGTATCTCAGACGACGAGACTTGGGAGTACGGGTCCACACTGATGGACATGGCCGCTAAGAAGGGCTATAAGGGCATCAAGCTCCTCCGTGTCATGGACTTCCTGGGCATGACCGACGGCCTCGGCCCCATGACCAAGGAGCAGTACATGACCCAGGTCGACGAGGCCCGCAAGAAACTCGAGTCCCAATTTGGCAATGCCCTCGAGGAAGTCCGCAAGATGATCGACACCGACAACGACACCCTCATGACCTACCGCGGCTTCATCCGCTTCCTTGAAGTCGACCTCCGCAATAGCCCCGTCGCCGCGCACGCCACCTCCGGCCACAAGTACCGCAAGGTCGTCAAGGAGGTCGCCATGAAGATGATGATGCGCGCGGAGTCCTTCACCAAGATCATCCTCGCCACCTGCCCCGACTACGTCCGTCTCTCCATCCACCCGTCCAGCGGTGCCGTCAAGCTGTCCATGCCGCTCCTTGTCGAGAAGCACAACCCTGAGGGCTTCCCTCGCACTCCCTGGCACAGCTGCATTGCCGTCTCTCTCGATGGTGGATACCGCTCCCTGCACGCTCGCGATGTTCGGGACACCCACGACCTGGTCATGAGGAACGGCCAGCCCTGGTGCTTCCGTGAGAAGTCTGAGCTGTTTGACCTTGGTGATAATGTTGAGATCGAGCACATGTACCCATGCGGTATTGAGGTCCGCCCTAAGGATGGTGCATCTGGTGCCAACCTCGGCGAGGCAGCCAAGGAGAAGTTGACAAAGCTGGCCAAGCTCCAGCCCGTCAAGGCTGTTGGCTTCGCCGATGCCTCGAGCTTCTAAGTGGAACTTATCTTTTGGCATTAATTTGGGATTGGCGAGGGAAAATAGGTATCAGGACTTATGGGCAGGTGCAATTTCTTGGAAGCATGGCATACGGAACATGGCGTTTTGGGATGGCTTCGTGATATATTCCTACAAATAATAACATTCACATGGAGATTGGATGAAATTCTTGTTAGAAAAATCGAATCCTAGACAAAGTTCACCACGTTCTGTGGTCATAGTATTGCAAGAGTGTTCATAATGCGTTCTCATTCATTATTATTTCTCAACTAACAGTCTTCAATACAACTCAACCTCGAATCATCTCAGCCCCCTACACGAGAGGTTCCCTAAGCGAAGCTAGAGGCAACAACGAAGCTGGCATCATCATTGAATGAGGTCGCAGAGTCAAAGGTGTGAACACCACCGTTGCTCGCCGCGTAGCCAACGTTGTTGTAGTGGCGGAAGTAGCGAGTAGGATATCCCCAGGCGCGGATGGACAGACCCTGGCCGTTGAGACCGGACTGAGGGCAGAAGGTAGCATCTTCCTTGAACTGCTTGGAGCCGTCGTTGGCAGCCACCTGAAGCTCAAAGTTGTAGTGGCGGATGTAGCTTCCAGCAGTATCCTTGGACTCGAAGGAGTAGCAGCCGCTGTTACCAAGACCGGTACGAACGGTCCAGCTGGCCTGTTGCTTGAGGGCGGTGGCGCTGGAGGAGGTGACGACCTGAGTGTTGACGGTGGCGCCGGTGTGTGCGATGTATCTATCGGTGTAGCCGGAGGTGGTGACACGGAAAGAATAGGAAGAGCCAACAGTGAGGGCTTGTCCGCTGACGAGGGAAGAGGTAGCATACTTGGCCGCTACGATGTTGGCCTGGACCGAGTTTTCGGTGGCATCGGTGGGGTATCCAGAGGTCATGACACCCTCATAGAAGGTTCCCTGGGCGCTGATGCTGTTGTCACCGCCAATTCCGAGAATGATGGCACCCTCCTTCTTCATGGGGTTATATCCAGACGCCGTCGGGCGAACGCCGCTGTAGTGGGTCGACAGCGAGCCAGAAGCAGCGTTCGCGCCGCGAATAGCCCACAGGTTGGGACCTCCCTTGATGACCGCGGTAGTGAAGCGGCTCGTGATGCTCGGGTCATTGGCATTGTTGCCCGAGCTGACACCGGAGAACAGACCGTTCTCGAGATCAGCCATGATCCACGGACCGCTGCCTGAACCGGTGCCCCAGATAGTGCTGTCACCGAAGTAGATGGCCTCCATGTGGCCGTTACCAGTGTCGGTGCTGCTAGTCTCAGCGTTGCCGTAGTCGAAGCAGCAACCGCCGTTGTAGTGAGTACCGTCGAGGACGGCGTACATGCCCTCGGCCGCGTCACCAGTAGCGGTGCCGCTGGCCTTGTTGTTCCGGTATCCCGTGCCCGGAGAAACAAAGACGCCGTATGCCTTCTGGCCGTTCAAAGTGACGGGCGCACCGATAGCACTAGCCAAGTTGTCAGAGCCGTCGGCCTCGGGACCCTTGAAGGCACCTCCCGGCGCCTGGGTGAGATGGTTTCCCTTTCCAGACTGATCGTAGATGATCGTGATCAGGCATGTTGTGCTGGCACAGAAAGTATCTTGAGCGGCAGCATTGGCAACACCACCAGCAGATAGGGGCGCAATATTGAGGGTGACGCCATCAGAACCGCGCTTGACCTGGTACAGCGACCCTGTGTATGCGCTGTAGAGAGCTCGGGTCGTGCTGTGAGCCGCGATGCAAGGCGTGCCGCCGGAAGAGTAGATATCGCAAGGTCCAGCAGAGACCAGGGAGCTGGTTGCAGCGAGGCCCAGGGCCAGGAGGCTTGGTCGTGAGAAGACGTGCATCTTGGATCAGTCTTGGCAGGGGAATGAGAAGCAGAACGGTGGAGCTGGATCGCCTGGTGAGCTTCTAAGACTCGATGCCGAGAACCTGGGCAATGCTTGGCCTTTTAAGTGTGAACAATCTTCATCACGTCTTCCCTTCATTTCATGATTTCTGTGAAGACGTCTCGTTCCTGAATGGAGAGCAAGGGGTGGCACGCGGTCCTTCAGAGCCAGCGAATTCCTCCAATAATTGCAGATCGGATTGATTGACTAATGCAACCTTCCCCACTGGCGATACGCGTCCGCTTGGACTCGCCTTGACAATGTACCATTATTGATGAAGCGGATGGCCGAATTGGCTTAGGGTGCGGGGTTGGCGTTGAAATCCATCGCAACAGAACCGGCGCCGGCAGTCCTTGTCTTTTGAGATGAAGCGGTCCAATGGAAGCATGGCGTTCCTCGAGAAGACTGCGCGACTATATCTCACGAGCAAGACAATTTGATCGCATAGGAAAAAAGGTCTAGTGAAAGGCAGTTAAAGGCGGGTAGATCTCGTCCCAACTGTTGTTGATCTTGAACTTCCATGTTGTTTTTCGAATGCCGAAGTACCCCAGACCCCAGACCCCGGACCGACCCCAGTGTGGAGAAAGCCAAATCATGGCCAAGAAATTTGTGCCCAATGGCGGAATGCGACAAATGCTTGTTTTGGAGAAAACAATGAAGAGCTTGCGGGGATGTGCTAGCTGCCGTCTCGGCGACACATGGGATAAACACGTTGATGGCACTTCATTCATATCTAGAACATCTGTCAATGCTTCACATAAACGAAGATCTTTTCATGTCGACGACGATCTCTTCTCAAAACTAACGACGAACTCTACAGTCAGACGTGAAATTCCAGTCATATGCCATGATGTCTGGAGAAGTGGCCGGAAGCATAGGTAGTTCTGGCGGATATCCCGACGGTCGCATTCGCTCAAATTGGCCAATGGAGCGCTTAACAGGCCCACGGTCACGAGGAAGAGTCCGGTGCCGACGTAGCCGTGCTAAGGTCGTAACGCACGCCAGTGACTGGCGCATTTTCCGTTCCCGCAGGCCCAGTTCAGCTCAGCAAAAAGTAACTAACCACTCGATGGGTCGCCAAAGTCGAGCCGCGCCAATGGGTGAGACGGTGAAGAAGAGGATCGGGCCAGGAACCATCACGTGTAGTGAAGCGCACGGACAAAGATCCGAAGTTTGACGATAGACCTGCCGAGATCCTTGGTGGATGCGGGACCGATCGAGATGGGCGTGGAGCCGAGGCGGGATTGAGAAAAATAGGGGAACTATGATGACATCTTACATAAGTGGCCGGCTTTGAGGCCCGGACATGGCCCGAAGCGTGATGTAGGAACATCGTCACGACCTCATACCCGCTAACTTATCTTAGCGACGATACATCAGCTCTAGAATTCAACTCAGTCGTGTCTACTTCCTCCACTGGAGATTGCGAACCGCATTGTTTGGCATTACTCCATACATCTTACTTGAATATACTGCACGAGGTCGTCTTTTTTGCGTCAATGTTTTGTTCATTGAAACGAAGAGCATCAAAAAGAAAGTGAGGTAATCCTGGCCGGTAATAATCAAAGATGTCAAATCATACTCAATTGTGCTCAAGGCTTTCGAAGTTAGATTCTATTAAGAATTCGCACTTTTGTTGCTTGTTTCTTACATCCAGCGATTTAATTCACAAGAGCAACTTCAAAGCCAAGACCCCCGCAGTTGGAGAACAATATCACTCAAACAGGAACCAGCCGTTGTTGTTGCTTCGGTGACGGCATCCTATGCGAGTAATGACCGTTCTGTACCAAGACGAGTCCATAGGCACTACGATACCCATGGATATTGCCTGACTACCAATTGCACGCGGTCTCCCCAGTCGGGTACCAGATTATTGAGTTTGTGAGGACGATGCCACAGTTACCGAGATCTGCCCGAGCAGCGTTGTAGCATGTTTTGTGGCCCACATCATGCCAGATACGGTGGGCTCTGGCGTGACCGGTGTCCACGCAGATGCTTTGCTTGCGGCCGCACGAAGTGAAGTCGAAGCATCCATCGCCGCTGATTTGAATCCTTCCGCATTGGCCACAGTCGTTCCAGCGGCCATAGTATCCCCAATTTACCACAGCTCCGCCATTGACGGCATTCACATAACGCTGCGAGAAAAAGTCAAAGGCGGCGTTGAAATCAGGGCATTCGCCCTGGCCGCAGGGACCGCTCCTCTTAGTCAGGCCGTTGGCATCGGGATACGCATCGATGAATTTGGCCAACTCAAAGCCCAATGTCGTGTTGGTGACGTCGATGGCGCCCTCGGGTGTGTATGGAATGAAGTTCTCAAGATCCTTTCCTTCGAGCGGCTTTGAAACCTCGGTCACAGCAGACTCTGGGGCACCGATGACGGCCGTTACGGTGGAATCGGCGGACAGTGGACTACCGCGGACGCTCGCCGCGGCGACGGCAATGGCAGCGAGGACTTGCTTGAGGGTAGTCATGATGAGAGAAGATCCGACTGGTGACTGAAAATAGGGTGATTGATAGGTTAGAAAACCAGTGAGGAGAAGAGTTGGTCCTTTGTGGCTGATGCCGAATTCTCTCATGACAAGCTTTGAGAAATGTTCTGGACTTTATAGCATGTCCACCGGATGCCTTGCTTTCGTTCTCCTCGCTTAAGGTAGGCCGGCAACAACACACAGCAAGGAATCAGTTCTACAATGAGGTTGAATATAGCTCTACATCATGCGGTTAGTCGTTAGTTGCATCGTAGGATTACGAAGTTACCCGTTTTGGTTCTTCCAATTCCCAAAAGTTTCAGTTCTTCCAGTTGATGAATTGACTATCGTGACAACGTGTCTGCAGGATTTTGATTTGTCTTTTCCCTTATGGTTAGGCAAGTGCGGCTGACAAAGTGTTGATCGGCTTGTCGATTGGATGTCTTGTTTGCGTTTAGGTAAATGCGGCACAGATGGATCTTTTGTAAGCTTGCTTGGGGTTGAAATGGCAGCCTGGCAGAGATGAAGGTGACGAGGGGACATGGGCTAGGACTCCCCTGTCATGGTACAGCATTTTAGTTGGAATTCTAGAATGAGTACAGGGGGAAGATCACCATTCTAGTGCATACTTCCAGTTTCATTCGGGGACCTGCGTCCAAGTGTTGATGCTTGCACATCGGGTTCTGCAGTATTCATTGAACTGGTCTCAAACAGTCAAGCTTTCCGCCGTACGTCCTTCGCTTCCACCTTCCTAGTCTAGACCTCGAGGCTTATGCTAGGCAACATCAGGGGTCGGAAAGCCCACACGAGTACTGGGCCATTTGGCAACTTACGACGTGAATGACATCGCGGATCAACGACCATTCGGGTTAAGGTAGAAGAATTGTATAGCGTCATGGACATTATAAGGGACTCGTGAGTTTTGTCTGCTGGAACGTTTTCTTTTTCAGTGAGAGGAACTGGATGTGACCTCAATCTTGGGAGTATGAGCGTTGGGCCCCTCATTTTTGTACCGGAAAATCTGTTCATTGATGGGCTCAATAAACTCTGGGTACTTGAAAGCGCACATATTCACATTTGGTGCTCTAATTATTGCAATATTCTCAGCTAAAAGGTGGCTACTTAGTGTTACTAATAATGACCTGGTGCTGATGCATTCCTAGGCTCCGTGGAATGATCAACCTTGTTCAATAGTCTAATGAAAATGCGGAAGGGGAATATAAAGGTAAATTAGAAGCGAAAATTGACAACGGGCTCCGCCGCCAAGACCGAACAGGAAACTCGTATGAACCACTCGTCTTGAAACGAGAGAACGGTCTGGTACTAAGTTCGCATTGTCCTGAAAGACGTGCCATAGGTAAGATCAATATGGCTACGGTTGCAGATGCGGCCTCATTTGTCAAATTGGTCTCAGCAATGCGAATGTTGTTTTATTTCTGATGCTGTCTGTGCTGTTGTGTTGAAAACGGACGATGAGAATCCATGACATCGTCAGCTTCAGTTTATCCTAAACCTCGTGCAGAACTCTGGGACAATTCTCAGTTCAGAACTGTCGCTGACATACATCTAATTGTCTCAGCTATTCTAGTACGTCAAGGTTTTAAACATCGATAGTCAGATAATCTCAACCGGAACCCCCGGTTTCAGCCACTTGACCTTGTCGTCAACGCCTTCATCCTTGAAATCCTTGGCCAGTCCTTCCTCAAATTGAGTGAAATGGCCCCACGACTTGTCGTAATGCATAGGCACCAAGTGGTCCGCCTTGATCTCTCGGAATAAACGGGCCGCCTGCTTCCCGTCCATGGTGATCTGCAACGGGGTGTCCATGTCGGGAAGCTTGACATGGGCGAATCCAAGATTCATCATGGCAATGGGAATGTGGTGCTTGTCGGCAATCTTGGTCAATTCCTCGATGTAGACCGTGTCGCCGGTGAAGTAGATTGCGTTCGGAAGGTTGTTCGGTCCGATCCCGAAGTCGTCCGAGGATACCAAGAATCCAATGCATTCACCACCGGGCATGTGTTGGCACGGGGTGGCCGTAATGCGAAAATTCTTCCCGCCGATGCGTCTCTCAACGGTATCCCATGGCTTCATGCCAACGACCGCCGGGCGGGGTGCGAGATTCTTGGCTCCGTCCATTGTCGTGAAGACGTGTCGACCGTCAAGGAGCCTACGTCCCAGCTCGTCGAGGTTGTCGGGATGGTCTTCATGGCTCAAGAGCACTGCATCGATTGGAGGAAGCTGATCGAGCGTGAGCGCCGGATCTTCGGTGTTCTTAAGGATAGTGATGCCCACGTCCCAAGTAGTGCCTGCTGGTGAAAAGAAGGGGTCGGTCAAAAAGCGTACGCCGTCGATCTCAAGGATCGCAGTCGCAGTTCCAATGTGAGTGATGCTCACTTTAGGCTTGAAGTCGGTTCCGGAAGACATTGCTGGAAGTTTGATGAAGTGTCGGTCGTTGGATCGGTTTGAAAGGGTTATCGGTGGATGTTGAACTCGATCTAAAGTCTACTGGGTGGTGTCGCTGTTTTTTATGTTCGTTGAAATGTTTCGAGGCTCCCCTTATATGGTAAAGAGTATGGGCCGTATAAGCTCCGACGCCTCTCGGAGATTTCAAGGGAGGCTTTCTCACGTCTGCCAATCCCACAACTTACAACTTGCAACCATGATTCAGCAATGGTCGTTTTGACAAATCCATGTAAGCCGCCGATTACCAACCCAAAAGCATCCGATGGTTGGCAGCCCCGCAATGAGTAGACACTATTTTTACATGGGCTGAAATATGGGTTTAACATCAAGAACGTTAAAGTCACTTGCCTTTCACCGAGATGAGGTCATCGGTGGCAGCTTCCCCGCCTGACCTTCTCAACCATCTGTCAGCCTTGAGGTCCTGAGTCTCGTATTGTTATTGATTGCGTTGATATGATGAGCTTGGACTGTCACTACAACGCTGAGAATCCACGTACAAGTGAGTCATTCGGAGACTGAGGTCTTGTCAGGCACTATGTTTATGGGCCTTTTGGATTGCGATGCTCGCTATACGCGGATACTGAGTCATTTACACCCGAAACGCCACCCGTTTCTATGTGCTATCGCTGTAATCTTGGCACTCTCTGCGCAATTTAGCTTTTATAAAGGGTGGTTTGCATTTTGTGATCAGTTATAACTGACAAACGAACTTTTGCCTCTATCACAAAAGCATAGCCATCATAGTGAGAATCGGACCACCCCACAGGGTAAACAAAGGCAGCTTCATGCCGACCTGGAAATAAGGGATGCCTATGTACAGGGAAATAATCACATTTATCCAGATTGCCAGCTTCTCTTCCATCAGCTCAGGGGCACCATATTTAGCCCACTTGATGTTAAGCAGGCCTGAAAAACGGTGAACTCCACTCGCGCGACAAGGAAGTCATGTGTTTTACCAAAAGTGAGCAGCAAGGAATTACAACCGTCCCAAGCTGTTTTGACGATCGCCTTGGGGATCGAGTACTCGGGATCGGAGGGTATGGCATTGATAGCGCCCTTGATCTTGGTCTCGCCGGTCTTGAGATGCTTGGGGAGGATTGCTACGTTGAGAAAGGCAGCAGTGTAAAAGAGGAGAGGTTTCCAACCGCTGAGGCCTAGCATTGTCGAGGTAGGTAGGTGAAACGTGCAGTGGCGAAGGAGTAAGATGATGCGAATGAAGGTATGCAGAATTTACCACAAGCTTCATGGTTAGAGGATCATATTGGTTTTGATGTTGAACTCTCCTGTTGTCAGCTAACTGAACCAGGATTCTGTGTCAACACATGGAGAATCCATCCGCTTGCGGCCCCCATAACGAACTGGGAACCATGCTTACAAGCCATCACTAATGGGCAGGAAGATTTGTCAGTCGTCAAAGGGCAGAGATTATCAAGCTTAGAAACATTCGTCATTCTTTGCGAACCTGCTGATGGGTGATCTGGAGTCATGAGCTTTACTGTTGGTGCAGGACGAGCGGCGGTGACTAGGTCTTCCTTGGCGAGTGAGACCCTGCGCTTGACCAAAATAGGCTTCATTATTCGCCAAGACATCTCCAGTCAGCCTTCCTCGCAAACTTTGGTGGCTTCCGATTGGCCATTTCCATCGATTCGAGGCCTTCGATCGTTCTCCATCATGTGGGGTGATCTGGTCTTGGCGGAATATGTTACCTTCCCTGGCCTAGCGCCATCCACTACTGGGGAACCCTTGCACACCATCGTGGACCGAGATCCCGGCACGTTTCTGTATGAATATGGCCCAGGAGCCAGCGATAATCCAGTCTGTCAGATGATTTCCCGCATTCTCTGCTCACATCATCACTTGTGCAGAGTAGACCTTCTCGAAGTTTCGGCTTACAACAATCGCCATGGCGTCTGCAGTTTCGATGCGTTACATGCTCGGCTTGTCGGCATCTATGGCCTCCACGAGTGACAGCGTCCTGGTCATCATCGACGCTCAAAACGAGTACGCAAATGGCAAGCTCGCAGTCTCAGGCGTCGAAGCATCTCGAGCTAAAATCGCCTCCCTGCTTGAGAAATACCGCGTCGCAAAGTCTCCGGTTCTCCACGTCGTCCACGAAGTGCCAGCTGGCGCACCGCTCTTTACTCCCGGCACCGAGCTTGCTGAGGAATTTTCAGAGCTTGAGCCGATTGATGGGGAAAGTGTGGTTACCAAGCACTTCCCTGGCTCATTCACGGGCACAAACCTGGAGGATTTACTGACGGCTACTGGAAGAAATAAGGTGGTTTTGACTGGATACATGGTGAGAATATTCCACGGAAGGGGCCTTGTTGAGAGTGTACTAGCTAACTTTCCCTTCCTCTGCAGGCCCACGTTTGTATCTCGACGACCGCCCGACAGGCGAGCGAAAAGGGATGGGACGTGATTGTTGTAGAAGATGCGGTCGGCGACCGCAATATCCCGGGGACGAGTGCTGAGGAGTTGACGAAGGTTTTCTTGGCCGAGATTGCAGATGCGTTCGGTACCGTGGTCAAGAGCACCGATATAGAATAGGACTTCACTACCAGGCCATATACTTCTGGTATGGAGGGCGAGCAGCTTATTGTAAAACACTAGTATTTGTGGATACCATGCAGTCGTTGCTGTCATAGCTGTCGTCTTCGTTGTCGTCGTCGCGATTCCCATTGTCAAATCATTCAACCACAATAAGATCTACTCGAACATCAGCTAACGAATTCTACTACCTTTTGAGTTTTGCTATCCGGGCGGATATATCTGACTGGCCGGGTAGATAGCTACTTGTATTGAGCCTAATATTTTATTTTTCTTTAATAATTCTATTTCTTCTATCGCTTTTATCGTCCCCGTCGTCCACATCGTCTAAGTAGGTCTACTACCTGCCTGGATAGCTAGGAATATCCGCCCGGGTAGCAAAACTCTCTACTATAAAATGGAAATCAATCAAGGAGTATCGTACGTCTATACAACAACACATCCTCATACCCTCGTTGGCGTATAATCTCAGCATTTTTTCTCAACTCCTCACGTACGCCGTCATCACTGCCTCCAAACATTTCCAACGCACTCCTCGCAATGTGCAGGGGGAAGAAGGCAGAGGCTGTGCCGTAGAGTTTCATGTCATCTCGCATCAAATAACCAGTGCTTGCAAGAATAGAACTCGAGAGCCGGAGGATCTTTCGGGCTACCGCTTCGCTCTCGGGATACTCGCCGTCTATCAGTAGACAGTCCTCTGAGATATCTGGCTGTTGTGCTCTTATTCGCTTTATCTGGGTGGCGCAGATGATCCAGAACGCCCAGTAGTGACTCAAAGAATTAGCCACCGTGATGTTGGGGAAGTCGAAGTTTGTTCCGCATGTCGAGATTTCCTGGAAACGTGTCAAGTCTCCCCCGGTCATTTTTGCTGACTTGTGCCACTGGTCCAGGCGGTTGATAGCTTTCACAAACTGGATTGCAGCTTGTCGGGCGGCAGGTTCCCTGTCTTTGCTGCAGTGATCAAGCATTTCGAGGATGGCGGGTATGGAGCAGGCCTCACTCAAGAGGGTTTGAAGGGGGTCTTCAACAACATGGCGAAACGGCTCTGCTTTCCATTCAGGCGCCCCCAGAAAGGTCGATTTCCGAGTGTCAAAGGCGTGGAGAATCTGAGATGTCAGCACAGATATGCTCATGATGAGTACAGTATTTTTCATACTAAAATTGGTCTAAACCCGACGAAAAGTTTGTGGGGTGTTCCAGATGCGTAGAATTGAGGCGGGCGGAGTTGAATCAGCTCCCCAATGCCCCTCGCGTGCACCGTTGCTGCAGAGCTTGATGTGGGAAAGAATTTCTGCCACGGTCTCTTATCAGTAGAAGAAGCGGGAAAGAGACCAAGAATACTCACCTCTGAAAGAAACAAGCACATGATAGCTGCGGATATCTCGTCATAGTTGTTCGGATCATCGTTGGCGTATGGAATGAGGCGCCCTACAGCTTTGAGTGCTGAGGAGTGCGCTGCAATGGCTTCATGAACAGGGGCTCGGCCGCTGGGGCCTCTGGCGATCAGGGAGATCCCCAGAGCTTTGATGGCGGAGGATAAAGGTCCATCATGTCTTCCATCTACTCCGACAAGTCCGGGGAGAACTTCGACCCACGCTCCGCATATTCTAGACTGAGAGAGTGTCGAGTTACTGGACATCGAGCCCAGCTCGTTGGCAGGGACGAAATTTTGGATGCATAGCGAAAGCACGTCGCTTAGCGGCCAAGTCAAAACTCGAGTCGGAGTTGTCGGCTTTTGAATTACGTGGTCAGGGTGTCTGTTTTGCCGCGATCGCTTCCTTCGCTGGCCTGAAGCAAGCGAACCAAGCGATGCGGGTTGTCGGAATACGATGTGCTTCTTGTACCCTGGACAACTGAGGCCGGACAGAGCACACTGAGAACAGGATGGCTGCTTTCCGTCGCACTACCAAGCGAGGGGTCAGTCAGGTCTTTCTCATCCTTTGTGGGCCCTTACGCCAAGTTTTCGTCTTCTGCACTCGTCGCAGACTGTATGTTGTTTGGTTTTCATGTTCGATGAGTAGCCTGACCTTTCGTGGACATCAAGCGCCGCATTTCAATACAATCAAGCTGGTCTCTGCCCATGATGACGAAGCTCAGTTTCCCAATGCGACGACATGGGGCTGCTGGGGTTTTTGTGTGTCTGGGCATTAAACATTGGCCACTAACGCCGTTCGGTTAGGGCCCCCTCCCTTGCAGCCGGCCCACGTAACCTTCCAAAAGAATGTGTCGAAGAAGATCGTCACCAGTTTTCTACTCAGCACTTTGATCAATCTTGGTGAGTGTTTATGTCTACTGAGTTCTTGTCTTCGTCATCAATCACTCGTATGGCGCGCGAATAGCGGTTTAGGTCCTTATCGGACAATCCTGTACGATCTCATCAAAGCATTGGAAACCAAAGCTCAGGACCAGCCCCGGCTTTGCTTCCCATACAGGCGAAATAAATCATGAACGTCATTAAATACATCTTGCATCTAGCAGGAGCGAACAAGATGTCACAAAGCGTATAACTGAATATCTTTGTATATAGAAAGGGAAGTACCGTAGAGTTGATTTTGTTTGTTGTGAGACAGCACGAATGTGTTACCACCGAGCCAGGAGCTACAGAGCTACCGCGATAAGAAGTCGAAGTTGTTTTCCGGCTGAAAATTGTACTCTTGCCCATAAATCCCAAGCGCAGGAAGTTTAGTTGCAAGACCCCGCGCACGGGAAGCCGTTGGTTTGACAGGTTCCTCGGGTTTGCCCTGCCGCGACTATGTAGACGATGAATCGTTAGATATTCAGTAATCACAGTCGGATCGACTTGAACTTACCCTTGCAAGTCAATTGCTGTCCAGCATTGACATCACAGGCGCAGCAGTCGGTTTGCTTGGAGCAAGCAGCTGGTAATTTCTTAGCATGGCTCGTAGGCGTAGCAGGCGATTCAACTTACAACCAGCGACGCCACTTCCTCCATCAGCGTAGACACCAGCAACCAGGTAGCTAGCGAGGAAGATAGAAACAACGCGGAGAGAGACCATTTTGAAGAACAGTATTGATCTGCAGACAGAGTCCTTTGTTAGGTATGTGTAACTTTTCAGATGATGAATGTGTGGAGGGTTAGATTTCCGAGGCTTGAGGGCTGGCAACGTCTACTTAGTGTCCCAGCCTGCTGGAACTGAGTCTTTATATAATCGTTGACCGGGACTTCAGACCTCAAGAAAGTGCCCGGATTAAGGCGATTGTAGAATCATCAAGTCAAGGCTTCCTCCAGGACTTTCCCTGAAGACCTAATTATGAGATTCTCAAGAAGTAAGGGAACATCAACTTAGATTTCCTAACGCAGATTTACCATCGTCAGCACATAGGTATATTATTAAGTTCAAGTATTTTGCCTGATACGCAATTGGTCCAGTCAATGCTGCATATGCACCTATGACCATTCGGAGATTCCCTGCGTAATCAAACTCTCCTCTGACCTGACCAAGGTTATGAAGACACCATAGGTGGCTGTGAGGACAGGCTTGTTAATAGCGAATGAGTTAAAGTCGCCGCCAATGCAAAAAGAAATAGACTATTCCGTCCTCCGTAGTCCAATCCTAGTGCACTTTATTTGAGCATGGCCACAATATGCGTAAGTTATCACTTAGTCAAAAAGTGAAGTGTTTTAGGTTCGAGATCACGGCAATTTTTCCCGTTGAGTTTATGGGGCCCTCGTCTGGGTCGATTCTAGCAAGCTGTTCGCCTGCAGCATAACTCGCGTAGCAAGACCAGTGACCCAAATTGTAAGTTGAGTGAAGCCATTCTTCTCAATAGAAGACAATGGTTTTTGAGAAGAATGGCTTAGAGAAGTGAGGGAAAGTCGCTGATAGGGGTCTTGGTGGACAACGACGTTCAAGGTATTCCTGGGAGAGTCAAGCTGTCGGCATACTCGATGGCACGCTGACGTGTCACCGCCGGAGGTATCTCTGAAAATAAGGTTTTGTAGCCGACTCCGAGGCAAAGTCGGTCTACGACAAATCGTCGTCGAGGCCATCGTGACAAAACCCCTGATTCTCCTCACGGGGAAATGCGCTTGTAGTTTGACCTCCGAATAGCATGATGTTGAAGCCAAGTGTTGTGCGCAATAGCACTAACGATCTTAGAGTGGGCATCCATGGATACCTACGTCATTGCGGATGCGTTGCCGGCGAGTGACTCACGCCGAGCTGTGAGCTCACAGCGAGCTTCCACAGTAAGAACACGCATTTAAATCATAGTCACCCCAAATAATATCGTTAATCGAGGCTATCTGCCCGAAGCATTGTATCGATCGAGCCCCAAAGACAATGTCGCCCAACTCACGACCGTCCACGCCACCATATAATCCCAACTATGGGGTACGGATGTCCCCCGAGAGTATTAGAAGCATCATGCATCAAGCTTTACAGGGGCTGGAAAGGGTAGACATCGACCCCTTGCCATCTCTCAGATCCTTCAACAATCGGATTTATTTCCTGAAAGGCTTTTGTTGCCAATTCAACACTCAGCAAGATGATGCCGTGCTCGAATGTCAAGACTATGTCCTCAAGATTAACGGCCGAGGATTTGGGGCAGATAAGATTCAGAACGAAGTCTCTTGTCTCCGTTTACTGGAGAATTATTGCCCTGGAATTCCAGTCCCCAGGGCTGTCGCTTGGTCGCAAGATGGTTCGACGGCGGAGGTTATCAGCAAACATCGAGCAGTCACCAAGTCCCTGAATCTGAAAACCACGGATGGAACTCTAGGGGGCTGGATTCTGATGACTCGAGTTTCTGGGGAGCCAGTTGACCTGCTCAATATCAGCAGTGACAATAAAGCCAGCCTAGCTACACAGTTAGCAGACGTCGTAGCGACCTGGCGGCAAAGTCTCCCTCCCCAGATCCATGTGGGGAATCTGCGGTTTCTCGAGGGCGACTGCAAGAATTCTCGGCCCGATATAACGCTACAGGGCCTTTCTGGCAGCACAACCGACAACTTGGTTATCCGGGGTATGCTTGTGGACGGACTTCAGCATCTCGAAGGCATTCATACGATTGCAAACTACTACAAAATCAGGCTGGAAAACAAGCTGAGGATCCTCGAAACAGACGATATCTTTGCATCAAACAGAGATCTCGTGAGTCCTATACGGAATT
The DNA here is from genome assembly GCA_018853505.1 of Colletotrichum camelliae. Classification (NCBI taxonomy): domain Eukaryota; kingdom Fungi; phylum Ascomycota; class Sordariomycetes; order Glomerellales; family Glomerellaceae; genus Colletotrichum; species Colletotrichum camelliae. The sequence goes on along the minus strand of JAELVL010000002.1, from coordinate 7,650,830 downwards.
TCATTCGGCATACCCTCCCGAGCATGGCAGTTTTACATAGAGGGCCTGATGTATTCGTTTTCACGCACTACGATCTATCCCCTAGAAACGTTCTTGTCTCCGGCACCCCACCTCAAATCACTGGCATTGTCGATTTCGAGTTTTCAGGGTTCTTTCCACCCCTCGACGAGTTCCTGAACGACAACGTCGGAAACAATGGTGATTGGCCGAAGGATATGTACGAAGTGTACCTCAAGCGGCTGGAGGACGACGCCGTGCCGACACCACTCAAAAGCATCAGCCAAGGTCATTGGGAACAGGCGCTATTCTTGGAGAAGCTCTTAGAAAGCATCGCACCATGGTGGCTTCTGGATCATTGCAGGGGCGAGGAAAGCAACCAAGAGCTAAACAAGGCCAGAGCACAGGTCTTGGAATGTCTGGAGAGGGTACCGTTTTGCAGGTGACTCTTCATTACGTGGTAGTGTCGAGGTTGGTGTTATGACTGCCTGCTCGGCTCGCTTGAAGGAGAATCGATCTTGTGTATCGATTCATGATGACTGGTCCGCGTGCATGAAGAGATAGAGCCAATCAGCAATCTAATTATTATGGGCAGCCCACGTGCAGAGTGAGACACCTCGAGAGGGGTAAGACCATGCGGGCTACATCTTGATTTCAGAATGCTCGTGAGCGCTATAAAACATTGGACTCACAATCTTCTAGGGTCCAGGTCGCAGGCGTCTGCGATCAGAATAAATAGTAGGCTCATCTGCCTGTGCTTCAGCCAAAATCGCTGACGATGAGCGACCCCCTGAGCATCGCTACCGGCCTCATAGCCTTGATTCAAGTAACGGCCCAGGCGACCGAGTATCTCAAGAATGTCAAAGATGGCGGCAAGGAGAGAACAAAGCTGCGAGATGAGCTGCGCAGCGTAACATGTCTCTTAGAGATGCTCCATGACCGTGTCGAAGAACAGGGCGAATCCGAGAACGAAGACGGTCTGAAGCCTGCCGCGATGGCAGCCTTAGCAGGCCCCGACGGACCTCTCGAGGGGATGAAGACCACGATGGAAGACATCGTGTCAAAGCTAGCACCCCAAGCTGGGTTTCGCAGACTTGCGCAGCCCTTCAGATGGCCTTTTGAGAAAAAGGATATTCTAGAGTTGTTTGGAACGATAGAAAGACTCAAGTCGCATTTCACGCTTGTCTTGCAAAATGATTTATTGTAAGGTCCGACCTTTGGGAGGCCGATCAAGCTGCTAACAAGCCTAGGGCTATATCCAAGCTTACTAGCGAAAAGGTCCACCAGGTCGGCAAGCAGCTTGAGGACATGGATCTCGAAGGCAGACTTCAAGAGAAAGAGAAGATTCTTTGCTGGATCAGCTCAACCTCCTTTCGATCCAAGCAAGCCGACGTGCTGCAGAGTGTCCAGCCAGGCACTGGCAAATGGTTTCTGGGAGCCAATGAGTATCGTGACTGGCTTTCGGGAAACGTCGATCTTTTCTGGTGTCCAGGCATACGTAGGCACAGACCTCTCCAACTAGCCTCTCATGTGATATCGTTCTGACATGGAGTAAAGCTGGTGCCGGAAAGACTCGACTAGCGTACGCTGACAAGTTCCTCTGTCCTTTCACACAATCCACGGCTAATGAGACCAGGTCTCTGATTATAGATGCCGTCGAGACCCAGCTTGATTGTTCTAACAGTCTCCTGGCATACGTCTACTGCGACTACAATCATCGCGAGTCTCAGACTCAGTCAGCGATAGTTTCTAGTCTTTTGGAACATAGTCTTCGACGAGCAGTTCATCCAGATCTGCCTGAAGATGTCAAGTCGCTTTACACGAACCATGCTTCAAAAGGAACACGTCCGACGATTAAGCAACTTTCCACGGTTTTCAAGAAGCTCTTTTCATCGTGTCGAGACGTATTTATTGTCGTAGATAGGCTTTGAACTATCTATAGATACCTATATAGGTATATCCCTATATAGTCTATAGATTATAGAGGGGTATCTAGGTAAGTACTAAGTAAGTATAAGTAATAAGTAAGATTTTAATATTTAGGTATTAAGTATATAAGTATAATAAGGATTATAATTTAGGTTCTAAGTAAAGGTCTATTTAATAAGTATAATATACTAAAATAAGTTTAGAGAAAAGTTAAAGCTTAAATTAAAGTATCTAAACTATATAGGAGATAAATTAAACTATTCTATTATATTACTAATTTCTAATAAAAGAAAATTATTATAATTTATTTCTTCTATAATTTTTTAATTACTTAATTACTTTTTTATTCTCTAACTTAATAATAAAAGAAATATTTATAAGTTTATAAACTTTACTATAATATATTTAAGCTTAAGAGTAATATCTAAGAAGCTTAGTTTAGTTTATTTATAAAGCTTAAAACTTAGTTATTAGCTTTAATAAGTTTTATATCTAAAAACTTTAGTTATACTAAGTTTTAAATATCTTAAGTATTATTATTATTATTATTACTTAAGATATTAATAATATTTTAGATATACTTAATAATAAGCTTATAAGAGATAATATAAAAGCTTTTAATATTAAGAACTTTATATTAGAATATTTAGTAAATTAATATAATATAATCTTTATTAAATATCTTAAATATATTATCTTCTAAAATAAAAAGCTTTAAATTAGAGAATAAAAGCTATTTCTATTACTTATTATAAATAGTAAAAAAGAGTTAATAGAAAATTATTTTAGGTTTTATATTAAAGTATAAATAGTAATAGATATATATTAAAACTAAATATTTATTTAAAGGAAATAAAACTTAGGAAAATATAAAGATAGTTATAAGCTATTCTATAGAAACTATAATATTTTAGATCTTTTTCTAAGTTTCTCTAGAAGTCTTAGATTAATTACTTAGTATAATAGCTTAATACTAATTTAGTATTATTTCTATAAAAAGGGGAATTATAGTATTTATACTTCTTAAGGAAATTATAAATAATATTAAATCTATTTAAAAGAAATATTTATTTTTAGTTCTAAAAAAGTATATAAGCTAAGTAATTAAAATAATATTATAATAAAATTATTATAATAAGATTATTATAATAAGATTATTATAATAAGATTTTTATAGGAATTATTATAATAAAGTTATTATAAAGATAGAAGAAATATTATAATATATCTATTTCTTAGGACTTTAGAGTATTAAAGCTATTAAACTATAGATAGATCTATAAACTTTATTTAGAGTAGATTTTAAGTTCTCTAAGCTATTTTTATAGTAATTTTTAATATAGATTTTAGTAAAATCTTTCTAAGTAGTATTAGCTAATAAGCTAGAATAAGCTTTATAAATACTATAAAATCTTAGATTATTATTTACTATATCTAGTATAAATAAAAGAGATAGGAATAGTAAAGATATATAAAGAAACCAATCTTTTTCTTATAGTAACTAATACTTCTTAAGTTTATCTACTATTATTTATACTACTTTTTAAAGAGATAGAACCTAATATTTATTCTTATTAGTATTAAGTTTTTTAATAGCTTCTTAATATTTTATTAAATAGTTATAATAGATTTTTATAAGAGTAATTATATAAGTAATATTAATAGCTTAGTTTTAGCTTAAAATATATATAATAGTAAGGAAATATTTAGAAATATTAAGAATAACTTTAATTTAGTACTATTTATTAGTTTCTAGCTTAAAAGAGATATTATTACTATAGTTTTTAAACTAAGTATTAATTAGAGTTTAAAGTTTAAGAGTGTAAACTAATATTAATATAGTTAAGTTCTAGTAAGTTTTTATATTAATAATTAGATATTTAAAGCGTTTTATAAAGTTTTTATTTTAACTATTTTTCTAAAGTACTAGAAACTCTAAGAAGTATATTAAGCTAGATTTAATTTTTAGTATAAAGTATTAAACTTAAAAAAATATAAATAATAATAAATATAAAGGATTAAGAATAAAATATTTTATTTTAGTAATTACTACTCTAAGTATTAAAATATTATATCTATTAATTTAACTTTCTAATAGTAAAATCTTATTTAGATTATAATTAGTAGAGGTTTTATTATTTAAATAAACTTCTTAATCTATATTCTATAAAATAGAAGTAGCTTTTCTTTATAGTAGTATAATAGCTTTAATAACTTCTTTATTATTTATATTTAATATATATTATATAAGGTTACTTATTATAAGTATATAAGTAACTTTAAGTTAATTATATAGTTCTTAAACTATAAAGTTAATAATATAAATAAGATATTAAATATAAGTAATTATAAGTTATAATATAGTAAATATCTTTATATAGAACTTAGCTAGAATATTTAGTATAAAATTAGAAGTATTATCTATAGAAATATAGTTAAATTTAGGTTTAGGGTTTAGAAGTTTATTAAGAGTTTTAATAATTATATTTATAATAATCTTTGTAGTATACTTTCTAATAATATTAAGGATACTAAAAAGGATATAGTAATAGTTCTAGTTTTTATCTATAAAGTAAGCTATAATACTAAGTATAATATATTTCTAACTTAGTATTATCTAGATATTAATTATTAGAGATATTTTTAAATCTAGAATAATTTATTTAAGAACTTTAGCTTAGATAGCTAAAGCTTTAATTTTAAGATTTTTAGTAATTATTATAATAGATAGTAGTATTTGTTTTAGGTTTATAAAGCTAGTAAAGAACTTAAAAATTAACTTTAAAATAGAGTTAAAAGATATATTACTATTAATAAAATAGTAGTAGTATTTTATCTATATAAGTATATTTATTTCTTTACTAATAAGCTAGAAAGTAGAGAGAGGTTATTATAATAATTATTATAAATAACTTAAATAGGTTTTATAGTTTAGAGATAAATTATTTCTTTATTATATTATATTCTAGAAGATACTAGAGTATTATACTAGGCTTTAAAATAGGCTAGTTTATAAAAATAATTATTTATTAAGTTAGTCTCTAAGCTAGTAATATTAAAATAGATAAAAATAGAATTATATATATTATAAATAAAATAGGAGGTTCTTTATAGACTTTTACTTTTTTATAAAAATTAGCCTAAGTATCTACTTATTTATAAGATTTACTAAAGATTTTAGCTACTATTTTTAAGTATATATTATAAGTTAAGGATTTCTAAGAGCTTTAATATTATTTTCTACTTTCTACTTATAATAATAAGTTTTTTACTACTATTTAATAAAGGAAGTATCTATAGTAAAAAGAATAGTAAAGCTACTAAGTATTAGCTTATATTTAGAGAGGAGTAAAACTAAAGAGGAGATTTTTTTAAAAAGGTTATCTATTATATATAATTAAGTAGTATATATTACTAATATAGATATAGTAATAAATATAAAGAGAAGTTAGAGTAAAATAAATTATTATAATAGATTATTATAAGTATAATATATTATACTATTTAGTAATAGGTTTAGAAAATAATTAGTTTACTTAATAATATAACTAAGCTATAAGTATTTATTATAGTAATTATAGAAAATATATTTTTTAATTCTTTTATAATAAGTCTTTAAAATAATAATACTACTCTAATTATTAAAAATATTTTATTAATACTAGCTATATCTAGTTAGTATTTAAAGGATAATAAGATTTCTAAAACTTTAAATATAGCTATAGTAGTAATTATTTAGTTTTAATATAGTAGAAGATATTATTAGTAAACCTAACTTTCTACTATTATAGTAATAAAAACTACTATAAAAACTAGGAATAGTTTACTATTATAACTACTAAAAAGAAATATAAAGAAGAAGTTTATAAGTAGTATATTAAATCTACTAAGAAAATAGAAAGTATAGAAAGTACTATAAAAAGATATTATTATTAAGAAAAAATATTTATACTACTACTAACTAAGAAATAAGTTTAAATATATTTTAAATTAGCTTTAAAGTTAATTTTTATAGTATAAGTATTTTAAGAAATAAAGAAGTAGTAGAGAATAATAGATAATATAATTTAGAAGTAGCTATTTTTCTAGCTTATAAGAGAAATATTATAGTCTATATATCTAGATTTATACTTCTAGTTAGAAGCTATAAAAGCTTTATAAATAGTTACTAAATTATATCTAATTACTATATTTAAAAGTATATAATTATTATTAACTAAAGGTGTTTCTACTTATATACTAAATAGGTATAAACTTCTATACTATTTATATAAAGAGAATTATATTTTAGAAGAAAGATATAAACTTAGTTAAGTAGCTAGCTAGATATATAAGTTTATAGGAGATATAAATATAGAGGTAGAAATAAGTAAATTCTATTCTAATTTACTATAAAAAGTTATTATAATAAGTTATTATAATAGCTTATTATATTATAATATTATAATATATTATTACTATATAGAATAAACTTATTACTACTCTAATTATATTTAAAATTCTAAGAAGCTAAGGTTTCTAATACTATAAGCTAGATCTATACTAATATATACTACTACTTATCTAGATATCTATATATCTTCTTAGTTTAAATACTTATTCTCTTTATTTTTATCTTTTTTATTCTTTTATTTTCTCTAGTAAACTTTATATCTATTCTATAATTAGGAAGGAAAGTAAAAATAGTAAACTTATTTAGTATATTAGTATTAAACTACTTTTATATTATAGAGTAAGAATCTTAAATAGGAAGTATTTTAAGCTAAATAGGAATCTAAGCTAGATTTTTCTTATAGTAGTACTAGATAATATTTAGTACTTTAAACTTTTTTAGATAGACTTTATTAATATTAAACTAGATTTTAGCTAGACTAGAGAAGTTTATCTAGATATTATTCTAATTATTATTAACTATACTAATAATATCTTAGATTATTTTTAAACTAAGATACTAAAAAGATATCTATAAGTATAAGTTATATTTAAAATAATATATCCTAAGAGTATCTTAGTTATATAGTAAGTAGTATTATAGATCTTTTTCTCTATTAGCTATTAATTATAATAAAATAGAAAAGATCTTACTAAATTACTCTATAAATAGAATATAAACTTTTAAGGTTCTATAGTATAGCTATTTTAATATTAGTATTCTAGTACTTCTAAAAGATATAGATAAAAAGAACTTCTTTAAATATAAAGAAGTCTTAAGTTTATAGGAATTTTATACTTTTTTTAGTAATACTTACTTAAGAGAATATCTTAAGAGTACTTTCTAGGAATTTATAAGCTATAGAAAGCTTTAAATATAGTATTTTAAAGTATTAACTTAGTTAAAATAGAATACTAAGAAGCTATATACTAAGTTACTTTATATATAATTAATAAGAAATTAGTTAAATAAAGGAAAAGAAAAATATATATATCTTATATATATTAAAGTTTAGTATTTCTATTAACTTAGTAATCTTTTTTATTTTAAACTTACTAAAAGAGATTATTTTAATAGTTATTCTACTTATTACTTAGTTATTAATAGTAGTATTAATATTATATATTCTAATATCTAACTAACTAATACTAATATCTAAAAAGTAGAAGTTAAAGCTAGTATATTAAAATATATAAGATTAGTTAGTAGTAAGTAAGAATAATAAAAAGTACTAAAAATAAAAATAATTTTAGTAAAAGATAAGTAGATAGCTAGCTAGGTTTACTTAAAATAACTTATATCTTAGAACTTAAGATAAAAGTAATAAAGCTTTAAGCTTTCTATATTAGAGTTATAAGTATAAGAGATATAGATATTAATATTAATAGATAGAGTTTATATATCTCTATATTAAACTAAAATAAGTATATATTTTTATTTATTTTAAATTCTAATTAGAAATATTTTATAGATAGATATAAAGTATTCTTATTATTTCTTATAAATAAGAACTTTAAAAAGCTTAAAAGCTTCTTTTTATTTATCTTTAGTTATTAAACTTATCTTAAGATCTTTATTAATATCTTCTTTTACTTATAACTTAAAGCTATTTAAAATATTTAATTCCTCTAGTATAATATAGCTTAAACTTTAGTTATATTATTAATATAGTGCTAAGCTTTAATACTATAAAGATTTTAAGAATAGCTTTTAGTAGCTTTCTATTTCTAACTAGTACTAGAGCTAATAAAGTAACTTAGAGGTTAGCTTTTATTCTACTTTATATTTATTTCTTTTATTATTTTACTTTTTTCTCTTATTATTAAATTTTATTATACTAGTAATATTATACTACTAATATTCCTAAGAATAACTATAATAATAAAAAAAGAGAAATAAATAACTTTTAAAGAAATAACTTAAGATATATAAAAAATAAAAACCTAGATAAGTAGTAAAATGAAATTTATAGAAGAAATAGAAATATAAAAGAGGATAGAAAGAAAATTAAGAGAAAGGAAAAGAGGAATAAGAGAGGTAATAGAGATATATAAAAGAATATAAATAAACTAAAAGAAGAAGTAAGTATTTTAATATATATTAATAAAATAAATATATATATAGAGAATAGAAGTAAAGGTAATATACTTATAGAGAATATATCTATATAGAATATATCTATAAGAAATATAAGTTAAGGAAATATAAGTAAAAGAAATAGAAATAAAGAGATTATAAATAAAGAAAATATAAATAAAAGAAATATAAATAAAGAATACTAAAAAAGAAATTATAAATATAGAAAATTTAAATAGAAGAAATATAAATAAATAAGATATATATAAAGAGAATATAAGTAAAAGAATTACTATTTAAAAAGTTTTAAATAGAGAAATTTAAAGTAAAGAAATTTTAAATAGAGAAATTAGGAATAAAGAAATATTAAACTAAGATATTTTAAGTAACTAAAACTAATATAAAGAAAATAGTTATAAAGAAATTCTATATAAAGTAATATTTAGAGAACTAGTATTAAAAAAGTATAAAAAGTAGATATATTTATAAAGCTATATATTTTTAAAATATATAGATAAAAGATATATAAATAGCTATATTATAATAATTATATTATAATAGCTATATATAATAATTATATTATAATAATTATATTATAATAATTACTTTATAATAATTATATTATAATAATTACTTTATAATAATAAAAGTAAGTATATATTCTCTTAGACTTTTTATTTAATTTTAGCTTAAGAAATTAAAACTAAAATATAATAATATTATTAAACTTATATTTATTACTTCTTACTTCTCTAAGTAGATATCTCTTTATACTTCTTATTCTATTTTTATAGAATATAATAATATTATTAAATTTATATTTATTATTTTTTACTTCTCTAAGTAGATATCTTTTTATACTTCTTATTTTATTTTATAGTAAGAATTTAAACTAAAAGATATAAAATATTATTTTATTATTAAATTATTACTATTCTCTTAAGTATAATTTTACTTAATTTAGTATTTTAAGCTAAATAGGAATTAGAGCTAGTTTTAATTAATAGATATATTAGATTATATTAATAACTTCTATATTAGTTATTAATATTTTATTTATATTTTTCTATATTTTAGTAGGACTTAAAAATTTAATTTAGTTCTTATTAATACTTATTATAATATTACTAATAATATCCTAGACTTACTTTTTTATTAGTTTATAAAAAGAGAATTAGTAGCTATATATATAGTTTATTAAGAGATAACTTTTAAAAACCTAAATATATCATATTCTTAAGTTCTACTAACTTAAATAATTTTATTAGACTTACTTATATAAGAAATCTCCTTAATATTACTTACTACTTCTATTTCTATATATTACTTACTTTCTAAAAAACTCTCTTTTTCTTTTTTATAAATTTTAGAGAGGAGAACTTCTAAAAAACTAATATAAAGAATATTTCTTTAAGTATAAAGAAGTTTTAAGCTTAAGGAAATCTTTTTTCTACTTTTATAATATTAGTTTCTCTAAAAATCTTTTCTATTTCTTTAGGGAACTAGTAAAAATATAATAGCTTTAGCTAAAATAAGTTTAAAGTTATAAGCTATACTATATAGAATTATTAATATCTAATAAAAGTAGTTTATAAAAGAATTAGTAAGAACTTCTTAGTAATATTTAGAAAAACTTATATATTTAATAACTTTAGAAATAACTTTTATTTTATTTTAAAGTTATTTACTTTTTATTTCTTATTTATATCTATTTTTATTTTTAAAGTTTAAATTAATTATAATCTTAACTAAGAGATCTTAATTAAACTTAGTTAGTTTATATAGAAGAATATCTTTTAATTTAAATTATAATTATTTTTAAAGATATCTTAAGCTTAAATATAGTATTAATAAGTTCTCTATACTTAGATATTAGATATAAATAAGCTAATTAAAGAATTAAAAGAGTAATAACTAAGCTTCTATAGTATTTACTAAGGATTATTTAAGGATAGCTATATTATAAGTCTAAGTTTTAAAATAAGTTATCTATATCTTTTTAGTATATTTTTTACTATATTAGTAGCTAAATATATAGGTAGTAATAGTATAATTAGAATAAATAAAATAAAATAAAGATAAAATTAGAATAAGTAATATTTTCTATTTATTCTAGATTTTTATTAGTAAATTTCTAAACTTTTTAAAAATATAACTTATATATTCTAGTATATTTATATTTTTATTTCTTTAATTATAGCGTTTTACTATACTTTATTTAGAGAATTCTAATCTAGATACTTTTAGATTATAATTTTCTTTATATATATTATTCTAGTATTTAGCTACTACTTTAGCTAGTAAAACTTAGCCTTAATATTAGTTATATTATTAATATACTTCTATACTTTTATAGTATAAAGATTAGTAGAATAATCTTCTATAGCTTTCTACTTCTCTTTTATACTAAAGCTAATAAAGTAACCTATAGAAATAATTATTATAATAATACTATAGATTATTATAATAACTTTATAGGTATAAACTATAAATATATAGTAGTAGAGATATTTATAAGTATACTTTAGTAAATAGATTAGAGAGATTTAGTATAAATAATTTAAAATATTAAAAATTATACTTATAATAGTTTTATTTTATTAGTTATAAGAAATAAAATTAATTCTATGAAGGTAGATTTAAAATTTCTATAATATAGCTATATAGACTACTTATATAAGTTATATAATTATTTTAAAGTAAGGGTTACTATTATTATAGTAACTAAGATATATTATACCTACTAAATCCTAGATATAATATAGTTAGTATATATAACTTTTCTTTTTAAATCTACTAACTAACTAGAGTTATTTTTCTTCTCTCTATAAATATATTACTATTATAACTTTATATAATTTATTCTTCTATCTATATAAATATTTTTATTTTTTCTTAAAAGCTAATTTCTTATAGATATAAACCTATAATACTTACTTACTAAAGTAGTAGTAGTATAAGTACTACTAGAAATATACCTAAGTAGACTACTTATAAAACTACTTATAAAACTATTTTAAGACTGCTAATAAGACTACTAATAAGACTACTCCTAAAACTACTTATAAGACTATTATAAAGAAGCTAGCTTATATAGTTAGATAGTAAGTACTAGCTTATTAGTATAAGCTTAGATATAAGTTAGATTATTATAATTCCTAAAAATTATTATAATACTAATATTTTAAAGATTATATGTTTTAAGAAATCTACTATATCTAAGCTTTATATAGACCTTTAATTCTAAAAATACTTTTTAAGAATCTTATTAAAGAGATTATACTAGAAAATATTTAGCTTTACTTTATTATATCTATTTATATTTAAGCTTCTACTTTTAAAATATTATAAGAGAGTTCTAAAGCTTTTTTTATTTCTATATTTAATAGTATATTTTTATTTTCTTTTTAAAATTCTTTACTAATATTTTTTAGTATATATATAGGTAGCTATTTATATTTATTAAGTTATTATTAATAGTAACATGGTTGATAAGCGAAGCGATCAGACAAGCGAAGCGATCACCCAACCCCAACCACAGCATATTTCTAACTCGTACATAACACCTACAGAATCAATTAAGTTCAAACTACTCAGAAACCTCTTCATTAGATGTTTCTTCAATAAACTGACATGTTCGCGCATTATGACTAGTGTTCCCACAGACACCACATCGCTGTTGACCTGTTTCCGTCCTCGGCTGACAGCTACTACTCCAGCGCGTTTCCTCTTCAATCTGAGCTGTTGCCTCTCTCTGCGACTGAAGGTCCTCAGCCTCAGCTATAGTAAGACTTCCTCCTTGTCTGAGATATATTTTCTTAGCCCTTCTATATCAGCTAAGTAGGTTATTCTCTTTCTGAAGGATCTGGACCTCAGACCTTAGTAAGGTAATCTGGTGCATAAATCCTTGCGCTCCCTTTGATAGATGCTCTACAGCTTTAATAATTAAAGTTGGGGAGCTATTCTGATGGCGAGAGATCTTCTTTTTGATGAGTTCAGACTGAGAAGATGCCTCAGTTAGGTTGTTTGGCGTCTGAGAAGTCCACGCGGGGGGTGTTGTTGGAAGGGATCCTGGAGGCGTTGGAGTGTGTAACTTGATATCAAGCTTTGAAAGCATACTTTCAGCATTTAGAGGGATAAGCCTAGCCTCTCTGAAACCTCCCTGGATGTTTTTAACTGTGAGGGCTTGTGTAAATGCCTTGCGAAACGCAGGGAAGAAGTCTTCCTTTATAATATGTATATTACTCTGGCGTATCTTATCCTTAATTTGTCGATTATAAGCCTTCTTTAGTAGCCTAAAACACTTAATATCTAAGGGCTGAAGCAGATAAGATGAATAGGCTGGTATATAGAGTGTGATGATATTGTTTTCCTTATAATATATCTCAAAGTTAGCAGCATAGTGACTTTTATGCCTATTAACAACGAGGAGGTAATAACTGCTACTTGCATGCGGTTTTGTATGCCGATCAAAGTGCTGGAGCTAATCTAGGCCTCTTTTGTTTGTTGTCTATCTGTTTTCAGATGTTGTGATAACCTAGTTGCATGGGAGACTGGTTTCTGTATACTATGTGGAGAGGTGATATTAGCTTGTAATAATAATATACGGCGGAACGCTATAGCCTGACGAGTTGATAGCCTGAATGACTGTAACCTATTAACAGTCACCAGGCTGCATCATTTTCATGTTTGAACGCTTTTTGGAACTTGTGACGACTATCCTGGATGTAATCTGGCCTATTATAAACCTAGTCTTATCGAAATTATAGATATCAGAGTCCACAATGCTGTATTTCGCGATTATATTCGCCACAAGACAAAACCATGCATTTATCACGTCTAGATCTTCGCATTAGGCCCTCTTATAGTCATACTTGCGAAAAAAGCGCGTCCGGAGCTGCAGTTGTCGCTTAATGAAGTTCGAAGCCCAGCGCTTCCCAACTGGGGGCGCGTCGCAGTCGGCAAGCAGTCGATTGGCCATATCTTCCACACTACTAATGCGAGGAGGAAACGATTGGGAATCCAGGTCGAGGATATACTTAACTAGCTTCTCCTCTTCAAGCTCTGTTAGTTTGCGTGAGTTAGGTATAGTATCACGTTGTGATAGCTTTCCCTTCATTCGGTCGCGTAGCGTTGAGTAAGGCACTGAGTAGATCTGGGATGCAGCTCTTAAGCTAAGATTATTGCTTCGTTTGATTGCTTGGGTAGCTAAGTTCAATTAAGCTTCTTTATTTGCTGATGATATGGTTATGTGTAGCGTAATGTAAATGTAAAGGTAGGAGATAGGTATGTTGCGGTCGGGTGATCGCTTCGCTTGTCTAATTGCTTTGCTTATCAACCACGTTAAAGATCTTACTTTAATTAAGAAGATTTATATAATATCTTAAAGAATAGGAATATTATAGTTAAGTAATATATAAGTAAGTATTTTATTTTATTTCTATTTTATTATTTTATTTTATTTATATTATTTTAGAATATATTATATATATTAATTAGTAATAGAAAGCTATTAGTTATATTTAGTTTTAAAACTATTTATATTAAACTTTAAAACTAAAATTAACTATTTAATATAAGTTTAAGAATAATAAAGCTATTCTTAAAACTAAGAAAAATATTACTATTAAGAAGATTTCTATAAAATAAAAAAAGTTTATAAAACAAAGTATATTTAAAGTAAAGAAGAAAGCTAGAGTTAACTAAAAAAATATTATTTCTATTTTAAGTAATAATAAATTAGATAATATATCTAAGACTACTATATTAGAGTATTCTAGCTAGTTTTAATTACTATCTCTTAATACTTATTAGGATACTTAGAATAGCTTTAATAATATTAATACTATTTTTCTCTCTAAAATAGCTATAAATAGAAATACTTCTCTTTAGACTAAAAGTAATATTAATATTTTAGAGAGAACTAAAAACTAAAAGAATAAAGTTTAAAAAAATACAGCTTAAAGGAATAAAGCTTAAAAGAATAAAACTTAGGAAAATAAAGCTTAATATAATAAAAACTAAAGGAATAAAGCTTAAAGTAATAAAAACTAAATAATAAAGATTAAAAGAATAAAAAGCTAAGTAATAGAAATAAGAAGAATACTAGCTTTTATAATAGGATTTAAGTATTCTTTAGTAGAAGTTATAGTTTATAGAAATTCTTTAGTAGTAGTAATATAAATAGAAATATAGAAAATAGTTTTATAGCTAAAGAACTTTCTATTAAAAGAAATAGTAGTAATATTTCTAGTATTAAATAAGAAGATTCTTTTAAAATAATATAAAAGAATAGTAGTAAATATAAAAAACTATTAAATAAATAGCTAGAAAGTATAAATTTAAAGTTAAAATCCCTAAAATTAAATAATATAAATAAGAAATAATAGTTTTAAAACTATAAAATATAAAATAGCTTTAGAACTATAAAGTATAAAATAGCTTAGTTAGATTAAAAGTTTAAAGAATTTAGTAATAAGAATATAAAACTAAATAGTAGACTATATATAATATATTTTAAAAGCTAAAATAAAATTTTATATAAAATTATTATAATAGTTATTATAATATATAGTAACTTTAAGAAGTATAGAGGTTATTTATAACTTTATAAGTATAAATAGAGATTCTATTTATACTTATATTTATATCTACTTATATACTTAGTAAACCTATCTACTTATAGCCTAGGTCTACTTATAACCTAACCTATTTATATAGCTACCTATAGGTATCTATAGTATAGGTAATTTGAAGCCTAGTTATAAATGCTATTAATAAATTTTCATCTTCAGACGAACTGGCTTTTGAACTAGTCAGTACTTTGCAGACGCTTAGCGATAATATTATTACAACCTGTAAACAAGGATAACAGCTGAACAACCTACTCAGGCGTCGGGCGGCTAGAACAGAGCATTTATACTGCAGGAACACAGAAAACAACAGGGACTTGCTTAGAAACAGAAGAACTATAGTATAAGTCATATAATAATAAGATAAGGAACGATTAGTAGGACGTATCAGGAAGCGCTTAGTGATTAGTTAGTAATACTAACTGATTATAATCACCTTATATACCTAGGTAATTACCTGTAACTAGATAAAAGGTACTATTCAGACTTATACATAGTATAACTAGAGCCTAGCTTATAGTCAGACTTCTATAGCTCTTTAGTAATTAACTTTATATTTATCCTCAGGATACTTCCAGTTTACTTTTACTGTAAATACTTATTAAGTCTAAGATTAATTACTTTAGCCTCTAACTACTAATCTATAATATAAGCCTATAACTTATAACCTAGACTATAACCTCTGTATATTATTACTATATATTAATTCCTAGCTTCTATTAATAGACCCTACTATTAGATAGCTGACTATAACACTTTAACTACTCCTGTTTAATAAGTTAACTATTACGACCTACTAATAATATAGATAAAATATCCTCTTATACCTCTGCTAAGTCACTTACCCTAGAAAGCTTTTCTTCCTCTAAATAACTAGTTAGAAACCTAGCTAAAGAACTTAAGAAAGCTTTAATAGCTATAGACTTAGATAACAAAGTTACCTTTGAAAAAGAAACTTATAATAAGCTTTAAGCCTAAGTTAAGAAAGGAGATAATAATATAGCTAAGATATAAACTATATATAATAAAACAGCTAATAAACTCTAAAGCCTCAAAAGTATAATCTAAGAACTTAGTAATAGACCCTAATAATTTCAGAACCTTAAAAACGAAATTATATACCTAGGAAGATAAAGTAATAACCTCTTTATATAAGAACTCTAGAATAAAGTTAATACTCTTCAGGCTACTACTAATATTATTACTACCTCTATAAGAGGATAATAGAAGCTTAAGCTTAATATCTTAGTTATATATAATAAAACCTTAGGAACTTTTAAGAGATTTCTAATCTAAGTTAAAAACTACTAGAACTTCTACTATAAAGACTTTACTAATAAAACTGAAAAGGTGGTATATATAGCTACCTACTTTAGAAAGAGAGCTTTTAAATAGTTTAAACTAATCTAAAAAGAATATCTTAAATATAAAACCTTTAATAAATGCTCTATAGAAACCTATAATATCTATACTAATTTCTAAGGATTTAAGGATATATTTAGATCACTTTTCCAGGACCTTAACAAAAAATAAGAAGCTGAATATAACCTTACTTAGCTTAGACAGACTAAGTCTGCTAAAAACTACTCTGCTAACTTCAGATAACTTAGTATCTAACTTAATCTTACTAAAGAAACTAAGATCTTTATATTCTATTAAAGACTTAAGAATGAAGTTAAAGATAAGATTATTAAGATTAATTAACTAGAAGACTTCTTCTAATATGCTAAACTTACTATTAAGATTAATAACTACCTCTATAAATAATAAAAAGAATAAAGAGATAAATAATAAAATCTAAACTTAGGATATAAGTACTAATAGCAACCTTAAAATAAGTTTAATAACTAGTAGAATAATAACAGACCCTGTAATAACTAGAATAACACTTAATAAAGCATTTCCTATAGATAACACAGCAGACCTATAGATCTCAGTACTACTACTAAAAGCAACAGCAAGAAACTATAGAACTCTAAATATTATAACTGTAAAAAAAAGAGATATATTACTAAAGACTGCAGATAACCTAAGAAACTTAGCTAGAAACCTATACCTAAATAAACTAAATAAGTCAGCATAGCAACTAAAATACCCTATATATCCCTGTTATAAACTAGATACTATAATAATAAATGCTTCACTTATTATAGTAATAAGGAAGCTATAAGATACTAGCCTAGTAACCTAGACTGCAGAAGAACAGGCTATAATATAACTATTCTAGAAATTAAAACTAAGACTCTTATAATAGCTTCCTAAGCTAATAGTAAGCTAGTTAGAAAGACTACTAAACAACTTAATAAAATACTTTATATCTAATAACTTAACACAGTCAACCTTTACCCTATAAATTATAATATAGAAACCTAATAAATAATCTAAGAGTTAGAAGCTTAAGTCTAGTAAGAAATAGACTAGATCTATTAATATAAAGCAAGATAGCAAGTTATATATAATAATAAATAATAGATCTTATACCTTAAAGTAGTATAAACACTTCAGCTATAATAGGTATAAGAGGAACTAGATAATATTATATAGCATCACTAGATTAGTACTCTAATAATACACCTTAAATAATAAAGAAATATATATAGAAACCCTACTAAAATCAAGCAAATTAACTAAGAACTTAAAAAACAAGTTAAAGAAGAATCTAATGAAGAACCTGAATACTAATACAACCTCCTAGAAAAACAGCAACTACTTAGTCTAACTAGTAATTAGAACTTCAGTAAACCTAAGTCTAGATTTAATTTAGATAGGATCTCTTATAATTCTAACTCTCTTACTAACATTATAAATCGAAACATAAGATATTATAACAGACTAATCCTAGGAATAGATAATACTAGTTCTAAAAAAGAATCTGATAATAAAGAAGAGACTCAGCAGCTTATCTAGTACTAGATAATTAATATAAGCTATAATAACTAATAATAGTACTTCTATAGAATACTTACTAATATAAGAGACTAGGACTATACCTTAAAACTTTATATAGAAGATTACTCTATACTTAAGTATAACTACTATAACTACTAAAACTTCTTCTAGCTATAATACTTCTTTAATAAATATAAGGAATATTTTAGAGATAAATATAAGTATTAATTTTACTCTAGAAGATATAATAAGAACTTTATCTAGAATATTTATACTTAAATTATTATAGTTAGATAGATTATAACTATATTTAATAATAATATAATAACTTTCAGCCTAAGCCTATAATACCTTATAAGATATTAATATAACGATATAATGAAATAGGAAGAATACTAAAAAGATAAATGCTTTATATATGCAGTTCAAAAGGCTAAAGCTTATAGACTTCTATAAAAAGGATTAAGCCTCTTAAGGCTTTAATTCTCAGAGAACTATCTTATAAAAGCATAATAAGAAGGGAAATAAATTATTTACTCTAGGTAACTAGAGCAGTTAAAAAACTAGACTTACTTATTAATAAAAGACTAAAACAGGTAATAATAATAAGGTCCATATGTCTAGTATCTCTAGACTAGAAAGTATATCTACAGCTTATAGTTATTATTAATAACATTATAACTATTATATTTATTAATAGCAGAGCTAAAATAAACTTTATATCACTCTAAGCAGTAAATAAATTATAACTACTATAGCAAAGAAAGGAATATATATACTAGCTCAGCAATATAGAAAGAGAATAAGTTTAATATAAAGGAGGAACTATTAAAAACAAGACTACACCCTTTAAAATAAGTTACTTAGATTAAAATAAATAACTCTAATTTAATATTACTAAACTTAGTATATATAATATTATACTAGGAATACTATAGTTTAAGAAGAATAACCTAAGAATAGATTAGAGAACAGACTAACTCTATTAAGATAATAATAATCTAGTCTCTAAGTAGCCTTATAGAACCTAGGCCTTAAACAGATCTACCTACTAAGGAGCAGTAAAACGATATATCTACTACCTTAAGATAAAAGAAGCTATATTATAACTATTAAAGACAGCAGATTCTAAATAAAAGGATAATCCTCTTCTATCTATCCTAGAAGAGTACAGAGTTTATAAGAAACTCTTTATAGCTAAATTAGAAACCAGACTGCCTAAACATATAAATTTCAATTATAAAATCCTTATTAAGGAGGGGAAAGAGCTTAAATTTAATAAAATTTATAGACTTAACCTAATAGAGATAGAAGCTCTTAATAAATACTTTAATAAAAACCTTAAGAAAGGCTATATCAGAGAATTAATATTATTAGCAGGAAGTCTAATCCTATTTATACTAAAAAAGAACAGTAAACTATAACTATATATTAACTACTAAATACTTAACAAAATAATAATTAAAAATTAGTACCTACTACCTTTAATTAATAAACTCTAATAACTACTTTATAGAGCTAACTACTCTATAGCACTAGATCTTAAAAATACTTATAACCTTATTTAAAGAAAGAAAAGAGAAGAATAGAAGACTGCTTTTAGAATATATAAAAAATATTTTAAGTGCCTTGTTATATTTTTCAGTCTTACTAACACTCTAGCTACTTTCTAGAATATAATTAACTAGGTTCTTAGGAAATTTATAGATATCTTTATAGTTATCTACTTTAATAATATCCTTATTTTCTCTATAATAATAGAATAGTATAAGGAGTATATATATCTTATATTCTAAGCCTTCTAAAATACTAAGCTTCTAGTTAAACTAGAGAAAAGCATATTCCACACCTAGGAAGTAGAATACCTTAGATTTATAATCACTTCTAGATATATTAGTATATTAAAAAAGAAAGTCTAAGCTATATAAGAATAGCTAATACTAACTAACCTTAAGGAGGTCTAAGGATTTCTTAGATTTATTAACTTCTACTAAAAATTTATTAGACTCTATAGAAAGATTAATATATCTCTTATAGATCTTAGTTATAAAGACTAACTATTTAAATAGAAAGAAGCCTAGAATATAGCTTTCTAGACTATTAAGAACTATATTACTAGTAAACTAATCCTAATAATCCTGAACCTAGAAGAATAGTTTGAAGTTAAAACAGATATTTCAGACTTTGTCCTCAGAGTATAACTATTCTAGAGAGATTCAGAAACATATTTACATCTCTACGCCTTCTTCTTATATAAACTCTATAGACTAGAACTTAATTATTAGATCTATAATAAGAAACTTATAGTAATTATTAAAGCTTTTAAGGAATAGAGATCTCTATTTTTAGGAACTATCTACTAAATACTTATATATACTAATTATAAGAACCTAGTATATTTCACTACTTCGAAGGAACTTAATAAACGATAAATCAGATAGTTAGAATTCCTCTTAGAATTTAATTTCTAAATTATCTATTAAAAAGGATTAGAAAATAGTAGAGCTAATACTCTTAGCTAATAACTAGACTATAATATCCTAGTACTAAAAGAAACCTAAGTAATTCTTAAATATAATAATAACAGAGACTTTATACTTACTATAAAAGCTTTTATAATAACTAGATAATCTATAGCTAGCCTGCTTAGTAAACTAGATAATAAAACTATTAGAGAATTCTATAGCATACTAGTATATAGTTACTAAGGAATTATAAAAACCTAGAAATAACTATAATAACACTATAGAGAAAAGGTTACTAGAGAATATATTATAATAGTAATTAAGGATTATAAGGTTTGCCTGAAAAGCAAACCAGCTTAATACTAACCTTATAGATTATTATAACCTTTGCTTATACTGCAAACTGCTTAGCACTCTATATCACTTAACTTTATTATTAAACTACTAAAGTCTTAAGAACTTCTTATAGAAGTCTATTATAACAGTATTCTTATTATTATTAACAGACTCACGAAGTATATCTACTTTATTCTATAAAAGGAAGCAAGTAATACTAAAGAATTCGCCTATATATTCCTTAAATATATTATTGCTAACTATAGAACACCTAAGGAAATTATATTAAATAGAGATAAGATCTTTACTTCTAAATTCTAGAAGTTAATTATATTATAACTTAGTATTAAGTAAGTAATATCTACTGCCTTTCACCTACAGACTAACAGACAAATAGAACAAATTAACTAGATCTTTAAAACCTACCTCTATACCTATATTAATTATAACTAAGATAATTAGGTAGTATTACTACTAATAGCCTAATTTGCTTATAACAGCGTAATAAGAGAAAGCACTAAGGAATCTCTTTTCTATCTTAACTATAGATTCAAACTAACTACTTATAGAGAACTATAACCTAGCCTAGTAGTATTAAAAGCTGTTGCTATAATCAGACAAATTAAAGATATCTAAGAGAATATATATAAAGAACTTAAATTTATATAATAAAGAATAATATGCTTCAGTAATAAATAAAGGATTAAAAGACTAACCTTAAAAGAGGGAGATAGTATCTATCTTATATAGCAAAATATTAAAACAAAACAACTAAATAATAAACTAGATTTTAAAAAACTTAGACCTTTTAAAATCCTCTGAAAAGTTTCACTAGTTAACTATAAACTTAATCTACCTAATATAATAAAATGTTTTCTAATATTTTATATCTTGCTACTTAAACTAGTATTATAAAGATTATAAATAAATAACCTTATTATTATAGAAAATAATGAACTAGAGTATAAAGTTAAATAATTATTAACTACCTTAAAGAACTAAAAAGATACTAATACCTTATTAAGTAGAAAGGATATAGTTATAAAGATAATATATAAGAACCAGCTAAAAATATTACTAATATAAAGGATAAACTTATAACTTACTAGTAATAATATTAAGAATAAGAAGTAATACTAGCAGCACTAGTAATACTACCTCTAATAAACACTATTAACTATCTATATATCTAATATCTATATAGATATATCAGACTATCTATAGAAGTAGACAAACTATAATAAGGAAAACTATTTATTTGCCTAGGAACACTAGAAACTAACTAAGATCCCTCTAAGAGAAAGTTTAGAATACTAAGGTTTTAACTACTCAGAATAGTATCTAAGTCTATTATATTAAAACTACTTATAGACTAAACCTTTAATATAGGAGATATTACTAGCTCTTCTTTAGTAACCTTATAATCCTTATAAAATACTATCCTTTTTTATTTCCTTAAATAATCTAACTATACTATAAACTTATCTAACTCAGCCTATATAGTATATAAAGCAGTAGCCTTCTTCTTTAATACCTCCTCCTTAGCTATATTATAAGACTGCCCTAAATAAGTATACTTATTATAAACTTCACTTCCTAGAAGCAGTTTATAATATTTCCCTGATAAATAACAATATAAATAAAGTATATTAATAATAAATTTAAACTTAGCAATATAAAGTATATAATTATAATAATAGAGAGTAGATATAGAATTTAATTTTAATTTCTAAATATAACCTAATATAGTGTTAGTATTATAAGTAAAATAAGAAGTATAATTAACAGATCTCTAACTTAAAACTAATAACTTATTTATATTAGGTCTTAAGAATAAGACCTTTAGAAAAGAGACCTGATATTATAACTTATAAATAAGAATAATAGCTGAATAACCTACTCAGGTGTTAGGTAGCTAGAACAGAGTATTTATACTATAGGAACATAGAAAATAACAGGGACTTACTTAGAAATAGAAGAACTATAATATAAGTCATATAATAATAAGATAAAGAATAATTAGTAAGATATATCAGAAAGCGCTCAGTAATCAGTTAGTAATACTAACTGATTGCAATTACCTTATACACCTAGGTAATCACCTATAACTAGACAAAAGGTATTATTCGGACTTATATATAGTATAACTAGAGCCTAGCTTATAGTCAGACTTCTATAGCTCTTCAGCAATTAACTTTGTATTCATCCTCAGGATACTTTCAGCTTACCTTCACTATAAATACTTATTAAGTCTAAGATTAATCACCTTAGCCTCTGACTACCAATCTACGATATAAGCCTATAACCTATAACCCAGACTACGACCCCCGTGTACTGTTACTACATGTCAATCCCCAGCTTCTGTTAGCAGACCCTACTGTCGGATAGCTGACCGTAACAAATGTCCGCCTTCTACTCACGTCACGCATGTCAACGAATTTCGAAAACTTCTTTAAAGACGCTGCACGTTTGGATATTGCTGCCAAAGAACAAGACGTTAGACTGTATTTGACGACAAAGATTCCCTACCATTCTAGGCTGGCGAAGCACATCCGTGCCGACCCCAAGCTACAAGACGATATCATCAGGAGTATCGCTGAGAGTGCTCAGGGAATGTGAGTGTTATTTATTTTTATTTTGCATCGGCAATGGGGCTGTGATTAAAATCCCTTATCTAGCTTTCTTCTTGCGACGCTGAACTTGGATTTCCTCTCACGAAAGCTCACGCGACGAGATGTTCGCTCTTCCCTGTCAATATTGCCCAAGACGCTCGACGCAACCTACGAGCAAGCACTCGAGAGAATTCGCACTCAGGCAGAGGAAGATGTTGAACTCGCCGAAACAGTCATTCTGTGGATCCTCAGTGCTCGGCGACCTCTGGGTGTTTTCGAGCTACAACATATGTATGGTGTCCACCTCCTCACCCGTGATGAGGATGGAGACGAGGAGTTGATACTTCTTGAGGATGATGACCTGCCACCTGAAGATATTGTCACTGGGGTTTGTGGGAGTTTGATCGTCGTAGACGACACGTCCAAGACAGTCAGGCTGGTCCATTACACGGCTCAAGACTATCTTAGCCGCACGCTCGCAGAACATCTAGATGAGGCGCGACTGCAGCTTACTAGAATAAGCTTGAAGTACCTACAACTTCTCAACTTTCAAGAAGGTCCTCTATTATTAGACAGCGTGATGGCGGAGCGGCTGGCTGAATTCCTATTCCTGGACTACGCGGCAAGGCACTGGGGAGTCGAACTCCAGGGGCTACCAATTGAGAAGACCTGGGGATTTGTGGGTCGCTTCTTGGCAAACGATGTCGCTGTCAGCGTGGCAAGTCAGGTCTGGAGTCTGCCTCGTCACAGGTACGCGTATTGGAGTAACGAATTCCCGAAAGATGTTCCTGCGATGGTCCTTGCGGCTTCGTTTGAGATACCGAATATTTTTGAAAGGCTCGCGAGGCAAGGAAAAGACATAGAAGGCAGTGGCAGTGACAAGGAAACCCCGCTCATCAGGTCAGCTCGCCTCGGGCACGGAAAAAACATCATGGAACTGCTACGGCTCGGTTCTAACGTCGCTGCTGTTGATATGGCGGGCGAAACCGCGATTGAAGTTGCGACTATCAATGGCAAGACATCTTCAGTAAAAGCCCTGATCAATGGGGGTGCCAATGTAAATACCGTTACAGGCACGGAGGGCTGGTCCCTCCTCATTTCGGCGGTTTCGAGGGGCAGTCTAGAGATCGTGAGACTGCTGGTAGAATCAGGAGCTGACCTTACAGTACAGACTACCTGGGAAGAGACGTCTCTGAGCCTGGCAGTGTTAAGCGGACAAGAAGACATCGCGAACCTGCTCATTGACTCAGGAGCTATTCCGCAACTTAATCGCGCTGGAAGAAGGGCGACGCGGCAAGCTTGGAAAAAAGGCCTTGCACGTCTTGTCAGCAGAATGTCATCTTTTAGCGGCGATTACAGGGCAGTGGTGGATGCTGGGATTCCTCGAGAGCCCGTTGCAGCCACACCACAGCTTGCCCAGATTGCCGAACTGGAAGAGGCGCAAACCATTAGTTCTAAAGACTTCGAAACTGATTTCAGTCTCACAGTTGCCCTAGAGGGGTTGTCGTATCAACGAGGCTTCTATCGAAGATACAATCTGCTTGAAAGTCTGGGCCGGGGACACTTCGCAAAAGTATATTCATGCACCAGGAAGGCGACAGGCGTTTGCTACGCAGTGAAGATATGTGCAGTCTCAAAGCACGCTGGTTGGGAAAGCCCGTACGGAGAAATACAGGCCCTCAACACCTTGAGGCATCCTCATATCATGAACCTGGTAGAAGTTCTCGTCTCAGACGCCATGGACGAGCTTTTCTTGGTTTTGGAACTCGCACCGGAGGGTGACCTTTTCATCTTCGTGGTGATAAAGCAGAAGCTCACTGAAGCGGAAACACGGTGTCTGTTTCGTCAACTGTTTTCTGCTCTAAAGCATATCGTGAGTGGACTTACAATTCCACCGCCCATTCAAATTCATAAGTGTTAACGACATTTCTCAGCACGATGAAGGATGGATTCATCGGGACATTAAACCCGAGAATATTCTCATGCAAGGCGTGAATACTATCAAACTTGCCGACTTCAACCTCGCAGTGAACGCTTCAAGTCGGTCAGACCGGATGGTCAGCACACTTTGTGGGACACCAAGCTGTGAGCACTACATATCCCCAATCAGGCCCCGATTGATGACCAATAGTTTCCTAAAGATGTTGCCCCTGAGGTACTTGCGGAAGGTTCTGAAAGGCGATACAGCTATCCTGTCGATATCTGGTCTGCTGGCGTGGTGCTTTACATTTGTCTCTGCGGGTTCCCCCCCTTTGCAGACGAGCGCTATTGCAAAGACTTCCCGTACACCCTAACGCAGCAAATTAAATCAGGGCACTTCGACTATCACTCACCTTATTGGGACTCTATGTCAGATGCAGCACTTGACTTGATAGATTTTATACTGGTAGTTGATCCAGAGAAGAGATTGGTGGCGGAGCAGTGTTTGAGTCACCCCTGGATGCTGGCGCCAGATACACTGGACGATTCTTCTGTTCCTGTTCAACCTTTGCCTTCTTGCGGGAATCTTCGATTTGCCTGTTTTGTGGGCTTCAAGGATGATGTTGAACTGCTTCTCAACGGCGGTGTAGACGTCAACGACGCAGAAGGAAGCCTCGGAACTGCCCTCCAAGCTGCTTCTCTAGGCGGATACATGGATATTGTGCAGCTTCTTCTTACTAGAGGCGCAGATGTCAATGGCCGCGGCGGTGATCACGGAAATGCTCTTGTAGCTGCCTCTTACCGAGGCCACGCGAAGGTTTTACAGCTTCTGCTAGAAATGGGTGCAGATGTCAACGCTCAAGGAGGAACCTTTGGCAACGCTCTTCAGGTGGCTTCTTTCAGAGGTCATTACGATGTTGTCAAGCTCCTTCTTGAAAATGGTGCAGATGTTCATTTGCAAATCGGCTGTCCTTGAAGCGCCCTCCACGCTGCCTCTTTTGGTGGCCACAAGGATGTCGTCCAGATGATTCTTGACAAAACAACAAACTTTCCAACGGATGTCAAATCTCATCAATCTGGCCGAACGGCCCTTTCATTCGCGGCCGAGCGGGGTCATGAGTCTGTTGTCAGGCTTCTGCTTACATGTCCCAACGTGGATGCCTCTTCCGCCGATAACATGAGACGAACTCCAATATTTTACGCGTCAAAAGAAGGCCGAATCAACGTTGTCAAATGCCTCTTAGAAAGGAATCCTGGAACTGTGGACTGTATTGATCACTACGGATCATCCCCCCTATCTGTAGCAGCCAGACGAGGTCATGTTGAGGTGGTGAAGTCTCTTTTGGCTACTGATGCTGTTGACATCGATTTTCGGGACATTTTTGGCCGTACTTCTATATGGTGGGCAAGATCCCAGGGCCAGACAGAAGTTTTGCAGACTCTTCTCGCTCACAGGACTAAACGAGATACGCAGACGGAAACTGATCAGCTGTCTCCGGAGGTCAGTGCGAGATTCTACGATTCGTTATGCCGATTCTGCGATATCTGTACTTTCACCATACCCGAAGGCGATCACTACCACCACTGTTCAGACTGCAACGGTGGGGACTTTGACATTTGCACAGAATGCGTCAAGGCCGGCGGTCATTGTTTGAATACTTTACATCCTCTCACTTCCATCTCACAAGATAGTACTGTCTAAGTAGGATGATAATAGCAGTTTTTTGAAGTGAGCAATCGATCTACAAGAGTATCCTGCTAGCTGCTCGGTGGGCTACTTTGACATGTTTTTAACTCTTCCGTTTCGAGAACGCCCAGAAAAGGTATTATATGGCATTTGCGCCATTCCCCCTGACTGATTGTCAAGGTAACAGAGCGACTCGTCACATTGAAGGGCTGGCTACAGCCGCAGCTTCGGTGGTCTCGGGCATTACTAATGCGTCCGACCTCGTTACAACCACCACCTTCTACCTCTCTACCGTGGTCTTAAGGTCAGCTTTGAAAAGCAGGATCAGACTTAGGACTCAGACCTACGTTACGATGTCTGATCTATAGCTTTAATCCCCAGCCGAGGTTAGCAGATGCTACTGTAGGACAGCTGACTATAACATCAGAACTCACCTTTCTTGTCAGAATTCGATTTCGTATTGGAATCTACCTTCTCGCTGTCAATGTGATATTCCAAGTTGTAGATCTCTGCGTTTAAGATACCTGTGTTCCATTGAAGTATCAGGTAAATGACAGTGTCCCCAGATTCAACTCTGATTCATGCAGTGGGGGCCTTGGCTAAGGTACACTTCTTAAGCTCCCAGCACTGCCGGTCGGCTTCTGAGTCAGGATTTTTCGGGTTCCAAGAACTAACTTATCATATTTCAATTCAGTTTAAACTTTCTCTAATACCGCGTGCTCCGCCTCCAATAAATCCGAATCTATATAAGGTTCATTATGACTCGCAGTTAACTCCAACTAGAACCGCAACTCCGGCGGCTCTATTTGCAATAATAGACAGCTGCAAAATGTATAGACTATTTAAAGCAGTGACTATGTCTCGTCATCTGTGTGGAGGGACCTTATTCACACCCTGCACTTAACACATCACCTCCAGTCGACCACGATACGTCTTCCACAATGCTTTCTCACACTCTTTTTTGCTTTGCCGCTGCTATGGCTGCTATGACCCAGCCTGCCCTAGGGTTGCCCACTGAGCAGCTTGAAGCCCGGCAGACTGTGTGTTCATTCAACGAGAAGACTTGGACAGCTACCATGACTGGGACATGCTCCATTGATGGAGGCCCTGCTATGACTTGTGATCAGAGAACCGATCTCAAGACTCCCGTCGTAAAGCAGAATACGATGATAAGCGCCGCAGGCCTGGGCAACAACCAATTCGAATGCAAAGGATACCAGAACGTAAGTGCAGATGTCGCCCTTGTTTCACGTCGTCGGCTTACATAGCTATTTAGTGGCACTGCTGCTCTGATTAGAGTATGGATAGCGCTCAGCCTGAAGACAAGCTTAGAGATATTGCATCAGAGCCTAGGGGGATAGTCAGTGGTTCTTATAGAGTCCAAAACGCGATTCCTATGATCACTGTTCAGGCTGCAATAATATGGATCTCAACCTATGCATAGAATGTTTCTATACTGGCCGTCGTTGCTCAGAGACGTTACATATACTTGTCTCGAGGATGCGATAGGGTGCTGTTTAGGGACTTAGAAGGGAAGACAGGAGGCACAGACCTGTCCAGGAAGAGAGTTAGTAAATTTCGAGGATATTACCTGATGATTATTGATATTCACTTCTTGGGATTCTCTCGCTACATATATGTACGCTACGAAGCTCTTGTCAATCCCCCTTTTCCGTGAACAGCAAAACCATATCCCAGTAAGAAAGAAATGAAGAATCTTGGACTGCTCACAGAACTCGATACCCATAAACTGACAGTCGTGCCATCCCCCATGACCTTTTGTCAATGTAGCAGGGCGACCCGTCAAATTGAAGGGTTGGCGGCCCAGACTGGTCTGCTGATAAGCCTGCGCCGCTCGGATGCAGATATTGCCAAGCTTTGTGATGCTTATGTACGCTAGAAGAGATCCCAACAATCGGAAGCTCTGGCGGCTTGACGGATTAGGCAGGCGAAAGGCCACAAGCTTGGCTACAGCATAGGGCGGGTGTTGACAGTCTGTCAGAACATGTTTACATAACGGCTGCGGTGCCCCATCCTCACGTTCGGTGTGCGCATTTGTTAATAACTAATCTGCAATTTATTCACAATGCCACGAACCCCGCTCTGCCTATGGGGACTCTTGGCCGTCGCTCAGGCTTTCCCCGCTTCTTACCGATCCGCCGTCGTCAAGCGCTGCGGCGAGGACCTACTGCCCGAGTATGACTTCATCGTTGGCAAGTTCCTCTCCTGACTACCGCCTGCAAGGCCCGAGCTAACATTCGTCAGTTGGTGGAGGAACGGCAGGTTTGACCGTGGCCGACCGCCTCTCGGAGGATCCCAAGAGTGCGTCTTAAGTCAATGTCTGTCGATGTAGTCCTGACCGAACAGAAACTGTGCTGGTAACCGAATATGGACGTGTTGCCGTGGATGACTCCTTCATGCCACCGTTCAACACCCCCGCCGCTGAGTTCCTCTACAACCTGACCAGCGTGCCGCAACGCAACGCTAACAACCGCGTCTTTCCCGTTCCTAACGGTGCTGTGGTCGGCGGCGGTGCTGCTGTCAATGGTCAGATCTTCTTCCGCGGGAGCAAAGAGGATCACGACAACTGGTCTCTCCTGGGTAATCCAGGATGGGACTGGGACAGCATCTTCCCATATTACAAGAAAAGTCACTCTTTCAACCCTCCTCCTCAACATATCCAGGACGAGTATGGCATGACATTTGACCTGTCCGCCTATGGCAACAGAACGCCCATCTACATGAGCATGCCGGGATACCAGTACCCGGGACAGAAATACGAGTGGAAGGCGTGGTCTGAGCGCGATGGCATTGTGGTGCAGAAGGAGCACGGCAATGGTAACGCCTACGGCTTGATCTGGATTCCCTCTTCATGCGACCCCAGCAGGGCCTACAACCGCAGCTTCGGTGGCCTCGGGCATTACCAATACGTTCAACCTCGTCAAAACTATCACCTGCTGCCTCTCCATCGCGGTCTCAAGGTCAACTTTGAAAAGCGGGACCTGGTCCAGAAGGCTGTCAGTGTTCAAGTCAAGCCCCGGTTTGGGGACGGTGCCACCTTCGACATCAAAGCCAAGAGGGAGATCATCCTCTCTGCCTCCGCTACGCGCACGCCCATCATCCTCCAGCTCTCTGGCATTGGCCCGAAGAAGGTCGTAGAGGAGGCCGGCATCAAGTCTCTAATCAATCTTCCTGGCGTCGGATGGAACCTGCAGGACCACTCCCACACTTTCAGTCTGTACAACTTCACCAAGGATGTGTGGCCGACGCCGACTACCATCCATACCAATGCGACTTTCCGTGCCGAAGCCCTTGCCGATTACAAGGCCCACAACACTGGTCCTTTTACCTCGCCAACCATTTCCGGTGGCCTTTTGCTCCCTGCTCGTAGCTTCACTGGCAGCCACTTTGCCAATCTCAGCCTTCAACTCGGTCTCCCCTCGTGGGACCTCAATCCTTCTCAAGCCCTTCTCTCGTGGTTCGGTCAACATCAACCCCAAGGACCCCTTCGGGGACCCAATCTTTGACTACCGCCTGTTGTCCAACCCTATCGACCTAGAGATACACGTTCGCATGCAGCAGTACATTCGCAACCATTTCGCCACCTCCAAGACTCTTTCCGCCCTCGGCCCTGTCGAGCTCGTCCCCGGCAAGGACCGCGCGTCTGACACCGAGGTGAAGAAGTGGCTGGTGGACGAGGAGAACTTGAACGCTTCCAACGGCCATAGCTGTGGTACCGCCGCAATGATGCCCCGTCTCCTCGGCGGTGTTGTCGACTCCAACCTTAAGGTCTACGGCACCAGTCATCTCAGTATCGCTGACACCAGTATCATTCCCCTGCTTGTTGGTGCTCACACTATGAGCACTGCGTACATGATTGGCGAGAAGGCTGCTGATCTTATCAAGTCCAGACACGGATAGAGGCATGGGTATTGAAACTTGTTGGTGCGTACCTGCATAGCTAACCAAGAGTCAAACAAGGCCAAAGCTCAGGTCTGCGAGTGTCTAGAGAAGCTATGTCAATAAGAGGTAGCTCGGGCAGAATTCTTCCCTTTGAAAATTCATCGTTCATTCTGCCAATAAATTCAGCAGACCGGCTTCACTATATGCCGGCTAGTGTGTGCTACATTTTCAAGCATAGCCCCAATGCCGTCGGCAGGATGGCCCAATGCCCATCACTTTGGAGATGGGTCTCGTTGGAAACCAATTGGAATTGCAGTACATTTAACACGTGATATAATCTCAAGGCAGAATTCACATTGACGAATGAAAAGTGAGCATGCTGTCAGTAGTCACGCAGGCGCAGCAATTATACATAATCCCCTCACTTCTCGTCGTGCATTCATTTCCGGGATCCAAGCATTAATCTTAGCGCCGTGTGCTCTGTGGGCGTTTTTCCCAATTGCTCTACAATCAACACGATAATTAGCTTATAACGTGCGCAGCTTCTGCGTCAGACCTTTTCCCGATGTTGCATGCTCAAAGCCTTGTAAGAAGGCAAACAAGCTTACCAAAGTCGGCAACTTGTTCTCCTTCGGCATAGAATGACAGGTTCATAGCTAACTCGTGCTTCTAGACAACGCGACATCGCGGCCGAGGCTTACCTGGACGCAATCCAATACCTTGAAGCCGAATTCAGAGACAACGACCAAGCACTCAAATGGCTTCAAAATGCAACTTCTACGTCACTGGAAGACCTGCTCGAGACGACGCGAAAAGCTGAGAACAAACACCGCCAGGCGTCAAAAAAGAAAGACAGCATTATAAGATGGCTTGAGGGGCTCTCCACTAGGGTGATGTACTAC
This sequence comes from Colletotrichum camelliae, assembly GCA_018853505.1. Lineage (NCBI taxonomy): Eukaryota > Fungi > Ascomycota > Sordariomycetes > Glomerellales > Glomerellaceae > Colletotrichum > Colletotrichum camelliae. The sequence goes on along the minus strand of JAELVL010000002.1, from coordinate 7,619,050 downwards.
GGAAGGGTGTTTGATACTCTTGCCCAGCACCACCCCGAGTACGTTGGATTGGTGTGGGGTGCCATGAAGTTTGTGTTGATGGTTCGAGTTTTGACCAGTCAGAATCTTCTCATTGCCTACATACAACTAACATTTGACAGGGCATCATCAGCCATGGAAACCTGGTTGCACAGTTTTCTCAAGCGCTGTCAACGATATCGGAGGTTTTGCCAAATGTGAAAGTTACCGCCGAGCTGTATCAAACGGAGCAGATGAAGCATGCCATCGCAAGCCTATACGCACACGTCGTGTTGTTTCTCAAGCAAGCCCTAAAGTGGTATAACGTCAGCCCAGCAAGTCGCATCGTCAAATCCCTGTTCAAGCCGTTTGAGCTGAGCTATAAAGAGACCGTCGATCAAATCAAGCGTTGCGCTCAGACTATCAACAACATTGCTGATGTTGCTGCAAAGTCGGAGATACGTGAAGTCAACGTGTACCTCAGGGATCAGACCTCCAAAGTGGAAGATTTGGAGAGACAGCTCCACAACATGCAGGAGGGATTCAACGCTGCGCAGGCAGAGTTGACGAAAATGATGCGTTCGGTTCTGCAGATTGCGAGCCGTAAGATCTACTTTTCTATTCCTTGATATTTCGTTTTAATTCCTAGTACTGACTAGCATTCTAGGAGACACCGCCAAGCTCAGTGCAATTCATGTTGACATTGAAGAAATCAAGCCTCATGTACTAGATATGCACTTCAGCCATATTCTTGGTGCAGTCAAGCCCACACAAACCCCGGAAGAAGCTCTCGCAAAACATCAATCTCTCGTTCGAAGAGCGCGTCCATGGAATAATCGAACTCGAAACATGACAGAAATTCTCCAGAGCGTTGGAAATTGGATTTCGTCACCAACTTCGGCTCTGCTGGTGCTACAAACTCAAGCGCGTGCGCAGACACGGGTTAAGCAGATAGCGACTGACATTATCAGTCATTTGCAACCACAGTCAAAGCAACTCATCTGGTACCTGTCGACTACTACGGGTCAAACAGGCGCCGCTGTACGCACCCCTGACTTAATTCGAAGTCTAGTACACCAGTGCCTGACAATAAAGCCGGATCTTGTCGCGTCTTGCCCAGCCAGCTTGACAGTAGCAAAGTTGAAATCACCACACTCAGATAGTGAGTGGTTGGCGCTCTTACTATCCATCCTGGAACGGCTACCCTCATGTTACATCATTATTGAGGCCGAGGACATTGTCGCAGACCAGGCAGAAGGTAACCGCTTGAAAAGCATTTTGCAACAGCTCGCTCTACATTGCAATATGAATGGCTTGATGATCAAACTACTGCTTGTTAGTTATGATCGTTCTTGGGAAGGACTCGATGACTTTGGCAAGATGCATCAAAAGGTCGTGGAGATAAAGCGAGATGTCACTCCGAGAAAGATGAGACGCTCCGGAAGTGGTTCAATGTTCAGTAAGGTCCGCTGGAGCGGCAGCACACGCCGATGATGTGGTAAGAATCATCCGCACGTAGGCACTCAGGTATATGGTAACGAAACTTGCAACTATTTCGCGGGCAGCTGTACCATCCAGGAGCCAAGACAACTGCAAATATTGAATAGATATGAGATCGGCCAGTAGAACTGAACCAAGCCAGCCACCTTTCCAACCATTTGCATGCTTTGAGCACCACCCTTACCGAAACACTATTACAATAAGACCCAGCAATACGAATTGACGGCAGTTCATTCTCTAAGGTAAACAACGTATTCATTCAAGTCGTGCCTCATTGTATTTGGCGTACTCTCCAGCAGTGTGTCCGTGCGTTTTCTCCACGTACTCTTCGAAGTCGTTCGCAATCCGAATCGTTTGTTCCAGGTGTTCAAATCCCATTGCCTTATTTCGAAACCGAGAGAGTTGGCGTGCAGTTGTTATCGCGTTTCGAATCTGACGTCCATTCAGTTTCTCTCTCGCTAGGATGTTCAGATTGTCTCTCAATTCCTCGATGTTGACCCTTTCACCGTCACCCAATTGCGTACGATCGATATCCTCTGATTGACCAACCCGAAGTTGCTCGCGGGCCAATAGATTGATGAAATTATTCCAAATTTTGATTCTGCCTCTTTCGTCGACAGGCGGGTAGTGCAAGGCAAGTTGCATTCGGGACTTGAAGGCCTCATCAAAGTGGCCAACTGAGCGTTGAGTGTCAGCAGCGATGGCGATCAAGAAGACCAGACTCCCAACCCCGACGAGCGTTTCATTGCATCACGTACCTCGATTTGATGTCAATATCAAAATACCTTTGTAGTACTCCAGCACCCGAAGGAAGACAGAAACGAGTGCGTTCCTCTTGAGATCCATTTTCTGGCGCTCCTCGAGAAACACATCACTCTCGTCCAGCAAAACGACTAAATACGTCAGATCGCCCCAGAATGGTCCGAGAGCCAAAGCTTACCAGCTTCCCAAATGCTACCGATGAATAGGACCGAGTCAAGGTACTTCTCAACCTTTTCTGGGTCTGTTCCAATGTCTCCGCAAGTCACCCGATACAACGGCTTCTCTGCTAGTTCAGCAACACTTTCTGCCGTTAAAGTCTTCCCTGTTCCAGGGCCGCCATGGAGTAAAATGATCACGCCCTTGCCTTTACCTTCTACGACATCGGCGGAGTGATTGGCTGTCATGTGGCCGCGAATCACGGCCTCGATGAGATCTTTCTTCTCCGGTAAAAGCACCAGTTGCTCGAAGGCTTTCTTGTTCCATTCGATGTGGTCAATGTATTTGACCTGAAGCGTCTCTTGCAAACTTGTTAGCTGCTTGTGTTCTGTCATGGCAAACAACAGTCACCTGGCCACTTACTCCATTTTTGTCTTGCATAGCAAAGCCAAGAATCGTTCGCGGTAGTAGCAATAAGAAGCGTTGATCTGGAGGCATATCTTGACACAGAAGGTCGTCACTGAGAGTTTCTGTGTTTTCTTTGGTCTCATTGGACACTTCATCATTCCCGTGAAGGGTATTGAATGTATCCATATCAATCATGTATCTCGAGTTCGACTGATATCTCATAAGTCACAAAGGAGTCTTGAATATGCGGAAGCAACAGTTTTCTTTACTCACCAAGGAGACCTCGAATGACGTCGTCGGTGCATTGTATGCAACGTAGTTCCTCTTCCTGCAAGCCCAGAACATTGTACCCCGTTTCTGTAACTCACCTTCTAAAGTTCCAGTTCGATCCAAACGCAGAGGGAAAACTGGGAGGTCTTCGATTTTGAGAGGCCATGTGTCCTTTGAAGGTCTCTCGATACCCAGAACTTTGTCTTGTCTTTTAAACATTCCATCGAACTCCCAACTGTAGCAATCCAGCCTCAGTGGTATCCCCACCTCTTTGCGCACTTTCAAGCTTCTGTTTGTAACATATCCACGGGGTTGTCCCTCCTCAAAAGTGACGACTACTTCGTTGGGCTTGAACAGCATCCACAAATGGTCCTCTGTTACAAGGCCTTGCGAGAAGAGGTTTTCTGCTTCTTCGAACTTTGTGCTGAATGTGTCTTCGACGTAATCCATCAACTGAACTACATGTTTGCGTTGCTCGACGTCCGAGAGATCATCCGCTGCCGTTCTGATCAAGGATCTTGCATAGTAAAGCTGGACATATGGAGGGAAAAGCCCCTGCTCCCAGTTTGCCAGTGGCTCTGGACAACCGGAAGCAACGGAATCCATGGCCATCCGCAGATGCTTCGAAACTGGAATCCGCTCGGTTGTCGCAATGGCAGTCTCTGTTGTCTTACTTAGAATGTCGAAATACGGCCACAGATCATCGGGTATTTCAGGATCTTGGCATGGTGGCGGTACTCGATCAAACCTGTCCCACACTTCTTTGTGGAATGTTTGACATTCGTAGTCTCGTAGAACAACTATTCCCTCATTCATATCGGGGTCAGAGTATCTATCGAGGTTCTGAAGGCGCATTTGTCCTCGCAAAGAACTGGCCCGGCTGTCTCCTTGGTAAAGACGAGGAGCATCCTGGTAAACCGCAGATCGATCATGGCGCAGATGCCCATTGAGGATTGCTTGGCATCGCACGTGGTGAACAACGAAGGCAGAAGCTAAATTGTCCGACGGCATAATTTGAGCTTCGGTTGCCATCGAAGTATCTAGGCGCAATCGTTTGGCGGGCTGGTAGTCGCGATTCTCGCACGGCTTTTTGAGCATTTGCTCCAAAGGTACAACAGATTCGGGTGGAGTTTGCTGCCGATCTCGCTTCATGATGGTACTGTTGGTGGTGCATAATTCAACATCGCCGAATGTCCCGTCCATGGCTCCAGTTCCATCGAGACCATGAATATCCACTACTCAGTGATGAAGCCATCCAAAAAACACAACATTTCCCGAGAGACATTGTACGGCCTAATAGTGGATGGGCAGCCTGTTCTCGATAACCTAGATGACACGGGTCATGTTGTGATTCGTCCGCAAATTCCTCTAGGGTCATTCGGCGATATGACGTGCATACAGATTCGTGGCTGATTACTGTCCACGGAATATATCTCAGGCTGGACATCAAAAGCCTTTGCATATCCGCCTACAGCGAATGACAACCTTTCGAAACGAAAAGACATTGCACGTGAAACACATAGATGCGTAGGGTGTGGAAGGTATAAGATGGGTACTCTCATATTATGTTTCTTGTTGATACATCCACACAGGAATTATTCACAACACGAAGTATCCATGCTCATGCCCATAAGTATGCCTCAAAGATGTCCGACGAAGTCATATATTTCATTAGACGAATGGGATAAATTGCTCCGTGGAAGTATTCAGAGTCTGGCATTCAGACTATGGAAACATGCCTAAGCTAAGGTCTCGGTAGGCTCTTTCACTTTCACTGGTCCCACACCTTTACAGCTAATGTGACAACACCTGGTGCATTTCAATAAATAAGGTAGCTACCGATTTGCCGGTGGTGTTACTTGCATCATGGTGCAGTACTCGCATCTCCAATGATAACAGCTGGGGCAAGCTTGGTCCGTGGTGGCATTGAGAGGTCCAGTACTGCAGTTCGACTGTACATAAAGATTAGTCTTCTCAAATGGTAATCAAAGACCTTGGAATACGTACGCAATACCAAGCCCAAGTATATGTTACGGAGGGTTTTGAGCTTCCTTTGACCCACTTAGATGGATTTGTTGAGGTTCGAAATGAGCCACCTTGTCCAGCAACCGCGCAGAGCCTGTCCCTCTTCACCGCTGACGTCTTGGTGCAATTCTGGGATACTGTGGAATGGGGTTTCGAAGAGCCGGAGCTTTCCCCACTACCCATCCTTGAGACGTGAATGAGGATATCCCGAGGAGGTGTTGGGCCGTGAGCTCTGTGGGGTCTCTCCTGTCCAGGCCGGAATCAGGGGCTTGTACACTAGCGTTCAATCTCCAGGGATAGATTCATCGCCCGTCACACATCTAAGCTATTAGCTGGACAGGTACGGGGGGTCGACGTAATCGGTAGCGATGGCAAAATAAATAGCTTATGTATACTCCCACCGTTGTGAAAATGAGGGGAATCGCGTTTGCTGCCTAACGGCTTACCTATGAGGGCTGTACACTTTGATATCTTACGTGGAAGATCTGCACCTATTATTGGTCGCAAAGTCGGCAAACCAGCCAATACGCGCATCACCAAGCGAACACAGGCTTGGACTGAGAACGTCATCCGACAGCCTCACAAATATGGGCTCACCTTGTGCAAGAATTCGAACAGATACCGATGGCCAGGGTCGTGAATTGCTTAACTTGCAGGGTGGCAGAGAACAATATGATTCGCTATGTGTGGCGTCCCGCCATCGTTGTCACCTCTTAGAATCATTAGGCAGTCTCGAGTTCAAATGGATCGGATAGCTTGGGGTACTCGGCGTTCGCAAAGCTGACCTGTTCAGCGTCGGCGGGTGAAGTTGAAGTTGGATCGGGCATGTCAAAACGATAAGGATCATGTTTTATTTCCGTGGTGCTGGCTGTTGTAAAATCCTAAGGATAAATGTGAGGCCGCTGTCTTTCGTGATCTTCATGCAGAGGGAATGAATACAAGGCACGAATTCTTCCCTCCGCGATTGATGAAGTCGTATTGACGTTCTTCCAGACATTGAGGTCGACGATAGGGCTCACCTTATGTCAGCCAGCGTAGATGGATCAATAAGGGTCGGATCGCGGGTGCCCCTGTCGCTACGGCGACTGGGGTCTCGCATGGAGGTTCCAGAACGAGTGAAAACAACTCGGGACGATATCACAGCTTATCGGTGGACATCCGACACGGGTGACACGGGGGACCCGGGAAAGGTTGGTCGCGATGCGCTAATCTTGGAGCAAGATTTGGAGGTGCAGACGGGGGGCATCTTGGCAGGCATTGGACGACGCCTCGGGGGGTTCTTGGGGTGTCTCATGACTGACAACGGGGATCGCTTGCTGACAGGTAGAGGTGGCGGAACGTTGCGACGGACGTTGGGATGACTGGGTGATGACAGCTAGAGTTCATCACGGCCGTTAAGGAGATGCGGAGGGGGAGCGAATACGCTGCAATACGAGGCGACAGATCATCATAAATGTTGTAAAAAGAGGGCAGCCAATCCGGTGAGGTTGAATGCAAATGAGCAGTCACACACCTTTGAAAATTAGGTGCACGGCATCCTTCCTTCCTAGCTGCGTCCGGTCTCCGGGCGGAATGCGAGAGGAAGGAGCGAAAAGTCAGCAATGGGGACTGTTGGCTCCTTCATCCCGCCACTGGTCGCGTTGTCTCAGGCGGAAGGGGCGCCGGTGACGTAGCTACCGGAGGTGGTCCTGGGAAAGTGCGTGGGACGGGCTTGCAGCTGGCGGGGACGGATTAGGTAATTGCCTCCTGCTAGCCAGTGCCGGTCTCACCTTCCCGCCTGAATCTCTGTCTCTGGCGCAGAAACAGTGGAGGGAAGGAAGGGGGCCGAAAGCGAGAGGAAGGCGGTGACCACTTTCCCATTTGGAGAGAGGCACCGTTCCACAATGTCACCGTCACCGGCCGTCCACTGACTGACTGGCAGTGTGCCTGCCAAATCAAAGAAAAAAGGCAAAAAGGAAAAAAGAAAGAGGACACAGCAGTTGGCAGGAACCCCTCTCCGGTTGACGGGTCGCTGCTTCCCCCTCCAAAATGCCCGCTCGTCCCCTGCCATTTTTCCAGAAATCCTGCCCATGACCCTTTTTTTCCGCATGCACCGGATCCACTTGTCGTCCTGGTCTTTCCGATTCCCGACTCTGTGACCTGCAACGTCGTCGTCGTCGGCTCATGGAAGGCCCCGGACAATTTGCATCGTCGCCTCGCTAGTTCTTCGCCCGACGAATCATCGTGACCGGAACAGAATTGAAGGCTCCAGCCCGTCTGCCACCGAATTCCTGCATCGAACATCGAGCATTCGATACCGTTACTACGGCGTAGACACGACCTGCTTGTTCCCGGTCACCGACAGCGACACTACACTGCAGAGTACTCCGTCCTGCGTATCCGTACACCCACACCGACAATAACGCCCACCTTTTGAGCCCTGACCGTGACAGTGAGACAGGCGACAGCGACTCACCTTGCTTCAGAGTCGGTGGCTGCATGCACCGCGACCCGACGGTGGAATTAAGGAATTCGCACCCCCGTCATGGTGATGCCACATGTCGCTACGGATCCATGTCTTTTTTCCCTCCCATCGCCTGAACGAGTCCCCCGCGACCGTACGACCTATTTGGCACTCTGACAATTGCTACGCTGCTGGACCGCCATCTGCAACTGCTGCCCTGCACACATACCCAACGCTACCCTCCTTGCCTGCTGCAAACCAACCACAAACACCACACCACCAACGACCGACGCAACAACGCCTCCCAGACCGACTGTCACTGCAATTATTCCTGCACATTCACCTTGCAGTAAGGCTTCATTGATACTCGACCTTGACCCGTAACCCGACCGCCTTCACCGACTCTTTTTTTTCCGGTTCTTCGTTCTCCCGATCGTAACCCGAAGCCGCCCCAGATCTCCTCTCTCGATAACCCGCCTTCAATCTTCAACTGCCCGACAGGAGACAAATCTACCACCAAACCTCCTTCGAAGGCGCCCGCTGCACGACGACAGTCACATCTGCCGTCGACGTTCCGAGCCGATCTTGCAAAACCGCCGCCGAAACGGCCAACCTTCGTCATTTTCTTGCCCGACTGTCGCTCCAGCATGCTGCCATGGACCCTCCCGACCCCCTGCCGCTCCGGATAACGAGTAGCGCCTCCTCGTCCTCCTCTCTCCATTTCAAGCCACGCGACCGCAAACTTCACCTTTTGGTCGCCGCCACCGGCCCGCGCGACATATCATGGGCTCAACCCCTCGTCGTGCGGCTCTCCAAGAGCTCCGCCATCGAGATGCGCGCCATCGTCGACGATACCGTCCCGCGATTGAGCCAGACCGTCATTACCATGCAGAACCGATCCATGTGTCCTCCTCTGCCTCCAGTGCGCGCTGCCGACACCGACGCCGACGATATAGAGTTTTACCGTCAGCAAGCCTTCGAACTTGTCGAGTGGGCTGACCTCATGGTTTTGGCCCCGATCGACGCGGATAACATTTCCAAGATGATGGCGGGCATTGCCGATACGTTCCTTCTTGAGGTACTGAGGGGGTGGGATACTGCCAAGAAAATACTGCTAGTCCCCGGCATGAGCACACATATGTGGGAGAACCCCGTCACAAAACGGCAGCTCAACAAGATCAACAGCAAGTGGTCCTGGATACGCGCCATGACCCCGATTCTGTGGCACTACGACGGATCGCCGAAGAACCCGAAGCGGATCGTCAACTGGAATGGGTTCAATGATGTTTTGGGAATTATCAAGAACCAAGCTGACCTGCTCGGCCTGGGTCGGGACGTCGACGTCGTCACCCACCTCGGGTACTTCGCGACTGGAGATCCGCGGGTGTACTCGAACTTGCCTCCCGAAATTTGGACTATTATTCTAGATTATGCTGGCGATTGGGAACTCGCGCAGGCTTTGGGAATCTTCACTAACCTCCCAATGCCGCATCCCTGGACATTGCAGCCGAAGGATTCCAGCGATGCGATCAAGGTCTACGAGCACGAGCTAGAGTGGCTTGTCCTGACCTGCGACACGACGGCCATCTGCAAGAAGCTCCTCCAATCGCCACCGACGCTGCATGACTTGCCTGCCCTCGTCGTTGGGCTTCTCATCAAATTTTCACTTATCGACGTGCTCAAATGGATGGAGGCCAACCGCCCCGATCTCTTCAAGCACGCCTTCGATGGCAAAGTTCTCCCCACCAAGGCGTCGGCGTATTTTGGTCGCCCCGATGTCCTGGATTATTGGAAGGAGAGCAAATACTTTAGAGGCAAGCACCAGCAGTCATACGACGCCGAGGCTGTCGACGGTGCTTCGAAGATGGGTTTTATCCAAGTCCTCGACTGGTGGTGGCGGCATTCCGGTTTGACTCTGCGCTTCACAGAAGCTGCCTTGGAGCAAGCCAGCGGAAAGGGACATCTGCTGGTCCTTGAATGGTGGAGGGATGCTGCAGCACAGGACGAAAGAATCGTCCTGCGTCCCGGCAAAGCTCTGCTGTGGGCTGCTCAGCATGGCCAGGTTGATGTTATCAAATGGTGGATGGCTTCTGGCATTCCCATCGCCCACGGTGACGGTGTAGCAAAGATTGCTTCACGATGGGGCCAGGTCGGCGTCCTCGAGCTTTGGCGCAAGCTCAAGGGTGACGACAAACTCACATTCGACGGCGAGGTCCTCGTGCAGCCGACGATCCACCAGCACATCGGCGTGCTGGAGTGGTGGCGCAAGTTTGCATACGGAGAACTGGACGGCATGGAAGGAAGGAAACAACGTGTCGAATACCGAACGTGCGATATCGAGGAAGCTTTGGAGGACAGCATCGGCGACCAGGAGCCTGTGCGCAAGTGGTGGGCCAGCAACGGGCTCAACCTCGAACTCCGCAATGTCGAATGGATGCGGGCCAGGTGTTTGTAAGACTATTCTCTTTTTCGGGACACATTCACAGGCGCAGGCGGCATTGCTTTTGGTAGCACTGACACGGCGCCCTTGCATTGAAACCGGCACACAAAAAAGTTTGGCGTTCCGGATCAAAGGCTGGATATCTGGCGTTGGCAGCATGCGTGATGAACGTGAGGGTATTACATTCTTATTATAAATTGATTGGTCTTTTGTCGAATCATGGCGTCTCGTTACACGTGTCTCCAGAAGTGAAGTCCTTTTCTATCATTCTCAGATAACCAGGGGCACAGCAGCCAGCAGTCCAGCAATCAACATGGCGCCATCGACACCCATCGCAGCCGCACCGGCTGTATTGCCACCACCCGTTGTCGCTGCCGTCGGGGCAGCATTCGTAAGTGTCGCCCTGGTGCTGGTGCTGGTGGTCCTAGTTGACGTGGACGTGGTGCTCGTATCATCTTCACCACCACCCAGGGCCGTCGTGCTCGGGGAATCATCAAACGTAGTCGTAGCCGAGCGAATCCGCGTCGTCGCAATCAACGCCGTCGAAGTAGTACTATCATCACCACCGCCGCCGCCGCCACCTCCACCTCCACCACCCGGACCGCCGCACTTCTTGTTGCCCGCGCAGGTCTGCCCCGAGAAGCAGTAGTACGTATTGCAGCACGTCTGGCCGGACGGCATACATCCCGCTCCGCACACCGTCTGTCCCGCCGCACACTGGCTTCCTCCACCTCCTCCACCGCCGCCGGCGCCGCCGCCAGATCCCTTGCTACACTTCTTATCACCCGCGCAGGTCTCCCCGGCATCGCAGAAGTACGTGCTACAACACACCTGGCCCGTCGGCATGCACCCGCTCCCGCACGCCGTCTGCCCGCTCGCACACTGCCCCCCGCCCCCACCGCCGCCGCTACCTTTCGAGCAGAACCCGTCGGAGGTACACGTCTCCCCGGCGTCGCAGTACCCGCCGTCGGAGCAGCACACCGTGCCCGAGGGGATGCAGAAGCCGTTGCAGAGGACTTTACCCGTAGAACAGCCCGACGGGGCGCCGGAGCAGGTCTTGCCGATGGGGCAGCAGCCGCCGGAGACGCAGACCTTGGTGGACTCGCAGTAGCCGCCCGTGCCGGTGTTGCAGCAGGTGCCGAGGGTGGGGATGCATTTGCCGTCGCAGGGTTTGTAGCCGATGTCGCAGGTGGAGGAGGAGGCGGCGGAGTTTGTGACGGCGCCGAGGGTGATGGCGGAGGAGCCGATGCCGCCTGGGAGGAGGAACGGGTTGGACGGGGAGGAGGAGGATTGGGAGCCGAGGTAGGGGGAGGAGGAGTCGGCGCGGGCGAGGGCGAGGCCCGTTGCTAGGAGGAGGAGTTTGGGGAGCATTGTGGGTGGTAGTTGTGGTGTTGGTGATGGTGAGGCGTTAGGAGGGGGTATCACGGGTGGGAAGGGGAGGAGGTATATATATCTAATGCTGAAAGACTTTCAACTACCGTATTCACCAACGATGCCAAACTGGAAGCTTTGAACGGAAAGATAGATACCCCTGTGCCCCCCTTGCGTTGGAAAATCAGCCTACATGGGCCGGGGGGAAGTTGACGGGAGATTTCTGTGTGACCCCGGACGACGCTAGGAAACGCCATGAGGCGCGAGGTGATGGACGAGCTGGCTTCCTTTCACGTTCGCGGGTGCGGTGATCAGGCTGTCCTGTCGGGGGGGTGATGGTCGGGCTGAGAGGCTAGGGATGCAGGGTGTTTGCCACATTGTAGCTTGTTTTCACGAGGTTTGTTTGACGTGATGCGGTGTTGGTTCCTCTCCTTTGCCTGAGCTGGATTGCCGGGGAGTAGTCTCCGTATGTGCGGTGGCCGGGATGCAGATTGGGCGGAGGAGTGTAAGCACTGCATATCCTGCTCTTTCCCACGTTCAATCAGCAGACATCACGGCACTTCTTCGAGGCAGAAAACATTCAAAAACTAAAGCCTAGAAAGCCCCGCCAAGAAATAGCAGCCAGTCTACCCCAGCAACAGACCTCAGCTCAATCAACCCGTTGCAAGCAGGCTGTCTTCTTGCCTGCTTTCTATTCCTCCCAGCCAAGCCGGGCGATTTAAGCGACCTGACAGCCTTCATTTTATTATGCTTATCTTGGCCCGGACGAACATTAGCCCCGCATGCTTATTTTGCATTCATCTGTAGTGAAGAGAGGCGTTTTTTGGAGGAGGGGAAGTGATGGACGCCCCTAACGGCGACGGCGCTGTGCGGCTGAGGGCGGCGGGCGAATTGGACGGCGGCACGGAGATGAGAGGCGCTCGTTAGCGTTGTTTTGATGGGCGGCTTGAACCCTGGTCAACTTCGCGGGTTGAGGGGAGCATTGCGGCTGAGCTGTTGTTTTGGGTCGGTGATTCGATGCGGTAAGGCGATGTGTGGGAATGGGGAGTTAAGCTTGATTTGACGGGGAGGATGATCGTCGGGGATGGGTGGTGCATGTTGATCGAGGAGGGGGTGTGTTGGCACGGCTGGGATTGGGAGTTGGTAAGGCGGGATTTGAGTCGTGCCGTCTGCGAGGTTTGATTTTGATAGACGGTGATGGATGGCTGGGCGTTTTTCGTGCTGGTGTAAGGCTGATTTTGTGTTGTGGGATAGGGCGTGGTGTCTCAGATCTTGGGGTTGCGGTGGGAGACACGAGGTTTGTTTGCGCAGGGGTTGAGATGGGCGGAGATGTAGTACACACTGGCGTCTTTGAGGAGAGTCACCCCAATCCGATGCCCAGCCAGAGTAGAAGAGTTGTGTCTTTACACTCTGTGATGAGTTATTCCGGGGAAGCAAAAGGCAGGGGCCGGTGTAAGACGGCGTCCCACTTTTCACTCCGGCCGGGCCCCAATGGCGAGGCCCGGCCCCACAACACAAATTTTGCAGAAGCAGATCAGAGAGGGAAGATCGCGAACCCGAACAAAGCCAAACACAGCACCTCCTCCAGCACCTCCTCCAGGGCAGAAGCGCAAAAAGAAACTCGACGTTGGCCTGATTCGAACAGACGCTCCCGAAGGAACAAGATTTCTAGTCTTGCGCATTAGACCACTCTGCCACAACGCCTCAATCTAATGAGCCCGCTTTCAGGCGGGGATGTTAAAAGCAGCGGTGAGCTAGCTCATGTTGTGTGTCCGGACCCTCCACGATGCGGATCCTGCTGAATGGGGACAACGGCACATCCTTTATGGTTGTTATATTCTCACAAGCTACTTGCTGTATACGTCAAGGCGTCAGAGATTATAATTCACAGGAGTGTGCTACTTGGGTAGATAGCAAGAATAGAACAACAGTAATAAAATTATTACCTCATAGGTAGTGGTTCGCCCGAATAGCACAACTCGTCCATAAATTCTGTGGGGTTGGAATAGCTCTGAAGCGGTGCGTGGCATTCATTCATCCAGAGACTAACCATAGAACAGACCAGAATTTTTAATTTCGTGACGAATCAAGTCACTCCCTTTGCTTCAACATTGTCAAGCTTTCACTCCGACGGAAACCTGAGCGGTTCCTCGTGGATGTAAGAAGGGTGCTTGATAGTTGATTCTGCGGAAGGAGGCACTGCTTCTCCCTCGGCGTCACTCTAATTGAGACTGGCAGGCCCTGGGATGTTGTCTCATCAGACGGAAGGCTCTAATTCGTTCTGCATATAGATGTCCACATAGAAACCCGTGTCAGCCCCATAGTTGCGCGAGGCTGTGGCAATCCCCTCGGCGTGGCATGCCTCACGAGAACGTCCCGTGGAATCGACCTAGACACGGCGATCATCTGAGAAATACGAATCAAAGTATCTGTTCACACATGAAAACCAATCGCTGTCACATCTATGATCATGAGGCTATACTAATCCTGAATGGGTGTCACTCGATGTATTCTAATTTGTCTTCAGGTGCGGGCAACGATACCTGAAGTAGTCTCAACCTGGTCGGGGCCGCATACAATGTATGAGAGATTGTAGCAGATGGCACACTGTCGGTCTAACCTTTGATGAAACCATCTCACATGGAGGAACTGATCACTAATTTCCTCAAATCCCGCTCCTTCAACCACCAGGGCTTATCTCCCCTGCACAAGGTTGTCTCTGAATGCGCCTCTTCCACGTACGGATAGTGTAGAGAGGCCTCACCGACTTGTAAGTAGCACGGTCCACAAACATCGCAACCTGCTTGCCTCATAACCGAATACAACCCCCAAATTGCTTGGCCAGGCCAAATACACCCAGGAACGAATCCGAAATACCCGAGTCGTCCGCGCCAAGATCGACAGAACGTCCAATCCCAGAGACAACAGGCAAGAACAGTCGATTGGTGGTCGTCCCTACCCCTGAGCCGATCAGACGAACGGGGCAATCCCAGCCTGCGCGAGGGGAATTCCAGCCGACAGGGCACCTAACCACAAACCCCCTGTTCCTCCCAACAGCACTGGCAGCACCCAACGACAGCTGTTGAGATGACATGAGACCCGACCCCATTGGACAGCCCTAAACGTCGCGACCCTCATTTCAAACACGGCTGCTTTCATTTTTATCTTTATTCTTATTCCTGTCGGGCGTTCTGTTCAATCCCGTTCCATCCCCGAAGGTGTCCGGACGGTCTCTGGCGGAACGCTATTCTTAGGCCCGGAGATCTTTGAATAGTTTATTTCCCCCGCCGCGGCGGGGGTGTTGGTGGAACTTTACCGAGATTCTGCGACCTGAAGGGGTAAGAGGGCACGCGAGCACTTTGCTGCTGATTGAACCGCAGGGCTGCCTCCGGTACGCATCATGGGTGATGATGTTGGGAAAAAGATGCTGTATGACGGACGATTGATATTCTCAAGATGCATTTCCCGTTGCCAAGACTCAACGTCAAAAAGTTACAAGTCGACGCGATCCCGAAAGCTTGGCGCAACCGTTAGACTCTAAGACTCCAAGCCTGGGCAGTTCCAGTCGACGTCTTTGTCGATCTTGGCGGGGGCTTGACGTGGGAATCTCGAAATGGGGGCCATAACCCTCCGAATTATGATGTAACTCAAGACGACGCTACTTTTCACAAGTGAATGTTCCTAATGCCGATGCAAGTGGAAGCTTTGTTGAAACCCTAGCTAGTGTCAATTACCCGCTGAGTCTCACAACCCAACTTCGGAACCAACCTGTGAAGAGGACCACAACGAGTAGCCTGCATTCCTAAGAAATAATCTGATCCGTCATCCTTCGCCTCGTATTGAAGCTATTCGCGATTTTTCACGTCATGAAACAGCAAGGGGTTCAGGGTCGACCCCGTCCAATTGGCTGCGCACCGCCGTTGATGCGCGACCAGCCCCCACCCCAGGCAATTCGAAACGACTCAGCTGTCAGACACCTTGACATGAAGTGTGTCGCCAAAACCTGCCGCACCACCTTCTCTCTTTGGTCCTGTTATTAATAGCAGCCGAGAAAATCCCCCGGATTTTCTCGCCAAAGTTAGCCAACCTCCCACCCAGCGGGGGCCGGTTGCAGTTTTCATTATCTGATGGCTGTTTGGGTAGATGCTAATCTAAGCCTAAACATGGGCTCACCAAGCCGGTCCTTGGGCGGGAATGAGACGAAGCTGTCACATCGCGATGGCTTCTTGGCGAATAGTGAGATGAGGGGTAGATAGACCTTGAAGACTTCGGGTTCGATAAATAGTGATGGAAACCTCGCTGTCTTTCGTTTCGTGTAGAGTCTCCAGCCCTTCAGCGCCTTCGTTCTCGCATCGTTGGATTCGTTTTGTTCCAGCGCGGGCCGCCGAGCTTTCAATTGTAATCACTCAATTCTAGACACAGGCTCTATCACATACCCCCACCCCTAATCCAACATGGCATCCCAAGCACCCCCTCTCCGATCCCGACTCCTCTCGTCAAAACTCTTCATCTTCGCCCTCTTCTTCTTCTCCATCATCACAATCACCTTGGCAGGCGACGATGCCACATCAACCCCCGCTCAACAGAGCGCTCCGTTCGTGGACCAGGCCACTGGCCTGACCATGGAGCGCTTCTTCGGTGCCCGAACATCATTCGCCTTCGCCATGGCTCTACCCGAGCAGAACGGGACCGCCGGAGCCGGGTCCTTCATCGGGCAACTCTCCTTCCCTCTCGTCAACGGCGCCGGATGGGGCGCCATGGGCTTGACCGGCGACATGGAGGGGAACTTCATCCTGGCCGCGTGGCCGGATGGTGCTGGCGGCGTGATGGCCTCTTTCCGACAAGCAACCGACGAAGACAACCCGCCTGAAGTGAAGGGCAACTTTGCCGTCCGGCCCATCGCCGAAGGCGTTTCCGTCAACGCCACCTCTCTCACGTATACCTTCCTCTGCGAAAACTGCCTCGACACAACATTGGGACTGGGACCGGAGGCTACAAATGCGAACGCGGTCATGGGATGGGCGCTGTCTGAGAAGGCGGTCAGGAACCCGGGCGACCCCGGGGCGAATCTTGGATTTCACGAGCGCGGGTTTGGGCCGTTCACTGCGAGGTTGGGTAACGCGAGGACGGCGCAGTTTGCGGCTGTTGCTGCGACTGCTGGGCAACCTGTAGCAGGGTCGGCTCGGGCGGTTGCTGCGACGCCGAATGCGTTCAAGGATGGTGGTGATGACGATGATGATAAGAAGAAGGGTGGTAGTGGCGGTGGTGGAAAGAAGGATGATGATGATGACGATGACTGAAAGTCTAGAATATGTATCCGATAAACAATTCAACGTCACTGAACCTTCCTGGCTACAAGCCAAACTTGCATGAACGCTGCGATGAGTGACATGGCTCCTGAGCTTGGGATACACATCGTGAACATGGGCCTCAGTATCGCCCGTAATACCAACCAGAGCAAATAAAGTCCAAGCTTGTATTACGAGAATCCATATTGCTGGTGATTGCTTTGTGTACACACTGGTAGCCATACTGGGATATCTATTTGGTTTCAAGGGGGACAGGAAGTTGGCCAGTCTCGAGTCCACAGAGGTACATGGCCCCTTACTTCATGCTGCTGCCTTTGTAGCGGCTCGACAAGCGCATATATCTCTGCAGAACCTCTCCTCCACATTGATGCTGGGGTGAATCTGAGTGTTCCTCCTGGCAGGATAAATCTCAGCCCGAGCCTTCTTCTCGGCCTCCCAATGCTTATCAAGATCCTTCTTCAGTAGACGCTTGAAGGCCATGGTACCCGACTCGCGCTTCGAGTGCAGGGGACCGTTGACAAACACGTTGGTGACCAAATTCTTCTGGACGCCATTCATGAGATGGAAGTCCTCAGTCTCGATGCCCTCGAAGAACTCTCCGGCGCGGTCGAAATGCTCTCGTGGCGAGGTCTTGTTCCGATACACCTCGTATTCGGTGGTGACGGTGGTGGGTGTCTTGGGGACGACGCGCATGAGGAACCAATACGGTGTGGACAGGTTCAGAGATGTGTTGGGGTAGTTGAATGTGAAGGCCCCGTTACCGAAGAACTGAACATCATCAGGCTTGATGTCATCCCTGTTAGGCGGGAAGTGTTCCATTCGCCCCTTGTTGGGGCCCTTTGTCTCGACTGAGTAGCGGTCGAGATTGGTGATCTTGGTGATGCCAGGGTGAGATGCTTGACAGTGGTAGCACTATGCATGTGTCAGTATCAAAGACTTGCTGAAAGCATGAGAAGCTTTGTTGGCCTACCTCGTTGTAGTTCTCGCCAACCAGTTTCCAGTTGTAGTCGCCGTTGGTGGTCCAAGTGCGCTCGTAGACATAGTCATCGAGGTTGAAGTCTTGGAAACGTTCTTGCTCGTCGGTACCCTCATTGAGCTCTTTCCATGGGATGAAGTTGTCCGACGCATCGAAGTTGACCCAGATGAGACCGAGCTTGTCAATGTGAGTGTGGATTGAGAAGAGGCTGTAATCTTCCTTGCGGAAGTCGTCAACTTCGTCGAACTTAGGGGCCTTGGCAAGCTTTCCAGAGAGACCGTGCGACCAGCCTGCGAAGCCGCTATCAGAAGATGCACTCTAAAGAAGAAATCGTGCACTGAAACCCACCGTGGTAACCGCAGCTAAGAATGAGCTTCTTACCCTCGCGACCATCCTTGTCCTCGAGGATGGGGTAGGCACGGTGACGACAGACATTGTGGAATGCGTGAATCTCGCCCTGTCTGTCCTTGATGAGGAAGAAGTCGAAGCCAGCCATCTCAAAGCGAAGAAAGCTTCCCGCCTCTGGTAGGCGAGAGCGATGAGTCATCATAAGCCATTGCTTGGAGAATACCGCGCGCTTCTCGAAGTCGAAGAAGGCGGGTTCGCGATACCAGGAGGCTGGCATGTTGCCCTCGGGGATCTTGAGAGGTACGGACATTGTGGGATAATGGATAAGAAAGATCAAGGTTTAAGCAGAGGTGAGGTTCGGATGATTTACAATTTCAAATATTTCGTTTGTGTGTTGTTGTGTGAGAAGAGAAACAGAGTTGCTAGCCATGCAAAGCACGGATAGGTAGAGCATTTTATTAACTCATGAAGCTTCATTGATCGAACTAATCTGAAGACTGGATCGCTGCCGCGAGACAAGTTCGATACGCATTTCGTATGATACAAACGCTGACAACCTTGTTTGAATCACAGGATAGGGGTCGAGGAAGCTAGGATGAATTTGGGCAACAAAGCCCAACCAAGACAGCCCCCGATGCAAGGTCTTCGAGAAAACACGAATCCAGGACATCGGAACATGAGCGTACGGCCAGAAACGCTTTTGGGTTGGTTCAACCGACGGCGCAACAATCTCGTTTTCAGATGCATCATGCGACCGTGTAGTCGAGGACCTCTGCTGAGGGAAACGTGCGGTAGCGTCTCATATTAGCCGCCTTGCGATGGTAAAGGCACAGATGTGAGTTAGCAGCTTCGCTGGTTAGCATCACGCCCTTGGTCTCAGGTTTTCTTCCCTATCCAGCATTTCGTCTCAGATCCATGGGATTCAGACTTCGGTATCTCTGGATGTTCTCCCCATAGTTTCTCAAAGTGGGCTAGACCGTCAGCATCGCTGCTAATTGCAACCTGGTCATTGGCTACTGTAGTATCAATAAGGAAGATCTCATGCAGTCAGTCCGACCCCGCACTCGGTGCCGCCCAAATCCTTGAGATTTGAACGACCAACATATGTGCACATAATAACACCAATGGCATCTCTTGGGTTCATAGTCCATTAGGTTCCAGACAGACTGTTTGCAATTAAGTGAAGGCGACAGATAAGACATGCCACAGCAAGCCTCTTGCGCGTGACTTGGAAAGATTCAAGGTTTAAACCCGTCAGCCAAGATAGACAACCTCCGCAAATGCAACTGATGTAAACGTGGATCTTTGTCTTGCATGCCCACTACAACCCAAGAACTTCACTCGTCGTCCAAATTTAATTATACCAATTGAGTAGAATTCTACCTTCACGACAATGACACACACGCACACACGCAGCCGACAACATATCTATGTACCCTACCACTCCAGCCGGACGCTCAAAGTCTGCCTTCAGGCCACCATTCAGCAGATGAATCACCAGACAGTATCGCAATAGCCGTCGTGGAAGACCTCGAAGAAGCAACTGACCATATGTTGGAGTTAACGAGGAATAGATTTCTACCTCTCAGCTCGCGTTTGCGGCGTTCATCCTCGCGTCAATTTATCCAGCTGTGAGAAACAAGACTACAAGCCTAGGAGACCGCATCGAAGCTTTTGTACAGCAGTAACTACGAGAGTTATTGCCCGACTGCCGAAACTTAACTCGTTGATCGTTCCACCCTCCCAGCCGCCACTTACAGACGTGGGCGGGAGCCTCAGCCGCTAACATGAGCGAGTAATCGTCTTAATCACATGTACAGAAACCACGACAAGTCCCTTATCGGGGTGAGGCGGGGCCTATCTCTAATGCCCCCGGCCGGCTACGTTGGATGATAGTGGTTCACTAGAGAGATACGACAAGATATCGGTGATAAGAAGACAGGCGACCAGTGCCAAAGTCCTTAGTCAATGCAGCTATTTGTTTCCATCATGGAGCCAACCTTGCGACGCGGTTCTCCGTTGTGTTCTAATTATGCGAGTGCCCCGCATTCCTTTGCTGTCACGCTCCCATTCGGGTAAGTAAAATGAGACCACCCACACAGCTCGATAACACTGTGTGACGGCACCTAGCTCCATCCCAGTCTCCCCCGCACCAGCGGGCGGTCCTTGGTCAACTGGCGCCGGAAAGCGGAGGCTTCGGGTATCTCGATCCCATGTGCGATTGAACATCCCATGTTCCAACTTCAACGTCGTCTTACAATCGTGGATCTCCTATTTACTTCCCGATTTGATGTTGCTAGGCTTTAAGCTGCGTTTCTAAGCGTAGTGAGGAGCACGCAAAGACAGAAAGGGACGGTGAATCGCGTAGGACATGAGATGGCCCCACGAAAGCGTTCTTACCGCCCAAAAGTCAAGGTGAGCCGAACTGTTTACTGAATTCCACTGTTCCGGCTCTCAAAAGTCATTAGTGTTAGCCAAATCTGACATAAAATAATCTAGGGTGCTATGAATGCTCAAAGCGTCGCGTCTCATGCGACCGAAAGATACCCCGATGTATGAAATGCAGCTCTCGGGGCTTGGATTGCAGCGGCACCGATGCAAATGTGCGGATACGCTTTGCTGATGGCGTCAACACACGCGGCAAGTGGGCAGGCGAGCCCATCGAGAGTCTGTGTGGGAAGTATTGACATATCCTTCTTTTGCTCCCCAATGTTTGCCAGTTCATATGTACTGATTGCCCTGTTCTTCAAAGTTTAGACGTGAAGAGTCGAGGAAGACAAAGGCAACCCAAAGCCGAACTTCAGAACAGTATTCTGGAGAGCCAAACTTTGGAAATTTACATTCCCAGGCGGGCTCTTGTAGCCTGCAGCCCCCGGAGGGCAATGGATCAACGTCTTCGGATATAGATGACATGGGTGGAGGTGCTTATGCTCCAAGCCCAGTAAGGATGTCAAAGTACACCAACACAACCGCGAATTCCCTTTTTGATACTCAATCAGGATGGCTCCATACTCAATACGAGTCGTGTGAGAATGAGATGTCATTGAGTCGCCAGGACTATGCATCACCACCTCCTTTTCCTTTTGGGGGCTTCCTAATGGGCCAAGACAGCCAGCCTTTTAGGGGATGCCTGATCGACAACATTCCTTCCTGGAAGAGAGAGCTGCTTGTTCACTGTGAGTGATGAAGCCCACCATCGTCGCGTGTTCATAGTCCCACTCCCAAAGCTCTGCTAATTCTCATGCCCTGAAAAGTCTCTGAACATATCGCTGGCGAGATGGTAGCCGTCGATGGAAGTCATAATGGCTGGCGATACATCGTTCTTCCGATGGCCCATGCCGATGACCTGGTAATGAACGCAGTGCTCGCCGTATCAGCCTTTCATAGAGATGGCATGCACAGAGACAACATTAGTTACCTAGAGACCAACACGAACGGGTTGCGGTCTTCCGCTCAACAACAGCATTGCGGCACAGAGCCTACTCAGAGCCCGCAGGCCCTTTATAATTTAGCCATTGACGGCCTGCGGCAGCGAAGCAATCTCGCGGGTTGCAGCTATGAAGCGAATCAAGCCATCTCGGTTGCGGTCCTTGTGCTACTCGTGGCGGCTATGGTGACCGGAAGGGAAGATTATTCAACAATCCTCAGTATGTTGCACTCGGCAACCAATGTTCTTGGCGGCGAGCATCGGTTGGGAGCTACTGAACTCGGAGGATTCCTAGTTCGCCAGATGCGAAAGTAAGTTTTGTCGCCAGTTACCTCCATCTTTGACTTGAACTCAAATCGTGGCCATACTCTTTTCTTTGACTAGATTGGAGAAGTCTACCGTTCACTTACAGAAAGCCGTGGTGAAATAAGGGCTGACTATGACATCAGGAACAAGGAGTACGCCGCGCCATACATCAGCGAGCTGGCTGGTATTGAAACTATGGCTTCTGAGTCTCGATGGGATCAGTACTTCGACTGCATCCGATATTGCTCCCAAGGTCAGGCCGGAAACTCGTCTATCGTTGCCACCGTCACACGCGTGATGCAGCAAGCCCACGACATATACATGCAAGGGGTAACAGGGAGCAACGCACTTGAACCAGATCCAAAAGATAAAATTTAGGCATTCAAGGAGACTCTGGAGAAAATTCCAGAACACGAGCCGGGGACCCACGTTCTAGTCTGGGCAACCTTCTTGGTTGCGGCTGCCAGCTCATTCGAGAGTCACCGGACCTTCTTTCGAAGATCTTTGCTGAGACACCATAGTCGCAGTCGATTTGCTAATTTACTGAGAGGGATAAATCATCTGCTCCATATATGGGCAAAGGTAGACCAAGGAGCCAGGTGGACGGAGTTGCTATCTGAAGCGAGCGGGGCTGTTTCTCATGTGAATTAGGCGTATCATGCCAGTGGTTGACATGGGCGACCATTTACCTGGTGAATTCCCGATGTATCACTGGCGCATGTATGCAAAGACTGTGTGACATTTGTCTACACGGCTTTACGATATGTGAAGTCTCAGCATTGCATCAAACTTGTAGATTGGCAGACTGTTTGGGAAATTTGTGTCATATACATCTACAAATGAGAAATGGTGATGGTTTTCGTGATCAAATACTCATCGATGCCATATTTTGAGCCTTCCTTACCGAAACCCGATTCTTTTACACCACCAAACGGCGTAGCAGGATCACTGATGAGGCCGGTGTTGATTCCCACCATTCCCACCTCCAACTGTTCTGCCACACGATACACTCTATCGAGATCGCCACTGTAAACATACCCGGCCAAACCCACACGACAAGAGTTGGCCCTCTGAATGACCTCTTGCTCCGTATCGAAGGTGAACAATGCGGCGACAGGTCCAAAGGTCTCGGCTGCCGCGACATCCATAGTGTCTTTGACGCCAGTCAACACCGTTGGCGCATAGAAGCTGTCTCCAAGATGGGGCATGGCCGTTCCCCCCGTCAAGACGGTATCCCCCTTCCCGACGGCATCATTGACGTGATGGGTGACCTTCTCGACAGCTCTGATATGTATCAGCGCACCATGAGTGACTCCGGCATAGAATCCATGGCCGACGTTGAAACTGCTCTCGACTTTGTCCTTGAGCTTAGCTGCGAACGTCTCATAGACGCCGCTCCGAACGTAGATTCTGTTCGCGCATACGCAGGTCTGCCCATTGCTCCTGAACTTGGCAGCTATGCAGCCGGCTACAGCGGAATCGATGTCCTTAGCATCGTCAAAGACAATGAAAGGGGCGTTGCCGCCGAGTTCGAGTGAGAGCTTCTTCATAGTCGAAGAGGCCTGCTTCATCAAGAGTTTTCCAACATCCGTGCTGCCAGTGAAGGAGACCTTCTTCACGGCCGGCGATGTGGTCAGAATAAGACCGATCTTGGGTGTATTTTCCAAAGCAGTGACAATATTGAATACTCCGGGAGGCAGACCAGCCCTCCTGCCGAGCTCTGCTACCGCATTCGCCGTGAATGGCGTCTCACCCGGAGTCTTAAGCACCACGGTACAGCCTGCTGCAAGGGCTGGGGCAACTTTGCGAGTCACCATAGCCGCCGGGAAGTTCCACTGTTTTTTCAGAAGAGAGGATTATCAGCCTGTCCTGTGTCTTGCAAAGTGGTGTTGAAACGTACGGGCGTAATCAGGCCACAAACACCAATCGGCTGCTTGATCCCATGGACACGCATACCCTTCGTCGTTGGGACGAAAGTATCGCCATAAAATCTTGTAGCCTCTTCAGAGAACCACTCGAGGAAGTTGGCGGCGTACGCTGCCTCGCCCTTGGCGTCCGCAAATGCCTTCCCACTTTCCCATGTAATAAGAATGGCAATGTCATCGAGATTTTCCACCATCAAATCGTACCACTTCCTGAGTATCTTGGATCTCTGTCGGCCGGTGAGCTGTGAGAATGATGCAAATGCATTTTCTGCCGCGCGAATGGCCGTTTCAGCATCTGTAGCGTCGCACTCGGGGCATGTTCCGACCAACTGACCAGTGGCGGGATCGTGAACTTCGAAAGTTTGACGGGTCGCTGCTTCTGTCCATTGGCCATCGATGTAGCACTTTTGGACGAAAAGAGTACTGTCTTTCAACTGCTTGATGGTCAGAATATGCGTCTATTGTCTTTGAGGGTAAGAGACGGAGACGAATGCAGACATAACTTACGGTTGGAACTGTATGACCCATCTTGCAGACTGAGTAGCAGCGTGATTGATGATGACGAGAAAGTAAAAGTGAAAGTGGAAATAATTGAAATCTTTTCAGCCTGCTGTTGCGTGACTGCGGTAATATTCTGCTATTTACGAGGTTCACGAGCGGGTTCTGATATCAAGGTCACAAGAAGTAGAGCGCAACACCCGAGCAGGGTACCCCAGGGTTCCAGCGAGTGTGATCCTGTTCTCTATGCTTCATGTCGGACCAAGGGATTGTGCACATGCTGAGAGACTGGGAATAGCACGTGTGCTTCTAGAAGGAGGAAATAAGAAGAGACCTTGCGGAGACGTCACTGTCTCTTTTGGGATAGAGCTGAGAGACCACTTCAGTTGGTCCACCTTTCAGGCTCCGGGCAGATATCGGGGGAGATCCGGAAATCTATCAGACGAATGGGTGGATTGGCGTGAGACGTGCTAGGATTCCAACGCCGAAGCTGAGGAAGATAAGCCACAGGATGGAGGGTGTACGCGGGGTAACTAAGCATGCCCCACCGGTGATTAGACCGGCCCAGAATCGCATGGTGGGGAGCCCAAAGGTCTCACTAAACCTTCCTAAAGCGGATTGATGTTGACGCGGTCACCATGTTGAGCTTTATGGCACATCTGGCCAGCCTACACACCAAAACATGGTTAATTGCTTGTTCATTTCATATGTAAAGAGCCACACCAATCCTTCAACTCCAACTTCATCGTTGCCGCTTCTTCATCCGTGCACCCGGTCTGCTGCTTCTTTATTCTCCCCGAGATCATTCGATTCAACAGATATATCTTTAGTGAAATGTCTGGAGCTCTTGAAGGCATCTACCCGCCGGGCGTGGTCAACCCTGGTCTGCCTCGCGCCAACTCGACCAAGCCATACTGGCATGTCAACCCAAGCGCTTATGCCAACCACAATTCGCCATGGCCTCAAGATGCTGTCGAACTCGTCATCATTGGCACCGGTATTTCCGGCATGACCCTAGCCCGCACTATCTGTGCGAGGAGACCAGATCTGAAGATCGTTGTCCTTGAAGCTAGAGCTCTCTGCTCCGGTGCCACCGGCCGCAATGGAGGTCACATCAAGACTATGCTCTTCTCGATGTGGAACGAGCGCAAACACCAGTTCGGAATTGAAGAGGCCATCAAGATCTCTGAATTTGAGCAAAGTCACCTGGACGCCATCGCTGCTGCAACGAAGGAAGACGGTGCAGACTGTGACTTGGTTCTCACCACTGGTGTAGAGGCCTATTACGACCAGGCAGTTTTTGAACAAGACCTCAAGGCTCTGGAGGACATTCGTGTGCACGCGCCTCACCTTGCCGCTCTACACACCGTTCATACCGATAGAGATGTTCTGCAGCACCAGATGAAGCTATCGAAACGCTGCATCGGAGCCATCACAATTCCCGCAGGCTCTGTCTGGCCTTACAAGTGGATCGCCAAGGTCTGGGAGAACCTCATCGGAGGCAACAAGGTCAACATGCAGACCAACACCGTTGTGGAATCCATCGAGGATCGCGACGGAGATGAGTTCGCTACCGTCAAGACGAAGCGTGGTAACATCAAGGCCAAGAAAGTCATCCACGCCACCAACGCCTGGATGGGCTACCTTCTTCCCGAGATGCAGCCCTTCGTCTCGCCAGTCCGTGTGAATGTCGTTCACTGGGCGGCGGATAGCAAAGGTCAGTCTCCTCTCGGAACAGTTCCAGAGTACTCCGTTTGGTATCGCTATGGGCGCAAAGACTACGACTACCTTATCCAACGTAAGGACGGAGGCATCGTCACGGGTCGCGCCTGCACAGGACGTACCGTGACCGGTGACGACACTGTGACTGATCTAGCACCTCACGCACATCTGCGGGGTTTCCCCTTCGAGGCTATTGCAAACCCGAAGGCGGATGCAGCTACGAGCATCGATCACTCCTGGTCCGGCATTGTCAGCTTCACCCAAGACGGTCTTCCGTTCATCGGATCACTTCCCTTCGCAGGCCGCAGCCATCAGTTTGTCTGTGGTGCCTATCATGCTACTGGTATGGTCAAGGCGTTCCGCTCTTGTCAGGCTGCTGCTTCTATGATATTGGGGGAGGAACTTCCACAAGACTTCCCTACATCGTTGCTGTTGACTGAGGAGCGTATTAGAGAGCTTCGAAACTCTCTGGACCGTGGTAGCTATCCTTGCTACCGGGCAGTTGCTAAGATGTAGGGGACGCAGAACAATTATTACTCAATGGGGAATCTGTTACCTATGTACTATTGCACTTAGTACGGACGTCGCCCTTGGTTAGCTCTGGTGACTAGATATTCCAATCACTCGGTTTCAAGTTAGCTGAGCCAATGTTTCTGCGGCTCATTGTATTCCATGATGATGACACTGCGATAGAGAAAGATTGTTCGCTTGTATTCTGTTTAGATTGGCTGTGAATGTTATCAAAAAAGCCTGTGCCGCGCGGAATAGCACAAGTAGACGGTTTACGCAAAGCCTTCAATGCTGACTTTACCAAGCTTTTACTTGCCCAGCACGGATAGAAAACGAAGACTGCAGGATGAAATATAGTCCAAGTCTGCTAATATGATAGACGATCTATTAGTGATTAGTCTTTGAGCACACCTTCTACACTCCTCCTTCATAAAGATAGGAAAATGATCAGTATTGTGGAGTATATTGTTACGGTCAGCTATCCGACAGTAGGGTCTGCTAACAGAAGTTGGGGATTGACACGTAGTAACAGTACACTGGGGTCGTGGTCCGGGTCGTAGGTCGTAGGCTGTATCGTAGATCGGTAGTCAGAGGCTAAGGTGATCAATCTTAGACTCAATAAGTATTTGCAGTGAAGGTAGGCTGAAAGTATCTTAGAGATATTCATAAGTTGATTGCTGAAGAGCTATGGAAGTCTAACCATGAGCCAGGCTCAGGTTATACTATGTATAAGTCTAATTCTTAAATATGTTCCCTTGCACCTTAGGTTGAGCTGGATCAATCTGATCTGGAATGATTACTTAGCCTCCAAGTCATGTTAGATCATATTGATCCTAAATGATTGTTATCTTATTGTTATATGACTTATACTATAGTTCTTCTGTTTCTGAGTGAGTTCTTGTTGTCCCTGTGATCCTGCAGTATAAAATGTCCTGTCTTAGCTGCCTGACGCCTGAGTGGGTCGTTCAGCTGTTATCCTTATTTACAGATCATAACATCAGGTCCCCTCTCCAAAGGTCTTGTCCTCAAGACCTAATATAAGTAGGTTGTTGGTCCCAGGTTGGGGAGCTGTCAATCATGCTTCCTGATTTTACCTATGATGCTGACATTATATCAGGTTATGTTTAAAAGTCTGATTCTCGCAAAACTTATCACGCTTAAATTCATTGCAATCAGCAGGCCCTTAGCGTTCTAGTTAATTATTATAGCTATAATACAATGCCCTGTTCTCCTTGCTTCCAGCATAATTATATATATAAGATAGACCTCACCAACTTAAAGCATTATAGTAAGTGTGTTAAGCATAGTTTAACAGATTATAATAGTAGTGATATAGCAAATGCTTATAAGTTGTTTTCTTGTTTCAGGGTAACTAGAGTGGATGCTGATTAGTTATAATGAATTGTTGTTTTAAAGAGCAAAAGAAGGTGGAGCAGGAAGAGCAAGAGGCTGAAGAAGTATTAGAATGTTACGACCCGTAAACAAGGGTAACAGCTGAACGACCCACTCGGGCGTCGGGCGGCTGTGACAGGACATTTGTACTGCAGGATCACGGGAACAACAGGAACTTGCTTGGAAACGGAAGAACTATGGTATAAGTCACGTGACGATAAGATAAGAAGATTAGATCTGTACGCCAAGAATACAGAGGCCGTCCTTGGCATATACAGGTTCCGTATGATCAAGGGGCGGACCCTGCTAGGATCAGGAACGGTAACAAGACAAAGAGTACTGTTCAGGACTTATATATAGTATGACCTGAGCCTGGCTTATAGTCAGACTCCTATAGCTCTTCAGCAATCAACTTTATATTCATCCTCAGGATACTTTCAGCTTACCTTCACTGCAAATAACTTATTAAGTCTAAGACTAATCACCTTAGCCTCTGAAGACTAATCTATAACAAAGCCTACAACTATAACCCTAGTATACTATTACTATATATCAATCCCTAGCTTCTGTTAGCAGACCCTACTGTCAGATAGCTAACTATAACACTTTGATTGCTCCTGTTCAGTAAGTTAACTATTAAGACCTACTAACAGTACAGACAAGATATCCTCTCACGCCTCTGCTAAGTCCCCCACCCTGGAAAGCTCTTCTTCCTCTAAACAGCCAGCTAGAAACCTGGCTGAGGAACTCAAGAAAGCCCTGATAACTATAGACTCAGACGACAAAGTCACCCTTAAGAAGGAGACCTACAACAAGCTCTAAGCCCAAGTCAAGAAAAGAGACACCAATATAGCCAAGGTATAAACCATATATAACAAAACAGCCAGCAAACTCCAAGGCCTCAAGAACATAATCTAAGAACTTAGTAATAAACCCTAATAATTTCAGAACCTTGAAAATAAAATCGCACGCCTAGGAGGACAAGGCAGCAACCCTCTTATACAGGAACTTCAGAACGAAGTTAACACCCTTCAGGCCGCTGCTAACATTATCACTACCCCCACAGGCAGACAACAGAAGCTTAAACTCAGTGCTCTGGTTACCTACAACAGAACCCCAGGGACTCTTAAAGGATTCCTAATCCAGGTTAAAAACTACTAGAACTTCCACTACAGAGACTTCACTAACAAAACTAAGAAAGTAGTACACGCAGCTACTTACTTCAGAGGAAGAGCTTTTAAATAGTTTGAACTAATCTAGGAAGAGTACCTTAAGTATAAGACCTTTAATAAGTGCTCTATAGAAACCTGTAATATCTATACTAATTTCTAAGGATTTAAGGATATACTCAGGTCACTTTTCCAGGACCCTAATAAAAAATAATAAGCTGAGCATAACCTTGCTTAGCTTAGATAGACTAAGTCTGCTAAAGACTATTCTGCTAACTTCAGACAACTCAGCATCTAACTCAACCTCACTAAAGAAACTAAGATCTTTATATTCTACTAAGAACTTAAGGATAAAGTTAAAGATAAGATTATTAAGATTAATTAACTAGAAGACTTCTTCTAGTATACTAAACTTGCTATTAAAATTAATAACTAACTCTATAAGTAATAAAAAGAATAAGGAGATAAACAGCAAAACTTAAACTTAGGATGTAAGTATTAGTAGCAACCTCAGAATAAATTTAATGCTCAGCAGAATGACAATAAACCTTGCAACAACAACTAGAATAATATATAACAAAGCACTTCCTACAGATAACACAGCAGACCTATAGACCTCAGCACTGCTACTAAGAATAACAACAAAAACCCATGGAACTTAAAGTGCTATAACTGCGAAAAAATAGGATATATCGCCAGAGACTGCAGATAACCTAAAAAGCTTAACTTGAAACCTATACCCAAACAAACTAAGTAAGTCAGCATAGCAACTAAAACACCCCACGCATCCCTATTATAGACCAGATACTATAACAACAAATACTTTATCTACTGCAGCAATAAAGAAGCTATAGGATACTAGCCTAGCAACCCAGACTGCAAAAGAACAGGTTATAACATAACTATTCCAGAAATCAAGACTAAGACCCTTGCAATAGCTTCCCAAGCCAACAGCAAGCTAGTCAGAAAGACTACTGAACAGCTCAACAAAATGCTTCGCGTCTAATAATTCAACATAGTCAACCCTAACCTCATAGGTTACAACATAGAAACCTAACAAACAATCTAGAGATCAGAAGCTCAAGTCCAGCAAGATATAGACTAGATCTATTAACACAAAGCAAGACAGCAGGTCATACATAACAACAAACAACAAATCCTACGCCTCAAAGTAGCATAAACACTTCAACTATAACAAGCTCAGGAGGAACCAAGCAATATTATATAGCATCGCCAAATTAGTGCCCTAATAGCATACCTCAAACAACGAAGAAATGCATAAGGAAACCCTACTAGAATCGAGCAAATCAACTAAGAACTTGAAGAACAGGTCAAGGAAGAATCCAGCGAAGAACCTGAACACTAATATAACCTCTTGACAGAATAACAGATTCTTAGTCTCACTAACAGTTAGACTTTTAGAGAAGGAGAAAGTTCCCCTTATAACTCAGACAAACCTTGTAATATTGCCTGCTAACATGCTCAGGCAGAAATCACTTATAGGTTCACTCCTAGCATAGATAACACTAGCTCTGAAGAGGATTCTAATAATAAGGAAGAAACTTAACAGCTCTTCTAGTACTAAATAATTAACTTAAATTGCAATGACTAGCAGCAACACTTCTATAGTATCCTAGCAAACCAGAGAAACAAGGATTACACCCTAAAGCTTCACACAGAAGATCACCCTGCACTTAAGTATAACTACTATAACCACTAAAACCTCTTCTAGCTATAATGCTTCTTCAACAAATGCAAGGAACACCTCAGAGACAAACATGAATACTAACTCTACCCCAGAAGATATAATGAAAACCCTATCTAGAACGTGTACACCACATCCGCCATAGTCAGATAGACTATAACTATATTCAACAATAACCTAGCAGTCTTCAGCCCAAACCTATAATACCCCATAAGATGTCAACATAATAACACTATGAGATAGGAGGAATACCAGAAAGATAAATGCCTTATATATACTACCCAGAAAGCAAAGGCTCTCAGACTCCTACAAGAAGGACCGAACCCCTAAGGCTCTGGATCCAAGAAAACTATCTCACAAAGGCACAACAGGAAGGAAAGCAGATCACCTACCCCGGACAACAAAAGCAGTTAAAAAACTAGACTTGCCTACTAATAAAGAACTAAGACAGGCAATAATAACAAGGTCTATATATCTAGCATCACTAGACTAGAAAGTACACCTGCAACTAGCAGTCACTATTAATAACACTATAATTATTACGCTTATTAACAGCAGGGCTGAAATAAACTTTATATTACTCTAAGCAGTAAACAGATTACAACTACTATAGCAAAGAAAGGAACATATATACTAACTCAGCAATATAGAAAGAGAACAAGTGCAGTATAAAGGAGGTACTATTAAAAACAAGACTGCGCTCCTTAAGATAAGTTACCTAGATCGAAACAAATAACTCTAATTTAATATTGCTAAACTCAGTATATATAATATTGTGTTAGGAATGCTATAGCTTGAGAAAAATAACCTATAGATAGATTAGAGAACAGGCTAACTCTATTAGGATAATAATAATCTAGCCTCTAAGTAGTGTTACGACCTGTAAACAAGGATAACAGCTGAACAACCCACTCAGGCGTCGGGCGGCTGTGACAGGACATTTGTACTGCAGGATCACAGGAATAACAGGAACTCGCTCGGAAACAGAAGAACTATGGTATAAGTTACGTGATAATAAGATAAGAAGATTAGATCTGTACGCTAAGAATATAGAGGCCGTCCTTAGCATATACAGGTTCTATATGATCAAGGGACGGACCCTGCTAGGATCCAGAACAGTAACAAGATAAAAGGTACTGTTCAGGACTTATATATAGTATGACCTGAGCCTGGCTTATAGTTAGACTCTTATAGCTCTTTAGTAATTAACTTTATATTTATCCTCAGGATACTCTCAGCTTACCTTCACTGCAAATAACTTATTAAGTCTAAGACTGATCACCTTAGCCTCTGAAGACCGATCTACGACAAAGCCTACAACTACGACCCCAGTGTACTGTTACTACGTGTCAATCTCCAGCTTCTGTTAGCAGACCCTACTGTCGGATAGCTGACCGTAACAATTAGCAGGCAACATCACAAGGTTCATCCGAGTTATAAGGAGAACTTTCTCCTTCTCCAAAGGTCTAACTATTAGTAAGACTGAGAATCTGTTATTCTGTCAAGAGGTTGTGTTAGTGTTCAGGTTCTTCGCCAGATTCTTCCTTAACCTGTTTTTTAAGTTCTTAGTTAATTTGCTTGATTTTAGTAGGGTTTCTATATATATGTCTGTGTTGTTCGAGGTGGGTTATAAGGGCGCTAATTTAGCGATGCTATATAATATTATTTAGTTCCTCTTAAGCTTGTTATAGTTAAAATGTTTATGCTACTTTAAGGTGTAGGATTTGTTATTTATTATTATGCATAACCTGCTGTCTTGCTTTATATTAATAGATCTGGTCTATATCTTCCTAGACTTAGGCTTCTAATCTCTAGATTATTTGTTAGGTTTCTATATTATAACCTATAAGGTTAGGGTTAACTGTGTTGAATTGTTAGATGCGAAGCATTTTGTCGAGCTGTTCAGTAGTTTTTCTGACTAGCTTGCTGTTAGCTTAGGAAGCTATTATAAAGGTCTTAGTCTTAGTTTCTGGAATAGTTATATCATAACTTATTCTTCTGCAGTCTAGGTTGCTAGGCTAGTATCCTGTGGCTTCCTTATTGCTGCAGTAGGTGAAGCATTCGTCGTTATAGCATCCAGTCTATAATAGGGCTGCGTAGGGTGTTTTAGTTGCTATGCTGACTTGCTTAGTCTGTTCAGGTACAGGTTTCCAGTTAAGCTTCCTAGGTTATCTGCAGTCTCTAGCGATATATCCTATTTTTTCGCAGTTATAGCACTTTAGGTTCCATGGTTTTTTGTTGTTGTTCTTAGTAGCAGTGCTGAGGTCTATAGGTCTGCTATGTTATCTATAGGAAGTGCTTTGTTATATGTTGTTCTAGTTGTTATTGCAGGGTTTGTTATTATTCTGCTGGGTGTTGAATTTGTTCTAGGGTTGCTATTAGTACTTACGTCCTGAGTTTAGGTTTTGCTGTTTATCTCCTCGTTCTTTTTATTGCTTATAGAGTTAGTTATCAATCTTAATAGCAAGTTTAATATACTAAAAGAAGTCCTCTAGTTGATTAATCTTAATAATCTTATCTTTAACTTCATCCTTAAGTCTTTAGTAGAATATAAAGATCTTAGTTTCTTCAGTAAGGTTAAGTTAGATGCTAAGTTATTTGAAATTAGCAGAGTAGTCTTTAGCAGACTTAGTCTGTCTAAGCTAGGCGAAGTTATACTCAGCTTATTATTTTTTGTCAAGGTCCTAGAAGAGAGACTAAAGTATATCCTCAAATCCTTAGAAATTAGTATAGATATCGCAGGTTTCTATAGAGCATTTATTAAAAGTCTTATACTTAAGATATTCTTCTTAAATTAGTTCGAACTATTTAAAGGCTCTCCTCTTGAGGTAGGTAGCTGCATACACTACTTTCTCAGTTTTATTAGTGAAGTCTCTATAATAGAAGTTCTAGTAGTTTTTAACCTGGATTAGGAATCCTTTAAAAGTTCCTAAGGTTCTATTATAAGTAACTAAGGCACTGAGTTTGAGCTTCTGTTGTCCTCCTGTGAGGGTAGTGATAATATTAGCGGCAGCCTGAAGAGTGTTAACTTCGTTCTGAAGTTCCTGTACGAGAGGGTTATTGCCTTATCCTCCTAGGCGTGCAATTTCATTCTTAAGGTTCTGAAATTATTAGGGTCTATTACTAAGTTCTTAGATTATACTCTTAAGGCTTTAGAGTTTACTAGCTGTTTTATTATATATAGTTTATATCTTAGCTATATTATTATCTCCTTTCTTAACTCAGGCTTAGAGCTTATTATAAGTCTCTTTTTTGAGGGTAACCTTGTCATCTGAGTCCACGGTCATCAGGGCTCTCTTAAGTTCCTCAGCTAGGTTTCTAACCAGCTGTTTAGAGGAAGAAGAGCTTCCCAGGGTAGGTAACTTAGCAGAAGCATAAGAAGACATCTTATCTATGCTGTTAATAAGTCTTAATAGTTAACTTACTGAACAGAAGTAATCAAAGTGTTATAGTCAGCTATCTAATAATAAGGTCTGCTAACAGAAGTTAGAGATTAATATATAGTAATAATATACTAGGGTTATAGTCCAGGTTATAAGTTGTAGGCTGTATTATAGATCGGTAGTCAGAGGCTAAAGTGATCAATCTTAGACTTAACAAGTATTCACAGTAAAAGTAGGCTGAAAGTATCTTAGAGATATTCATAAGTTAATTGCTGAAGAGCTATAGAAGTCTGACCATAAGCCAGGCTCAGGTTATACTATATACAAGTCTAATTCTTAAACATATTCCCTTGCACCTTAGGTTAAGCTGGATTAATCTGATCTGGAATGATTGCTTAGCCCCCAAGTCGTATTAGATCATATTGATCCTGAATGATTGTTATCTTATCGTCACGTGACTTGTACTATAGTTCTTCTGTTTCCAAGTGAGTTCCTGTTGTCCCCGTGATCCTGCAGTACAAAATGTCCTGTCTTAGCCGCCCAACGCCTGAGTAGGTCGTTCAGCTGTTATCCTTGTTTACAGGTCGTAACATATATTTTCAGAACATTACAATAGTAACTTTAAACAAGACTTGATTATTCCCGTACCCCAAGCCCGTTTTAAATAAAGCTCATCTGCGCTTAATTCATTAGAGTCAAAAGGATTAACTAGTAATAAGGTGAATATATAGTTCAACATTCTCTTGCTTGTCGTGCACGTAATTCTATCTCCGCCGCGAATCTGGTATATACGCTTTATGTATTCTACGAATGGGGTCCAATATGTATTAGCACAAGTGGCATTCAGATCCATCGCGACAAAGCCTGTCGGGGGCTTAAATTCCTTGTCGTTCCAAGAATTCTTGAATTAACTTGAATGCTCGACCGGCAGAGTAGTGCAAATTCAGGCCATGTCCAGTAAGCGGTATGGAATAGGTCTCAACCATGTTAGAAGGAATCTTGGGGTATAAAGCCTTCGCGGTTTCAGCCAGCAGATCGATCGGATAACTGCAATTCCCAGAGCAGAACCCCAAGTCCTCGTTGCCGCTGACAAGGGCAAGGGGACGGCTGAATACTGTCGCCATCTTAACCGTGAGTTTGGTTGTAAAGAACTCCCCCAGCGTCACCGTTGCCTTTATTGCGTCTGCGAGCACAAGTAACCTGGAATCGAAGCCTGGATGATGGAAAAAGGTGGTTTGCGTAGATATCATAGAATCGATGACCAAATACCCAGTGGAGAGATTGCCAAAGCGAGACGGTTGATTTGTTGCCGCAATCGCTGGGTTCTGGCCAAGAGAAAATCCTGGCATGCCACTGCCGTTCACGGTAAAGCCGGTCAATACCGCAGCATCCAGTAACGAAGGATATGTTGCGGTGATTCCCTGGGTGAGAGCGCTGCCGAAGGAGTGGCCTACTCCAACAACGGTAGAAAATGTGTGGTCGCTGAAGAAGCCGTCACGTAGCTTTCGGACCAGTTCTGCTAGAATCTCGAGCTCGAGCGAAGACTGAACTGTCGTGATGGGATCTTCTTTCGATGACGAGCCGACGCCCAGACGATCATAGTAGAAGACAGCGTACCCGGCCGCCACAGCAATATCTACATAGCTGTAGTCGGGTGCAAGATCCCAGTACCGACGGTCGAATCCAATGCCATGAGTTAAGACTTGGACTTTTCCAGTTCGCTTGCCTTGTGGTAGGCAGAGTGTCGCACCGATGTTGTAGGTACCATTGACAGAATGAGAGCCGGCTGTGATGGAGGTCGGGAAGCTCACACCGGAAGACCATTGGCTAACGATTGCTTGCGTAACCTGTGATTGATTGGCGGGTAATGGAAAATCAAACTTGATGTTTGTCGCCGCTGCTGCGACTGGGACTATCCCAGAGACGCAAAGAGCTGATCCATCATGCGTGACATGTTGTTCAGGCTCGGAGAACCCGGACGTTGCCAAGAGCGACGAGCTTGATAGAAGAGCAGAAGTGGATGTGTATGAGGACGACGCCACTGCCTGTGCTGCAACAGCCAAATTGAGTATGATGGAAGAAACCAGCATCTTGATGCGTGAGATATGGAAGGGGAAAAAGTGATTCGGTAGAGCGATTGAAAACGTTTGCTTGGTTGTGGTATGAATCGTGTTGGGCTCTTCCGGTAATCATACCCGATATTTATGGATTCTGAAATTCCATTTGCTAGATAGTCTGCGAATTTGTACGGGCATCGGGGGCCAAGGATTTGGAATTCCAAATATTTGGGATTCATCAAGCCAGGACACAGACAATACTACATTAGTGGAATATGTTTGGTTAGCACGGCAAACGCATAGTCTATCCCTACTTCGATCACCATGATCGGGGCTTATGCTCGGTGCTGAGATCATTGTTCACCATTTGTCAAAGTCAAAATGGATGTAGGCACGAGTTCTATCTCCAACTGTGGAACTGGCGGCACAACTAGCGTAGCCGCGTGCAAAACCCATCGTATGTGCATCTGAGCAAAAGCAAATCCTCCTCCTTTACCCCCACTAGCGTAGTATGATGTATAGCAAGACCTCAGCAGAATTGCATGCAAACATTTGGATCTAGCCGTCTCACCTTTTGATAGCCCTCATCAGTCCAGACTTATTCAAGCAGGAGGGGTAGTAGAATGGCATCTGCGTTACTAAATGCTTCCGTTAATAGCCTTTGTGACTGGGTTAGAGGCGTAGACCTCACGGCCCCAAAATGATGTGCAATCGCCGTTCGGATGCCGACCTAGTGGGGATTCGGGTCTCGCTCACGGAGCCGGAGTTAAAGAGCCCCGGCCGGGGAGATAGGAACCAAGCTTGCAGTGACAAATCATAGGCGCCACGCTGGGACTTAACTAAGCCACATTGTGCCGTCTTGCAGAAATCAATCTTGTCACTATTTCAATGTGATAACGTCAGCAGTAGCCTAAAAGGTTTTATAATGTCTTCATCCACCCCATCATCTGTCCAGGTCGCGCTTGGCCAAACCACACCGTAATTTCTCGGACTGAGGGCAGAAATGCCGAAATGACACCATGCGCAAAGGGATTCGAGCTACTTCACTCCAGCGGAACTCACTTTATTTCGACTAACTATTTCTCAACAACGAACCTTGCGCCTTCATCACCACTGCGAAAACTAACTATTGTTTGATCAGCGAGTGACTCCAATTCGGCGAGCTGCAAAAGAGGCATCGACGAGCTAGTGCCTAGGCCGTCGTTTCCTGTATCATCCTGTTCCTTTGACACATTGTAGAACAGAAGCGGAAGGATCGCCGACTTCCACACGGGCTGTTTTCCCCTGTTTTGGCAGCTTTGAGTGTATGCGGTCGCGAGCAGGGCCGAAGTCAATGCCAGTAGAACTCCGGGGTAAAGCAACCACAATCCATCTAGACGTACGCAGATCGACATCTGGCTACTAGTTCCCTCCTTGTAACTACGCGATGTCTCTGTCGTTGACAAGGTCAGTCCATTAGCACGCATACGGTTCGTAATGGCCGTCGCCATGTTGTCGTGAGCCAATTCCAAGGCCTCAAATGTGGCGTTGCCTCCCATGTAGAGGGCCTTCATCCACCAACCTGCGTCTCCGCACGACATCTGGTTGGTGATGTTTCCGATTTGATTGATCGATTGCCAGAGCCTGCAGGACCCTTTAAGATTCTCCCAGAGAAAATATTCAATGCCATCGAACTCCAAATACGGCATAACTCTTAGACAATGACCCGGAACCTCGTAGAAGACTCCATCTGAAATTAAAGAGGTCCAGTTTAAATCATTTCGAGGTGCGTCGGTGATATTGGAAAAGTCGTACCATTCGTTATCGATAATACAAGGTTGAATCATTGAAACATAGTCTGCCGAGCTGTTTGGTCGGGCCATGGGCTGAGCTGAAATCGAATGCTCATGAATAGTTCCGTTCGTAACCTTTCCATAATAATGGCGAATACATGGATACAGGCTGCAGTTGGCAGCCACAATATCAATTCTAGAACTGAGTTTTGGCATGTTTTCGTAGTCATGTGGGCAATGTCGGATTGCCTCGGCTTTTTCGTTGGTCCTGGTGACGCACCCTGCCGCTGTAAGAGCAAGGAAAGATGTATGCGCCTCCGACGACGTTGTCACGTTGAGTGGACTTGGTTCAATACGGGTATTTATGGCGAACTGGGAGTTGTTGCGGAAGTGGTATGACGCAAAAGGCCCCTCCAGAGTTTCGTGCAACTCAGACCTCACGTCGGTGCATTTGCTGCAAACACCCACAGACGAGTGCGTGACTCCTGAAATGCTTTCAAATGTACAGTTGCCAGAGTCGCAAGTGAACAGTTGAGACTGGTCGAGAGGTCCAGTAAGTGAAGAAAGCAAACCGTTAATGGCAACATAGCTCATCTCTCCACTGAAAAACCCGGTACCCATTGCGGTATCCAGAGGCGCGACCCGTTCGGCAATTGCGATGCGAGCGGAACCCTCAGCTGGAATCTCGCAAGAATATGTCTTGACGGCTTGTTGGGAAAGGGGTCCAATGGCATAGGAGGCGATGACTACCAGTGCGCCAATTACGGTTTGTGTTCTGTCGCATTTGTCAATATTTCATTCTGGTCATGAGTCTCAGAACGACGTGAACATACGGCTTCCAGGTGTGTAGCAAGAATTTCAGTGACCCCCAAGCACCTTTGCTAGCATTATCGAATTGTTCGACATGACGTAGCGGCCGCGGCGACGCCATCCACGACCATTTGGCTTGTCCCATGACTATTTTCATCAGTATATTGTATAGCGTTTTGCTGGAGGAGCGATATTATATACCTTCTGCTATTACAAGCAATACTACGGCTCTCAGGAGTGTAGTGCAGATCGCAACCAGAGTATTGATGTTGACAACATCCGCCCAAGGTGGTTGCGGCTTCTCATTGACGGCCATCAAGAGAATAACCATGATAACGAAGGCAGCCACAGAGATAAAAAGCACCAGCCACTCAAATGCCCATTGCTTCAAGATCGCGAGTTTGTTGAGTGGCTGGTACAATTGGCCGCTGTTCTCGGTCTCATTGGCATTGACCTTAATGATACGTTTGGAATTGGTTGAAAAGGGTTCGTGAATCTTCCCCGAGAGCTTTTCATCATTGGGAATGGCTGAATATTCGACTGCGGAGCTAGTGCCCGAGACATCGCGGTGTTCCCGACTTGATGCTCTTATGTTGGCAGAAGGATTTCTGTGTGCTGCCATCTTGAGCTGTCAACAAAACAAATACGATATAACTAGAAGGCTAGGTGGAAAGGGGGCATCGCCTTTATGTGCGAGGCGACCCAGATATGTGTACCATGTGTCAGCATGACACCCCCTTTCCCTTGTTGTCCCTACAAGGTAAGGAGAGCTTATGGCTGTTCGCCGAGCCTCGTCTTGGAGGCTTGGCTGCAGTCCACTATTCTACATGTAATCATTGTGTGGGGCGACGATAACCAGAGCCTGCTTTACGCGTGATCAGGCTGGCGCTTGCGCACATAGACAATGTGAAGCTCGAAAGATGTTTCCACTGACACGTCATATGCCAAGCGACGTGCTCTCGTATTGGTTTATGGCTCACAGTAACCTTCAGCAGGTATCGCAGGCCCGGGAATCATTCTGGGGTTGTGAATGGTCCATCGCTATTGAGTTACGGGCGGCTGGAAACAAACAACAGAAACGATGGACTGACAACTGCGGCTGACCCTTGTCCTGAAAAAGGCCTGGCCGAAGATATGCGACCAGGGATCATTCATCGTCCGCCAACGTGCCCATGGTGATTGGCCGAAGTTCGGGGCCACAAGGGGGCCAGTAACCCAGCCTGGAAGACGCCGAAGATAAGTAGTATCGTTAACCTGACCTCAGCAGTGGCTCGTCCGTCGTTGCTAACCATGCCGTCCTCGCCCTCGCCCTCGCCCTCGCCCACCGTGGCACCCGCTAGCCTGCATCTCTGACGAGTGACACCCATGGATCCCGTCCCACGTTCTTGATCCAGCTCCTGCCACAAATCGAAATTCTTAGACTCCATCCCTCGGCGTTCTAGATCCTAACCAGGCAGCCGCTCTTCGCCACCCCTTCACACGCATACCCTTTCGTCCATCACGATACGCCTCCCAAAGTCTCTCCTCGCCTGTCTCCCGGCGACGAGGGCGACAGCTCTACTTCCGCTTGCGGCGCTGGGGTCTTTGGGTATCACCTTGTTGCCGCCCTGATGGACGAGAGAGACCCTAGACATCACACTCGCTGGAATGCCCCGCCACGGCGTCCTGCCCCTTATGTGGGAGGAACTGGAGGTTGACTATTGCGAAATTAGCACTGCGTACTACAGGTATCTCATGAAAGGCTGGCCGAAGAGACTGGAAGTCTAAATGATGTGAAGTATCTCCTTGGGTCTCGCTGAGGGGATATTCACATCAGTCGTAGAGGCGAGGCTCTGGATGTCAATTGGGTGTTGAAAGTTGGGTTTGTTGGAGGATGCTTCGACATAATTTACAGCTGAAAATGAGAATATCTTGAGTCAATCATCGAGAAACTGGAATCACATCTTAGAATCTTGCTTCCAATTTGGAAGACTACGGTCAAAATGCAGAGGCTCTCCGGGTGGGCGAGACGAGGAACAGTCCAAGGACCACAACCTCGAGCATAGGCTGGCAATTTGGGATGATTCAAAGACTCACGAAGAGGCTAAGAGCCTAGGGTAACCGAGATGGCCGAATAGTCTGGAGTCATCGATTGAATCAATTCGGACAACTTCGGATTCACAGAAGGCGGTCGATATATGATAATGTGCACTGGCACGGGGGATGAATGTATATGTTTGAATCCAGCCTCACAGCTTAGGACGATTTACAAGGACAGAGAAATGCTACTCAGATTGGATGAACCCTTATTGATCAACAAGATCTCGGACCAATGAAAGACTCTTCAGGAAACGTAATGGTCGATGGTTTTCCAAAGAGGACTCCTAATGAGTGCCAGCGAAGAGGGCTAACTCAAGTACGTTGTCTTGTCCACCTTTGAGGGAACTGAGAAGAAGAAAAAGGGCCGATGAGAAATATGGAGTGAGCTCGAAGAGTAGTGATGCGCTAGGTTTACTCTCCCGGCCTTTCGTAGTCGCTGCGTAGGGTGGAGACTTCCTGACACGCATAGCGATAGACGCTTGCCAATCAGAGAAATATTGAATGCGGACGAGAGATTGAAAGACATGCTGGATATGCATTGTTCATCAGACAGGTGCTAAGAAGTAGGTTACTACTGTGATTATAGCGAAAATGTCAAGCAATAAGGAGACCTGTCGACTCTCCCAGAATAGAGACCTGGTTGTCGATTCGTCTACAACTGGCAATCTCGATGGCTTCGGCTTTGATCATATTTCCATCAATGATCGAGATGGAAACTTTTCTCCAAACGTGCCATGCCGGCCCCGGCACCAACGTCAGCTCGGTCACCTTCAAGATGAAGGGTCCCATCAGACTCCACAACTGCGGACTGGCCGCGACTCGTCATCATTTGTGCGCGAAATGGAGCCCGCAGGACAACAGGGGCAAGGACCCTTACCTTTTTTCGACGCCACACGCTAGAGAGCAACCCCAGTTTCCGATCGCGCCCGGCTTCAGGGCTCTCGTCAGAAATTGGAGACACGGAAGTCATGTTGAATTGGCGACATTTGAGTGCTGACAGAGGCGGCCTGTGGGTTGATCTACCATGTATGCTAGCATTGCAATCAAAGCTTGTACTCTGTGTTGAAGGTTTGCATCCACAAGGCCGTTTATCTGAGGTGAAGCTCATTTCTCTGCCCACGGGCAGTCATCGCCCCCAAAGGGCCTCGCGGAGACATTAAGAGTCAGGGGGGGAGACAAGCATCGGCAAGAACTCTCCATTTATCGTCCCCGCCGTCGATTGAGCCGGGTTCTGTTGGCGACCCAAACCACAAAGGAGTCTGGACTTCATCCCATTCAACATGCAGTGCTACCACCGTGCATTGCAACGACTCTGACATGCTGAAATCAGCAATTAAGCCGACTACGGACATGCGCTGGCAGGTTTTGTTGTTCAATCAGAACGGTTAGAAGAACATATTAGCAAACTTATAGCGCCAGGGTCAGGATGACTGCATTGGCATGCGCGAGTTGCGTTTGTTGATAGTGATCACTTGGTCAGCTATACGCGATGTCAGACTGAACCGCATTTCGCAGACCATGTTTCTACGATAAATAGGGAGAATGTCTGCTCTACATTTACCGTGCTTTCTTAAACTTCGATGTTTAAGCATTGCACAGCCTCAATAACACCCTACTAAGATATCGCCAACATGCAGTTCGCTGTACCCTTAAGTTCAGCTATCCTTACCCTCGTTACCCTGCACAACGTCCTTGCTGCTCCATCGGTGAATGTTAACTCAGAACGTTGCAAAGACCCTCTTATTAGGCAAGAATGGCGACAGACCACCATGGAGCAGAGGCTTGATTATATCGCCGCCATGAAATGCCTCATGTCCCTACCTTCAGAAGCCAGTGACCAATGGGCCGGTGCCAAGTCTCGATACGACGATTTCCAAGGCTTGCATATTTCTGTAACAGAGCAAGTGCACTTCACGGTTAGTCTCGTGGCAATTTGTTCACAAGAAAATTGTTTTAACAATTTGAAATGTCTAGGGCACTTTCCTTCCGTAGGTACAATGTCTGACAAATGTTAAGGGACTATTGAGCTGATGACTTGCAGCTGGCATCGATGGATGCTTTACCTCTTCGAGTCTGAATTGCGAAACAAGTGCTCGTACCAAGGCGCTCTGCCATATTGGGACATCCGCCTTGACAACACCGCAGAGACTTTCGTCAACTCTCCCATCTTCGACAACGTCTATGGGTTCGGCGGGAACGGTCCGTACATCCAGGACGTTAGTGACCCTGAAGAATTTCCCACTAAGACGCCAACGGAAATTCCTGACAGGACGGGTGGAGGTTCGTGAAACGTTTGCCATGAGTCAAACCCGCACAACTGACGTGACCCCAGGATGCGTTCAGCAAGGCCCCTTTGCGAACCTGACTGTCCCCATGGGCGTTGGTATGCTAGCGGCCGTAGCTCAATCATGATGTTTCGTGGTGTTGGCTGACAGCATGCGTAGGCAACTCGACCAAGTATAATCCCCACTGCCTTCGACGTGACTTCAGCCCGACTCTGGTTGCGAGTGCTATGTCTGACGAGATCATCCGACGAACATTGTCAGCAACGACATTTGATGAGTTCAACTACCATATGCAAGGCTACAGCTTTGAGTTGAGCGGCATGACAATCCATGCGGGTATGCATCTGGGCATCGGTGGCCAAGTTGGGGAAGTGAGTTTACGTCAAAATACTGCAGTTGCCCCAAGCATCAAACTAACTGCGGCCAGAACGCTGACATGTACTCTTCCCCTGGTGATCCGATCTTCTATTTGGTGCATGGTGCTGTGGACAAGCTTTGGAACGATTGGCAACGCACTGGTAAGTGTCCCTGTTTTCATGTCTCGGAAGGATTGCCTCCCTCATCTGTTCTCTTCGACCCCTCAGATCATGAGGTCGATTTGAGTTTACAAATATGACCACATTTTTGACTCGGAGATCTGCCGACTGACAACGCTCCGTACGTAGACTGGCCCGCGCGTAAGACTGCCATAGGTGGCCCAGACGCCATGTTCGCCTACCCCTTCGACTTCTTCGGGGATGTGCCCTATGAGAATATCACGCTACAGTACCCGCTGAGTTTCCCCAACTTTGGCAAGGACATGGTGGTGAGCGATATGATGGATATCAGGGGTGATCCTTTCTGCTACGAGTATCAGTGATCTCAATTGGGAGCCTCCGCAGCTAGCGCACACCTGCATGTGAAGG
This sequence comes from Colletotrichum camelliae, assembly GCA_018853505.1. NCBI lineage: Eukaryota > Fungi > Ascomycota > Sordariomycetes > Glomerellales > Glomerellaceae > Colletotrichum > Colletotrichum camelliae. Next base: position 7,575,100 of record JAELVL010000002.1, on the reverse strand, counting down.
CGCTATTTGGTTCTCGAATAACAGTTGGCGACCGTTTATCATAGTAATAGTCAGTGATTGGGCAACAAATGACGTTCCATTATTGTTATTCAATGATGCCTATTAACTTACAGTAATAGACTTAGGAGGACATGCTCCGAAGAACAGCTGGTAAGCACTGTTGAGGCTGGAAATAGAGTTTCGGGACAAAGGTGGAATCAGCCACCATGTCAGTATGACCGGATAGAGTTCCGCGAGCCAGTCAAAAACCGGTCGTATCGCCGACGAACTGCGACTCATTTTCGCCGAAGACGGCCGAAAGAGGTGTGAGCCTGCCTCAATCTGACAAAGGCTTCGCTTCATCGCCAAGGCGATGAAACCTCTAAGGGCTGAGACATACCTTGGATTTACGTGCGTAATTACGAATGACATACTGTCACTCGAGACCCGTGGACCCCGAAGATGAATCCGACACTCAATGCGACGGACGATGAGGAGAATGCTTGAATGGGGAAGCGAAAAATCAAATGTGGTATCATCTAACTAAACGTATGGAACATTGGAAGAAACAACAATATGCTCTTGTGACTCGTGGTCTTCAGGAACTCGCCTGGAACGCTCAGAAACAAATAGCTTTTCGCCGAACTTGTGGCCCATTCCACCTCAGCGTGCACCGTCACCGCTCTCGAACGGTCCGGAGATTCGGCGTACATGTCCGACCATCTTGGATTAGGGTCTCTGCGGAGGCCCTTTAATGACTTTTGTGGCGAAAGATCACCAAGTTCGCCGACCATTTCTTCATCGCCGCTGAATCCTGATCTCGGATGTGATCTCGATCTCGACTTCCTTGGTGATAAAGATCTTGCCCAAGTTCATCTGAAGGACGGGCCAGAAGATCGGCAGTGAGGCGCATATTGTGGCGAGGTTGACCTCGACGGCGGCGAGAACAATGGGCACGCAACCGTACCATGAGGGATCCAGCGTCGGATATGTACCGGCTTGGGAGTGGCTGATGCCAATCAATCGGAAAATCCCCAGAATATTTACACTGCAGACTGGATTAGTGGGATGTCACCCAAAGTTTGCAAGATGAATCGACTCACAGAACGCCCATAGTGAAAAGACCCAAGAGACCGAGCCGTGACTTCGCTCTCAGGCCCTGCTCCAAGAACAGGCGGAGGGGAATGAGGAAGACGATGAGATCCAATGCTACATTCATGCCGACGTGGCTCTCGAAAGTGCGCGCAAAGATGACGGGGTCATGTGAGCCAAAAGCCCATCTGTCCTTCGTGACGGTTGTCAAGTTCCAGAATGCTGAGACCGGGAAGCAAGGAATGAAGGCGAGAAAGCTGTAGGCCAGACCCCACAGAGCGGTGATGTAGATGACCACCAGGGTGACGAATCGTGACTTTGAGCCGGCCTCGAACATGCGCAGATACTGGAACAGCAGCGCCAGCTTGATCAAGGCCGTGGCCATCGCGTATGCGCCGCCGCAGACGTAGAAACTCTGCGGGAATGTTCAGATATGGTGTCAATGCGACGTTGAGAGTGAGTGCTCTTACCCTAACGAATGCGACCATACCAGCGAAGCCCAGTGTCAGAAAATGCTGACCCAGACCGTAATTTGTTGATACACATGTCGCGGCTGATAACATTAAGCTGGAAAGCTAGACGGATGTTAGATGTCCATTCATAACCTGCTCCCGTCATGATGACGACTTACCATGGCCAGCACGACGAAGAAGTCGTCCCATCCCAGGCAATGGGCGACGAAGAATCGAACGTAAAGTCGAAAGATGCCGCAGATCCAGGCGACCACCAGGAAAGAGATAACCATGCCAAGCACTGCAGCTCGCTCGTTCAATATCGGCATGGGGTCGCTGAGGTTGTCGGCCTTGCCGAGCAGATCAAGAATGGAGCCCATTGGCGCTTGATGTGGGAGCGTTCGCTCCCGTTCGCATACTCGAGTCCCCCTTCCTCCCTCTTCGACAAGTTGCGTAGGCGGGTCGAGCGAGGCGTCGTTTGCAGTTGCCCTATGATCGTTTGGCAGAAAAAGGTTTCAAACCCGAGGGATAGTTGTTGAATGTCAGACAAACCACATGCGACAAGGGGAGACTGAGCAGAGGAGGGAGGGAGGGAAGGGTATGATAAATGATCCCGCCTGTGTGTCGGTCTCGCCCATAGTGCTGTCGAGATGAACCCGACCGGGGGGTTCGAGGGCAGAAACTACAAAAGGTAGCTCCAGACTTCGATGCACGCCACACCCCGTAGGCTTGGTTCGACCTTCTTTTGTTAGCCGTCAGCATCGGGCCCCTGCACACGTGGTACTGTCGCTCCGGAAGCGGCTGGGATAGACTAGTTTACTTTTGCTTGCTGGCGAACTTGTTTCACTTGCTACAGTCTGCACTGGCATTCTAGCAGTTTTTGGGGGATGAGGGGAACAAAGATGGGCATGATCTGCTGATGCAGGGCTGGTGGGCATAACTTTCTGTTACAAGCCTTCGGTTCCTTGCCACAGAGAATGTGTACAAAGTTATTCACGGAAGAAGTCTATCCTGCGTCCTCCTCTCATCTCCTCGTGTCAGTGGAATCAGATCAGAGTCGTGAATCGGTCGAGCAGTTCCCCAACTTTTCCCTAGCTGATGGAGACGAGAAGTGGCCCACAAGCCGATCAGCCGATCAGATGGATATGAAAAACCACCCCCTAGACAATCAAAGCAAATGAAAAAGATACATACGCAATTCGTGGATGGGGGGCAGATTTTGCGTACGTGATTTGGATCAAAATTACTTCTGCATATTGCTTTTTCTTCCAGGCCCGTTTCTTCGTTTGCTTCTTTCCACTTTCTAGCCCCTCTTCTGCAGCATTCTGGACACCGTCTGGACAGAGCGTGCAGTATGCACGGCATGCAAACACACGTGTGCTCCCGATACGAGGACTGATCGGAGCCGTCCTCGGCAGGTCTTCCCCCATCACAACTCACATGGGCCGTGCTCTGCGGGAATCCTTGGCCTCATGTTGGAAACACACTGCTACACACCTTACAACGGGCCTAGTGACACTCGGGGACATCGCCTAACGACGGTCCTTCCTTTCCGGGAATGTCGGGGGAGAAACGGAGAAGCATTGCATTCATGGGACGAACGAAGGTACGCTGCAGCGTACAGCACAGTTGCAAGACACATCTCGCCTACCATAGTACGTTCGCGCACCGGCTCTCCTGCAGACTGCGTCGCGCAAACGACGCGAATTGGCGAATCACCACAGAGACACTTTGGTATAGAGGGTTCGCTCGGACAGCCGCGGCGTCGGACCGGCCGGGGCCAAGGCAGTCCGGGGTCTCCCTAGGTGTTGCTCCGTCTAGATCTACGATTTCAAGCTAAGTGGGCCAGTGACGACCTCTCCCCCCCATGTTCATTCGCATCCGGAACATGAGTATCTTTATTCCACTATTGTCACTCAGTCCTTTCTTTCACTGTAAATGGTGTTGGGGGGCTCTTGGGCGAGTGAGACACTGTGAGTGGTCGCGACTGGATCGGCGCTGCTTAGCAGATCTGGCCCATTGCTTTGGGCGCCGGAAGAAGTAAGCTGTGTCAGACAGGCACTGGCCCCCTCATGATATCAAATGCACTCCGAATTGTTCGGGATTCGACATCGTCAGTATTGGCCCCGTTGTGCCTCGGAAAATTCGGCTGCACTGCTGAACTCACGATTCGCATCAATCGGCTCCGAAGATACGGAACACCTGATTTTCATCCCCTGTCGCGTGGCCGGTGCTAATTAGCCAGGTTTAGCACAATTCTGGCTGCATTAGCCGGCAGAAAACACGTGAGAACATGCAGAACCGTTAGGGTCATCAGGGTGATTCAACCAGAGCTCAGGAGAAATGGTATCATAGCTGAGTCAGAGCGCGTCTTGTCCTCCAGCATCGATCACCAAAAAGGGTATCATCTATTTGGCATGAAAGCCACGGGCCCTTTGAAGCGGCGTGCTCCGCCGTGGCGCAAAGACTTGAGAACGCCTCGGACCTTTTGTGACGTCGCCGATTCGCCGACGTTTTCCCAACATCAGGCAAAGGCGGTGGTTGGGTGCAGGATCCGACAATTTGGTCAGACTGCTCTGTTGGTTCCAACGGCTGAAGCTGCTTCACATCTTGCAGGCTAAGATCGTGCAAGTAGCACATCTAAACGCACATCAAACAGGGCCGGATCATGATCCAATATTTCGGACGTAAATCACCCTACCTTGCGCCCTAAGGATTCTTGAAGGCCGTCTACCGCCGCGGAATGCCAAATCCATCGGCGGAGCAAGGTTTCAATAGCACGCCTGCCATGGATTGCCAACTCCTGGATCGCTCTAGCGCTGATGTGCCATTGGATTACTCCCGCGACGACAGGACTGCTCCATTGCCCAGCATGACGGCGGTTGCTGTGTCACAATGTCTTGCTTGACAATGCAGTTGAAGAATAACCAGCCGCCAAGACCATTGGTCTCCGGACGGCTTGTCTACCACGCGATTCCCAATTTATCGCGCCATGTTAACAGCACATATCCCAGCCTCACCGGCGTCTATAGCTTCGTCCTTGCCAAATGTGTACGATCGAGCTATTTGTGGAGTTGGTTCGGTGGGGATGAATGATCTGGCCCAAGCGTGAAGCGGCGTCGTGGCTAGAATGCGGTCTGGTTCAGGAGCGTGGCGCCGGGGCTGATTGATGGCGGCTCATCGCCCTCCTTCGCTAGATGCGAATCTGGCCGTCTCGCATTCGCGGGTTCCCAATTGAAGACAGCGCGTTCTCGGCCGGAGTGCCCTCCGGATAGTCGCGTCTCGATGGTGTTTGTCGGGGACCGGATCGGGGATCGGCGGGGAGCGTCCTACTGTTGCATCCCACCGGAAGGCTGGGACTTCAACGACTGTGGCGTCCTTCACGTCAGTCACGTCAGTCACTTTTCTTCGCAATTGGATTGCTGGAGAAAGAGAATCGCATACCTCCATTGTGTGTTTGGCATCGGACGAAGAGCGGCCTTTCCAGGGCGAGACAACCCGGACAGGGGCGCAGACCGCGAAGCCGTTGTCATCCGGAAATCCATTCACCCATGTAAGACACGGAAACAAAGTCGGCATCTGGGCACAGTCATCTTGAGACAGACAAAGAGGGTTGTTGAATTTGTCAATGTTGTGACGGGTTGACGGATGTCGACATCCACAACAAGAAGCCAGGGGCAAATGGTCCGTGGCAGCAGATCACGATCTATTACATAAGCGAGAGTTCACACAAGGTTTGGTCAAAGCTCTTCTGTTGGCTTGCTCCATCCTCCATCCTCCATCTACTTCATACGTAGTATTCTTGAGCCAGGAATTTTCCGAAGTAGTAGAAGAATAAGTGTCCATCTACCGACGACATGTCAAGGATTTCATCGTCAAAGGCTGTTAAACTAGCTCCACCCAGAAGCCTGGGATCGTGGTCCGGCGCAAAGCAGGGTGCTTCCTTTCTTCACTTGCCAGCGGATTGTCACCGGGTCTGGCTCCGTCAAATCTTCAGCCGGCAACATCGCTATCTCAGCCTGCCGAACGCCGGATCGTTCCGTGATATCCGCTCACTTCAACAAAAAGCCACCCTCCACGTTGATGGTTGTTCCGGTTATGAAGTAGTTCTTCATCAATGACAGGTAAGCCTCCGCCAGGTCTTCCGGATCCCCGATTCTGTTCAAGAGGGTAGAGTTTCGGTACATATTGGCCACAGCTTCCTTTTCCATCGGGATGTTCTCACTGGCATGGTCCAGCAACGGGGTCTGTACGGCACCCGGCGACACCAGGTTCACTCTGATAGGCGCCATGTCGACAGCCAAACCCTTCGCCAGCGATTCCTTGGCACCGACTAAGCCGGCCTTGATGCCGAACCCAGGCATTGGCTTGTAGCCCAGAACGCCACTCGTCATGGTGATCGATGAGGTGTATTCCTTTTTCATATAGCTCCCTGCCACCTTGGCTAGGATAGCTGCGCCGATGAAGCGGGTCCTGGCGAAGTCTGTAATGTTGCCCGGTGTGGCGTCCTGGAGCGTAGGCGAGTTGGCGAGAAACTCTCCGGCAGATTCCACGACGTGGTCCAACAAGCCCTTCCTACCATTGGTCGCATATTCAAACAGCATCGTGATGCTAGTTTCGCAGTCATCGCTGTTAAGATCGACGGCGTGACCTCGGATTCTGTCCGCAGCACTCGGGTACGACTCCTTGAGTCTCTTGATTGTGGCGTCGATTTTCTCCTGGGTGCGACTCGCGACAACGACATTGGCACCGTATTCGACGCTTGCTTCTGCGACGGCATAACCAATACCGGAAGTTCCGCCGACAACTAGAACAGACTTGCCCTCGAGCTTGTTGGTGTATTTTGGTGCCATGATGATGCGACACACTGAGAGACTCCGATTTGTATGTCTGGCGTTTTGTCGAGCCTCGGAAGGGGTTACTTCAGGTATGTATAATCAGAAAGGTATCGAGTGTTGGTGTCATACTAAGATTCATTAAGAATTTCATCTCGTCTTTAAGCAACCTGGAAGCTTGCCGCCTGCATTACTCCTCGTGCCACTGACGCGCCTAAACTCCGCAACCCCACAGGTAACCAACCACCTTAGAATCCCCGCATATACAACGTTATGAGCGTATCTGATGTCGGGAAACCAATTGACTCTTTGCTGTTGGATCGTTTTGCCAGGGGGACCCGTGTTTCCGCAGATGCCGCTTTCGTGGAGTTAAGATGGTAAGTCCGACCACCCCATACAATGCATGCCCGTGAAGTTGAATTTCGGCGTCTACTAGAATATATCCGACAACAGAGATATCGATATGACAAATAGAAATTCGGGTTCGTCCGATATTTCGGTCTCATGCAGTCGCAGAAGGCTTCAATTGCCGCTGCTTGCAATAAATTAATGTTACCAGTTGGGCGGAGTACCACTTCTACACCATTCGCCTTACATACCTAGTACATTAAGTATCTTCACAATCACCCCAATAATTGTTATTGCCCCTGTTCCCATAATTGTCGCTTTTACGTGTATTATTGTCGTCGGTGGTGGCGTTGCTGTCGTCGTTCTTGTCCTGGGATTACTCTCCTTGAATAGGTTGTCAGAGCTAACTGCGTGAAAAGCAAAATTCAAGTCTTATCTCTTAGGATGGTCAGGATACGGGCTCCAATGGGCCAGAGACCCAAATTATCATTGGGCATGGATCTGGGCTATAGACTTGCGATTAATGAGGAGAGACTGACAATACTGAACGAGGGGATACAAATGAGAGTCAAGGCAAGGCGCAACATATAATCAATCAAGCCATTGTACGCAAGAAAACTCGCCAGATTATGTCTTGAGAATGATTTCCTCTTGTTTTGGTTGTGTTCCCCAAGGTGATACCGTTAACGTCAATTACCAGTCTTTATGGTATTGGGTGTCAGTTGCAGTTAATATCGGATCTGCAACTTCCATGTAAAATTGACCAATTGCGAAGGCTCTATCAAGCTAGCGAGGCAGGCTCACTCAGCTGCCAAGCAATGATTAATCGAAATAGAACATAAATCATCCCATCACCAATCATGACTTCGTAAACAAAGTCGGTCAGCACGCCTACATGGGCCCCGCTCTAAGCGCCAGCCTTGCCCATCTTCAGGAACCAGAACAATTTGAAATCCCTCGTAGCCTTTTTCCAACTTCTCTCGACTTTCCACAGCACTAGAATTCATCTCAAAATCTATCAGCCAGACGCGCTAGTCACCTTCGGCAGAGCGCAGCCATTCACTGCTGGAGATGACCAAAATGGCGCGTCGCCTACTTGGGGGATGCCTCGCATTCAGCTCGCTGATCGTCTCCGCTCAGGCTGGCGCTCTGGATGATTTCACCAACAACCTCTTTTCTGATCTAGCGCCGTGAGTCTGAATCTATGCGGTTTCTTGGGTAGTATGCTGATCGATCTAGTGTCCTCGCACTTTTTGGTGAACGCGCGACTATGCAATTTATGAGTCAATCACTGGGGTGGGCGGACTGCATTTCGTTAGCTATGGCGCCGCTAGGAATTATCACTATCATCGTGAGCGCAATTCGCGTGGGCGGACCGATGCGGCTAAAGGCGATTATTGGTCGCGCGAAGGAGAACACCTCAGTAGCCGAAATGGAGCTGATGTCTTCTACTTCACGCGAGGTTTGCGAGTTGTACAATGGTGAGAGCATTGTTAGGTGTCAAGGCTTGGCTCCTGTATGGGAGTATATATGCCTCGTGCCTAAAGATGACAACACGAAAGACTCGGCTACGAGGAACGGCAACGCTGGAGGAAGGATCCAGTTCAAGACACTGGAACAAGCGATTAAGGATGGGCTCTTGAAATTAGAAGGTATGCTAGGTAGTTTATACCATCCATGGATGTGGGAGACACACTGACTTCATTGAAGGAACTCGCGATTCTAAAGAGGAAAGGCACGCCCAACCTACTGAGAAAGGATTGTCGACTTCCGTTTCTGTGGTTGAAGATGGATACAATGCTGGTTCTGCGTCAATGCGGCGGAGTATGAGACGCACTCGTGCTTGGTTTCGCAGAGGCAGAGGTAAGTTTCCTTGCGAACCATCATTCATCATTTCGTCAGAAATTCTCATCAAGTGTCTAGACGATGCGTCGGCTTCGACTGAGAACAACATAGAGCTGGGCAATATCTCTCAACATCCAGTTCAGGATTCTTCAAATGGAACTACCGTTGAATCAAGAACAGAGACCGGCTCCAAAATTACACCTGCCGATGACCCTCCCGATGGCGCTTCCATGATCGTCATTCGAAACACAGGCCCTGAAGCACCGAACATTTCTCTGAACCTATCAGAAAGCCATAGCCGGACTGGTATCCGGCTCGTTGCAGTCATGGGAATTATTCTACAACTGGGCGTTTTGGCTTTCTTTGCGGTTATGACCTATCCAGCTTACATACGGGGTGATTTCAAAAAGGACGATGAAGCTGTTCCCGAACATGCCTTCCCACTTGCAGCTAGCGGTACTATTCTTTTAGTTGCCGGGCTGCTTTTGTGTGCTCATGTGGTGGAAAGTAGTACACACGAGCAGCGATACCTACCCATCGAGGGTTATGAGATCTGTCTTTATTGGCTACAGCAAGGGCAGACTGTCAGCGACCAGGTCTTCGAATCGTTTGCTACCTATCCCTCTTTACCACGAACTGCAATCATCACTTCCCGACGCAGCAAGGATTATGGAGAGGGAAGAGATAACAAAACATTGCAACTCATGGCCATTGTCGGGGTTCTCATTAGCCTTGTGGGGTTCGTCGTTCAGTTTGTTGGCCTGAGAGCGATGAATGCAGCTGCGTCTCTCGCACAGCTCGCTGCAGTAGGTGCCATGACCATCGCAAGAGCGCTTGTTAGACCCGGCTTCGCGAGTTCGTTTCAGAAGTCGAGGCTTCTCTCTGGTTTCGAAATCGACTGGCTAGCTTGGAAACTAACCAATGAACACCATGCCTGGGAGATGAACGAGTCCTCCAGTCGAGGAAGCAAGCCAACTTCAAAGGATGGGGGAGAAGGAGATGTTGCCTTGAGCCCGATATCGCAGCATGGTGTGAATGGAAAGACAAATCTACATGCTATCCCCGGGACATGGGCTGTCGTTACGGGATGGGGCTCCCACTACCATTCACTTGAAGCTGTACAGGAGAACCTTTCTAGCACACAATCGGGGTCGCGGCTGTTTGACGTACGCCGCGAGCTTGCTAAGCTCGCCAATTTCCAACGAGAGACGTCAAGGACAGCTCTGAACCTTGCTACTGCAATGGAAAGGACTATGTCCATTCTCTACCCTGGCGGTACTGGAGTCGACGGAACCAGCGGCTTTTTCTGGAATATTGACGTCATTCACAATGGCTCAATATCAACCCCTATTTCAAATCCTACAATGTCTCTCCAGCTTCGTTTGGCTTACAGGGGAAAGTCCTGGAAAGTCTTGGCAGATGACATTGACGCTGTCTTGTCGCTGTGGGCATACACCGCGCGCGGAGCCGATGAGGAACATGACCTCGGACAGGGCACCGAAAGTCTAAAACACGTCAACTCAGAGAATGACAGCTGGCTCCGCAACAAGATATATCCGGCAAGTCTAAGAATTATGTGTCCAGCCGATAACAAGATGAGGGACCAGATATGTAAAGATCTTAGTCTCTGGGCGCCAAAAGCTATGCAGACTATGTTCAACATAACTGACTACCGACTTCCTCGAGAAGACAAAGACGAGATTTACGATCTGCCGAAAAGTTTTCAATCGAGCAGAATTATGGGATTCAACCCACAAGAACGACCATTCTCAGACATTCCAAGAGGAGAGCAGTTGTTCTGGCCCATTCGGGATTCTATATCGGAGCTATTGCCTGAACGCTCTGAGAGAGCTCATTGGGCGATCGAAACTCAGGAGACCCTAGATCTTTTGTACGCAAAAGACCTACTTTATTCCTTTTTCTGTTCTGTGGCACAGACGCTGAGGTATCCCGTTCGAGGTAGAGCGGAGATTGAAAACATGTTGACTGACATCACATGGCGAAATGTTCTGAGGGACAACCTCCGAGTCTGTGTTTTGAAGCATGGAGACTTGAATCAGCTCATTGAAACTTTAATCAATCTTGAGCTTGGTTCTGAGAGCGAGGCTACGTTGAACCTTCTGTTGCCTTTGAGTTTCTGGGACAAAACACCAGTACCATTCGCCATCTTCGACGTTCTTTGCGAGAGAAAGATTGAGGCCCGTAAAGCGCAAGACTGGGAGCTTCTGTTTCTAGATCATGATGATCTGAACTCCGTCAAGCTTCGTAAGGAGGCTCAACTGAACAGAGCTTTCTTCTTACACCTATTCTTCTTCTTGATCGAGCATGCTCAGGACGCACAAGATGAACTTTGGTTGATGAGTATCGAGGGTAGATGGTGGCATTGTCAACCCGAAAGTTACCAACATGAGGCTAGGTGGCGGCGGATCCCACAAAATGAGCGCGAGAACTACTGGCAGACGCATGAGCACTTCCGAAAGCATCGAACAGCACTCTTGACTTGTCTTCAAACTCTAAGTAACGACAACCTCTTCGAAGACCTTGAAACACTCTACACTCATCAAGACAGAGACAAAGGGTTTCTGACTTACCTACGAGAGTTGCCTTCCGAGATTCCCAAGGACGTTGAACATGAGGTGTGGCACCCGAAGACGCGACTGAGTCATAGATTTCATGCGAGGAAGCGTCTGCATTGGAGGGACCGCCGAGACCCGCAGGACCTATCAGCAAATTTGCCACAACGCTTCAATATCACGAGCATTCATCTCGAGGCCATGAAGATACACGGTAATCCCGAAGCATGCAGGCAAGATGTTCATTGGAGCGACCAGCCCGATGTGTCTGGATCCACTCTGCACCATGCTGCTAGGACAGAGAGTCTGGGTATGGTCAAATACTTGATCAAGAACGGGGCTGACGTACACGCAAAAGACTTCCGGGGATACACGCCACTTCATTACGCCTGTGGGTACCGTGATGACACTGTCATCATTCCGCTTACTGAAGCAGGCGCAACATTCGACGTCCAGGGCACGGATGGGGCGTTTCCGCTTCATGTAGCGGCAGGTGAAGGAAACATTGCGGTTCTTGCCCACTTGAAGAGGATAAGCTCACCAGCCTATCGGCAGGTAATCCATGGCCTGGAGGGAATTGAGTGGAAGGCAAAAGACTTTCACGGTCGTTTGGCCATTCATTGGGCTGTAGTTGGAGGCTACTGGGGCGCTGTCGAGGAGCTTTGGGCTTATTTGGATGAGAGTGACAACTATGGCTGGACGGCGCTTCATTTGGCTATTCTACACGGTAAAGATGAAATTGTTCGCAAAATTTGCAGGCTTTTAAAGATGAACAGTCGGCTGGCTGATCTTGAGAAAAGGGATACTGAAGGGCGCACGGCACTTCACTTGGCGAGGATTAAGGGAAATACGGTAGCAGCGGATATCCTCATTGAGACGGGCGCAACGCCAGACGCTCAACATTATCTGCCGGCAATGAAACTGTTGCAACGACAGTGGCACCACGAGTTCTAAGCAGCAATTGCGCCTTTTCTTCGCAACGCAAGATAATGTCCGAGAAAAAAGGGTCATATCCATGATTCAACAGAGCTTTCTAATCTAACATTTCAAGCATGCATCTAGGAATAAAGCTGTGTATTAGGTAGTGTCGTACTAGTCTCGGTTGACGTCCGCAGAATGCCTCATCCTCAATCTGACTATCCTGGAAGACAAGCCATGTAGGTGATGGCATGGAATTTGAAAAGAACTCGAAATTTCAAATCGGTTACTACTTGACTTCCAACGGCTTTTGGCCTGACATCGAATAGTAGTGTGCGTAGGAGTGGATGGACGGGTTCATGAGGTCTTTGCGCAGCTGTACTAAGAAGATCTCGACCTTAGTGGAAGACCAGCCAAGACCTCTTGTGAGAGGTGCAATGGTATTCGCGTGTAAGCCGTCATAAACAGCCGCCTGGCTGTAGCGGCCGATGATTTTGAGGTCTTTTTCCTTCGCCCACGGACCAACAGGAAGTTTCTTCGCGTCGTTGATCTGGTTCACAAAGCCCGCGGCCTCCAATCGTTCCACATGGTGATCAGCTGCGAAGAGCTCGACTCCAAACTTCGCCAGACCCTCTTTTACAAGGCTGGTGAACTTTGGAAGCGTGCAATCAGAAGGCATGCTCCCATCATCGCAGTCGAATGTCCACTTCATGTCCTGAAGCTCGATCCAGCCTCCTGGCTTAAGAACCCTACTGCCGTCAGCATATCGGGCGCCAAACCAACGTCCGGGGCTTACCTATGGGCTTCTTTCAACAGCTTAGGCCAATTCTTGATGGCTGGTGCCATGTGTCGAAGATGAATGTAGTCGATCGAGTTTTCAGGGTAGATCCATTCGGCCTCGGCGTCATCGACGATGAAATTCACATTTGGCGGGACGTACCCGGGCTGTATGGGGCTGAGATCAATGCCAGTCACCTCTGCCTCCGGAAATTCGTCGCCCACTGTGTAACGGTTAGCGAGTTCAGACACTCATAATATCTTCAGGAGATAAATGCACGAACTGTCGATAGCCCAGATACCCGTGCCAGTCCCGACATCGAGGATCATTTGGGGATTCTTCAGCGGCACATTATGAAGTGCTCCACCACATAAGTGGAGAATCATGGCATGCTTCATGTCCTCGCGCTCCTGCTCAAGATCATCGTTGGGGAACAGGTAGCGGCCTTCTTTGAACTTGTGGTACCGTCGTTTGTTCTCGAAGTTGTAATCGCGGACGCTGGATGACAATGAGGTCCACTGAGTGGAGCTATCGTCAGTAGAATAACCTGCATCCTCCACCGGGTCAGCAGCCTCAATGATGGGTCCAGGCGTTGGCTGACTGGTGATGACTTCTTCGTCTCCGGCAGCTGGCGGACCGGCCGTTTCAGATCTCGTGGGAGATCTTGAGGCAGACTTGGAAACAGCACCTTCTTCCGCCATGATGATTGCTACTATATGGATCGACAGGGGTGATTCTTTAGCAGACACGGGCGATGAACGACGCTTTGATGATGCTGTACCCCGCTGAGAAACAGGGATGGTGATGAGGGGTCATTCCAGACAGCTAACACAAATTAAGCGAGACATAGATGGGTTGGCATTGGTTCGGGTACGAGTCCCTTTGTCCACGTTTGCGGCCTGCTTCAGTGCTTACCAAATAATCTTTTGTTATTTCCTCTAAAGGTCTACGGCCGGATGGTCTCCCGAACCAATCAGAAATAGGTAATTGCAACGAGAAGCGAGCTCTCTCTGCTCACATCAGGACGAAAACCCCAGTTGTTGTTTGTTTCGGGTACTGGCTAGTAACCCTCTTGGGATCGTGAGTAGCCTTAGCCTCCCATCCCCCCCTATGCCGACTTCACAGCCTCAAAATTTAGTATCAGTGACTTTACTCAAGTGCTGAAGACGTCTAGGAGAATTAGTTGCGCGCATGGTGATGATATCCGTTTCCAAATATGCTGGCTGGAAGGAGATAAGAAATGCCTGCAATCCAGGGGGTGAGTATCCTTGGAACAACACGAAGCGAGATGAGCGAGGCCAGCCTCTGGCTGGCCATCAAAGATACATGCGGTCTGCGATAGAAAATAGGCATAGCCCTCAGCAATTTCTGTCGCCGCAAAATGTCGCAGTTCTCCCTTTCCTCTACTTCTCAAAAATGGCTTGACCAATCTGCCATTCTATGCGACCCTTCGGCACTGGACTTGCCCCCGAGCCCCGTCACATTCACTCATTTGAAGAAGTCCATGTGAGTGCCAACAAGAAGTAATCCAATTACACCAAAGACTTCCAACGGAAATGACTTCACGATGCGAAAGCAAAATCCATTTGCCTCTCACCGATGGCCAGATTCGCCTGCTCAAATTGAAGCCTGCACGCACCCAATCTGATCCCATTGAGTGCAGTCTCTTTCCAATTTCACCAACCAAAGATACCCCATACGAGGCAGTCTCATACGTGTGGGGGAATCAAGTTCGCGACAAAGTAATCAAAGTCAACGAAGTTGACTTTCAGATCCCTGGCAACCTCTTTGAGCTTCTTCCGTACCTCCGACAGCACGATTCAGATCGTGTTCTCTGGATCGATGGCCTATGCATTGACCAGACAAATGACGTGGAGAAGTCTCGCCAAGTAAACATGATGGATGACATATACAAAGGTGCATCTCATGTTGTCATGTTTCTGGGCAGAGAATGGGATGGCTTGGACATCGCTGTCAAGTACCTTGGGGCCGCAGCTGAGCAACAAGACGCACATCTTGACCCGGCACTTGAGCCGCATCTACACGTAAGCCGAAACAATCTTATGGTACCCCAACAGCACAATCTGCTAGGCATACAGTGCAGTCTTATTTAGGGGTTGTCTTCGGTGCTAACATAGATCAGGTCGATGGTCAGAGCATTTCTGCACCTCGAGTCGAGCGCAGCCTCATTAGGTTCTTCAGTTCGGGTTGGTTCTTCCGAGTGTGGACTGTACAAGAGTTCGTTCTTGCGAAAAGCTTCTCGTTTCAGTATGGGTCGACGATAATAGCAGGTGATCTGTTGTCAAACGGATTTCTTGCGTTGCGGCGACACGTCCAAAACCAATGTTGCGGACCACGGTCTATTATGAAGCACGGACAAAAGTTCGTGGATGTTATGGCTCACACGGATGCATTGATTGAATTGAGATCCAATACGGAGTGTAGCTTCCTTGAGACACTTCACAACTTGCGGCGGAGGAGTTGCAGTAACTCTCTTGACAGAGTCTATGGAATGCTTGGGATGGAGTTTCGAGGTTCTAAACCCAAAATCCTACCAGATTATCGCATTACCCCTGGGCAACTTTTCATCCAAGTTGCACTGCAGGATATCGCACAGACGAAATCACTCGACATCTTCAGTTTTTTTGTCCCTGGAGATAAGACTTCGTTAAATATCCCGTCGTTCGTCCCGGATTGGACTCTACAACCGGCCAATTACTTCACATATCGTTTATGTGTGGACCACCAGATGACACTATCGCATTACAATGCATCCAGAGGAGGTGAAACTGAGTTTCAGTTTCAATATGACAACTCTAAACACCAGGCTACTGTCAAAGGTATTCTTATCGGTCGAATTGTTAAAGTTGGAATGCCTTGCTCCTTTTCGGGCCTAGACACTCTACCTGAGGCAATCCCAACTGTTAGAGAGGCTCGTCAGTTAGCAGGGCTTCCAAATCATATTCCTGCGTCATTCGAAACGGCAAGTGAAGAGGAACAAAAACTTTGGCGCACGCTGTGTGGTAATCTAGCTGTTAATTATCTTGAAGGAGATCGGGGCTGGAAGTCAGCAGATCTAACAACCGACTTTGACTCATACTCCAGGTGGTATGATTCTGTCAGCACTGAACAGGACATTCGGTCATCTGAGTTGAGGCATGAACCTTTTTTGGACGCGTTGGCTCCCAACCTTTCTGGTCGAAGGTTTATATGCACAGAGAGGGGAGATATGGGAATGGCTTACGCCGAGGCACAGCCGGATGATATCGTGATGGTACTTGCTGGTGGTAAAGTGCCGTATGTTCTCCGTGAAGAAAAGAAAGGAGTGACCTCAACAAGACAGAAACTCTATGCGCTCATAGGTGACGCCTACATCGATGGTAAAATGCAGGGAGAGGCCGTTGCGAGCAACGTGGAATGGACGGAAGTCGCCTTGATATGACTCGGGAGGTACAGTCGTTCGAACATAGGATACCTAAATTTCAAGCTCGCACTCCCGCGATCATTTAAATCCACAAATCTTGCAGGGGAGCGAGATGCAGATTGGTTCAAGATTGTATTTGTATTGAGAGGAAACAGTGATCTTTTCTGTCATGAGCGGTGATTGGGCACATTTGATACACACAATGCCACTTCTTACCTAAATGTGTTTGACCAAGTCGGCCAAAACCTCCTTCCGCCATCGGAAGAATATGCTGGCGTGGGTATCATCTTCCAGTCTCAGGTGAGCATGTTCTCCCAACCTCTTTGCGATCTGAACCCCATGATTCGGAGGGACAAACGTATCGTGTTGTCCATACCACAGCCGCATAGGTAGGTCCGTCCGGATATCTTCTACATTGAATCCGTACTCTGTTCCACACAAGTAGCCATCGTGACTCACTCCATCAATTCCTTGACGATAATACTGCCGACCGGTCATGACCATCCGTGCCACAATTTCCTTGTCTGACCAGAGACCAGTCTCTTGCCTCGGATAAGTCGCCTTTTTCTTCTCTGCTTCTTGTAGACGTAGTTCCAAACGCTGTTCATCTGGCAAGTTGTATTGACCTTCCCGGTAAAAGTACCAGCCCGCAACGCGAGGGCCGTATCGCCATCCGTAGGTGAATCCGAGCCAGTGGAACCAGCCTGCTCCGCTCATGCCAATATCCGGTGGGCCGATTCCACATACGATGGCTACGGCTTTGAGCTTGTCGCGAGGCATCGCTCGCGCACATGCAAGAGCGAATGGACCGCCTCCTGACACGCCCTATTATCCAAGTCAGAAAATGTACCTATGTCGTGTTAAAAATAACATGTTCAGCTTACCATCACTCCATATTCGTTGATTTTGAGGTGAGAAGCAAGACGTTCCAGGTCTTTCGGGTGATCCAAAAGCGTTCTTCCGGGCAGGAAGGTGCTTAGTCCCATGCCAGGACGGTCCGTTGCGATGATGCGAGCGCCAGTCTGAAGGGCTGCCTCGTGGAGATGACCAGCTTCAACGCGAGAGCCGGGAAGTCCATGACAGTAGAAGATGGGCTTGCCCGTTGACAATCCGTACTGGGAGTAGCCGAGCTTGCGGCCATCTGGCAAGGTCAAGACCTCAGTCGTGTCTTTCTCTGGGACTAGCCATGGCTCTGAAGGCGCATCGGTGGGGCTATTGCGAAATAGCAAAGACTTTAGATATGATATTGACATTGTGGAGTGCAGGTCTGTATGTCGTGCAGCGACGATGTGGAGCCTTCAGCGTACTACTTAGTTATACTTATAAGTTTTCTTGAAGGATTCGTAGCGCTTATGCTCAAGTCTTGGTCGCAGCTCAGGTACGCAGTACATCGTGTGTCGACCTATTCCGGCTAGGCACCATAAGGCACGCTATGTCTTACAGACAATTCTTAGACAAGCCCCCGGAAATATTCGGAGCAGGAGGGCACGTGAGACAGAATCCCATCTCTCAGAGGCTGAAGATCTTCTTGATGACGGAGGGTGAGTCAATCAGCCTTGAATTTCTCGGAGGCGCATGACTGCAGCGGCTATTTTCTGACATCAAAACTTACCGGCCCTTCCGCAAATTCGCATACCTGCAGACCGCCAAGATACTTCGTGCCGCAAAATTGTAGAAGACCTTCCTGGGCCAAGCTTCACCAATTCGCGGATGATGTGTAGAAGTCCGCTACTCATTATCCACCAAGGCGCGCTCCGGCGACTTTATGGCAGAGACGTGTATGTCCTCTCATTGGCAAAGTGAATGCCAACCGGGTTGAAACACTACTCGTTCTCATCCAGTTGGCGAAAAGTCGATCACGCCGGTAGAAATTTACATCTTTGACGAATTATTCCCGCCGCGGAACCCAGAACGTAAACCAACATCGTCTTTTCCTTTCATGATTACAAAGTGCAGAGGCTATCCCGTTGCTAACGAATTGCAAACAGTACTGCTCCGACTAGGTATCTAGCCACCGATGTCAGAGTCGGTATCGACTCCACTCCGCCGGAGCAGGTCCGCATAATTACAGTGCACCGCTCTCCGGGCGCCGCTAAGTCCCGGAACGAGAGACCGCCCATTATGTACTAGAACGACGTCGTCGTCGTTGTATGATTCTCTCCACTATCGTCGTTGAAACAGTTACTAATATCATCCCTATAGGAGTAACTAAATACACAGGAAACCGCACAGAAAAAGGAACATGGATTGGGCGGTCTTTGGATCATGTACCCCGCCACCTTGAAAACAAATGAGGCGGGCACGAGCGTCAGTGTTAAAAAAAAAAAAAAAAAAAAAAAAAAAACCAAATGCAAAATATGTGTACAACGGAACACTTCATGAACCACTGCGGCTTGCTGTCTCACAAAAAAAATCGACTGTGCCAATTACAGCAGACGGCGTTCCTGAGCTGATGACGGCAGCTCCACAAGCCTAGTCAGGGCGCTGAGTCGAGATGATTCATCGCCGCTAAGCCGAAATAGAATGATTTAGGGTGACATCTCTACATTTTCCCTCTCAACATCTGTTCCAAAATCCAGCCTCTCACAACTGAAACCAATGAACTATCGTACTCACCTGTTACAGCAACTGTGGCAGTGTCAAAGATCATATTGTATGCATCGCGGGCTGCCCGTTGAGTTTGTCTGGTGGGCCCGACCGACGTCGATTGACCGCCATCTCTAGCTTCCAGGAACCCTCGCCCTTTGGACTCCTCGCATAAAACAGGAACCTCTTCCCCCGAGGAAAGCAACAGAACAAAATCAAAACATTACTCCATCTCATCTCCAGCTTTCAAAAATGCGACACTTTGCAATTCCAGATCGGGCCACTGGCCTGCGAGAAGTGCCACGGTCCCAACTAGACCTTAGAACCGACCCGGATATCATTGCAGAACTCAGCACCTTCCGCCCCATCACGTCCGAAAAAAATGTCTGGGCATTTTGGGACAAAGGCATCGATGCCATGTACCCGAGCTACAGATGCACCGTTCTAAACTGGGTACGCAAACTTGGCCCCAGCTGGACGGTTCGACTCGTCGATCTCATCGATGGCTCTCCAAACAACGTCTACAACTTCATCAGCAAGGACTGGCTTCCAGCTTGCCTTGTCAACATGACCATGGACGGAGCGCACAAAGCACAGCATGCTTCAGACCTCATTCGGCTCCCATTACTTTTCGAGCATGGCGGCGTATGGATGGATGTCGGCAACATGCTGCACACTCACCTCGACGATCTCTTCTGGAACGCCCTTTCCGACCCTGAATCGCCGTACGAGATCGGCCTCTGGATCATCACCGGCCAGATCAGGAAGAAATGGGGAAGCTTCGGAAACTTCATGCTCGCCGCCAGAAAAGGGTCCATCTTCATCAAGAACTGGCACAACGGCTTCAAGGAGCTATGGAGAGATCGTACGAACGAACGCGGGTTCCACAAGCACCCACTGATTCAAGAAATCGGAATCGCCGACGGCATGGCTGACTGGAACTTCGAAGAGAAGGTCCTGCAGATGAGCGACTACGTTGCCCAGATGCTCATCGGCGACCGCACGAGGAATCTCCTCGATGTGGAGACTGGTTGGAATGGACGCGACTTCTACGAAAAGAAAGCATTCATGGTAGAAGGCATCAGCAATGGTATTCTCGGTTCCATGAAGACAGACTATGACGGCGCCAAGCAGATCGAGATCTTCACGACAAGACTGGATGAACCCGACGATGCAAGAAGGATAGCGGCCGAGGAATTTGTGATCGACATGCTTGAGAATAGCCACATGTACAAGGTGTATCACAACTCAGCCGGTGGACTGCCTGCGCTGGGAGACCTGATCAAGAAAAAGGATTTTCAGGATGCAGATCACAGACCGGGAACCTTTGGCGAGCTCTACAGATATGGAACGGTGCATTGGCGGTCGACAAGGAAGGTTGAGCGGCTCACACCTCCGCCAAGTGAGGATGAGCTGATTCGAGCTACGCCGACTATGCCTTCGGTGATGGAAAGATAGATAAGGCAGAAACGAATAGATATATATACATATTCTCCGACATTTAATTAATTCTAAGCACTCATACCTCAGTGCCGACCTTGGTGGTTCTGGTAAATATTGTGTGGCCAATGGATTGAATCAGAGTACCTTTCTGGCATTGAGCCCGTGCAGACACATTAAGGTAGCCATCCATGTCCAATTTTGGCCGCCCATATAAGGTCACCTTTGAAAGCCTCAACTCTGCTGGCTTTTTCTTTTAACCGTCACCCACCAAGCCTTTCCAACTAGCGTCCGTTTACGATGCCGCCGTCCAGAAGAACAGCTCCTGTGATGGAAGTACCCTTACTTTTCAAGATACTACAAGAAACGAGGGCCATTGTCCATGGCACCTTAGTAACAGGGACTGAAACCCCGCTGGACGAATCGCTAACCCCTTTACCAAAGGAAAACCAAACGAGGCCCAACAACGATGTCGGTTTTCACAATCAACCAGAACCCAGTGCAACGAAGACACAACAGGCATCCCCGGAAGCAATTACCTCAGTGGTACCCATGAGCCTCAGTACTGATGATTTCGACAAGATTCAAAAGCAGTGTCCAGATGCCTCTACTTGGGAAATCAATTTCGAATTGAACTTGCGTCGCAGCCCGATCATCCATCTCCCCGTCAAGATTTTACTCCGGATCATGGACGATGTAGAGCTAGCCGATCTCTTTATGCTGCGACAGGTATCGTTCACCTTCTGGCGTTTGTATATGGACAACCGGTTCCCTCAACCGGGCGCGCGCCTCAACAAATCGAGGTTCCGAGGAGATGAGGAAACTGTCAGAAGGTCGGCAGAAGTTTCATTCTGCACACCGTGCCTACAACATCGAGCTTTGTTGCAAAAGTGGGATCGACATAATTGCTGCAGCAATTGCGCCTTTTCTTCGCAACGAGCTTCGAATGACACCGAGTTGCAGTTGTATCACTTGACCCTGGGACACGTAATGTGGTGTTCCTGCTGTAGCAGGTACCATCCCAGGCTGTGGTTTTCATCGCAAGAGAGAAGGCGCACCTCAGGGGCTCGCGAATGTATTATCTCGGAAGGTCGCGTTCACCTTTGCGCCCATCTCGAGGTTTCTCTGAAGGACCTCGGCCGGTGGATTTTGGCAGCGGATGGAGGAGCCACGCCTCGTGAGAGCTTGACCTACATGAGATGTCAAACTTGCAGCGACCTGGCAATATCGACAGCTGCTACCGCCAATATCGGATACATCAACCCTCCAACGGTTTCTTTATGTCCTTGGCTTCAGAAAGAACCTAGTTTTGTGTTTCATTGGACTTTACCAGTGCTCGTCGTCGGAAAGACTGACCGCATGAAAGACCAAACCCTTACAGCTGCATTAAAGGCACTGAAGACACGACATGGCATCATATTTTGCCCACATGTCAATTCGAACCTTGAGCAGCTACTCAGACCATTTAATCCCGAGTATTGCTCTTGTCTAGGGCCCGATAGTCGAGTGGGTGGCATTATTCCATATAACGCTAAGACGGGGAAATCGCCGTGGGGTGTTGCTTGCAAAGAAGGCAAAGACGTAGCCGGGGACTACAGATTTATTCCTCAAATAAAGCCTCTGCGACACATGATATACTGCGATAGATGCAGCACGCTATATTCTTGGGACAGAAATAACGATCAGATCTCCCTGTCGAGAACTTCTGTCGTGCTTGCACCTGCAAAAGCCGGGATGGAATGGGACCAATCCGGGATGACTCTGCTCGATCCTGAATCCTTTGGGGCAACATCAGACTCGGAAACGGAGAATCTTATTTGGTGTAATGACAGAAAGTGCGCCAATGGTCGAGGATGGAGGATCTTTGGCAGCAATTTGACAGGTTATGAATATCGAGAAAGCACGGCGCACCCGCCAGATGGTTCGGAATTCGCAAGGAGCCCTATCATGGACTGTGGCGAGGCACGCTTGGAAGGGTCATGGCAGGGGTATCTAACCCCCTGCCACGCGATCCCTGCCGCCTCCTGTTTTCCAGAGACATCTACACATTCGTTTGTCCCATCTGGTGGCATCACGGATGCATAAGGCTTGTGCTGTCTACCAGCTTATTTGCTTGATGAACAGACTTCTGGGATTGTAAATACAACCTTAATCTCGGAGAGGGATTGTGGGTATGTGAACCGTCGTTCCTGTTAAGGTAGAGAAAGAAATACTTTGATACCTGTGTGCATGAGGTCCGGCCTGATCTATTTTGCAGAGCTCAAATGCTACTACTTTCGGCGGATTAACTCGCCATCCAGCTAATTAGAGGACTCTGTTCAATTAATTTCAACGGGTCCAACTCAGCAAACCGAGATCATTACGCATTTAGGTCATGTCGAAAGTCTTGGAAAGGGAGAAATGAGAATTCAATTTCAAATTATGCATCTCATGCATATTGTGCAGATACATGTTCCGCGCGCATACGATTTCGTAAGCCCAGCCCCATTAATGTTCAGCTACCTTACGCTTATGGGCCCACTGAGACATGCGTGATTTCGATTACGAGTGGCTGCGGCCAACAGGATACGATTCGGGCAGCTATGCAGCTCTTCTTGATGCCCGAAACTGCGGCAGTTTCGGTACTCAAGAAGACCCTTTTCAGCCAAGTTGTGGAAGCTCAAGTTGAGGTCTCAGTTTGAGCGGGGAGATTTTGCATGTTGATTTGCGACCACATCATCTTTCACCAGATCCTACGTATCTTGCGCAAGCCCAAGTATGTCTCTGTTCAGCCGAACTCGCAAAAAGCCTGCCCATTCAATCCCCCCAGACATGACTAGGATTAGTGGGGATACGGCGCTGCAGGATGGCATCGGATTGGTGGTACAGGACGAGGAAAAATTGAAAGGAGTGCCGAACAAGACCAAGAGCTTCTTCGAAATTACAAAAATTCTCCTCCGAAGCGAGATATCCCAGAGGAAATTTTGATGCGGCCTTGGAGCGAAGACGCTCTGAAGTCGCTTGAATCCGATGTCGCCACAACTTGCGACCCGCCGAAAGACGCTGTTGAGTACACCCAGGAATGATTCAACTCGTCTTTGGAACAAAGCATACAATTCGATCAAAGACACCGACAAGGACCTGGTGAATGTTTTCGAAAAGGTGCTAAGTAGACAAATTACGGGAGGTTTGTGTTCTGACCGAAATTTACGCTGCCATCTTTACACGACAATCATTTTTTCCTCGGCAGATAGCTCTGGTTCGCAACGAGTTCGAAGGGGACTCATACCTTGGAGCCAAGCGTCTCGAGGTGATGAAAAAGGCCGTTCAAGGCTCTTTACAGAAAGCGCGGGTTCACGAAGGAATCAAGGATGGGATCCTGAGTGTCTCAAACGCTTTCTTGAAACTGAAAGATATTGGAAATGCCATACTAGCTGCGGAGCCAGTTGCAGCCATGGCTTGGTCTGGGATCTGCGCCATTATCCCGGTAAGAAGTTTTGCGTGCCCATTTTCGGGGTTCCCCAGAATCTAAAGACTGATTGAAAGTTTTAGATACTTGTTAGCCCTCTGACTGAACACCAGGCTATGGTCAAAGGGCTCGGACACGTGGTGGCTAGCATGACGTGGTACATGTCTCTATCATCTCATATGATGAGCGACTCATTGGAAGCGAACGGTCCGCTCCTGAAATTGAGAGAAAGCCTTGAGTGCAGAATCGTCAATGTATATTGCGAAATGCTGCGATATCAGATGAAGAGCGTGGCACATTGCCACTCGGGATACAAGCTTAGCCGCACTCTAAAGACAATGCTAAAGCTAGACGACTGGAACACCCGAATTGAAGAACTGGAAAAACTCGAAGGCGAGCTTAAAACAGAGCTATCGCAGTACACAGGCCGGGAAGGCATTGACAAATTCGGCAACTTCGATCGCACCGCCCAAACGGTCCTGATTGATCTGAACAATCAGTTCGGGAAGACGAATCTGAGCGAAAGATCGGCCCTGATTGGGCAATTCAAGACGAGTTGCTACGAGCAGTACATGCAACTGCATTCACCGCCGGCACCGTCCACTTGCGAGTGGCTGCAGCGCCATAGAGCATTTGCATCCTGGAAAGAACTTGAGGTGGGACTTCTTTTCATCGTTGCCGATGCGGGCTGTGGAAAGTCGGTCCTGGCCAGGTACCTAGTTCAGGAAGTGTTTCCCCACGGAAAGCCTCCTGCAGTGGTCGCCCATTTCTTTTTCGGAAACAGTTGTGAGAAGCGAAGTCTATCAAACGCCCTGTGTGCAATTCTTCATCAGGTCTTTCTTCAGTCCAGTGACCTGGTCGAATCTTGTTCGGATAATACGGGTTCATGGGCCGAAACTGCTGTCTGACCCTGTGTCGCTTTGGTCAGTACTGATGGCAGCGGCGAGTCACTCAAAAAGAAAAATTGTATGTGTTTTGGATGCTTTCAGTAGCATTACCAAAACCGAAAGTCAGACGCTCATTCAACTTTTCTACGATCTCTTGAGCACAGAACGTTCGGTTCCCTTGCCCTTGAAGTTTGTTATTACCACCAGAAAGCTTCCGAACGATTTACGAAGCCTTGACGGCAATGATACAATGTCCATCATCAATATCAAACAAGATCGTACATACTATCGTACGTTCGACGTTGCGCCTCAAGTCCACCTCAGAGCAGAAATCAACTCGGTCTTTGAGTATCGAATCAGCAAGCTGGCAACGGAAAAGAACTTGGACCAGTATACTGTGGGATTCATCAGAGAGGCACTGCAGGAACCGAGCTCAGAACCAAGGTCTTTCCTCTACATGAGCCGAATGTTCGACATCTTGGACGAAAATATGCTAGACACACCGGGAATATGGGAAGCGCTATTTCAAGACCCTCCTGTGTCTCTATTTGAGACATACGAAGCACTTCTGCAGGATGTGCCCACGAAGGACACAAAGCAAGTGAAGAGGCTGTTCAACTTAATTCTGGCAGCGAACAAACCTCTCACAGTGCATGATCTGAATGTTGCCTTGCACATTCGAGACCACAAGGTTGCGTACGGGGAAAAGTCCTTTTCAATTCCTTCCGATGACAGCTTTTGGGGTTGGATTATCGCCGCCTGCGGGTCTTTTGTCACTGAGTTCCAGGGCAGAGTCTTCTTCACACATCGCCTGGCCGAGAGATTTTTGTTGAGAGCCAATCATGAGAGAGTGTTTTCCGAATCTGATTTGGAAGAACACTCTAAGTGGGAGGGTTCTGTGACGATTGCACAGGCTCACAGGTCTATGGCTGAGAGCTGCATTGCATACCTATCGTTAGGTATCCTCTCCACCCCGAAGTTTGCAGCAGTGACAGCGGTTTTCAACAACGGCCTGAGGAACGCACAGATGATGCTTTTGGATGGGGATTTGCACCCTGAACAGTTCTTGGATCATGCCTATGAAGCCTGCAGAGATTTCCTAGAAGCTTTGGGCCTATCTGGCTATTCGCTCTATGCATTGCAACATTGGGTGGGCCACTTCGATCTAGCCCAGGAGTTCGACGAAAACGGCTTCTCGCGAGATATCGAGGATGATCTCCAGGATGCATACTGCGGCCTTTTCGATGACGCAGTTCCCATCACTAGGCCTTGGTTGGTCATGACTGCGCAAACCCTCGAAGAGGATTGTGGCTATCGATTGACGGAGTTTGACAAAGCATCAGGTACTGTGAAGTGCCATCGCTCGATTGATTCGGCATCCCTGGCTTCATTGTTTGGTCACTATCGTCTCGTCAAACAATATCTCGGTGAACGGAGCTCCACTACCATGCCGGACTTGGTCGTGCCAGAGACGTCTCCCACCCAGCGCGGCCCGGTAGTAGATCCGCCGTATTCTGAACACCAACCTGTATTCTTTGCATCCGCGGCAGGACATCGAACATGTCTAAATCACATCTTGACGACCGTGGAAGTCGATGATGCTAGAGATCGATTCCAGCGAACCCCACTTCACCAGGCTGCACGACTTGGGAGATACGACTGTCTGGAGCCTTTGTTAAAAAGTTTCGGTATTAATCAAAGAGATGATCATGGTTGGAGTGCCTTCGATTATTTGGTTCATCGCATCGATGGCGTTCAGCATGTTGAGATGCCAAGACAGATTTTAAGAGCTGTCGTTCGAGCCAAAGCAGAGAAATCAGCCGAGCTAAGCTTTCAACACAGTTTGAATGAGAATTGTATCTCTCCTTTGTCTCTGGCAGCCAAATTCCCCGACGAAACGTTTCTCGAGCAGCATTATTCTCCTGAGCTCCTAAACGATGCGGAATTGGTCAATAACATCTGTCAATCTCGACTTTTTCAGCTTGGATACGAAAGTAGCTTGATCAAGTTCTTGCTTGATCATGGAGAAGACATCAATCAACGAGAAATCGGAGGCTATACACCCCTCCACTTCGCATCCATGGGAAACTTCTGGAATGCGATGTTTCTACTCCATTCCGGGGCTGACATATCTGCGACTGACGACAGACAACGCACACCATTACATCTGGCGTCCGAGGTAGCGTCACCAGCAAGCATTGCGCTAGTTTCCGCTCTTCTGAAAAGTGGTGCTTCACCAAACAAACGTGATTCAGAGGGTGTGTCGCCATTCATGACCGCGGTTCTTCATCCCTACGACTTTGGGGACACCTTGGTGGATCTTATGCTCCAATACGGTGCCGATTTATGCCAGCAATACCCAGATGGCTACTCGACATTGTATAAAGTTCGTTGGCGTGGAAGTAGGGCAGATTTCTTGGAGAACTGGCTACCAGATACCTCGATACTTTGGGGGGAGGAGTTAATACAGGCATGAACAGGCGATTGATCAAATACACACTATGGTATTCTCTTTACAACATAAAGATTGAGTATACCTCTGAGTGAACATGAAGAGATGTGAATTCATCCGGGATTTATCTATCGGCTTTGGGCAGTGATTAAATAGGCTAGGATGTTACTAAATGACATTGTTCGACAGACTCGTTTTCTGTGACCATTACCTTCCTAGCTTGCAAGCCAACTTCTCAGAGGGCGCGAACGAAACAAGACGAGCAAGTGAAGGACAGCCTTTCGTGCATTGTTCTCTTGTGAAAGGTAGGTACTTCAGGAGGCAGAAGTGCCTCATCTGGCGACGAGAAGGTGCCCATGCAGCCAACAGAATTATCACTCGAAAGGCATGGAACAGCGGATTGATAGGTGTGAAGGCTTTGAGCTTTGTAATCAATCTTATGTACATCATCTCCGCTAGTTAAAATGCCTTTCACGTCTTAAATCTCTCAGAGCCTCTTCGAGTCTAAATAGTTTGAGGCCAATGCAAAGAGTTGCTTTACATAACAAATACATTTAATATTCCATCCTTGTCCGGGATTAAAAAGACTTGAATGTCTGAAATCTTACTTGCAGCCGATTAAATTATCAAACACTTTGTTGAAATAACGCATATGTAAAGCGACACCTATATATATAGCTTGTGACGCGTGTGATGCAATTGATAAAATATAGGTTATGAAAGGATAAAAAGCCACGGGATAATGATTTGGACATTGTTCAATGCACCTGGAAGTCGTCAGATAGACTGGCTTGCATAAAGGCCACTCACACGGGGCTCTTCCAATTGGCTGGCTCGGATACCTTCTACCTCATGCCGTGCCTTCCTTCTGATGCCGAGGACGCACCGCCCAAGTAGACGTGAAATTAGACTCATGGAACTGGAAGACAACGTTTCCGTCCCTCAGCGGACAAACTTCGTTGCCGAAATAGTCTACAAGCACTCGCGCAGAATAAGTAACCAACCACCGAAGGAGCCGAGATTGGGTGCCTCCGCCGCCCATATCGTCCAATAAACAGCTACCGACGTAGCCCTAAAGTGCGCTATCGTTACCAAAATGACGGATGAGAGAGGTTCCTGAAACGAGAGTTTCCAACTTTGTCGTTCCCGACTGAGAAGGAGGGGCGGGACGCTATTGACGGCGCGGGTTTGGCGCGGGCGGGGAGTGGGGGGAACCGGCCGTCGCTGCTCGGGGAGGCGAACAAGGTTACTGTTTTCGTCCCATCCGGTTCGGTCTTCGGTGCCCCACTGCTGGCCGGTGCCCGCTTACGATGGCGATGTTTGCCGGCTGATTTGACTTCATTGCTGAAGGCTATAAGAACTGAATGTCTTCCCGATGCGACTCCTTCATGAGTACGATGTTCACAAGTAATTGACACCATCAGCTGTATAGAAAATCTACAACGACAACTCGCGTAACGCAACCATGGCCATCACTCCGAACGAACTCCCGGGCCTCATTTCCCAGCTGTCCGCTCTCGTCAACTCAAATCGAGATGGGGCACCAACCCCGGAAATGGAGCTCATCGCGGAGAAGATTCTATACGCGACACGGCCGTACGGCAACGACGCCATGAACCGCATCTACCCGTACGTCGAAATTGTGACTATTAGACTGTTCATGGACTGGGGCGTTTTCGAGAACATCCCTGACGAGGGAACCATTTCATACGCACAGCTGGCGAAGAGGGTGGATGCCGATGAGTCGATTCTCAGTAAGCTTAAAAATCGAGTCCCCAGGTGGATGCTCCATGAAACCTAAGATATACCAGGACGTTATGCATGGACCCTTGTGGCGCGCAAAATACTTATCCAAACGGGCGAGGAGCTACTATCTCACTCGGAGGTATCAAAGAAGTACAGACCTGGCAACCTGGAAGTGAGACTGGCCACATTCTAGTACGCAGTCCACGATGCTACTTACTCATTCAAAGTGCGGCTACTCACCTCAGACACAGCTACGATGAGATGTTCCTCACCGCGGTGAAGATGCCAGAGTACTACCGCCACTACGGGCGTCGCGAGCCAACCCAACAAAACCACACGCCGTACTCCTACGGCCACGGCGAGCCTGACAAGACGCTATGGGAGATCTGCCACAAGGAGCCCGCGCGGTTGAAGCGCGTCATGGACGCCATGGACACGGTGACGCACGGCCCGATGATCGGGAAGGAGTACGACTTTGGGTGGCTCAAGGAGAAGATCGCGGACCCGGCGCAGAAGGACAGGATCCTGTTTGTGGACGTTGGCGCCGGCAAGGGGCATATCACCAGGGCGATTTTGCAGGAGAACCCATTCATCCCCCACGACCGCGTGGCGTTGGAGGATCGGGACGAGGTTATGAAGCAGGTTGCGGCGAATCCTGACCCGGGGCTTGCGGGTGTGAAGCTGCAGAGCCATGACTTTCACAAGGAGCAGCCTATCAAGAGTAAGATACCGTCATTCTGAAGAAGATCCAGGGTCGTGCTGTTTGGCTAACGCGTCACAGAGGCCTATATCTACTTCATCTGCCGCTGTCTTCACAACTACAGCGACGAGGTATCGGGTAAGATGTTGACTCATCTCAGCAAGGCCATGGGGGCGGACAGCAGGGTGCTGGTCGCGGAGATGGTCATGGATGACCCGCCACAGCCGTTGCAGGCCATGTATGATTTCACCATGCTTGACATTGGCGGGAAGGAGAGGACGGCGAAGAATTGGGCTCAGATGGCGGCCGGTGCGGGGTTGAAGGTGAACAAGATATATGGTACAAGTAGAGAGATGAAGGTTGTAGAACTTGTCAAGGCTTGAGCTTTGGGGTGCGTAGGAGTTGTTAATTTATGGATGAGAAACTTTTCTCTTGGACTGTCTTCAGTACACCGTGATGAGTCTGATGCTCATGGCTTTGAGGCCGCCGACCTTTCTTGTGCTAGAGCGACTGCTTCTGCTATAGGCTTCCAAATACCTCCAAGTAATGTTATGGTCGGGCTCTGTGCATCGTGCGTCGTCGCTGTCGCCTTTAATTTGTTATTACCACTTCTACTGTTGTTCTTAATCAGAACGACTCAGGGGTTACACAGGAATCGTAGTCGCGAATACGCAGGAAAATTAGGCAATTCCATGGTTTGTCCAGCACAAACTCGACATGAGCTGAGAGGGAAACTCCCGATAATAGCCCACAACTTACTTCGACCAGACAACCTGCCCGTCGCGGGCTCCTATCAGCAACATGTCGCCTAACCGTCCAAATAAGGTAGGTAACCTTCCAACAGGTTTCCATAATCGTATTCACGTCCAACTCCCAACCAAGCCTTGGCCCCAGCGACCAACCGAGAGCTTGGCACGTCGGTCTCCTTCCCGTCTGGTCCAAATCAGGATCGAGACCCGCCGGACTGCAACCCCGTATACGCAGGTTCCGCGTCCACGCACACTTGCCGAGATGTTACGATGCAATCGCATGATGACTTTCTTGACTTCGCGCATGGCTGGCATTGTTTTGTGTATAAGTTGGGGCAGCTCTGACATTGTCTGAAGCGGAGAGGTATGAGAAGGACTTCGAGCTCCAGGTCTCACTCCCGACGCCATGCCCTCGTTCTGGACCTTGGCGTTTGCGGTGCTGCCTTTTCTGGGTAGCACCAGTGCCCTCTCGAAGCGGCAGAATGGGTCTTCAGTCACTGTGTCGAACAGATACATTGTCGAATTTGCCAAGGTAAACACACCGTAGCTCCTCCCCCGCCATCCCATATGAACGACATCTGACGAGATGTACAGGGCCAAGCCACTTTGCAAGGGTCAATCGCCTCCCTGCCCGACATCGAAGTCGTCAAGACGTTCCAAAACGACATCTTCTCCGGGGCGTACGTCAAGACCGAAACACATGACGTGGCCAGCCTCCAAGCCCTCCCGGACGTCGTCAAGGTCTGGCATAACCATGTCGTCAAGCTTGATCCCGTCAAGGTCGCGCGGTCGTTCAGTGATGACGCGGCTTCGGCGAACTACTCGACGCACCACACGACGGGCGTGAATAGGCTGCATGAGAATGGGGTCTTTGGGGAGGGCGCGAAGGTTGGCGTTGTGGACAGCGGGGTGCAGTACTCCCATCCTGCGGTGAGTTTCTCGATCCGCCCTCTTGGTGTGCGTGGTTCTGACATTTGTAGCTCGGCGGCGGATTCGGGGCTGGATTCAAGGTTGCTGGAGGGTATGACTTTGTTGGTGACGGAAGTGGGTCATTCGTTACTCAACCTGTATTCCAGATGTTGATGATTCCTAGATTGGCCTGAGTCGGGCGAGAAAGAACCCGACGAGGACCCGCTCGATATCCTCGGCCACGGAACCCACGTCGCGGGCATCGTGGCGGGCTCTTCTACCAAGTGAGCAGCCCCTGTATGAATCACCTCGAATCCATGGACTAACCTGCCCAGCTTCGTCGGTGTCGCTCCAAAAGCCTCTCTCTATGCTTACAAAGTCTTCACTTCGACGGGCGAAACGGACGAGGCCACACTGATCGAGGCGTTCCTCAAAGCCTACGACGACGGTGTAAGTAAACCCATTTTCGCCTCCATTTAGTTCCGCTGATCTAAAGACGCAAAGATGGACATCATCACCGCCAGCATCGGCGGCCCCAACGGCTTCTCCGACAACGCCTGGGCCGAAGTGGCCTCCCGCATCGTCGACCAAGGCGTCCTCGTCACCATCGCCGCCGGCAACTCCGGCGCATCCGGGCCCTTCTACGGCTCCTCGGGCTCCTCGGGCAAGAACGTCCTCGCCGTCGCCTCCGTCGAGGGCGAGTCCGCGCCGATGCCGGCCTTCAAAGCTACCTTCACCCACCAGAATGAGACATCCTCCAGCAGGATCGGGTACATCCCTTCCGTGCTGTACTTCCCCGAGTCCGTAGCCGGATGGCCCGTCGTGCCCCTCGGGCTGGACACCAACGCCACCGCCGAGGCGTGCGAGCCGTACCCGGCGGGGGGCTCGCATAACCTGACCGGGGCCGTTGCGCTCGTGCGCCGCGGCGGGTGCGACGCCATGACGAAGCAGGCGAATCTCCACGCCCTGGGGGCGCGGTACATCCTCATCTACAACGACGAGAACCCGCTCGCGCAGCTGTACACGGACGACTACCAGAGCGCGCTGGCCGTGATTGAGCGACACGCGGGCGAAGCCATCGTCGAGGCGGTCACGGCCGGGGCCAGCGTCACGGCCGACTTCTCCGCGGGGCCGGACGACGTGGTGGGGCTGCCGCGCGACTTCGCCGGGCTGCCGTCGTCGTTCACCTCGTGGGGCGGGCTGTACGACCTCGCGCTCAAGCCGGACATTGCTGCGCCCGGCGGGGAGATCTTCAGCGCGTACCCGACGGATGGGTTCTCGACGCTCAGCGGGACGAGTATGGCGTGTCCGTACGTGGCGGGCGTGGCGGCGTTGTATGTCGGCGCGCACGGCGGCCGGGGCGTCCACGGGCCTGGGTTCGCGAAGATGCTCGTGAGGCGGATCATCGCCAGCGGGAAGACGGTCAAGTGGTGGGATGGCGCGGTCGATTTGGCGGCTCCGCCTGCGCAGGTGGGCACCGGGCTAGTTGACGCGTTCAAGGTCGTCAACGCGACGACGGCGCTGGAGTTTGAAAAGTTCGCGCTCAACGACACGGCGAACTTTGTGGCTTCGCACGAGGTTGTGGTGAGGAACGACGGGGGTGGGGACGTGGCGTACACGTTCTCCGTGGAGGACGGGGCCGGGATGGAGATTCTGCTGCCGCTTGACACGACGGTTAGTAGCTCGCCGAGGGTGAGGGCGCTGGAGGAGGTTGAGCCGAGGGAGATGCCGGTTGGGGTTGTTTTGCCGGAGGGGTTTACGCTCAAGGCTGGGGAGTCGAAGAGTGTCAGGTATGTTTTTTGTTGAAGGCATCGCAGAGGAAGATGAGCTGACGAGTGCAGTGTGACGTTCCAAGCTCCCGACTTTGGTAACCCGACAGGATTGCCGCTGTACAGTGGCAAAGTCATTGTGACTGGGAGCAACAATGAGTCCCTCGCCATACCATACATGGGTAAGAGACTGCTTGTGCCAGGTGTTCTGGGTTGTCTCACACATCTAACCGCGTGATAGGCCTTGCGGCAGACTTGAAGAAGGAGATGGACGACATGTACATGCACGGCTTCCCCAAAGCAACGACGACATACAACTTTATCCCCATCGAGGAGAAGCCCTAGTGAGTTGCCCGTTGTTGATGAAAGCGGCAAGTCGCTGACAACACGGTTCACAGCTGGACGAATGAGATTTGGCAGGACGAGGATTGGCTCTGGCTTACCATTCAGATGAAGTGGGGGTCCAAGGAGCTCCGATGGGACGTAAGTTTCGCATCCCCTTCCCAGACATCGTTCGAAAGAGCACCTGGTCCTGACCACCCTTGTTAGATCTACGAGGCCGGATGGAACGAGAGCGAATGGCGCTACCCGCCGGCGGTCGGCGAGGGCGGGTACATCGGGTCGGTGGCGTACTACGACCGGTCGGACACGGAGTACTGGAGCCCGTTCTCGGACTCGAGCGGGCCGTTTGACGTGATCCCGTTCCCGCTGGAGCAGGTGCACCGCAACGCGATCTACACGTCGTACCGGCACACGTTTTTCTGGTTCGGCGTGTTGGCGAACGGGTCGCAGATTGAGCCTGGGAATTACACGTGAGTTATGCTGCGCTGGAGAGTGCCTCGTTGGGGAAGAATGTTAACGAATGCGATGTGTGACAGGATGCGATTCGCTGCCCTCAAGCCGTTTGGAGATCCGGTCAAGTCTGAGGATTGGAGCATCTGGAAGTCTCCTCAGGTTTCCATCCTGGGAAAGTTTGGGCCGAGTCCTTGGGGTTGACGAGGGTGGTGGATATGGGGTTTTAAGACGGGTGCATATCATGAGGTCTGTCGGATAAATCACCAATGGTGACCATCATGCGAAAGAAACATGTCGTGAAGCCGCGCGTTCGTTCACTGAGTGACTGCATAGTAAACAGTTACATGGTGTCACCGACCTCGCAGCAGAAGCAACGATTCGGTGAGGCGGCTCGGATGGGCCCCTCGGCGGGAGCGGACACTTGTGGAGACGCTACCGCCCGGAGAAGCAGGTGCTTATCGCTGGCAGCAGTGGTGTTCCCCGCCGAGGCCGGCGTCCCCGCGATAGCTGTGGGTCTCGATGCGGGGCACCTACCTTAGCGTCAGGTACGTATCCAGAGGGGTGGGTCCCTCCAATCAGCGTGGTATCGGCACTTTTTGACATGTTGCTGCCAATTGCCCAATGACAGCGGGCGTTTTTCGCAAGGTTCTGTTTCTGGCCGTAATGGTGATAAGAAGCGGGCAATCACATCACCACCCCCCGGGCATCACGTCGAT
Source organism: Colletotrichum camelliae (assembly GCA_018853505.1). Classification (NCBI taxonomy): domain Eukaryota; kingdom Fungi; phylum Ascomycota; class Sordariomycetes; order Glomerellales; family Glomerellaceae; genus Colletotrichum; species Colletotrichum camelliae. The sequence goes on along the minus strand of JAELVL010000002.1, from coordinate 7,540,659 downwards.
TGGCCCGGACCAGTTCCCCAGTTATCGTCTTGTTTGTTACGTTTGTCATTCTCGATTGAATCAGACGAACTCTCTCTCCAACACAAGCTCTCCCAACATGTCCCACGGGAACCTGCAGCGGACCGACCAGCCTGCTGGATCCATGCCTGCTCACTAGCCAATCTATGGATACCAAGACGACCTTTCCCTATCATGTCGTGGGCGCAATTGACACCCATGCCAATCAAACGAACGATAACGGCCATGGGTGAACCGTGGTGACTGACAGTCGATCACTAGGTAGTTTCCCTGATAAAGCTTGGCCGCGCCTGCTGCTGCTGCTGTCACGGTTCCTGCCTTCCGCTCCAGCTTCCCAGCCCAGCCCAGCCCTTCTTCCTCGCTCTCTGACGCAGGCGCACCTCTCCCCGCCGACAAGCTCACACCTCGGTCCAAGGTAGCCAGTCTCTCGAGAGCTCAATCGCCATGAAGTCGTTCGCGACCACCGCCGCCGCCGCCCAGCTGCTGCTCGGCCTGCTGCAGCCCGCCCTCGCCGCCCCGAGCACCTATGCCGGGCCCCCGAAGCTGGGCGCCGTCGCCTCCGAGACGGACATCTGCAGCGAGATCGGCACCAACCTGCTGAAGAAGGGCGGCAACGCCGCCGACGCCCTCGTCGGCACCGTCTTCTGCATCGGCACCGTCGGCATGTACCACAGCGGCATTGCCGGCGGCGGCTTCATGCTCGTCAGGGCCCCCAACGGGACCTACGAGTTCATCGACTTCCGCGAGACTGCCCCCGCCGCGGCCTACGAGGACATGTACGCCAACAACACCGCCGCCAGCATGTACGGCGGCCTGGCCAGGTGAGTTACGACAACATCCTTCACGGAGAATGCGTCAATGCTAACAACGCGCAGTGGTGTCCCGGGTGAGCTCCGCGGCCTGGAGTACCTGCACAACAAGTACGGCCGCCTCCCCTGGGCCGACCTCGTCGCGCCCTCCATCAAGATCGCCCGCTTCGGCTTCCGCGTCAACGAGGACCTCGTCAAGTACATGAACGCCGTCACCCCCAACGGCAACTTCCTCACCGACGACCCCTCCTGGGCCATGGACTTCGCCCCCCACGGCTACCGCGTCCGCCTCAACGAGACCATGACCCGCAAGCGCTACGCCGACACCCTCGAGGCCATCGCCACGGCGGCGCCGACGCCTTCTACACCGGCGCCATCGCCAACGCCACCATCGCCGCCCTCCGCGCCGCCAACGGCACCATGACCCTCGACGACCTGGCCAACTACACCGTCGCCATCCGCGAGCCCGCACACATCACCTACCGCGGCCACAAGCTCACCGCCTGCAACGCCCCCTCCGGCGGCATCGTCGCCCTCAGCGCCCTCAACACCGTCTCCGGCTACGACGACTTCGGCGCCCCCGCCAGCCGCAACCTCTCCGTCCACCGCCTCGACGAGGCCATCCGCTTCGCCTACGGCCAGCGCTCCAAGCTCGGCGACCCGCTCTTCGTCGACGGCATGTCCGCCTACACCCGCGCCATGATCTCCCCCGAGACCGGCGCCGAGGTGCGCTCCAAGATCTCCGACTTCCGCACCCAGAACGTCTCCGCGTACAACCCCGAGGGCTTCGAATCCCTCGAGACCCCCGGCACCTCCCACGTCGCCACCGCCGACGCCAGCGGCCTCGCCATCTCCCTCACCACGACCGTCAACCTCCTCTTCGGCTCGCAGCTCATGGTCCCCGAGACGGGCGTCATCATGAACAACGAGATGAACGACTTCAGCATCCCCGGCTCCAGCAACGCCTTCGGCTACGTCCCCAGCCCGGCAAACTACATCCGCCCCGGCAAGCGGCCCTTGTCCTCCATCTCCCCCGTCATCGTCGAGAGGCCCGACGGCAAGCTGTACTTTGTGATTGGCGCGGCGGGCGGTAGTCGTATCATCACCGCCACCATCCAGAACCTGCACAACGTTCTCGACAGGAGCCTGACGGCGCCCCAGGCGCTGGCGGAGCCCCGTCTGCACGACCAGCTCAGCCCCAACATTATCAATGTTGAGTACGCGTATGATAATAGCACGATTAGCTATTTGCAGTCTCTGGGACACAATGTTACGTGGGTTGCGCCTGGTAGCTCCTCCGCGCAGGGTGTGAGGTTGTTGGAGAACGGCACGTTTGAGGCTGCGGGTGAGCCGAGGCAGAAGAACTCTGGCGGTTATGCTGTGTAAACGAGTAAAATGGAGTTGTTGTGAGCGAGACGTAGAAAGACGTCTGGCTGTGTTACCTGGCACACTAAAATGCGCGGATATGGCCCTCAAAAGCTGCATGAGTAGGGAGAAGATAAATAAATATTGTATAATACTGTTTAGTGCTGGACCATATTCCTGTGAGCTGGTGACTACCATGTGCGAAGGTAAGTCGTAATTGCGGTACTGCCATTGTGATTTCAACTTTTGTGCCAAATACTAGGCATCATGCACAACACTGTGAGTGAGTATCTCATTGGAGCAAGGTGGGTCGGCAAATATTCTTGGCGCAAGGCAACATCAACAATTCGAAATGGTTCGCCTGGGTTGAGTCTGCCTTATTGAACAGCAACCCCGGTTCAAAACAACTCCTATAATTGGTGGCCATCTCGGGAATACTGCCCAAATGAGAGTTAAGTAATGCCTAACCGACAACTTCAATTTTGAAATATCAGGTTACACAGCAGCCTGCAGTCTTCATGCGCCCCATAGGCGAATGAGGGAATTGATTGAGCTATAAATAACGCACATGGAATCTGTCTGAATTTTCTTGCTGATAGACTTGAGGCACTCCTCTTTCTGCTTACCTCTTTTTTGCACTGAAATTCTTCGTAGGTTTCCCCATCGAGAAACTCCATACATATCGATTGTGTACTGTCTGACGATCGAAGCCGTCAGTCAAGGGTTTATTCTCAAAGCATCGTGAAGATGTCAGACGCCGAGGAAGACCCGCCCTTGGAGTCAGGTGCCATGGATGAAGCGCTCAACGAGCCGGACGTACCATCTAATGGTTCAGACGTAGCGGCAAGGCATTCACCCGAGCCTTCGAAGAGAGCTTTTCAGGATCAAGAAGACGTCGCCCAGCAGCTCGCGGAATTGAGAGCACTCAACGAAAAGCACTCTCAAATCATTAACCTGCTCCAAAACAGGTTCGACATCCCCGTAGATATCTCGGAGAATGCTGCGAGGCTGTTGAGCAACGTACGAGATGGCTGGAAACGCCTGAATACATCTCGTAGGTCGGCCGGGGTTGCTTACGAAATTACTCACGAAGCTGCTGACGAAACCTGCCTTCTCCAAATCCTACCATTTGGGCCTCATTTCATGGGTCTCGATGTCAAAGAAACAAGTTCTTTTGGGGAGGATCCCGTTCAAATGAGCACACACAAAAGCAAGGAGTGGATTCAGCGGGCCGAAATGGCGTTCAAAGCCGGTATGAATAATGGCTTCAATGTCAAGCACTCTTTCCCGAAATCCTCAACCAATTAATTGACATGGAGGCCGGTAATTCTTGCCAACGGGAAACCGACCAGAGACCCAGAGAAATGTGTTTGGCCTAGCAGTTGGGACTTTCTGTTCATCGAGAAATTCCGATTTGAGCATTCTTGGTCATTTTCTGCAGCAGTTTCGCCTGAAAATTGGACCCTTTTTGATTGGAAGAGCGCTGCATTTTGCACAGATCCCATCCTGCTGCCTTACAACGACGAGGTACACCATACAGCCCGTTATATGTCAAATTCCCAAACATGATTTCTGAGCTGACGATGGTCTTTCTTTTGTTAAAATAGGAGCCAACACCTATGGTTGAGTGGCCTAAGCCACCGCTTTTATACGGCACCATGTGGTAAGTAATTGAGGCATCTTTTATGGTGGGTTCCTGCTGAAATGGAACTAGCACATTTCATGTCGGACTTTCCCAGAAGCTTCTTAGCTTTGAAGATATAGCAACAATCATTTCAATGTCATCCTATCCCGGCAACGTATGGGATCTAGAGTTCTTCGTACGCCATTTTGGTCCATGGATGGGCCATCGGGGTTCGACGTCGATGACGTATCGTCGCGACCTAGCCGAAGGAGTTGTTGACCTAGGAGTGACAGATGTCGGTTTTGAAGGACTTGATTACTTCATGAAGTCATTCAAGTTTACCGCCGTGGATGCGACCGTGAATTTGACCTACAAGAGGGAAGCTAGGACGACTAGCGCATCGCCTGACCGAGAAGTTCCCTCTAGTGGTCTTCAACTTGAGCGGGAGGCTCTAAGCGTTGAAAATACTTCAGGGAGACAAATATCGCTACTTGAGCACAGATACTCCACATGTCTAATAATGACACCGCTTCGCGCTCCTATAGGGAACTTTCGGCTATTCTCGATAACGGATAAGGTTGGTGATTACGCCTATTCCCACCTGCACCCGATCACCAGGTTCGATTGGGGAGACAAGGGAATTCATCCGGCAGGGCTGTTGACGGGTATTGCAGCCTTCCAAGCCCAGATGTACTATGTCATTGATTCGTGGGCCAACGACTGGGATGAAACATTAGATCAGTTGAGTGCAGCGTTCTCAGTTACGGCAAGTCAGTTGAAACTTGATTTCAAAATCACTACTGACCTCATGAATGCAGCCAGTGTCTATTGAGAATGATGAAGAGTTGGAAAGATTGATGTATGACCCTGACTTGAAGAAAACGAGAACCTACTTCAAAGTCCTGCAGATTCTGAGAATATTCTCAGACATCATCGAAGCAGCTGAGGTTGACTTTGAGTGGTTTTCAGGTCGCGGTTCTAGTCAATATCATATAAAAGCGCCAGGCTACCCCTTTGAAGAAGAAGGACTTGTTATTAACCATAATTGGGCCATACTCAAGGCATTTCACCAAGAAAAAACAAAGAAACATCTCTTCAAAATCTCTGCGATGAGGAAGGAAATCGAGAGTCTTAGGGATGGTGTCAGTCAAACCCGCCAATTGGAAAGATTGCGCTAACCAAAGTCGAAACAGCTCTTTAACGCGCAGTCGGTTAGAGAAGCCCAGAAGAGCAGAGAGCTGAACAAGATTATGATGGTCTTTACCATTGTAACAATGCTGTTTCTCCCCCCAACTTTTGTCGCCGTAGGTTATCAATGCCTGCTCAAAGTTTTAGTTGTGCAGGAGCTGACCGCTAACCAGACTTTCTTTGGCGTCGAAATATTCCACGCCGCAAGCGAGGTCCAAACTCGGAAGATATTCTGGACCGTTTTCAGTATCGTAACAGTGACAACGTTTGTCACGTCAATTGGTGCTATACTGGGACTATTGACGCCGGCTAGTTGGATCAGGCTTCGAGGCGCGATTCCCAAGCTGAGCGGAAGTTCTGACAATGTTCCGGAAGAGCGAGAAGAGCCTAAGAGGACACAGAGTACCTGGAGGCGGCTGTTATCGTTTCTGGGAAGGGATCGTTCGGGCGCTCGCACGTCGGAACCAGACTCTACACTGGCGTAGAACTTAGCAGTCGACGATGGGCATAATATACGGGCGGGTTTTGAGTGTTCAAAGCAAAACACATGTTGCGAGGCGTTCATAAGCTGCAAATGCATTGCAGCAATTGTGGACCCACCTTTGTTTCTCATGCTCTTCGCCAGAATGCGCCTAATAATCCACACTATCGACGACTTCTGTGGGCTAATTAGCACCATTAGCGACAAGCAAGGGCTGTTTTGAACAAGTATGGCTTCGGAAAAGACATGAATGGAGAGAGCCGGACGAGGCTCGACAATTAATGCGAAATTCTGAGTGAAGTTTAATTCGGACGTCTCTAATTCTAAAATCCCATCTTTGATCAGTAAACTGACCCCGAATACGCGGCATTCCCCAAGTTACAATGAGCCGACAATTTCCCGCACGGGCTACTCCGCCTACCCGAGCTGGTTCACAATTAAATCCGGGGCAGATACGAGCACCGAGCTCCACGTCACATACTCACGGAACGACCAACACCAACCCATCCCACGGGCAGAGTCATACATCGGATTGTATCGCCTTTTTGAGACCGGAATCTACTATCCAAGGGGAGCCCGATCGATGTATCTTCTCGCACGCTGCAGCACACCTTCCTGAGCCTCGCAAACGCGGTGCTCGAGCATGAACGAGACGGCCAGAGACGTCGCTCCAAAACCGACTGAAGCTTGTCAGGCCTGCAAGTATCGCCACCGCAAGTGCGACTGGGGGAGGAGCGGCTGCCAGCAGTGCAGGAATGCGGGCATCGACTGCGTGCGCCAGCCGACGCTCAAGTTCCGCTTCTACCCAAAACAGAACGCCCTCTCTGACGCCCCTCCAGGCCTATGGCGCCCTTGTCCGCTGCCGACGGCGCCGGCCGTGTTCTACGATGAGACTCCAGAGCTGCGAGCCTTGTACGAGGGGGAGAGTCCACGCCCATCCGAGGATGCTGAGAGCTCGTTGGACCCGAATGCATCGGCTGAAGGCGCACCGGCGGGCAGCGTGACCAGCAGCCAGAACGTCTATCCGTGCCTGGATGATTTGACGTCAGTGGGACGCCTAATGAACGAGGCGTCGCCCTCGACGGACTACTTGATGGAAGACGTGCCGCCATCCGGGAAGAATTCTTCAGACGAGATCTCGCCGCTGAGTCCGCGAGAGGCGCTCCTCGTGCGCAACTTCACCGATCACATGGCACTGTGGACGGACATTGCGGATCCCTTACGGACCTTTGAGACGGTCGTGTCCCAGATGGCGTTTACAGATCTCATTATACGATATTCTATATGCGCCTTTTCCGCGCGACATTTCAACCGGTGTCGGGACGAAGACGGCGACGGCCTCGCCTTGCACTATCAGAATCTATGCCTCAACCTCCTCATACCGTCCATGTCTGGCGGTCAGAAAATCACCGAGAGCGTGCTGACGGCTGTTGCCCTCCTGAGGCAAAACGAGGAAATGGACGGTAAGTGTCATGATCTGGTTGCTCCCTCCAAAGCTAACTACGAAAAGAGGACGATTATCGCTTCCACCTGGAAGGCACGTCTCGCATCCTGAACATGGTCCCGGAATTTTCCACGCTGGGAGGCGTGGCCGAGGCCGCATGCTGGCTGTGTCTCCGAGAAGACATCTACGTATCGTTGACGACGCAGACACCGATCAAAACAGGACTCGACTGCTTTCCCAACTCGGTATCCATCTGCCGCAATGACGACTATTCCTGGGCAAGCAAGTCCATTCTCAACCTCGCATTCCTACTTAAGCGCGCCTTCTGCGAGCCGCGAGACGCTTCACACGTGGCCCTCTCCGAGACGGAAATCGCAGAATGGCACGCGTCCAAACCGGCGTCCTACCGACCCATCTACTTCCGAGACCGATCGCGAGGGGAAGGCCGTTGCTTCCCTGAGGTCCTGACGCTGCTGCCGCACCACGCCGTCCGGTTGCAGTACTACCACATCGCCCAGATTGTCCTTAACGCGATCGGGCCGCGCAACGTCGTCCACACGCACGAGTACCTCGCCGAGAGCAGGGCGAGAGAACGGCGCATCCGACATCACCTGTTCATGGTCCTGGGCCTGGCGACGTCGAACGAGAGGGCCGAGAACACGTGGTTCACGGCACGGCACTGCCTGGCTGGTTGGGGCGCATACTTGCACCATCCCGCGGACCAGAACGCCGCGCTCGAGTTCTTGGAGAAGTGGCGGCGGAGGTCCGGGTGGAAGACGTCGGCGTTGGTCGAATCGCTGCGGCGGCAGTGGAGGGAGAACATCGAGGACGACTGAAGCTGTGCTTATTCTATCGTTTATGGTTTATGGATTCTAGCAGGCTACCGATACCCCGAGAATACCCCGAGAAGAAGACGTTGAGATCGTACGACACAAGGCGTGGTAAGCGACAACGAGCCTCGGATGAAGTGAGGCTGCTCCGAGCAAGCACCGGCACGACGTTGAGACCAGAGAGACCGAGAGCGGCATCGCGACCTGGGATGTGCCATGGACAACGCGCTTTTCGCTCCCCCATCCCCCGCATCATCTCCACACCACCCACACAGCAGCCCCAAATCCCCGACATGCGGCGACGTTCTTAGCTCCACTGGCGTTTCCCAGACGGGGTGAATTCCCCCATCAGGATTTGACCTTGGGTGGGGGGACATACCTAACCATCCCTCTTCCCCGGCTGGTCTATGTCACCTGCAAACCCGGTGTTGGTCCGCAACCCAAACCTCGGCGGGGAGAATTCCCCCCTTTGTCGAAATCTCTATCAAAGGGCCTTTCAGCATGTCACTGTCGAACGATTGACGACAAGACGATGTTGGCTCTCGCATCGTGACAGCATATGAAAGGCGAGGACGCCGCGCTTCTGTTCGAGGCTGGAGGAAAGTGCACAAACCATTCAATCACAATTTTACAATGGCTCCATCTACCGTCATCGACCATGCTGAGGCCAACGGCGTCGACATCGCCGCCAGGGCCGCTGTCAAGCAGGCAGAGCTGAACGGCACTGCTGAGCGCCCTCCGGTGGCCGACGACTATATGTACGACTTCAAGTACAACCACGCCCTGCCGACCACCGACGTCCTTGGCGTCCAGATTCCACAGGACTGCGACGCGCAGGCCGAGGCAGAGGGTATCGTCAGACAGCTGTCCGATGCTCTGGGCACTGGAAACGCAGAGGCGTTTGCAGACCTGTTCCTCGAGTATGGTGCGCTCATCCCAGGACCTTCTGTGACCAAGCACAAATCTAACCCACAACTGCAGGCGTCTGGCGCGACAAGCTCTCCTTCACCTGGGACCAACGGACCTTCAACTTCCGCCCTGCCATTCTCAAGGCGGCCCGCGACCTCCTCCCCACCACCAAGGCCTCCAACTTTGCCGTCCTCACGCCGGCTCCCGTGGTCGACCGCCCCTATGACGATTTTGCCCAGCTGCAGTTTGTCGTGTCGTTCGAGACGGACCTCGTCATCGCCTCGGCCGTCATCAAGGCCGTCCTGACCAAGGACAGCTGGAAGATCTATACCATGCACACCGTCGCCGAACAGCTCAAGCAGTTCCCTGAACGCGCCCCCGCCGACGGCCACATGACGGGCACTATCAGCTGGGAGGCGCAGCGCGCAAAGGAGGTTGACGCGGCCGACCCCGAGATCCTCATCATCGGCGGCGGACAGAACGGCCTCGCGCTGGCCGCATGGTGCAAGGCCTGGGTCTCAACTGCCTCATCGTCGAGCGTAGCGAAGAGGTCGGCGACGTCTGGAAGAAGCGATACGAGTACCTCTCCCTCCACTTCCCCCACTGGGCCGACGACTTGCCCTTCTTCCGCTACCCCAAGCAATGGCCCACGTACACCCCGGCCCAGAAGCAGGGTTTCTACATGAGCTGGTACGCGTCCGCGCTGGAACTCAACATCTGGACAAAGTCGACCGTCATCGAGACGGTGCAGGACGACCAGGGCGCGTGGACGGTCAAGATCAACAAGGGCGGCAACGAGTCCCGCACCGTCCGCCCCAAGCACGTCGTCATGGCCACCTCCCTCTGCGGCGTCCCGTACACCCCCACCATCCCCGGCATGGACAGCTTCAAGGGCGGCGAGATCCGCCACTCCTCCGCGCACGACAGCTCCGCCGCCTTCGCCGGTAAGAAGGTCTGCGTCGTCGGCACCTCGTCCTCGGGCTTCGACACCGCCTTCGACTGCTCCCGCCGCGGCATCGACGTCACGCTCCTCCAGCGCTCGCCGACGTACGTCATGTCGCTGACGCACTCCGTCCCGCGCATTCTCGGCGGCTACGCCCCGGGCGCCGATGGCATCCGCGCCGACCCCTCCGAGCACGACCGCCTCTTCTTCTCCACCCCCGTCGGCCCCGGCGAGGAGCTCGGCCGCCGCGCCGCCAAGGTGCTGGAAGACCTCGACCGCCCGCTGCTCGACGCGCTCAACGCCCGCGGCCTGCGCACCTGGCGCGGCCAGCGCGGCACGGGCAACGGCACTCGGCCAGACGCGCAACGGCGGCTTCTACTTCGACGCCGGCGCGTGCGAGCACATCATCAACGGCAAGATCAAGGTCGAGCCGGGGTACATTGAGCGCTTCACCGAGGACAAGGTTGTTCTCAGCGGCGGCCGCGAGCGCGAGTTCGATCTCGTCGTGTTCGCGACCGGCTTCTCCAACTTGAACGATTCCATCCGGGATACACTCGGCCCCAAGGTCGCGAACCAGGTCGGGCAGGTGTGGGGCGTTGACGAGGAGGGCGAGTATCGGGGCGCCTTCCGGGAGACGGGCGTGAAGAACCTCTGGATCATGGTGGGGTTCCTGCCCATGACGCGGTTCCAGTCGAGGATTTTGGCGTTGAGGTTGAAAGCGCTTACGGAGGGTATTTCGCCTCCTCCGTACAAGGCTTAGATGTGTATAGACGGGAGGTTAGACATGAAAGTTATGATTTATTATTTGATGTTGAGAGATGGTTCTTGCATGTGTACACATTTTGTATGTCGGCTTATTGTGGGAAGCCCATGATGTCAACCCCGCCAAGGGCATTCTGGCTCGATTGACCTGGGAAGCAACCGTTGATCATCCCAAGGCCGATTTGGCGTACGTGGCGGTTGACACTCCTGAACTCACTAGGGACGGTACCATTCCCATACAATTATTAAACAGACACTCATGCAATCACAGATCACGCCTCGATCATGTAATGAGGACAAACACACCCAATCAAAACTTTCTAACAATCGTCTATTCTTCGCCATCTCTACTTGGACTCTACGGGACCATACCAATCAGCAAAGCCGAGATCGAAGCCCCACAAAGGCGTGTTGATGCGCTGCGCCTTGCCCTTCGCCGCCAGCCCGTTGAGCAGCTCCAGGTCCTCCTTGGACAGATCGACGACCTGCCTGTTGCTCGTGATGCGCGCCTCGCTCACGGACTTCGGCAGCGCGACGACGCCCTGGTTCACGTGGTAGCTGATGAGCACGGTGGCGGCCGAGACGTTGTGCTTGGCGGCGATCTGCTGGATCTCGGGATCCGACATGATGGGGGCGCCTGAAAACGAGAGAATATCAGCTGTACTGGTCTTGACAGGGAGAGGAAAAGGGAGGGAGGGTGACGCACCAGTCGATCCCAGAGGCGAGTACGCCTCCAGCAGGATGCCGAGGTTCTCGCAGTACGCCCTGAGCTCGTGCTGCGGGAGGTAGGGGTGCAGCTCGACCTGGTTGACGGCGGGCACGACGGTCCACGTCTTGCGGAGGTCTTCGAGGTAGGGGATGGACCAGTTGGCGACGCCGATGGCCTTGACCTTGCCGGACTTGTAGAGCTCCTCCATCTGGCGCCAGGTCTCGCTCTGGTTCCAGGATCTGTCTACCGATCGGGTGCCGTCGGGGTTGACGGGGAGGAGGTCGCTTGTTTCGTTCTGGGATTCGGTTAGAGGGTGGACATCGGGAGGAGGTGTGTTGGTGCTAGGCTACTTACAGCAACGAGACGGACGGGCCAGTGGATCAGCTATTGGACTCCATGTCAGTAAAGGCCTGTGGGAACTGCTTTTGTATCATGCTACTGACGTAGAGATCGAGGTAATCGGTGCCGAGAGCATCAAGCGTCTTCTGCAGGCCCTCCTTCGCGTTGGCCTGGTGGGTGTTCCACAGCTTGCTGGTGATGAACATGTCCTCGCGCGGCACGCCGCTGTCCTTGATGCCCTGGCCGACTTCGTTCTCGTTACCGTAAATGCTGCGGGCGGGAGGGAGACTGTCAGCGGATGCATAGAGCGTGGGCTTGAACTTCTCGGATCTTACAGAGCGGCGTCGATGTGGCGGTAGCCGTCCTTGAGGGCGTAGGCGACGGCCTTGCGCACCTCGCCGGGCTCAGACTTCCATGTTCCTGTAGATCATGCAATGAGTCTTGGTGGCTTCTTGCTGGAAGGGCTCCTCGACTTACCGAGGCCGACGGCGGGAATGGTTGCGCCAGTGTTGAGCTTGAACGAAGTTGACGACATGGTTACTTAGGTTGTGCGAGCTTGCCCTTGGGAGACGGAGAGAGGTGAGTGAAGAAGGTATGGTTCCTGCCAAAGAGTAACGCGCCGGGTCGTAGATGGATGGGCTAGGGGGATACTACCGGACTATAACGCCGCGACGAGGGAAACAGCTGTCGTCGTCCTCCGACCGCGGGGCGTTGGGCAAATTGCGGCATTACGTCGATTTCTTCCCCTCATTCTCCCCTCACTTTCCCCTCTTTGCGCAAAGATTTCTTTCCGGAGTAATATTATCTGGAGATGCCGAATAGCGACAGGTCGTGGATCAGATTTGCGGCTGATCTGACGCAGGAAGCCAGAGCGGGCAGAATTTCCGATCTCTCAGGGGTGGGTCATCACAACGCAAAAGGGAATTCGCTCCGCAAGGAGGAATTCCGCCCGCACTTAGACAGGACTCGGAGCTAACGCCGACGACGATCTCAGACCCTTGGAACTAATACATATCTCGGATCGGCCAGCACAAAATGTTCCCCAGCAGCGAAAACGTCACAGAGCCATTCTCGAGCTACATCGTGAACACTCCGTCTTCACACCGGCCAGATCCTTTGCGCTGACGCTCTTCCTCTCCCTGTGCTCTTGGATCACTATCACCATGGCCGTCCAAAACCGCCTCAAGCTCTGCCTCATAGGCCTCGGCCGTCTCGGTGCTCTGCGTGCCAAGATCCTCGCCTTCGAGCAGCCGCGCGTCGAGCTCGTGGCCGTGTGCGACACCAAGCCCGGCGCCGACGCCTGGGCCGCCGCCAACCTCCCGCCCTCGGTTAAGTTCTTCGCGACGCCGGACGACTGCATGAAGAACAGCGGCGCGCAAGCCGTCCTGATCTCGACGGCGACGGCCACCCACGCGCCTCTGATCTGTCTTGCCTTCGACCTGGGCCTGGTAAGTTGCGCCGGTTTGCTTGCGGTGGCATTGGGGCAACTGCTGACGAAGGTGATGTAGCATGTCATGTGCGAGAAGCCCATCTCTGTAGACATTCTTACCACCAAGGACGTTGTCGCCAAGTCTGCGTCCAAGCCCCATCTCAAGTTCTTGCTCCCCTTCTCAAGGAGATGTAAGTTTTGCTCGGCGGCTCTGAGATTGTGACTCGGCTTACATATTTGGTAGATGACGAGTCTTACCGCGTTACGAAAAAGATGGCGGAGAACGGCCAATTGGGAGAGATCCACGCCGTAGAAGCGTCCTGCCTCGATCCTCAGGATAAGAACGGTACGAACACCAACAGTCTGTCCCAGGAAACATCAGTCTGACCTTTTGACAGCCTTCTATGTCACCTTCTCCGAGCAGTCGGGTGGCATCTTCGTCGACGCAGGCATTCACTTGGTGCGTAGCCGCCTTCCCACCCCCCATCGAAACTCACAAGCTGACTCGCCCCAGATCGATGCCGGCCGCTACTTCCTCGACGTCGAAAAGAACATACCCAACCCCGCCAAGCAGGTCAACCGCGTGGTCGCCTTCGGCCAGCAGTCCGTCTACGGCGCGCTCGCCCAGTTCGGCGACGCCGACAACGCCTGGGGCCTCGTCGAGTTCGCCAACGGCAAGATCCTGCACACGCGCCTCAGCCGCACCATCACCAACGGCTTCGAGGCCGCCACCCGCGTCTGCGGCACAAAGGGCCACTCCGTGATCAACGGCAACTCGACCCTCAACCGCGTCGAGATCCGCGACGAGCACGGCGTGCGCACCGCGTCGACCCCCGACGCCTTCGCGCTGTACGACAAGACCTTCATCAACGACATTGCCGAGTTCGCCACCGCCGTGCTGGAGGACCGCCCGCTGTCGTGCTCGCCGGACGATGCGCTCGAGGCGGGCAAGATTGCGTGCGCGCTGCAGCACTCGTTCCGTCTTGGCGAGCCGGTGTACTTTGATGAGGCTGGCGAGCCGATCCTGAAGCCTCTTCCGGCGAAATAGATTGCATAAATAGAAAGTTACAATAGAGATGTTTGTTTTGATATTGAAACCAGGACTAATAGTTAAATTAATGGCGTGGGTTTATCCTCTTTCCGAAGCTGTCCCACGGTGATCTTCATTAAAAGCTCTTACGTCTTAATGATGTTACTTAAAACGTTCGAAGACAGAAGGATTAATTCACCTCTTAATGTCGCGTTTCTTCGCAGCGGGAGTTGTGACAATCTGGCTGACTGGCAAATACCCCTTGAGACATAAGAGGCAAACTGGGACATCACAAAATCCTTCCATCTTTCCCACCCTCTCGCTTTAACCTTTCTTTTTACCGCGATCAACACGTGGCTGCTGAAGCTATGTTCAGTCAAATAGCTTAATATGGTACCCATGAATTAGCTGTTGGAGAGTTTGCGCCAGCTGTTGAAATGTGGATGTGGGGTTTGCATTATCCAAGATACTTAGTCTTTTGTTGTTAAAATGCATACATCAAAGTGCTTGTGTATTATCAACCAACAATACTATTTCTGTATTGGATGAAATGACGTATATCCTTTACCGGGGTTCTGCATCACAACTCGACCCTCATAGGGCCCGCCGCAAATCCGACCTGCGGCTCAAAGACAACAACCTCGCCCCGCATGTTTCTTATTGGCTTGCATGGGATCTCAGGGGCACATTGACACCCGTTTTCGGGTGAGGGACTTCTTTTACACCGTGATATTACGCGGCATCCCCTTTTGTGATTAGTATCGGTGACCACATGATTGACATATCCTGCTGGAACTGTCATCCCAAAGTGGTCGCCCCCACCGTCTCAGCTGCCGGACCTGTATCATTGCTTGATGATGTTGCCATGCACCCACCCCATGGGGAAACCGGGGGGATGATGGGGAAGAAGAACTTCACTGACTTGTATTCGGATAGTTGTGAATCTCTACGGGGGATTTTCCTCCGCAAGGCAGCTGTCAGGAACCGGGGTCCAGGCGCCCGGGAACTTGGCTAGCGCGGCATCCATCGACCAAACGTGGGAATTCACCCCGTTTGTGAACAGTCTCCAAGATACCAAACCCCCAGATTTCCCCAACCTTCGTCTGGATTTGCGGGGACCCCGCTGTACCACGGCTGCGGCACACCGTGTAGAGCCCGGCCCCTGCCCGTACCATGTTAATGTTATCATGAAGTCGAGATAGGATAGCTCCGTGATTACATATAAAGCTCCGTGTCCACGCACGTCCCGTCAAAGGCTTTTCCCCGTTCACTGCAGAGTCATACGAACTCCTTTCTAGGTTTTTTGAAACCAATTCCTCTCCTTCTCAATATCACCTCCCCTCTCCAAAGCCAGTCGACATGGCGGACGCCAGTGACAAGTCCGCGGCCGAAGGGCCCTCAGGCAACGGGTACGCTGAACACGACGACAACCCAGTCAAGGGAAAGACAACCATCGACATCGACGCCCTTGCGGAAAGCATCCCATACGGGCCCAGCGGCGTGAGGGGCATCTTCTCTTCGGGGCCTTACATGTTGTCCGCGGCATTCTTGGCCTCCCTCGGAGGGTTCTCCTTCGGCTACGACCAGGGCGTCATGGGGATCATCAACGTCCTCCCACAGTTCCACGCCGTCATCCCGGAAGCAGAGAGCGAGTTCAACAAGGGATTCATGACGGGTATGCTCCTGCTCGGCGCTTTCATCGGCTGCTGGTTTTACCCGTACATCTCCGACCGCTGGTCCAGGAAGAAGGCTCTCCTGCTGAGTTCCATCATCTTCTGCATCGGCGGTGTCATCCAGACCGCGGCATACAACTACGCGACCGTCGTCATCGGGCGAACAATCGGAGGTATTGGGACCGGAACACTTGCCCTCGGCGCCCCAATGGTGAGTTGTTCCCAAAGCGCTGCTGGTTTGGTGAAACTAACGTGGTTGTTGCGATGCAGTACATCTCTGAAGTCGCCCCGCCTCATCTCCGTGGAACGCTGCTCGTCCTCGAGTCCGTCGCCATCGTCGGAGGCGTCACGATCGCGTACTTGATCACGTATGCTTGCAAGGATATCGTCGGCGAGGCCTCGTGGCGCGTGCCGTTTGCTCTCCAGCTGCCCTCGGCCATGATACTCGGTGGCATGATTCAGCTCTTCCCCTATTCGCCGCGCTGGCTTGCGATGGTGGACAGGCATGAGGACTGCTTGAGCAGTCTGTGCAAGCTGCGGAAGCTCCCGCCGTCAGACGAGCGCGTCCAGGCGGAGTACTAGGGCATTCTCGCCGAAGCCAAATTCCAAGCCGTTATGCTAGAGCGCCGCCATCCCAGAGTCCGTGGGTTCAAGTAAGAGGTAGTGCAGTAGCTCGATCTCTTCACCGACAAGAGCTGGAGGAGAACAATAGTCGGTGCCGGTGTGTCATTCTTCCAGCAGTTCCAAGGTGTGAACGGCTTCATCTACTACGCACCAACCCTCTTCAGAAACATTGGCCAATCCGACGACATGTCGCTCATTCTCTCCGGCATCTTCAACGCGCTGCAAATCGTCGGTGTGCTCATCGCGTCCATTCTCATCGACAGGATCGGCCGCAGACCACTCGCCATCTACGGCGGGTATCGGCAACATGATTTGCTTCGTCGTCATCGCAGCCCTCGTCGGCACTTACGACGGCAGGTGGGGCGAGAACACATCCGCAGGCTGGGCGTGCGTCGCCATGGCCTTCCTCTTCATCATCATCTTTGGCGCCTCGTACTCGTCCCTCGGATGGCTCTGCCTCCCGAGGTGTTTCCCAACGGCATGCGCTCAAAGGGCGTTGCGTTCTCGGTGGCTGTCAACTGGCTTTCCAACTTCACAGTGTACGTATAGACTGCATCCTCGTCGGAATCCGGCTTGAGTGAACTGACATTGGTCACAGGGGCGTTGTTACTCCGCCAATGATTGGGGGCATTGGGTTCGGTACCTATGTTTTCCTCGCCTGTTTCTGTGGCTTGGCTGCGGTTTGGGCATTCTTCCTCGTCCCTGAGGTGAGTTTATATATGTGGAACGCAACGATGAGACAGTTTTCGCTAACATGATGTTGTAGACTATGGGCAAGACCCTTGAGCAGATGGACGAAGCGTTCGGTGACCTGAGTGGCCATGAGGAACAGGAGGTTATGAGAGAGATTTTGGGTAATCAAGTTGTTGCAAGCAAGATGGCGACTGCTTAAGAAACCGAAGACAGTGTACTATTAATTATCGGCCCAAGAATCAGTAAATGCTGCCGGGTTGGTTTATCACATCATAGTCGTACTTGAAAAGACAGCAGATACCAGCGTACTCTACTGAGTATTATGAGACACACATTTCGTTTTACTGAACTCAATTCCCGCTCAAGATCCATTCAAAGGAATTGGATCCTAGGTTCTACGGTCTTCATTGTCGAGCCTGAATCTCACACCAATGTTTCATACGATATCAGAGAAGGTTTGAACCTAATGTCTTGCATGAGAAGATCATATTCGCCTGTACGCTTTGGTCATCATCCTGGAAACCGCCGCATGCCATCCTATCATAATCTACTTACTCAATTTCGATGCAGCCTCAAATAACACCAAACAAGGCCCCTCTACGTCGCTGAATACCCTCCATCGACAAATACAGTCTGCCCAGTAACCGCAGCGCTAGCGTCGCTCGCCAACCAGACCGCCACTCCCGCAAAGTCCTCCACGATCCCGTTCCGCCCGATCATCGTCCTCGATGCATGCTTCTCCGCCTTCTCCGGATCAGCGAGAACTCCCGCCGTCATCGGCGTCTCGACGACCCCCGGGGCGATGGCGTTACAGAGAACGCCCTTCCGAGACCAGGCCTCCGCCTGCGACCTTGTGAGGGCAGCCAGTCCGCCCTTCGCGGCGCCGTATGCCCCGCTGTTCCCAAAAGCACGAAACGCCTGCTGGCTCACGACGTTGATGATGCGGCCCCTCCCCCGCTCCGCCATGCCAGGCCCGAATGCCTGTCCCAGCGCAAAGGGTGCCGTCAGGTTCGCCGCGATGGTGAAGTCCCATTCTCCCTGGGTGATGTGCGACAGCGGAGGTCGGTGAGAGACGCCCGCAGCGTTCACGAGGATGTCTGGCACGCCGTGCGCCGACTTGATCCGTGAGATGGCGTGGTTCAGGTCCGCTAGATGAGCCAGATCCGCCGATATTGACGTCGCGGGTATACCGAGCTGCTTGAGCTGTTCGATGGTCGCCGCGAGAGGGGGCTCTCGACGGGCTACGATTATGATCTTGGCGCCTGACTGGCCCAGTGCGAGGGCGATTTCTTTGCCGATGCCTGAGCTGCCGCCTGTTACAACAGCGGTTCTGCCGGCGAGACTGAATAGGCGAGTAAGATATGACGGCAATTTCTGTAAGTTCTTGGCCATTTTCAGTCGGATTCCTCGACGCCTCTTTTCCAAATGTGTCGGACAAAATGCTGCAGAACTATTTCGAGACGGACGTCTGAGTGAAGAGGGGTTCAAATGGTGAAGCGTTGAGGAGTGATCACAACAGCCGTTGTCGGCAGGAAAGCCATCGGGAAATGGCGGTTCGAGCCGGGCGATGTCGCATGCAGCTACCGGCGGCGTGTGAACCTAACGGCCTATTAGGGCGGCCTTATCACAGAATCTGGACTTTGCAGCCAAGATTCACGTGGCGTTGGACCAGTCATTATATCGCGAATGTCGCATTAGGCGACTGAATGTCATCAAAAGTTGGGGTAGAGGGGGTTGGTATGCATGACTTACAGCTAGCCCAAAATGAGGGGGTCGGCAGAAACGAACTTGGCTTCAACGCCCTGGCAGCAAATGCTACCCATCGCCTCGATACTCCTGCAGAACGTTCTGCAGATCGCACAGTTGCTCATGATATCAATGATGAATTATGACAAAAACAGGCCGAGAGTCAAGTCCTCGTGGTCTGTTGCTGGAATCGGAGGAACCAGCGATGGAAGCCGTTGGTGGCGACTGACGAGCCGTTTACCATTAGCGCCATACTTAATGCACGCGATAGAATTGGGCGGCATGCAGAATGCTGACGGCGTCAGGCGAGGTGTGTAAGCGCTCAGGTGGAAATGCGGGGGAGTTCGGACAGAGTCGTTCGATGCCACAGATCTTTGTACGCCGAATTCATACGATCTGGGCTCATGTTTGCTGGCTGAGCAATTCTTCCGATGCCTTCGAATCAAATCTTGCAAGTATGTCCAGGAGCGAGGACAGCAAGGAGCTGGCTCGGCCTCGAACAACATCGTTTTCGACCTTTTGAGACAGCTCAAGTAGAATGCTCCCAACGACGCGCATCAGTTCAATCTGGAAGGATGATGTTAGCTTGTCATACACCTGGTGTTAGGCTACAGGACACTCACGCCGGGCTCTCCATTGGTTTGAATGTACTGGAAAGGAACACTCGTGAGACTATGCACGACATCCCTGGCAATGTTGATCTGCTCCATAGCTAGTGTCAACGGGTCATCATTGAGTCCAATGAGACTCATCAGGCCGTGCTCAATGCATTGCCGAAGAACCATTATTCTAACGCCATGAAACATTGCAATAAGCCGAGACTTCTGCGTCCAGAAACAAGAGCGTTGGAAAGCAACATCGTACTGGGCATCCAGATCAACCGTGTCAGGGGAGTTAAGCCAAGGAGGCAAGTCGTCTAATAGACTCATGACCTCGATGTACATCGTGGTCATTGCTTCCTTTTCAGTGACTGATGTCGCATCAGCTGTTGAGCTGTTAAGCGTGGTGTTTTGTCTCTTCGACCTAATCGCCAGAAGTAGACGACCGGCCGATGCCCAGCAACGTTGAATCAAGTGGAAGCCCACCATCAGGGTATCCTCAAAAGACTCCGGCACGTTCCTCATGCTTGGATCAAGGAGAGGAACTCTCGCCGCGTCGCTTTCCTCGATTGTCATTGTTGAGTCGAACAAGGGCTCATGCAACGTGACGTGCCGATTTGCCAGAG
Source organism: Colletotrichum camelliae (assembly GCA_018853505.1). NCBI lineage: Eukaryota > Fungi > Ascomycota > Sordariomycetes > Glomerellales > Glomerellaceae > Colletotrichum > Colletotrichum camelliae. The sequence continues at coordinate 7,520,818 of JAELVL010000002.1, read as the reverse complement.
AAATAGCAGCTTTGTCGCAAACATAGAGCATCCAGAAACTGTTTCGAAGAAGAGTGGACTCCAAAGGGTCGTACTTTGGCAGGACGTGCTCGTCGTGAAGTCGAAGATGTTGAGCCAAAAGGCCCCCTTGGCTTAGAACATGCCATGCCAGGGGCGTCTTGCCAGCTGAATGTTGGAGTGCTGCCGACTGAAAAAGACGGATTGCCAAAGAGCTGGAATTGGGATGTTGTGTGTCGTAATCTTCGTACACTTTGATCATCCTCCTCGAGGCCTGTAGAAAAGGCGTCGCAACCAGGTCCCGGTGTGCCAAGATTGATGCTGGATAGATAGAAGCAACGGCGGCGCACAGTGCAGTGAGTAGAGTGAATGGTCTCATGACAGCGATCCTATCTTTATCGGAACCCTCATCGAACACCACGTCATCGACGTATGACACTGATCCAGGAACCGGGAAGTAAACAGCAGCCATGGCCCGAAGGGTGGGAACGTGGCAAACTGGGCAAACTGGAAACATGTGTAGTACATAAAGAGAGATACAATCATCGACAACTTGTCTGATTGTCGGTGATGGCAGTACTCCAGAGATTGCTAAGAAGAGATCGATGCGTATCTTTGAAGACGGGGTTGCAGAGTCAACCATGCAGTAGACTGGAGTAGCTGTAGCCGCTGGCTCGCAGTGAATTGTTGATGTAACTTGAGGTCCGCCATTGTCACCGCTTCTTGTTTGCGGTGAATGAGAGATTCTTTGTCTGGTAGGTGGTGGTTCTTGAGCCTTTGCACGAGGCGTCTTCGGGCCTCTCTTTCGAGGGATCACCTTGAAAGTGCAGTCCAAATTAGATATGCTGCAGTTCGCGCATGGCTGAGTTGCATCGCACTATCGCATTTGATGTCAGAAATATGTGTACCCCGGTCGGTTCTGACTTCGGAAACGCTCAGGAATATCAGGCAGACAGGAAAGGCGAGGGAAACGAGCTTACTTTCACCTTGCGTTGCCTACATGCATCACACGCTCTTTTAGACAGTGCAGAACTCGGTACGGGCATCGCGACGCTGGTGATGTATGGGAGTAGATGCAGTAATTTCACCGTGGAGAAATTCAAAGCGGGGGATTTCGGAGAGGGCGGGATTCGGTCTTGCGGGCTACGGTCTAAGTGCATTTACCAGCTTTATGCAACTAACATCACCGTCGCGGGATGCCGACACTTGAAAATGTGAGATGCCGAAACACCAACTGAGTCCCGGTTTCACTCTGAGTCTTGGCCATGAAAATTTATAAATTGTTTGGAATCTCTTTATCAAAGACCTTTCCACCTGTAGTCTTCCTCAAGGTAGATCTCAGCGCTCAGCGCTTCGTCGTCTGGGTCAGCACTCTTGGAAATGATAACGCGAAATGTGCCTCTCTCAGCCAGCCACTGCTCCAACTCCTCGTTCCAATATGACAGCGCGTACTTGTCAAGGGTAATCCTGGCAGTTACCGTGTCTCCTTTCGGTACCCAGACTTTGGTGAACCCCTTCAACTCTTTCTGGGGACAGTCAAACGCTGTCTCGATATCTTGAACGTATACCTGAACGGTCTCTGAACCATCTCGGACCCCGGTATTGCGCACTTCGACGGTGACCTCAAACGACATCGCACTATCATTGTCGAGGCGAACCCTCTTCGGCACCTGCAGGTTGGAATATTTAAAAGTTGTGTACGACATGCCATGACCGAAGTAGAAAAGCGAGCGCGTCTTGACCTTCTCGTAGTACCGGTAACCGATAAAACCTCCTTCGCCGTACATGATCTCCCTCTGGCCCTTTCCAAATGTCAGGAAAGCCGGCGTGTCCTCTATGCGCTTTGGAAAGGTCACCGACAACCGGCCGCTGGGGTTGACTTTGCCAAACAGAACGTCGGCGATGGCATTTCCTGTCTCCTGGCCACCGAACCAGGCGTGTACAACTGTTGCAGCTTTTTCGATCCAGGGCATAGCTATAGGACATCCGGACTGAGTCACTACAACCTGGTAGCAGCACATCAGGGATCCAGTTCACAGTCGCGGAGGATAACCCACTTACAGTGTTGGGGTTTCCCGCAACAACCCGCACAATCAACTCATCGATCCCCGGCGGCAAGTCAAGGGACTCCCGATCAACGGCCTCACTCTCATAGTCCGCGTTTAGTCCAGCTATCACGATTGGTATGTCGACGGACTTTGCCAATCTCACAGCTTCATCCAAAGCCTGCTCTGCGTCAATCTTCTCACAGCAACCGATCCTCAGTCCACCTGCACTAAGAGCACCAACCCCGGGAATGGCAGCTTCATTTCGAAGCACCACGCAGACTTCATAACTCTTTCCGGCCTCAACTTCAACATCTGCAGTCAGTTCCATGCTTGCTTGGTTGAACATGGGTGTATGCATCGTCTTCTTCGGTTGGCTGGTGAAAAGATCGATCATCTGTTTTCCGTCGACATACAGTCTCCCCTTTCCGATAACGCAAAGTCCCAATTGGATCGTTGCCGTCTTTGTGGCAGTCAAGCATGTCTTCACGCGCAGCCAGTACGAGCTTGGAACAGCCTCTGGAAGACTGTCGGCGAAGTACATCTGCGCCTGTGTCGTCGTTGTGGTGTACAAAGGCGCTGCATCTGGGTTCTCTTCAAAGTCCTCTTCAAACCGCCAGGCTTGTTGGTACCAGGAATTGTCACATTGGACTGCAGAAGAGGGGTGAAGAGATGGCCTGCCATCCATCAGCATGCGCCTGATAGCTCACGCTGTTATCACTTACCATGACATCCTATAGCTGTCTTCACTCTTCCCTCCCCTACGACGTCAACAATAGCATCCAACGGTGTACTGACATAGTACGGTACCAAGTCCGCTGATCCACCGCCGCTTACGGCAGGCAACCGAACAGCAGGTCCAATTAGACCCAAGGTCTGCTCGGAAGACGGATTGAGGGGCAGAACGGACCGGTCGTTCTTCAACAGAACTATAGAGTCACTCGCCACTTTCCTGCAGACCCTCCGTTTCTCTTCGGTGTCTCCCTGGGCCCGCTCATCCCGCTGATACTCTAATGCTGGCCGAACCTTGTTGGTCAGATTCAACAAACTTCGGACTCGCTCATCAATGGTGGCTTCCTTGACTTTGCGGCACAAGACAGCCCACATGAGCAATTCACCCCTCCACCTTGCTGGCCCGGGCATCTCAAGATCAAGCCCAGCATTCACGGCTTCAGAGGTGCTGTACGTCCCGAACCAGTCACTCATGATAAGTCCGTCCCATCCCCACTCCTTACGGAGGATGTCTCTCAAGAGCCACGGATCCTCGCTCGCATGAGTAGCATTAATCCTGTGGTACGCCGTCATGAAGCACCACGGCTTCGCGTTTTTGACGGCAATCTGGAAAGGGAGGAGATGTGTCTCGCGCAGCGTTCGCTCCGAAACTCTGATCGAGTCTTCAATGGACATGGTAGACTGGTCATGGGCAGCATAGTGCTTGATGCTAACACCCACACCGTTTGTCTGGATGCCGTTGATGTATGCAGACGCCAGGGTGCCGCTCAGGAATGGATCCTCACCAAAAGCTTCGAAGCCACGACCGATGAGCGGAGATCTTTGTAGACAGACAGTAGGGGCGAGGATAACCTGACAGCCCTTCTCTTTGGCTTCGGCTGCGAGCATCTCGCCCACAGAATGCATTAGTTCTGTATCAAAGGTGGCGCCCATAGCCGTGGCTGAGGGCAGCAAACACCCTGGGGGCTTTGATTGTCAGCTGATGAAAGCTTTAGGTAGAATGCCACGTACTCCATTGAAGAAAGCCGTCCCCCGAACACCATGTGGACCGTCGGAAGTCTAAAAAGTGTCAACAGTGTCCACATATTTACTTGTGGCGCCATACTGTGATGCTTGGAATTTTGAGGCGTTCAATTGCATTTGTCGTCCAGGTATCTTTGCCCGCGAGAAGTTTAATTTTCTCCTCGAGAGTAAGATCCACAATAGTACGTGACACGTTGATGAGAGCTTCCGGCATACTGACTGACGGTCAAGCGGTGGGTTCGGTTAAGATCGATGAAGCAGGTCTTGCAGAAAGGGATTGGACATTTGCAAGAGGATCTGATTATGTGTTCAGGCTATATACTTGTGGTCTCGCAGATTCCATCATCGTGTTTTCCCCGTGGGGAAATTGTTATTTGCTGACCAGAGCCTCCACAATTTCTCCGCGGCGTTTTGCCATGACAGGCATCACAAGTCTGACAATGATCGCCCTATGGCAGGAGGATTGGGCCGATCGTACATCATTCATTTGGCAATCTCTCATTTTTTTACAGAACATGAAATATCAGTAACTCAATCCCTCGCACTAAATTCAACCTCCCCCGCAAGATGACTGACGCCTGCCGTTCTGTTGTTTGCCCTGAATCAAACCTATGGCATGCACCTGAGCGTTGTAAACTGACTCTTTGGACATACCCACCACAGCCATGAGAAGCCCCAGATGAACCCGATGGTCTTCCCGATTCTTCCGCTCAGCGCATGGTATACTCTTGGGCAATACGTCTTGAGGCAGTATAGGAATACCACCTCGAAGACGATGATCAAAAAGTTTCCTACCCACGTGAAGACCTCCGTCCAAAAGCCGCACGTAATACCAGCCAGGTAGTCCGTGTAAGCGTGGAAGAAACCGCTGATGGTGAAAACAAGACAGTTTAGCAGCCAGCGCTTCTTGCCCGTGAAGGGGGCCTTGCCAAGCCAGACGGCCTCCATCATCATCTCGCCAGTGCCGCAGACGGTACGGTAGATGAGGCGGTCAAAGTACTTGCTCCAGAATCGGCGGATACTCCATGCTTGTCGGATGTCGCCAAACATATGGGGCCATTCCTCGGGTTCGTCGATTCTAAGACCGACAAAGAATAAAGCGCACAACAAGTGCAATCGGTTGTACCAGTTATAGGCTGACCAGACAGATTCGAAGGCGAAGTAAACACGAACCCAAAACTCGCGTGGCTCGATGGGGTCACCCCTGAGAAAGCGACGGACGATTGCAGTCTTGTAGCCATCCACGTCCGTCCAGACGTAGCCGAGATATCTGTCGACGGCGAGGTCCTTGGTGTTGTCTACCAGGATGATAAGGAGTATTCGGCATACCGTTTCCAACATCCACCGAAGACGACGGTTTCTCCATATCTTCAAGACATAAATGCTGAGCCTCTTCGAAAGCTCTGCGGCGGCTTTCTTAGTCGGAGCATCGGCGACTGGGGCAACCTCGTTGTCTTTTCTGTGGTTCTCGGTGCTGGCTTTCAGGGCTTCTCTTTCGGCCAGTTCCTTTCTCTTCTCAATCACAGCCGATGGGACGTGTCCTTTCCCATCTTGGTCCTTTATGAGATGGTAAACAGGGGCTTGCCGAGCGGTGTTGATGAAACGTGAGTTCCACGCGATCTTATAAGTGGCGTGGGCACGTTGAAGCCATGGGAGTCTCTTCTGCTCCTCGGTGAGAACGAATCCTTCCCGAAGAACCATGACTACCGCTCCCATGCATTGGATGATGATGCCCTTGAGTAAAGTGTCCTTGATGGCGTAGGTCAGCGTCATTCCGCTGACATATCGCAAGATCTCGATGCCGGTGGTGCAGAAGGCGAGCACCAAGTATAACCGGTACTTTTCCCTGCAGTTGACGGCTATGATGCCGCACGTCAAACCAGTGAGGTAGACAAATAATGGCCAAATATTAGCATGCCACCCTGTGTAATGTGCCGGATTAGGCAGCCCATATGACCATTGTGCGGCAAGTTGTTCCTCTAACATCAGCTGTAGTTCCTCGCGGGTGTAGTTGGAGGCTTCCGAAGTGATATTCTCGACGATAGACTTCATGCCGCCGGTATTGTTAAGAGCTGTAGAAGTCACATTCTCGACAATGGACTCCATGTTGTCGGTTGATTCTGTCCTCTAATTCGACGTCTGCATTAGTGCATATATCCAACTGAAGAGTATAGTTGGCAGTGCGCTTCCCATGCGACGTACCTGCGGGACGATAGTTGAATAATGAAAACCTCTTGGGACGCAAGAAGCAAAAGCTCAAGTGTTGGGCGCGGCGAATCCACTCGGGTCCTTATAATGGTCACCATCAACAATCTTGACAATATTGGTCATCGCATTTGGTCCAGCCATCCCAGCGCCTCATTCATAAAGATTGGACTTTGCATATGTAGGTACACCTATACCCACCCATCCCCCATGCCTGCCCCGTAGCCCGCAAGAGTTCGACGCATCTCCAAAAGCCACGTCCTCAAACCCATGCCTGGCTACTCCTCAACACGACACAGTCTCCCATTCTCATGCGGCAATCCATCGGCAGTCTCAATTGTCCAAAACTCGCTTCCCACTGCAGTTGCAGCATAGAACACATCTTCAGGGTCCCATTTTCTTTTCAGCTCAAGCAAGCGCGGGTATTTCTCGTCTCCGTAGAAAGATTGCTGAAAGTTTGGCTCCATGCGATCTGACTCTGCAAGATAAGAGCCAGCTCCTGGAGAAACATCTCTCCAACGCTGCATGTCTCCAAAGGTAAACTCATTTCTCGCTTCCAGAATTTGATCGGCAGTGGCATTCACGGACCACCGTACTGACTGGAGAGCGAACAGTATGTTTTCTCGCCAGGCAGGGTTCACCGCATTGTCTGGGTTATCCGGGCTCGTAGCTTTAATGTTAAATCCCACGAAGACGTGGTTTGTTTCCAGAGACGTGCGTATGGCGTCAAAGGTCGCCTGTTTCAGATCTTCGGACTCGAAGTTTCTTCTTGGGAAAAGACGAGAGCCGCTCTGCACATTGACCTTCTCGACGACTTCTAGCGGGAAGAAGTCTTTCCAAGCGGGGTAGAAAGAGGCGTATTCGGTTATATTAGGATCAAAGTCAATGCCTAGCTCCCGCAACTTGGTGAGCCATGGCTTCAGCAAAGACTCCACAACCTGTGCGGTCTTGTTGGGGGCGAAGAAGGGTATCATTTGGAACAAAAAGTTTCCGGGGCTGGGGTTATTCGGAAGCATGATGAAATAAGAATATGTTCCTTTGTCGGCATTTTCGATGAAATAGTCGAAATAGCTTCGCACGCCCGACCAAAAGGTATCATTCGAAAGGCCGTCTGCCGTTGAAAACTTGAATCCCGCTGCTGTCGTCGGAACATCGGGAAACGCCTTAACTGTGACAGATGTTGCGATTCCAAAGGTTGAGCCACCACCTCCACGGAGTGCCCAAAACAAGTCAGAATTTTGCGTATGATCTGCGGTAATAAATCTGCCGTCGGCAGTGACGACCTCAAAAGCAAGCGCCTGATCTGCGCCGGTGCCGTAGATGGAGCTTAGGGGAGAATGGCCACCTCCCTGGATGTACCCTCCCATCACGCCAACAGTCTATGTGTAATGTAATAAAGGCGTCAACGTTTTAGCTCTAGAGTTCTTGATTGCAGTGGATAGATTTACCTGTCCTTCCCCTCCTACGACCACCTTTCCGTGCTCATGGGCAATCTGATAAATCTCAAAGGCCTGTACGCCTGCGCCGCACTTGAACGCGGGGCCAGAGTACCCCTCCACCTCATCAACTATCTCCGGGATGTACTCCACGTCTTTCAAGTAATGCGTCCAGATACTCAACGACTGGCCACCGCCGGATTTCCCTGAGAAATCATGCCCCGTGTTCTTTACCACAAGTCGGATACCCGTCTCTTTGGCGAACTTTACTCCTTCCTGAATGTGCTCGGGCGTGGTCGCATTGATTACATACCAAGGGAATCCGCCCATTGTGCAATTTCCAGAGTCGTAGATGTTGGGGGGCAGACACGTCAGGCCTTGGTAAACGGGCGAGAACATCTCGATGGGATCATCGAGATGGGTGTACGAATTGGTCCAGTTAGCAGACATAGTCGCACACCGAGCCGCATCGTACTCCAATCCAGGGTAACATGCTGCGGCTTGGGGTCGGGGCTTGAGAAGGCGGTTATCCACCCGACCATTCAATTCTGCCCATGTTTCATCAGAGGGCCAGGCGTTGTCGCCAGGGTAGACTTTGCAGCGCCCCTCAGCGATAGCGATCCCTGCTAGTCCCAGAAGGAAGAGAGCTGGCAGTCTTATCGTCCTTGTCGGCATGATTGATGTTTCTGCGATGCTGCGGAAAAGCTTGATTCAAGTTTCTACGGGATAGCTGTGGCTATTTATTGACACTAGTTTCCACCCTGCTTTTATCTTTCGTGAGTGATGGCCCCTCTGCGTCGTACTGAAGATGCCATCCCCTCCGCTTAGATGACGATCCTCCCCTAGAGGAGAAAAGTTCCGTAGCATGTCAGCGTTGCATATGGGGCCATTACCCCGGGCTTCTTTAGGCTCATTCGCTCCCTCGCACTTGATATATGCTTAAGAAAAGCCGGCAGAGATTATCAACCTACCTAGCCTCCAACCCCTTGCTAGCAATCTCGGGCCAACACGAGGAGGGGTCGCTGAGGATCAGCAGAAGGATAAGCGAAGACCATCTTTCGGCTTTTTCTACTCTTCGCGCTCTGCTTTCTTACACCTACACGATGTTGCGAGTATCAACGTTCCCCCAAACTTTGGGCTTTAGCCGCCTCGATCTTCTAGGCCCATATAGTTTCATCCCCTTCCATTGATAGCACGAAGTTATTTTCCCTCTTTTACAACGTTTCACGTCCGCTATTAGTGACCTCAACCAACAACGGGCACATTTCCATAGCCTCTAAGCTACGCGTTCAAGCCGCATTTTCATCGGCCCTCACTGAACCAAGCACTTGCTTCATTGGCAAAGTCTACATGATATTTTGTCAAACTGCAGTACATGGTTGTTGTCTCTAAGGTATTGTGAGACAAGACTGCTCTTTGGTCTTCACAGCGCTAGACCAACGCAACTGTCGGTATTAAGTAAACGACTAGATTCCCGTTTAAACGCGCTCAAGCCTCTCCAAAAATATTGTGACAACATTCAGCCACCATTCAATCAAGATGTGTCACGGGCTTGCATCCAGTCACACATGTCCAGACAATTACATTTTGGTTTCTTCACTATGGATACCATTATTATATGATGAAATAAACATTTGAGGCCGAGAGGATTTCTGCTCAAATTCCTCCAGTTAACAGCACCCGCCAGGTGTTGTTGTCTTCTATAAGAGTTCCCGATTTGTTGACTGATCTGGACATCAAGGACAACATGTCGCACTACTTTGGCAATAATCACTACATGCCAACCACGGGGTCTGCTTGCTTCTCGTTCCGTCTGCTGCCGACCGGGCCTTTTCTTCATTTTTTCCATCCCGATCTTCACTTGCATACGCGTATCAGCTCTTATCCGTCGTATTGACTACGAAGAGTTGCGGGGGTTCCCCGCATATGCGCGGCCAAAGTCACCGAACCATGTCATCAGTTCGGTTCATCATATAAGAAATTAACACTTGGAGGTTCTTGAACTCAGTACGCTTGCCCGTTCTATTGGTCCAAACAAGTTCAGTGCGACCTGTTCATCGGTGGTCTCTGGAGAAAGCCTCGCTTGACATCCACCCGAAGCTACTCCCCTGGGCCATGATCTAGACGCCATGCGCATTCGCACCGAATACGGCATCAAGTGACGTGGTATTACCCCGGAAATACATGGGCTTCAAGGGCTGCACTGCAAAGAACTTCTACTGCCGAGGTACCCCGGATTCGACTATCACAAATACATAGCAAGATCGCGCTCCCGGGGAAGTGAAGATACATGAGGTCTGTTACAGTGACTCGGGCTTGTCTTGCCCGATGCTGCGGTTCTCCAAGTGCTCCCATCAGTATATAGAACCCGGGAGATTCTGGACGCTCGTGATTCTGTCAATCTGTCTTGCACTTGCCATCAATCGTTCATTGCATTCTTTGCCAAAGTCTTTCACGGAGTCATCCAGCTTGACTTGATTCGTTGTAAAAGCCATGCACCGGTCGCTTCTATTATTTTTGGCCATCTCTCTGTCAAATTTATCCCTGTCTTTGGCTTCGCCCTCCGGGTTCGACAACCCTTCGGCAAAGTACCGCCCAAAGTTCCGATACTGGTATGTACCTTTTCGATCTCATTTGTTCTCATTACCCAGCTTCTAACTACCGGTAGGCTTCCTGATGCCTCAGTTCCTCTTCAGTCTGTCATTGACGATGTCAACCATCTTGCTGAAGTTGGAGCTGGGGGCCTCGAGTTCCTCCCATTCTACAACTACGGTCTGGGCCCGGCATTGACTGATTGGTCCATTTACGGATTTGGGACAGAAGCCTTCAAAGACGTACTGGCGGCGGCTTTGAACGCAGCTGCAGCCCATGGTCTGAAACTTGACCTCGCCCTTGGTGCCAATCAAGGTGCCGGCGTTCCCTCGGTGGTCGAGACCGCGGGCCTAGCCAAGGAGCTCGTATACGGAAATGTCACAGTTCCGTCTGGGAAGCTTTACTCAGGTTCTGTTCCAACGCCCAACGTACAGTACAACATGCTCACCGGCTTCATGAATACGCCAGAGTCGTGGGGCGCCAACAACCTTGTAGCGGTCGTGGCCGGGAAGATCCTCACCGAAGTCCATTTAGCGGAATACTTCTACATGTCCGTGCTCGAGGAGGATACCTTGGTTGACCTGACAAACGTCACCAATCAGGGCAATCTCTCGTGGATCGCCCCGGAAGCTGGATTTTTTTCGGTATCTACGAGCGTTACACAAATCAGAGAAGCTGTGTCTCCATCGCGAATGCCACGACAGCCCTGGGTAACGGTTCTTGGGTAGTGGATCACTGGAGTTCCGATGGGGCCAAGAAGATGACAGACTTCTGGGACCAACAGATTCTATCACATGATACAATAGCTTCTCTTGTCAAGGAGGCTGGAGAATATGGTTCGTAACTCCCTGTTGGTCTCAAGCCTGGTGCTGACTTGTACTCAGTCTGGGAAGACAGTATGGAGATGCAGGCTGCTTTGTCGTGGACCGATGGTCTGGCCTCTCGTTTTGAGTCCTTGCATGGTTACAGCATCACCAAGTACCTCCCCGTTCTCTTTCATGCCACGAACGCGTGGGGTGGGTATCTGCCGCCATATAATGTCACCTACACCCTGGGCGAATACGCTACTGATGGCGGGCCTTACGTGCAAGACTACAAGTCGGCTCTTACCCAGGGCTATCTGGAATATCTAGAGCACTACAACACCTGGGCCTCGACCAAAGGCTTAAAGCTCTCCACGCAGCCCGCATATAATATGCCTGTCGATATGGTAGGTGCTCGTTCTTAATCTTCGCTTCCTTACTTGTCGCAAAATGTTGTATGCTGACATGAAACTTTCCAGACTCAAGCGGTACCTTATGTCCAAGTCCCAGAATTGGAGTCCTTGGGGTTCTCCGAGAGCATCAATGAGTACCGTCAATTCACAGGAGCAGCTCATCTAGCTGGCCGCAACGTCATCTCAACTGAGCTCGGAGCGGTTCTTGGAAGTGCCTACAAGCAGACCATTCCCAATCTGAAAGCCCTACTTGATGGTTCATTCGCTGCCGGTGTCAACAATGTTGTTCTACATGGCTACGCATATAGCGGACAGTACCCTGGTACGACATGGCCAGGCTACACGCCCTTCCAGTATGAATACTCGGATATGTGGGGTCCTCGACAGCCGGCTTGGGGACACTTCAATGACCTCATGACGTATTCCGCAAGGAATTCAATGATCATGAGGCAAGGCGTTCCGAAAGTCGATCTTGCCTTCTACTACTTTGAAGTTCCATTCAAGTCTGGCGCTAGCGTGTACAACAAGACTGATATGAATGAATATGGTAAGATGAAAAGTTTCCGTGGAAGTACTGTTCACTGACTGTTCTCAGGATACACGTTTGAGTACTTGGGACCCAGTAATCTCGTGTCAGATGACGCCGTGGTTTCTGATGGAGTTCTTGCGCCAGAGGGACCCGGATACGCAGCTCTGGTGATTTACAACCAGTCACAGATCACGCCCAATGCATCTTCGGCACTTGTCCGCTTCGCTCGAGGTGGTTTGCCGATCTACATCGTAGGGACTCTTCCGAACGTCACCATCGGGATCAACGGTCAAGAAGAGGTATCATCGAGCATGGATGAACTCCTGACCTACAACTCGGTTCGTCATCTTAGCACGGAGGCATTTTCTCCCTCTGTGCTCATTGCTGACGACGTTCTACCGCGTGTCGACACCCATGGAAACTCTAATGCTTCCAACCTCTACACGTTCTGGACATCAGACACTTCCTCTCAGAGCGAGTACGTCTATCTATACAACACCGGCGAAGATGCTACCTTTGACATATCACTATCTGCGCGCCCAAGTACAGCCCCATTCGTTCTCGATGCTTGGACTGGAAAGAGAACCGCTTTGGTCGTGTACCAGACCACCTCTGCAGGCATCACGACGAAGGTCAGACTAAAAGCACACCAGACCCTCATACTTGAACTGTTGGGTTCCACCGAAAGCAACCTCTTCGTCGTTGAACAATCACCGAACGTCGAATCGGTCCACAGTTCTCCGTCGGAAAACCTTGACGTATGGGTGCGTGGATCCGAGGAGGCATGGGTGAAATTAGGCAACGGAACCCGGATTACTCTCCCTGCTGCGGTCGGCCCAGCTCAGTTTGTCACCACTCTGAGCCCGTGGCATCTCATCATCAACTCGTACGGCCCATCTGCCAACAATGACACCCTGGAAGGCCAGGTTACTACTATTGATGTTGGTCAGCTGGACACTCTGACGCCTTGGACGAACATCTCCGGCATCGAACATCTGAGCGGGGTCGGAACGTACTCCACCAACTTTGAATGGGTCGTCGACAATCAGACAGTCGTGACTATCGACTTTGGAACCGTACTCAACACCCTGAGAGCTTGGGTCAATGGGAAGGAACTTCCGCCGGTTGACCCAACCGATCCCGTGGCTGATATTTCTAGTTTCATCATCACAGGCAACAACACACTGAAAGTTGAGGTGACAACAACGCTGTTCAATTCGGTCAAGGCAAATGTAGACCGAGTCTTTAGCATCGGCTTTGGTCCGCAAACACCGACGTACTATACTGAAACTGCTTGGGAGAATTTCGGTCTCATAGGACCTGTGGGGCTGCAGTCTTTGAGGACCTCAACCGTTCCACTGAGATAAATAAACTGCTACACTACGTTCTGGCTATGATTCTCGCTTGCTATTGAATCGTTGGATGATTTCCCGTTGAAACTCTCGCGTCTCTTCCCTCCTGTACAATTCTTCCTGGCCGATCTTTCCTGTCCAATCTCGTCAGTTCAATCCTTCCTTCCGAGGTAACGGGCTGAGTCTTACAGGTTTGTTTGATTCATGTCTTCATCACTCTGGTGCGATGATCCATTGTTCAGCCGATTATCAACTCAAGGAGGACCGAAATTGAATTCATTTGGGGGGTGATTAGAGTCGAGATCTCCCAGTCCCGGGAACAGGGGATCGAGGGGGGGGTGGTAGATGGGTGGGCTCGAACCGCGGGCTCTCCGCATCCCATGCGATTGGTTATGCTGCGGTGCGGGCATTTGGTTGGATCCTGTTCCCAAGGCCGGAGGATTGGCGATACTCATATTCGCGTGAGGATCCTGCGGCATAGGCACTTGTTGTGGTACTGCTCCCAAGACCTGGGGATTGGGAGTACTCATATTCGCGTAAGGATTCTGCGGTATGGGTACTTGTTGTGGTACTGTTCCCGAAGGTTGAGGAACAGGGGTATTCATGTTCGGGTGAGGATTCTGCGGCATAGCCATTTGTTGCGACGCTACTACCGGGGGCTGACTTGGAGGATCCATGGGCACCAAAGTGTCGACATTTCCGAATATATGTTCGTGTCCTCTGTGGCACAGGTGTACGACGTCGACCTGAATCATGTGATGGTTCTGGAAGCGTTGGAGAATCACCCCGAACTCTCTGTCGTTCACGCCCTCGACGTAATGTCCAAAATGACTTGTGTTGCGGATCTGGACAAAATACCAGCGATGACGCTGGACAGCCTCATCTGGGATCCTTTCTCTGTGGACGCGTTCTGACACCTGTTCTGTGTAGCCCCAGTGATGTTTAATGACTCTGGGGGATATGCTTGGAGGAAGGAGGACCTTCCTCAGATTATTGTTGTCTGCCATGATGGTTGATGGCGTATGTGTAGGACTGCTTCAAGTGGTCGTGTCTCGGTCTGGACTCTGGGAATGTCAAGATGGTCTTGAACATGTGTGAGATAAGTGGTTTGCAATGGGTATTTGTAGGGGTTGTGCGCAGTTATAAACAAATTCCTTCTGGGGTGGGTTGAGCATTGTGTTTGTCTTTCCCGCAACCCATGCAACCCGTCCAACCCATGCAACCCGTCCAACCCATGCAACCCATGCGACCCATTTCCACAAGTGCCTAACATTGCCGTTTAAAGTTCAAAGACAGGCCGGCGCTTCAGGACTTCAAGGTAGAATCGCTTAAGCTTGCATTGGCTGCCTGGCTCCAGGTTTTGGCATCGTCGGGCCTTCTATACGGAGGGCCCGCATGGTCTTTGCGCTTGTGTATGAGCCCGTTCCACGGTTCCGCCTTCGCACATTGGTCAAGCCAGCGATCCATCGGGTGGCTTGATGACGATCTCTTCGGCTCGTGGTCCAGGCACACGTTCTTATTCTGTTGGTCTGCCTGCATTCTGGGAAGCCCAATGTCAGCGCCCACCAGACTCCACGACTGGAGTTGCACACTAACGTGGCTATCGTTTTGCTTGTCTCGGCAATGCTGTGATCAGCTTCAGATTGATGGCGTTGATGATTGTTATCTTTGTATAATAAATCAACTACTTAAAACTCTGGGGCATTTCTGGTCTTTATGCCCTAGAATGCAAGTGGCCCCAATCGAAATATCAACGAACTGGGCTTGTTTGAGATCATGTATCTTGGGGCCATTTTTTGCTGGGGCCGGTTAATGTGTGTCATTGTGAGAGCGTGGGGCCAGTTATTATTTTGACTGCTATCATCTCATACTTGGGGCCAATTTCAAGTCCAAATTTCTTGCTGGATTTCAGTCGACTCCTCGTAACATTCTAGCGGCAATGGTCTCACATCCCACATTTCATTATGGCGTTGATCGATCTGATCGTTGGCGTATTATCCGCCAAACAAACTTTTCTGCCTGATCTGTTCCAACGGAACAAAGCATGTCAGCAGAGATTCATGATCACAAGTCCAAACTAAAAAGCTCAATCACTAGTGAAAATGTAGCAACTGCATGCCTTTCCTTTCAAGTTAGGTTCAGAAATGGTGTTGGAAACCTGAAGTGCGGAAGACATATTCTTCTTGAAAAGTCAAGTGGGCCAAACCCTTAACTTCCGCCCCCCCCCCCCCCTTTCAGAGACTTCAATAGACAGTTGATGTGACGATCACACGCCGCAAGGTCATCGGTACAGTCCTTTAAGCTCTGTCTCTGAACATGTCCTCAATCAAGCCGGCCACAGCGACTTGTTGTGAGAACAATCTCGATGTACCACATCAAATAGCTCGTCATGCACTAAAGAAGTAGTTGATTCCTACTCAAAACGCAGCTCAAGCCTCTTCAACCGCTGCAGTAGTAATTGTCCGCCTGTTATTAGGGGTGTATCATGGCCTGGGTTTCATAAGCCACTTAGAGACGCCACCAGCAGGAACAAGCGTCGGGCATCCGTCAAGGACCATGATGCAAGCCATCATGCAAGCCATGTTGTCAGCTACTATGATTCTAAACCTTTTTTCCTATAGAGTTGTAAATCCATCATTCTTGTTCCTTGTCCAGGATTCAAGTGTTTGTGAGATGAGAGCAAGTAGGTCGAGGTAATAAGTGGTAATTTCGGGCAAGAGCTACGGAGCTAATGAACTTACCAAGTTGTCTTTTTCGCAATTCCTTGTCTTTTTTGCAATTCCACAACTTTGTATTAATTTTTCTCCATTTTCAGGCATCAAAGGCTCGATCCGCGCCCACAATCAGCCACAGGCTTCGTTGAAAGTAAATGAGACGTGGCACGGAAACGCCGGACTTTGATGCTAGCGGTGAAGGTCCCGCAAACTCCGAGCCAATCACATCTCAGATTACTAATGATTTCTCGAAGATTCGCCCTACCTTCACCGAATAGCGCACGTTGCTGACGACTCCGCCCTTCACATTGGTTCGGCACCTTCAATCGCGGGGGAACCACTACCGTTGTTGGCATCGCTAAGTCTCAGCCCTACGAAAGGAAAGCACGCAATTCGTTTCTTACATCACCATGAGCGGCACAAGTTTGACATCTGCCACGGCGTTCTCGCCGTCGCTGGAGGCCATCAAGTTGGCCGCCAGCATGTACAATGCTGCGCGCGAGGGCAACAAGACGGTGCTCAAGGAGGCCCTCGAGGACGGGCTTCCGCCTAACTTGACGAATGAGAAGGGAGATACCTTGGTGAGCTTCCCCGAACGCCATGCCCGGAAGGTTCCAGTCTCGTTGCAGGAGGCTTCGGCATATGAAAGCATGGATGGTGGTGGCTAACATTCGTTGCAGCTGATGCTGGCGGCATACTACGGTCACGCAGACACAGTGAAGCTCCTGATCCAACATGGAGCGGACCCTAACAGGTTGAACGACAAGCGTCAGAGCCCTATTGCGGGTGCTGTCTTCAAGGCTTGGATGCAGTGATTGAGGTAAGTAGGCCGTTGGGACAACTGCCATCTCAGAGCATCAAAGATACATCGGTGCCATCGATAACGGAGTTTGACGACTGACGATTTCGGAATAGGTCCTCTTGGACGGCGGTGCTGATCCGGACTACGGCAAGCCTTCGGCGATGCAGTGTCTGTCGATGTTCAATGCTGAGGCGAAGTGGAAGGACAAGTTCGAGTCGGCGTCGGGCCGAGGCAAGGCGAAGGCTGTCCCGCAGGATGGCGCCGAGGAACGCGCGCCTGAGAGATTCAAGGCATGAATGCCGGTGGGAGGGAGATAAAATCCTCCGCACTTTCGATCATTGACTCATGGGAACCTTGTGACGGATATGGCTTTTCGGGATTCATCGCGCTACTGGAGTTGGGCAGAAGACATTGATTGATTTCATTCAAAAACCTGCAGTTCGTCTCATACTAGACGAGTAGATGTTTCATAGACCAGGACGGTCTCACAATAAATTACAGCTTGGGAAGATCATTGCCATGCAGCGCCCAGTGTATGATTTCGATTTGTCCCACAGGTCTGTACGAATCTTCCGTGTTTCCTAGTTGACTGCGCAAGCTCCCACGGGAGAGCAATAACCCGAGCAGCATTCGCCGTTCTGTCTGCAGGCTGTAATTCGCGCATACGTTAGCAACAACGTAAACGCCGACAGGAAAGTCCCAAGATATCTGAATAGGTCGTATGATAACTTACTATCTCCGAATTTCTTCTTCCCAACACAAGAGACAACTGGGCCACGACGGGCTTCAAGCTTCGCAGGGACCGGCTCATTTTGACTCCCTGCTGGGACAGCCGCAGCGAGGCTCACGAAGAGGAAAAGAACATTGATGAACTTCATTTTATGTTGGTCGTAGAATCAGTAGTCTCTTTTCTGTAAGCTCAGAGTCAAGTATGAGAATGAAGACCTTGGGTGAGAGATGAAAATATTCCAATGGCGAACACAGGTGATTCAGAGGCTAGATTTATAGATTTCATGAGCAACTTGCAACGACGCGCCACCATTGGGTACGAGTAACTGCAGTCTTCAATACAGCAGAACATGCCTACCTAGGTAACTCAAGGAAATGATTCATGTTCAAAAACCTTCAGAGATTAATATTGACCGACGATCGTGGGCCTGTAGGCTGTGTTGCAATTGAACTCTACGTGAATTTAGCCGGCGAAGCAACATTGCGGTAGTCTCAAGCTGCCTACGTATGCTCCGCGCTCGTTAGACTTAGAACTGATCCCATGCAATCAAGCGCGAATAGTCGCCGGCGACGTCCCAGGCAAGTCTGCAAGTCGCCGCCGGACACGGGCGCGCCCTAATATTACTGGAGGTGCGCCTTACTTAGATTGCTTACCGGGGTGTTCCATCCAGAATCTATACAACAATCGACCCTGCTTACACGGCATTGGCATAGCTTCGATACGAATACTCGTTTTTCATCCGCCAATACAAAAACATCCGAATGTGGGAACCTGTAAAACTCTAGAGGCCGGGGGCTAAGGTGTGATATAGTCGCGGTAGAGAAAGACCTAGATTCGTCGTCTAGCGCATTTATCCAATAAGCTTTCATTTAGTAAACCGTGTGCGGGCATTCGTAGATTTCGACTAATCCACTGGAATTTTCCTGGTCCCCCGTAAGTCGATGTCGTTCTCCAGTTGCCTATTGTAGCAGAAAAGGCTTATACTTCCCGCGGCCCCCGAATGACGCCGGGATTTGAATTGCGCGGCTAAGATTCTTAGACCACTGGGCAATCCGCTCTCATGTCCGCCAGAAAAGCATACAGTCTCGGTCTTCGATTTCATCTATTGGGGGCGAATTCGCTCCCTGAATGATTTTAACATTCAAACATGAACATTCTATGCATCACTCTGACAGGAGTTCTAGTAAACATTCAGCAATGCGGAGGGTTCATCTGGGCATTCTGAGCAACTCAACATAAGTATGTATTTCAGTTGGTAAGTTGAGCGAAAGTCTATTCTAGGGACAATGAGCAAGCACGGTGAAGCATCTGGTCGGTTCTGAGTGCCAGTTCGTCCTGAAGATCAAGGTTTGGGGACCAGCTTTGCCGATCATAAGCTTTATTCGAACGGAAATGAATCCGTCTTACCCCGCATATGTATTCAATTTCCTCGCCCTTGTGTCTGGTCAAGCCGATTGGCGCGTCGGCAACATTTAGCACATAACTAGGACTGCCTTGAATCCTGCGATGCCTTTGCGACCTAGGTGTTGATAATTCTTAAACCAAGAAGACAGATGAAATCACGAATTTCAACATAATGTAAAAAGCAAATTTACGAGCACTCCATGCCCAGGCCGTACGAATGAGTTGAAGACACAATACACAATTTGGCTCCCTCGCGAGGTACGTCCGATTTGGGCGCTGCAAATGATGTTGGGATCTATCAAATGTGTATAATTGTGTTATTTGAGAGAAGTACGGAAAGATAATATCAGGTCCTTTGAATCCAATGAAACCCTACCCACTGGTCTTCTTTGGCCTGCCCGCAACACCTCGTCCTGCTTGACAACCATTGACATGTTGGATCTGCTTAAGATGGTTGCTCTCGGTACCCTCTTTCTCACAAATGCATCGAAATTTGGGCTTGTCGTACGTGCAAGTCTTTCCCCGAGAGATGTTGCTCAGGTGCCGTCGATAGTGATCCTTGCGTGGAGTCGTGTACCCGCATCGACACTCGTATGACCTGGTTGCTCCTTCGGTATGTGCCTTGGAATGATAATGACGTCGGAGATCTTTCGGGCTTGCGAAAGACCGGGTACAGCCCATCTTGCATGCAAATCTCTTCTTTTGGTTGACTTCGGGAAGCAGATCTAGGTGTGGGGTAATAGAAATGTCTTGTGAACTGATGGACGCTTGTGAAGAACTCGGCGATATAAGGGGCTCAGGTTGTACTGAGCTACCGCTGGTCAACGTCGATGTACTGCCCATGCTCAGTGCAACCGCCGGCTTGATTTGGTAGATAGGAAATGTTAAAGTCTCTGGGCAATTTCCCAAATTATTTGATTGTTTCGAAAAAGTCCAATCCTCCAACAGAAATGACGACAGCTCTGACTCGACATTCTGCTGCGTACTTGGAACTGATGGCAACACGCCGTCGTCACTTCTGATTTGTTCCGCCAACAGGTCATCGAAGAAACTTCCCACATCGTCATGTGCGGTTGCGCGGTTGGGAACGGCAGTAGCCGCAGCAAGGGGTGAATCGTCTAAGCAGATCCGAGGCAACAGCAAGGTTTGGTCGATTTCCGGAGTGTTTAGGCATAGTGAACAATCAAAATTAAAATTATAATCGAGATTTTCGTAGAAGTGTGTAAAATCAGCTATACTGTGCAATTCAGGTTCCCGACTGGGCGGAATGTGACAAGCGCGGGGTTGTGAGATCCCCGCTCTTTGACGTTTGTTACGGGAGAGATATGCAGGGCGCTAAGAACCTGCGGCGTTTCCAAGAGAGTGCTTCGCTAGAAGCAAAGAATGTTGATTGCTTGCGTCTTCGAACTATTGGGATTGGCATCAGCCGAGGACGAGTGTGCGGCTATTTATGGACGCCGCATGCATCACACTTACGCCAGTTTGAAGGGCATGGTAAACTGGCCCCAAATGGCTTGGCCTTGTAATAGCGCAATGCAGTGAGATCTGAAAATTGGCCCCAGATAGGCCGGATGCTCTTGTTGGTGTGGGTTTGGCTCTCGTATTGGGAACATGAAGTGTCAGCTTGCAGCTTTGCGTACGATAAGCCCGAAGGACTGGCCAATACGGCGACGGATTTGCGCGTTTTTTGCACTTTTGTGGAAATGAGGCGACCAGCCTACGTTTTTCTAAGGCTAGGCATATGCAAGACATTAGCAGCCCTAGAAAGAGCATTGGTTCATCATTTGATACAGGCAGGCTTGTTATTTGATCAAGTTGGACGCGTCACGCACCCACATGATGTGCACTCCTGGTTCCCTAGTTCCCGTTGCCAACTCAGATCTAAAGATAGGTTCAACATCAACAGCATTATGAGTACTGTTGCTTCTCACAATATAGCCTACTAACGTTCTTTTATAAGGTAGGTAGTATGCGTAGAATCCTTGACATGTCTAACTGTTACGGAGGTTTTTGGGTTTAAATGGACATTTTGAATAGATTCTGACTCTCATAATTGCGTAAGGCTTAGGCGTTCACTAGTGAACGGGTTACAGCAAGCGCGGATAGTCTAATATCAAGCCTTGAGAAGCGCTGTTTTAGGACGACCTCAGGTTCGTGGAACTTCTCTTCAGAACGGAAAGCCAAAATGGCTAAGTTTGATACATGAATTTGTATAGGCAGTAATATACGAACTCGAACCGCAGCACCAATTGAGACTCGGATTTCAAGGGTGACTGAGTGCGCCCTGCCATGTCCGGGTTATCCTGCGACCCTCAACACCTGGAGACGTCAAGCGGCACGCAAACATCAGTACGTCTGCTGCTCGGAATATTTGACGGCATTCTTCAACCAAGACATCTTGTCATATGAACATCTCTTCGAACATCTTACAACCGTGATTGTGACGACTAATCACGTGGTTATTGGGCGAGACATAGGTTCTCGCCTATCCAATACGACGGCTAACTCTCAAAAGTCACTATCGCCTGAGGACAAGTTACGAGAGGCAAGAGTGCAATTTTATCACTATCTTAAAGTCATCGCCACCGAAAACACGCACATGTTCGCCGCTTGTTGCCCGAAACTACGGAAATATGATTCCACAGATGCAGAATATCGAGGTCTGCTGCACGAATTTTGAAGAGTCAGACCGTACGAACTTGAACTGGAGAGAATGCGACATGGCTGTGGGTCTACCGCATCCATCGAGTCTTTTGAGTGTCTTCAGCAGGCTCAATGGGAAGAATTTATTGCCTCGCTTGCACTGGGTCCGTCACACTTGACGACCTCTGCGTTTACACCCATCCTCGAACCCTCAAAGCGGCTGCAACTAGAACTTCCAAAGCCTCCAACTACTATAGATGGAGAGCAATGATGAGATCGCTCCGGCGGTATTGAGCAAAACCGAAAAGCAAAGGGGAAAGAGACAGCGCAGAAGGAAAAGGGCAAATGCACAAATTAGAGATGACTAAAGTAATTCCACGTTCTATCTCCAGACGGGTGAATAAGATGTTTTGCTACATGTTTTGCTATTCAATGTGTCTATCATTCACTTAATTCAAAGTCACCCATGCGCTTCTGACCGCACCTGTGCAGTGAGCGGATTCCCTCATATGTGATACCGACCGTCAGGAACGCCCCTTTGATGACCAGAGGGCACTGCAATGTGGTGCGAATGGTGCGTACACACCCTACTTTTCTCTCCCAAAACCAAGGATGAAATCTCAAATTTCATAACATGGACCATTTTCGGATCGCTGTACAGACGATTCATCATGTGACCTAGTTACAGGAAAAGAAAAGGCTGTTGCGCAAGCTCCGGCGTCGGAAGATGCTTTGAACCCAACATGGCGAGTTAGGAACAATAGATAGTCAATCAGAGTGAAAGGTAGAGCGTCAGGATAGCTCAAATTCAATCTCGTTGGATTATTATGGTCCTAAACTACTCCATACAAATAAAAGACCTAAATCTGCTTGTCCACATATTAAGGCACCTTGTCTCAAGTATTCCGCATGACCAATTCTGCATCAATACAAATGATAGATGGAGTCATACTGGCTCCCTCGGAACTAGATTTCACTGGCCTGCTTCCCAATAGTCGCTCTCCCCGGCCACTCAGCCACTCACAACCGCGCTTGTGACTTTGATCGAGAGCTGAGCAGGGCGGGGTAGCAAGACATACGTGTAGGATTGAGAAAGGCGGCAAACTCAATTATAAAGCGTTTGCCGCTTGTCACCTTTCAAATGTGACAGGACCGGACGCCAAGAGTCAAGAGTGGGGAGCTGAAAGGTGGAAATTATCAACCCATCTTATTGAGGCCTGAGACATGGACCGTTTGAGTATAGTTATCCGTACGTTAGAAAACTGGTATTCGTACGTTACGCCACAAGTATGGCACGGGCCTTAGCCACGGCACCAGCCCCAGCCTGGGCGGCCCACACCACCCACACCCGCGCCCGCACCGCGTGTACGCCGACCGAAAGACGATGTATTCAAACCGCCCGCAAAAAACGAGGAAAAATCGTAGAAATAAACGGGAAGTTCTGGTATACTTTTTAGCGGGTAAAGATACGTTTTCGGGTGGTTAGGTTAGGGTTAGGTTAGAGTTAGGTTAGGAGTTAGGGTCAGTGGTTAGAAGTTCGGGAATGTGATCATTTAGTTCCGGTAAAGTGGCATTGAGCGAGGGATGTGGTTGGTTGAGGGGGGGTAACGTACGAATATTGATTTTCTAACGTACGGATAACTATACTCGGACTGTTTAGCAGCCCTATAGCTACTTCAACATCTCCTGCGAAGGTACTGACGGTGTAAGTACTGTAGCTAAGTGGCGCGGACGCTGGCCTCTGGTTTCCTAAAGGAGAGCTCTGGAGAGCCTCTGACTGAAGACTGCATCTGGAAACCCTCGATATATGCTAGCCCTCTGCTAGTAGCTTTATTATGGTCCTTATAGATCCTGAGAGCAGGCTCCTATTAGCTGTACCTAGCAGGATCTAAGAGGTCTATGTCTCGGGTCTCACAATCCCATGCCACCTCGCTGCCCTGGTGTAGATCCTATAGTAAACAGTGCAAGGATAACGTTAGCTCTATGACGGAAAGTTAGCAAGCCCCGTTATTTCTGCTGCTGCTATCATATATCAAGTGAAGTTTGAAAAGTTTTTCTCGTATAATAAGTCAAATTAAATTGGTGATTACTGTTATAATAATTATGAAAATGCTATATATATCTATTATCTTTAATTTCCTGAAAATTAATTATATCTGTTATGATGCCCTCAAGCATCTGAGGCAGCTTTATATCTAGAGGAAGGTGCAATGTAACCTACTCTCCGGCCTACTTTTCCGGACTAATAATATTCTAGCGTGTCGGTCTCTGATCTATAGAAGACCCTTCGCGTTAGACTCTAATTTAGAGTAATATAAGCTGTTTTATTTATATAGATACTATATATGTATTATAATTAGTTTATAATAGTTATAAGTTTAGCTTATATTATATCTCTAAACTACTATCTATAAAATAAATTATAATTTTATTTAATTTATTCTATATTTACTATATTTTACTTTAATTTTTAGTTATATTTCTTAAAATTAATCTTAATTTATAGTCTACTTCTATAATAGTAACTACTAACCTAAGTATTTTATATAAGCTTATTTCTTATTATAACTTCTTTATTTAATATATTACTTTTTAAATAGAAGCGAAAGTAAAAGATATCTAGAAATATATTAACCTAGATAATATCTCTAGTACTTTCTCTAATCTAAGTAAAGTTAAGGGTATACTTTTACTTAATAACTAGATTTAGAAAGAGAACGAGAAATAATATAAGTACTATAAAGCAGAATAAGAAGCTTATAATAAAGTAATCGCTTTATATACTCTTACTATAATAAATATATAGGAAGAACTTATAGGAAATAAAGAAGCTAAAAGTAAAGATTTTAGAGAAGAGGAGTTTAAAGAAGCTATTAATAACTTATTACTACTTATACTAATTACTTCTACTCTTCTTACTAAGAGATCTATAAAAGTTCTTAAACTTTACGCTTTATACTCTACTATATATACTATATATAAAGCGAAGTGTATATAGAAGGAGTAAATATAAAGCTCTTAATAAGTAAGTAAAAGATATAATTTCTAAAGAAATCTTTACTCTAGCTTAAGTAAAGCTTTTTAAGAAAGGAGACTATACTTTTTATACTCTGATTTATATTCTAAAGTAATATTACGCTCTAAGTAAGTTAAGTAATCTTATTATAATTTATAAAAAGTATACTTTAGTTTTAGATTAAGTATTTTCTATTATTAACTTAAATATCTAGATTAGAGATTTCTAAAGTATACTTTTTAGAGCTTCTTAGTATAAATTACTAGAGATCTAAGGAACCTTTATATTAAAAACCTTCCTCTAAACAATATAATATTATTTTACCCTATTTTAAGCTAATCTAGAGCTTATTAATATTATTAAGTAAGAGCGCTTAGATGCTAAGATCTTAAATATAAATTAGTATCCTAATATATTTAAAGATCTCTTCTATAAAGACTTAATAAGAACCTAATTAAAGGGTTATATAAATAGAGTCTTTATAATACTAGCTAGATAATTAGATAATATAATCTCTAGAAACTCTACTTTAGAAAAGCTTTTATAAAGCGAGTTAGCTACTTATTATATATATAGAAAGGATTATAAGTAGATACCTTCTACTTATAACTAACTTAAGTTTATATTTATAAGTAAAAGGTCTTATATATACCTAGACGAAGTAAAATAAATCTGCTCTAGAATTAATAGACTGGATTATTCTAAGCTTCACGCTGAAATAGCGTGTAAAGGATAGCTTATTATAAGGAACTCTAGTTCTCTCTACCCTAGTAATAGTAATATTTAGAATAGAAGGAGGCTTCTTAAGAGTAACTTTAATAGAGTAAAGAAGTTAACTAATATTTCTATTTCTAAGATAAACTTTCTAGCTAATATAGTAGCTTATATAATTACTAAAGATATTATTAACTTAATTACTACTAAGGAAGTAGAGAACTTTATATTAGAACTTAAACTTAATAGTATTTATATAACTTATACTTAAAGCCTAGAAATCCTCTCTAGTAATATAGTATTAGATAACTATAGCACTCTCTACTTTATTAATAATATCTCTCTCTTTAAAGAAAGCTTAATTATCTATAAAGTAAAAAGATAAGTTAAAGTAAGTATAACTTTATACCTTATTATAGTATAAGGTATAAAGATCCTTTATAATATTTTTAATAGAGCGAATAACTTTTAAGATATTATACTATAAAATATTATACTTATAGATAACTTCTATATTAATATTATCTTAGAATACTTACTATAAAAGATAGATATCTAATACTTAGGTTTTAATAATACTTTTTATATTAGAGATTATAAAGATAATATAGAAGTAAAAAAGCTCTTAAAAAAAAGTAATATTACTTTTATAAATTATTAATCTTATCTTTCTTATTTCTATTCTAGATATATTCCCTCTAGTAATACTTTAATATTAAACCTGCTTATTTTTATAATAACCTATGCGAAGTAATATTCTTAAGAATACTTACTAACTTATATTAATACTATAGAAATATAATACCTTTACTCTAAATATCTAGGACTAAGAGCGTTAGAAAAACTTATTCTTAATGCTTAAGAAGTGAAGATCTAAAGTATTATACGCTTTAATTACTAACACTATATAATAATATATATAAAGCAGGTTATCTTACGATATATATTAGAAAGAAGAATAACTTACTCCTTTTATAGGATCTTATAGAACCTATTCAACTACTTAGTAAGTTTTAATGCGAATAAATAGATATTTATTATTAAAGATAAGTATATAAGTTAACTTTTTATCTTCCTATATATAAATAAGTCTTAATATTTAGTCTTTATAGTAATCTAAATATTTAAATACTAAGTATAGAAACAGTATAGCTTTGCTTTATATAAAATAAAGTAAGATAGTAAGTATATTATAATTATAATAAATAGGCTTTTAGAGTTCTAGATTTAAGCTTTAGATTTAAGGATTAAAATTAAATAAGCTTTTTTATATATAAAAGAACTAAATAGAAGTATAGAGAGAGTAAGTTAGAAGCTAATTATAAAGGCTATTATAATACTTTAAGCTGCTAGACTTCTATTTATACTTTAAATTAAAGTAGTATAAGCTATTATATTCCTTTATAATATAAGCTCTTATTAATAGTATAGCTAGCTTTTACTAATCTAAGTTAAAGAAGATTAGCTAAGAAACTTTATTAAGTATTATAAACCTACTTATAAAGTAAATCTCCTAGTTAACTTATACCTTTAATAGAGAGGAGTATATATATATATAGCTATAAAATATACCTTCTTAAAAAAGAATATAAAGTAAATAAGAATAAATATAACTTTAAAATTATAATATAAAAGTATATTAGATACCTTATAAAGTATATAGTAAACTTATATAATCTCTATAAGATCTAGATACTTTCGCTTTAAGAAGTTATTATTATATAAAATATAATATTTAATAAAAAGATATTCTACTTAAAGAATAATATAAAAATAGTAATCTAAAGTAAAAAAGCTTATTTAGTTACTAAAGAGATATAAAAACTTACTTCTTTTATACTTCTTAAACTATAACTTCTAAAAGTATAAAATAAAGCTAATATTATATTAATAACTAATAATAAAGCGTTACTATTATACTTTTCCTTATTAAGAGAACTATAACTAGTTAAAAACAGTTAAAAGATATAAATATTTACCTCTAAGTTAAATATAAATCTTACTGAAACATATAGAATTCTAAATATAATACTACTATTAACTCTTATTTAAGTTAATAAAGTAATAAAAAAGATTTAAGATACTAGCTATACTATAAGCTTTACTAAAGATATAATCTTAGATAAGATTTATATTCAAACTAATACTTTTCTTCTATAAGATCTAAATATAGAAGAGAATAATATATAACTACTCTTATAAAGTACTTCTTTTATTCAGCTAGTATAGCTATATTTAAGACCTAAGAAAGAAAGTATTATTAAAGAGAAGTTAGAGTAGATATATAACTATACTAACTTAAGCTAACCTAAAAATATAAAACTAAAATAATCTCCTTGTTTTAGAATATATTTTATATTCTTTTAAATAGAATAAAACTAGGATATTTTCTTTAAGATATATATATTAAAGTAGTAAAAAGTACTTAAAAAAGCAGACTAAAGTTATTACTTGTTCTACTGCTTTATTTTTACTTCTATTTACTAAGTAAAGCTAGAATATATATAGTACGTAGAAAGATTTATATTAATTAGCTTATTAAGCTTCCTAAAACTTAGAGAGATATTTATATATACTAGAACTGCTTTGCTCTCGCTTTATTAAAATATATAATATTAAAATTAATAAACTTAAAGAAATAAGTATCTAAGAAGTTATAAACTAAATAAAAGCAAAGAATAAACTTATTCCTCTTAAATAGGTATCTACTTATAAGCTTAATTAATATAGATACTTTGACTGCTATAAAGCTAAGATATATATACAAAGTAACTTCTAAGAGAAATATCCTTTAGAATAAATATATACTATAACTCTTACTATGAAAACTTTTAAGGTTATAATAGCTTTTATAGCATAATTCAACCTTAAAATCTACTAATTTAATATTATTAACACGTTTCTGAACGCTATATACAGACTAAACAACTTTCTTATTACTTATTACCTACTAAATAGCTTTAAAAAAGAAAAAAAAAAAGTTATAAAACTCTAACACGCACTGTATAGCCTTTATAACACGCCTTTACTCTAGTATAAGAAGTTCTTAAATACTTTTCTTTACTTCAGACTCTATCTAATAAGTAAAAACCTATATCTTTTTTAATCTTATAATAAGAAAGTACTTATACTCTTCTATATTAATAATATCTTTATTCTATATTATAAAGATTATATAAAAGATATAGAAATAGTTATAAATAGTATTAAAGTAAAGTATAAACTAAAAAACTAAGGATTAGCTGAATAATACCTAGGAATTAAGATTACTTATAACTAAGTAATATAAAAGATCTACTTTTCTTATAATTAGTATATTAAATAAGTTATAAAGAAATTTAACTTTATAAACTCTAGAGTACTAATAATATTTCTACTCTTTATTTTACTTAAGAAGTTTAATAGAGAAATATCTCTCTAAGAAGTCCTCTTATATTAAGAAAAGATTAAGTTAATCTTCTATACTATAATTATAATATAACTAGATATAGCTTTCGCTTACACTTTATTATTATAATTCCTAATAAACTTATCTCTAAAGTACTACTAAGCTGTAAATTAAGTTATTTAATACTTATATTATATATAATATCTTACGATTTATTTTAGTATTTTAGGAAGTAGAATAGTATAGATATTATTAATTATAAATAATATATTTTTTACTAATAATAAAGAGATATAAAGGTTATCTTAAGGTTTTATAATATCTCTCTTTAAAGGTCTAATCTAATAGAAAGCTATATATTAAAATATAATAACTATATTAATAATAGAAGCTAAGCTTCTTAGCTTAGAATATATAGTAAAAGAGATAATAGCTCTTAAATAACTCTTTACTAACTTTAAACTTAGCTTTAGAGATATATAGAAAATCTATTATAATAATTAGTAAATAATTTAACTTATAATAAGCGAAAAAGAGTATATCTTAACTTACTTTTACTATATAGATATCTAGAATATATAGCTTTACTAGGAATATACTAAATAATTATTCTAAGTTATATATCTTTTTATTAATAAGATACTAGCTAATAGCTTTATAAAACCTCTTTCTTAAATAAAATTTAAATAGTTTAAAATATTTCTAAACCTTTAAAATATATTATAAATAGTAGTATAAATTAAAGAGAAAAAGTTAAATAGTAAGTAAAGCTTATAAGCTAGGTATTTTTAATTAAAAATAGCTTAATAGCTAGGAAATATATAGCTTTCTTAAGAGCTTAAAACATTTATACCTTATAAAGCACCTAGTAATATAATACTACACTTTCTATTTATATCTCTAGAGAGTAGCTATATAGTTATCTATCAAAATATAATATATAAGTAGCAATATTTTAGGAATAATACTACTAAAGAGGTTATTAATAGCAGTATAAATACTAGCTACCTTAGTAATAAAAAGATTTGCTTTAGAGGATAGACTAGCATATAAATTACTAGAGACTAGCACTTCCTCTATAATAACTTTAACTTATAAAGCTAAAGCTAGTATAAAAAGAGAAGCTATAAGCTCTATAGCTACCTTTTTACTACTTTCACTCTTAACTTTAGCTTTCTTCTAGGCTTTATTATAAGTATTAAAAGCTTTATAGAGCGTAGTTCTCTAATAAATAAAGATATATAGCTTATAAGTTAGTAAGTAACTAATAAAATAAAGGTTATATCGTAAATATATATTTTTAGTAAGATTCTCTTATATACTTCTTAGGAATTAGAGCCCTAGTCTAGATATAGAGACTAGCGTGAAAATATATAGCTTTCTCTTCTCTTTATAAGGAGTATATTTACCTCTCTATACTAAACTAGGTATATATATACTAAGCAATATACTTAAGATAGCGCTATATAAGTATAGTAAGTATATAGTATTACCTAGTAGTAATAACTGCTCTTTTTCCTAGCTTTAAACTTTTAAAGCTTCTATTTCTACTTAGAAATCAGTAAATAATATAAAGATTTAATAGGTAATAAAGTTCTAAAATATATACTACTTATAGCTTTACTATAGCTTATAAGAAGATAGAAATATAGAAGTAATAAACTTTAAATTATACTTTTCCTCAGCTTCTCTACTCTTTATAGACTTCTTACTCTTATTAGGTTTAATAGTTTTAATCTCTGTAAAACAACCTAAATTAGTAACTTAACTATAAAAACAGCAAAGTAAAGTGAAAAGTTTATAATAATAAAAGAACTTTAAAATAATAGAGTAGAGATAAAGCAATTTACTCTTAGGTACAGGGCTCTCAGGTTCTAGAAAAGCTAGAAGAGTGCTACTACCTTTTTCTTCTTCTCTCTCTCTCTCTTTCTACTTCTTCTTAGTAAGAGTAGCTCTTACCTTAGCTATTATAGCTATATACTTAACTTTAGTTTCTTTAGCTATCTAAAAATAACATAGTTAGTATTAAAAATACTATTATAAGCGAAAACTAGGTATTGTAATTACTATATAATTACGTGCGTATATATAAGCATAAAGTAGGTAATATATATATTTATAGTATTATAGATAGAGAAGGAAAATTAAGAAATAGAAGTAGTATAAGAGATATTATTATTACTACTGCTTTACTACTTTAATAACTACCTTAACTTTTTGCTCTAGGCTAATAAAAAACCTTTATTTATGCTAAGCAAGATAGTAGTATTAGTTACTACCTTAGTATCTACAATCTTTACTATAATAAAAGGTATATAAGGAGAAGCACTTACCTTTTTTTATAATTTAATAATAAAGCTGTAAAATAATCTTTTTTATTAGTTTCTTTTATTAATTACCTCTCTTTATATCTATTTATATAACTTAAGCTTATATATAAAATAACATAGTATTAGTTACATAAGATCAAGGTTTATAGGCTCTTTTAAGCCTGGGGAGGTATGTTATAATGCTCTCAAGCATCTGAAGCAGCCTCGCATCTAGAGGAAAGTGCGATACAACCTATTCTCCAACCTACTTTTCCAGACTGATAATATTCTAGCGCGTTAGTCTCTGATCTATAAAAGACCCTTCGCGTTAGACTCTGATTTAGAGCAATACAAGCCGTTTTATTCACACAGATACTATACATACGTTACAGTTAGTTTACAACAACATCAAGACCGTCAAACTTAGGGATCAACTTCAATCTGAATGCCGCTGGTCCAGGAACCGTACAACATGCAATGTCAAAGCGTTGTTGCCTTGACCGCCCTTGTCGTTAGCCTCAGACATTGCCAATTCAGCCACTAGCGATGGTAACGGGCCGCTCCGGCAGTCTTAGATGGCCCCGCAGTTAGCGGTAAGCTGTTTGTATGCTGCTTGTTTCTTGTGATTAGGCGCGCTAGCGGACGAAATGATATGTGATACACTACCACAACCAAGCCGCCGTACCGCCCCGTACGCAATCGTCAACACCAGTCCATTCCATCAAATTGTAAGACATTCATCTTCCATGTTGTGCCCTGAAATGCTTTGTGATGTCAGAGCTGGCGGAAGACTCCTCAAACAGTGAGATGGACACGATGATAAGGAGGCTGTAAGACAGGGAGGCTGTTTGGGTAGTAGTTCAATGGCACTAGATACGCGATATTATGGATGACGTGAACTTGTCTTAGTGTGTTAAGGAACTTGAGCACCCGAAAGTTTAATGCAAGTCGATTTGGAGCATCTCCGTAATATAGCCAATCTGATGAGAGTGTGAGCGTACTAAGACGTAGCGGAGTGATTTGATGTTTCAATCCCTAACCTGCTTTCATGCCCGAGAACCAATAATCATCGTCGGGCGGTCGTCCTGTTCGCAGCTGAAAGCTTTCAGCTCACTTCTATAGTAGATCATCGACGATCAACGCCATTTCGAACCACCAAGAACCCGCAAGAGCTGGCATTATGTGCTTTACACTAGAGTATGACGATATACGAGAGAGACCTCACCGCTGTTTTCTCAGCAGTGCGAATTATTCGGAATAGGAATATCTGCTCTGTTAGATCTGGAGTTCTCCATTTCCAATATCTATAAAAGGTAAGACGAACCCGAGTGATGATAACAGAATTTCTCACCCAGAATCATTCAGTCAATTACCAAACCACCTTATTCATTCTCCCCAGCACCTTCACAATGGGTTTTCAATTCGACAGGCCCGTCAAAGACAACAACGGCGCTTATTACTACAATGACGGAGACGTCAAGGTCATTCGGGTTCCCCTTTCCAACGAATGCTATGGTGACTTGCGCATGGACCACGCGCAGCTTAAGGAGTGGTTCGGCATCAGCAACGACAATTTGCCTGATCTCCCAGCATGCTACATCAGCCCCCGTCTTGACAGTACTTGGGAGGGTTACTACAAGGACGGCACAAACAGAGGCTGGTGGAGAGTCACTGGAGACATTGTGGCGTACAAACCGATCGAATGGGTTCCGTCCGTTGCAAGGATTCGAGACTTTCCCAAGAATAGCATCGTCACGAAAATCGAAAAGGAGCGGGTGGAGACCACCACAACGAAACTGTACGCAAAAGCAGGATTCTCTTTGGAGATCTCAGGCGGGGGAAATTTCATGGGTATGAAGGCGGAAGCCAAGGCAACAGCGGAGACAGGTGTCGAGTTCGAGCGCGAGGTCAAGAATGTCGACAAGTACACTCAGGAGGGAAAGGTTGGCGATGAACCGCTTGTCGAAGTTGCAATCGGACTGATGCTTCGTGTCGAAGAGGTTTACACCCACAATGTCAACATCTGGGTCGACGACCGAGGAAAAGGCGACTCAATGGGCTGGTCTGGTGGCCCCGGTTGGAACGACATCTGGATCCCTTCGCGAGCACTCAGCAGGGTTGGCGGTCTCCAATTCTCAAACATCAGGATGAGTGGAACTGGGCACTCCTCTGGGCTCTATGTCCAGACTCTTCCGGTATTTAATGACAAGGGGGAGTTGGAAGACATAAATCTTGCTCTAAGTAACAAGGGTTGGACAGACTGGTACGCCTACACGGTCGGGAAGAAGGGAAAGAGTTCGGGACGCCAGCTTTTGGCTTACCCGAATTACAACCCGTCAACAACTCTGATGCCAGTCAACAAGGCGCCTCCCAAGGCATAGCGGAATGATACTGGTCTTTGCACCCTGCACTGATCATAAGCACATGCGTCATATTTCATTTACCACCACATTCATTAAGCAATAAAACCCAGATCAATGAAATGGTGCCTAATTAAAACCTTTGATGAAGTTTCAAGATATCGCAGTTTCCTGATGTTAATCTCCAGCTTATCGAATTTTAAAGTCACAGGGATGAAAGCACATATTGACACAGCCCTACTTAATAATTGAGAAGTACATCCTACGTAATCGCCACCTGTATCACCCATTCCTACGCCACATTAGGCATGAAGTAAGACAAGCTCAGTTCGCCCCAGCCGAATCAGCATGTGATAAGCCATCTCCTTATCCAAGGCAGGAAAGTTGATGGTGATCTGAAAGCACCCTACATGAGATCATCAGAGACTCGAGGCTTGTCCAGGGGCTATATAATGGGGCACGGCATCCGCGATTCACCGCTGTTCAGATTTTCAACATTCGTGGTCACGTCACTCCAAAATATCTTTGTCCTAGCCACTGTTCCCCATCCGATACTCAACCACCAACAACTGAACGCAGAGTGATCAAGTGGAAAATGGCGCGCTACTCCCCTGTCCTGCTTTTTCGATTCATTCTCCTGTTTTATTTTTGCCACTTCTCACACCCAATGCACCTCCAGCAATTGCACGAACAACAAGAAAAACAACATATATTGACTGTCAGTAACAATGCTGATAATTTGATGATTATTGGGGCGCGTGGAAAATGCTGGATGTGGCTCGGATCTTGGTGTCCGTACAAGAGTTATCCCAAGAGGATCATCGTACAAAGGGCCTCGGACGATATCGAGTGGAAATGGGATCTCGACAGCATCAGGCAGCAAGGTATCGCCCCAAAAGTCAAAGCCTGCATTGAAAATTCGGATTCTATCACCGAGGTCAAGCGGGTAGCGAATGGCAGCAAGGTTGCCGCGATCGTTGGCAATGCAGCCATGATCTTTGATGTTCCATCCGCCTCCAACCACAACACACATACTATTCGCTTCGCCATTTGTGTAAAGGATACCCACACACTGGAGTTACTGCCGAACGATTTTCTCGCTGTTGCAACGACTGGAAAAACTCAATCGGACGGTATCGAGATCTACGACCTTCGCACCTCAGCTCCTCTCGTCGACAGACCCGATCCAACCCCGGTGCAAACTATTCAAGGTTTCCCGGCGGTACATGGACTCCTGTGGGATGAGACGGATCAAAAGCTATGGGCTGTCGGTAACGACAAATCACCAAAGGGCGATGAACGAAGCCAGGGAATTTTACGTGGTTTCTCTTTCGCACCGAACTCGGACCGGAGTACAGTACTACAGGTTTCAGAAGAAGACGAATTTATCATCCGGCCGACAGATCGGTTGACGGTTGAGTGGGGATCTGGGACTAATTGGTGGAACGGCCCGCATGATCTTGTCGGTATTCCTAACACTCGCAAAGTCCTGGTTACCAGTGACTTGAGTGTCGTTGGAGTAGATCTGGAATCGCGGGTTTTCTTGGATGAGTCCGAGGTGGACAAGATCTTGGAAGGCTTCACCCCAATTGGTGGCAATCGGCACGGACTTCCACGATCTGATATCAAGAGCATGAGCATCAACGGAGAAAGCCAGGTTATGTACGTCCAAGCGAGATGGGGACAATATTATAGCGATGTCGTGAATCTGATAGAGGGCAAACGTATCACCAAGTTCAGAGTGGGTCAAGATGTGTACAAGGCACGTTGGTTTGCAGACATCCCGGGATGGCCTGCTGCTTAGGATAGCTCCGTATATAACGATGAATCAATAACTTGCAAAATCAACATGCGTTCCAAAGATTATAAGAGTAGGATGTCGTGGTATGCCGTAGTCGTGAAACAGCATAATGCAGTCAGATGTGAGAATGCCAGCTTGCAGCCTTGAGTTCGATAAGCCCGAAAGACTGGCCAATACGGAAACCAAGTTGCATCTGGTTTGCACTATGTTTGAAGTGAGGCGACCGGCCTACGTTTGTCTGAGTCTGGACATATGCAGTGCAGCAGAAAGAGCATTGATCCGTCGTTCAGAAACAGGCAAATTTATCATTCACTCAAGTCTGACGCATATCAATAGTATAGTGAAGGCTAATTCAAACCAAAAGTTAGGTTATAACCTCGACAGAATTATGAGAACTATTTCTTCTGATAACATAGCATAAAATCTTGTATATTACTATGCAAAGAACCCTTGAAAATAGTTGTTACTGAGGATTTCGGGTTCAAAAACAAGGCGTTAGGTAAGGTTTAGCTCTCAGAATAGTTTGAAGCGCGGGCAATCTGACATCAAGCCTCCAGGCTTGAGAAGCGCCGCCTTTAGGACGACCTCGGGCTCGTTGAATTTCTCTCCAGGACGGGGAAGCAAAATGGCCCAGTCTGGTCCATAAATTCGCGCAGACAGGAGCATAAGTACGAACTTGGAACTGCGGCACCAATTGAGACCCTCGAAATCGTGAGGGTAATTGAATGAGGAGATCTTAGTGGTTAGCCGGTGCTAAGACTGTCCCACTTGCCAAGCATTACGCACGCCCCGCAGCCCATGCCAAGGATTGTCAGCACTTTGTCTCAATCGCATCAGAAGATCAGGCTGCCAGGCATGATAAGTGAAAAAGACGGTCTTCAATTCATCACAGCAAGTGTCAAGTGCGTCCGACTGAATAGGATATTGTGTAGTTGTATTTTGAGATATATTCAAGGTATCATATGCGTCGTCTATTTACACCAAGGAAAAATGCATGTAACTATAGTGCTTTCTATATCCGTCTAGTTCAATGCTCCAAATCTAAGGAAACCCAGCTTGCTGACAAAAGGAATAGAGTATAGGATCGGCAGCCATCCCAGAGTGTAGATGTGGAAGGTCATGCGGTCAGCCTTGGTAGAGTGGTCGAAGAGCAGGCGGAACGAGACGTAACCGCCCATCATGACCGGCATGATGTACTCGAGGGGGGAGCACTGCCAGTACGCGCACAGGGCCACGGACCAGAAGACGATGAAGAAGGCCGTCAGGAAGCGGCACGGGACGTCTCCCATGGCGAGAGGCAGGGTGCGGCGTCCGCGAGCGCCGTCGCCCTTGATGTCTCTGAAGTCCTGGATCTGGACGGTGGTAAGGGTGTTGAGGCCGAGCAGGGCACACCACTCGTACCCGGCGCGGGCCATGTTGTTAGAGTGCGAGGCGACGCGGGTGGCGCCGAGCTGGCCGGTCGAGTAGAACAGAGCATTGATAATGTTCTTGCCCCACCAGGAGCTAGCGCCGACGTAGTCGTAGACCCAGGTCTCGGCCATGAAGGCCAGGGCCTCGGGGAAGCCGCCGAGCGCGATGCTAGCGACAAGGAGGAGGACGGTGGCGGCGACGTACCACTTCTGGGCGTCCTCGATGGTGAGACGGCCGGAGGGGATGGCGCGCCAGGGCTTGTTGATCTTATCTTCTTCGACGGACTCCGGGTCCTTCTGGTTGCTGAGATCGAAGTGGAAGACGTAGAGCCAGATGTAGAGCAGGGCCCTCGGGAAGGACGCCGCGACGTCAGCCCAGCTGGGGGACCTGACGGTGACGCCCCGGACGCCAAGCTCAGCATGGCGAAGAGGACGACGGGCAGGACATAGGCCTTGATGTTGCTCTCGGTGATGAGGTGAGCAAGAGATAAGGCGTCCTTAACCTTGGAGATGGCCGTCGTAGGCAACCTCGAGAGGGAGGACGTCGGACTGAGGGTTTGGACAGCCATGATGCTTTGCGGGAGGTGAAAGATGACGACGACGACAGAAGTTCAGAGGCTCGAAAGTCGAAGACGGAAGGGCCTGATGATGAATGAAATCATGAAACAACGGCGCCAGATTGCCGATCCGAAATGCTCCTTAGACACGCCATCTTCCCAGTTCCCTGGGCCTCTTCATCATTTATAGTTCACGCCAGGTGGATAATTGTGGATAGTCGCAATATCTCGGGAGACTCTGAATCGACCTACCGCTGAAGCCGCTCGCAAAAAGATACGACTACGACATCCATGGCAATGCCGCAATAGGCCCGCCAAGACTGGGGGTGTGGATCTCATTTGAGTGTCGGCCCATCTGGATTCGAGGTTTTTCCCTCTCTTGCTCTCTCTTCATTTTGCTTGGAACCGATCGTTTCGGGACTGCGGTCCGCGATTGTCATATGGGAAGTGGTATCTACCATCTGCTAGCTTCTTCGCTTGTTACTACATATAAGATTGAACACTCCTCTATGATGGTTGGTTCACGAGTCTGTGCCTCCTACGACCTCCCCCTCTTCTTCTCTCCCTGACCTTGCTGTGTGTCCCAACCCCCCGGCTCTGGTTTTGATGGCCACCGTTTTGGCAGGGTAACCAACCCGCTTAGGGTTACATGCTACTGATGCCGGTCGAAGGCATCACGGCATCCTCGGCGTCGGCGGCTAACGTTGCGGCACGCACGGTTTGCGATTCGGGATTCCGCAGAACATGCGATGATCAGATGGAATCGGGAAGTTTGGTTCGCCCGCACATCCACCGCGATCCTTCTGACTCCCTCATTGATCCGTTCGTCGCAATCCTTGGCTTGGTCCAGAATTCTTCAACGGTTTAAAGCGGGAAGAGAGTGCGGAATGGGGGCTAGTTGCGCCACGTAGCGCCGAAATTTCTGCTATGGGCCGGGGTTCTTCTCGTCGGGCTCGTTGGAATGTCGGTGCACTGTTTGTGGAACCGACAACGGTCAACGGACTAGCCTCCGGTCGACGATAGTCCTCTGCTCCTTGTCTTGTGGCCATCTCACCCCTGACTCTCCCACCATTTTCCTTGCTCTTTCCCTTGCTCTGGCATCCTCTTCCCTGGTCTTCCCCTCTTTGCTGCTCCTTCTCATCCCCTTGCTAGCCTCTCAGCAGCGTGGTTGACAACTTTGACACTCAAACTGTTTTCATGGATTCAATCCCCCTCACTCCTGAAGCGTGGCAATCTCACGTTAGCCCGATAATAGGATGCGAGATGTCTGACTAAGCCCGAGGTCACGTTTCTGCTCCTAAATGCGGGATCCAACGGTTCTAACCATCTCTGCAACTAGTCGCTTTCCAAATCAAGTCTTTAGTGGTGTCCAGAGACTCCAGCCCCGAACGTCGACGTATGCACACGAGTAATGACCGACTGCAGTCACAGTGCAGCGTGTTCCGGCGTCCCCCACGGCACGAACCGTATCCGCTGTTGAGAACATCTTGGTTGGCCAAGGCAAATCGACGTAGGTATATGCAGGGGTGGGCAAGTGCCGCTGAAGAATTTCTGTGGGCGCCTCTTGGGGTTTGTGACGAATGCGGGGCATTTCTGCGTGTGATGGGTGTCACACTCTGTTGGTTCTGATGTGATCCGTCACATTGAAACCAACAAGCGATGATGTCTGGCCGACACCGCCAATCAACAGGCCATCAATTGGGGAAGAGCGAACTCCTCGCGCGAGAGAATTGATAACCAAATATTTGTTTTCGGCTGTCGTGGTTATTTTTTTTTCTCCATCAAATGGCCCATGTCTGCGCCCCAGCCCCTTCTCAGCTGCTGCCTATCAACCTGCATGAGATACGAAATGCGCAAAATGCCTCAAGATCCTTCAGCATTTGCCGAGGATAACGTCTTTGAATGTCTGTCAAGATCCGACGACCGGCGTTTCTCAACAAGGACGGGCACGAAGTTGCACGTCCGACATGGCAAGACACGTGGAACATTCGAACATTCGACGCGTCTATTAATACACTAGTAACACTACACTACAGAGAGGCCCCCAGGACAAGGTCAAGGCCTTGATGCGAGCAAATTGGGCGGTGGAGTCGGCGTTGCACTGGCACGTTGCACTGGCAGGAGTCTCATCCCCCGGGATATGAGACGATTACGCGAGAGTTTTGGCATCTCTGCCTTGTAGACGACCTCTGTTCGAATCAGGCCAACGTCGAATGTTTTCATTTCCCCTTTCGTGGTTCAGGCTGGGCGCTGAAACCCAGGTTGGTCAAGATCATCACCAACCGTATATGCAGACATACCCTGTGTTTTGTCGACAACAAAGTGCCTTGCATGCTGCGCCAAACTGGAGTCTTGACAGAGGAAGACCGCGCAGGAATGCGGATGGCTCGTATTCAGTAATTTGCGATGGTGTTTACCGACTCTGGTCGTCTCGTTTCCAGCATTGGCCAATCCATAGCCAACCGTGCGCTTCGCTAGGTGTCATCTCGAGTTCCGTTGCCAAGCGCCAGTGGACTGGGCTTCATCCTCGCGGCACGAGACTACTAAGCTACTTCCTACTCCAGCAACTTCATAAACATGAATTTAGCTGATCGGGTGGCCAAGCGACTATTTTAGACAGATGAATATGTGTATCCAATGTAGAGTAGCTAGCCCATGCTCCTGCTCATTAAATCGACTCTCGTGTAAGCGTGGTCAGTCCCATGCCTCACGCCAGGTAGGCTGGCAAAACTTTAGCAGCAACTCTCTTGAAGACTCTTTTGTTCTCAATTTTCCTTGCCTCGTGGCGGGGTCCAGCTTGCGCTGCAACTTCGAATACATGCCCCTGCATCATATTTCTAGTTTCAGTGAACTTGAGAGATAGCTCTCAGGCTGCATGACAGCCCGGTGGCCAAAATGAACGTGTGTTTTATTGCAAATCTATCCCCTTTGAATCAAGGGATCTGTTCTACAGGGACGAAGACTCCAGAATAGACGCATTTTGTTTCTGTGTAACATTAAGGTTTGTATAACTCACGTACCTAGATTTCGCCCAGCGGCCCCAGCCCCCAAGTTGTTTCGCATGTAAATCCTCGGGCCCAGCAATCTTAATTCTCTACGCAGCAAGTACTATCAACTTGTGCACTTTGGTGGTAGACCTCAAAGCTGCTGTGAGATAATATGTCATATTGAAACTCTGGGTGCATGTTTGTTGTGAGAAGCGAACGCGGCCCTGCCTTTTACCGAGTAATTCTTTTAGGGAGTCATTAAACCTTTGAGCTTTTTCTGTCTTCGGGCGTTCAGATACGTATAAGATAATTAGTAAAAAAGTACAACTTAGCAATCTGTCTCTCTCTTTTTGACCTCCTATTATCATCTATCCTCGGCGTTTCGATATGATGTATGCCTAGCGGGTCCCCCATATCATCAAGAGGTTCTAAATTAGTTCCCGTTGGAATAATCCGTACTAGTTTTAGTCTTATCGAGCAGCGATCACGTCCCGAACGAAACCTAGGTCATCGTTAGTTGGGAGACAGGTGCTAGCATTCCACCAACATGGATCTTGGACGAATTTGGTTGACAGTTACATCACAAAAGCTAACCTTGAAAGCCTACTTGAAATGAAGAGTATACATGTGACTGAAACAGTTTCTTGAAAGTCAAAGAGCAGTGCATGTTTTTTTCTGTACAATATGTCTTGAGAAGCCACTACCTCCCAGGCTTACTGACAAGCCAAGTTGCCGTCAGGCTTCCATCAAGGCCTGGAAGAAGCCAGCCAAGAGTCTGGAGTGTATACCGGAATAACTCTCGCCAGTATAAACGCGCCATATTCAGCCGCCCACAACCGTTCTCCACTTGATCCGTTCAGTCAACCGTGTACAAGCCCTCATTCAATGTCAACACGAGTTCTCATTGGTGATCATGGCGACGCTAGAGCGCTCCAGGCCTTACATCTGAGGTCCCATAGTCCCAAACTCAATCCAACCCGAGCGATCCGTCGGCAGCTCGAGACCCATTTTACAGGCGGTTGGCCGGTACATGTTATGGGCTTGTAAATGAATTTGAGAACAGCGGTGGCTCACGAATACATTGAAAAGCCTCACAGGCCGAAGATATCAAAGCTGTGCAAGTATAAAAACAAAAGTCGTGTTTAGTCGGGGTTTGCTACCAGATGCTCAGCCCATATGCGAAGAAACGACTTGGCGCTATTTGGATATCCGTGAGACGACAGGCAATTTTCTTAGTGACGGAGGCTCCATTTTCAACTTAATCTGGTCCACCATTCATCAGAAAAGTCTCCGTCGGGGCACACTAGGGGCTGAGAATCTGGTGAGCGACACAAGTTGGATACACCGAACGAAGCCTGCGAGAGAGTTTCCATGTGATTTACATTATGTTTGGAACATGTCCGTGTTTACAAGTCACTAGATCTGCTCCTCGTTCCGTGGTTTCTTATTTCACTATCAGGTCTCAGTCGCTCACTTCATACACTCCTTGGGCCTGAGAGGGTCAAACTCTCGCCACGCTCCTTGAGGGACATCTCGTTTCATTCATTGATCACACCTTTAATCTTTCAATCGACGCTTGTCTTTGGCTATGTTGGCCCGGCTTTTGGCCACTTCGGCCTCACTCATAACCCTTGAGCTTTGCCATCCAGCCCCTTTTTGGGCATGGACGATGACGGAGATGGCAACGGAGACCAGAACGACTAGACCGACGACGACGGGAATATCAATGACAAGAAGAACTGGATTATAGATATCAGAGAAACCCGTAACAAAGTAATTAGACTACTAAACCGAAATAATGACTACCGACTTGATGTCAGTAGTTCTCCGCCCAGGTAGCGAGAAGTATCTGCGCAGAGAGCAAATTTCTACACCTCAAAACTCAAACCAACAGAGATAAAAGCAGCAAAGCTACCTACCTATCGCGTTGCTCTTACTGAGCGTGGAATTAATAGCAAGGAGGACCATGAGTTGCCGATGGGAGCCCCTCCAATGGAAGTCTTCGTCGCACGAGACATTAGAAACGGCTGATTCAGTTCACAAGAGGTACCAATGCTTTAGAAGACTTCTGAGTCCGGTATCAATCTCGGCAACATCAAGGGCACCTTATCTCCCCTCCGTCAGCTCATTGACAACAAGTTTTTGCCGTGGGCAGTTTCTGGTGGTCGTCTGGCTTTGAATATTCACGGAACACCAAACCATTATGCCAGCGACATCGACAACATTGTTCAAATGTCGAAGCTCAGGTCTGCGCTCGAGAGAGCAAAAGCTTCGTCCTC
The DNA here is from genome assembly GCA_018853505.1 of Colletotrichum camelliae. Taxonomy (NCBI): domain Eukaryota; kingdom Fungi; phylum Ascomycota; class Sordariomycetes; order Glomerellales; family Glomerellaceae; genus Colletotrichum; species Colletotrichum camelliae. The sequence continues at coordinate 7,478,578 of JAELVL010000002.1, read as the reverse complement.
CACAGCCTCCCCAATGGCCAAATAATGCCAGTCTGGGAGTCTGCCACAACCAATGAATCATGACGAAAACCAAGGACGTCGAATTTGATATGATCCTTGCTGGTAAGGCCTTTGGCCCGTACCCTCAGCTGGTTCCCGTCAACACACAAACATTGACCTCCAGTGAAGGTAACCTTACTACACCCGACATTCTGTTCCCAATACGAAGGGCTTTTCGAAGGAGACCTCGGCTAAGATGAAGCTCACAACCTACGTCCCGTGACCTAATAATATCTTCAGATCAAAGGTCTGCATCTTAGCCGCCGCTCAACGCGACAAGAATGGAGAGAACATGAGGGCATTACCTGGATCGAGAAGCTTTATAGGTCTCTGACTACTATTCAGAATGACTTGACTTATGACTTGCACCAACTGGCCATAATTCATCTTATCCTTTTGAAGTCTGACTTACCGGCAAGGGCCGTCAATTCCTCGGTGTTGGGGCTGCCATCGAGTTTTACGATCTCTCGCCTCATCCGGTTATTGGACTTGCCCGATCAGCTCACGGAATTTGTCAGGTGGATGGCGAACAGCGCTTCTGGCGACAATCGACCATTATGGGAGTACATGGAACTCCATCAGGAACACCCTGTGAACGACGCTTGCAAGTGTACCGTACCCTTTGGTTTGGCATGAGTCCTACATTCTTATGACTATAAGGAGTCGAGGAAATTAAACACAGGACAGGACCGGATGTTATTGTGTCCGAGCTTGGGGTCAAGTAGATAGATAGAATTGCCTTTGTATCATAGACCAGACAGAGGCAATACCGGCTTTTCATTTCACACAACGTTGTCTTTCGAAAGCTGATCCTGTTTAAGAAACTCACGTAAGCTTAGGACGACAGCAAGTTTCTTGACTTTCACGCGGGTAGGATATCTGAGTGATAAATGAATTCATGCAAGGCAATTGAACGTGAAAGAGCGGGGTGGGATGTTTCCCTGGCGGGATTTAGAAGACGACAGAGATAAAGTAAATAATCTGCCTATAATGGATTATTGATGTTGGGCAGTAGCTTTAGGATAGCCTGCTTAAGTAGGTCCTTAGACCTCAATTTGAAATCGAAACGCGTAACATAGCTTCTCCTTGCCAAGCACGACTCGCCTCACTTCTACAGTCTCGTAATAGCCCCGTATCCTATATCGCACTCTCCGCCGTGACCGAGTTACTGTTGAAGATTCGGAATACATCTTTCCTATCGACGGCATCCTAAACATCGGAACTTATCCACGCGAGAGCAACGTGTGTTTAAAGTGTTGCTTTAAGCATCTTTGATGCTGGTCTTTCCGCTGCGATGACACGAGTAAGGGCCTGCGCTTGAAGCTTTTTTTTCGGTGTTTTCCGACTGGCAGGGGAGAATCCGTGTGTTGTTTGATCGACGACGTGGTTGACACCTCTGTTGCACCGTTTACTGAACGAAATAGGGGAGTGCTCATGGACTAAGGCGCATTGGTAGATCGACAATCTAATTATTGGGGTTTATCAACTGCTGAGGGGGTATCCCGTCGCGTGCATAGGGCGATTCATGGTCCGGGAGTGCCTTACGAGTCGTGACAACTTTATTTGACTTCACGCCAAAGGCGCGGTGTGTGCGTTCCACCCGTAGAATCTCTCATGATTCAAGCAAGAGGAGTCTTTACGGACAGTAGCCACCCCGGGCTCTCGTGGCGGTGCCGATTTGCGTGTGGTCTCTTGGCTGTTCATGCTGCCATTTCGCAATGGCAATGGCGGACTGGAAGTCCTTTTTCCTAAATCCCGATCTTTCCGTTTGGTTTCGTATACGTACTGGTCAACCTACGCTATTTATAACTATTTTGTTCCTTTATCGCTTGTGCGAACAACATCAATCTCGATCTCTGTCATTCTTTAAGAGAGATCTGTCATTCATTTGTAAATCGTCATTCTTTTACATCCCTCGAAATATGGCTTCTACTATAATGAAGGGCGCGGCAGTTGCCCTTGCGCTCGCGCATCCCACCCGAGCCGCTGTGTTCCCTGAGAACATCTTCAACCGATCTGAAATCGAGGCCATGCCGATGGAAAAGCGTGGCTCAATGGATGCCTTTAGATTGTAGGATGCCGCAGTCGTTCCCTACATCCTGGAAAAGCTCCCCCACGACTTGTCCGACTCAATCAGAGATGCCATGTGGCAGTGGGAGCAGTCCACATGCATCCGCTTCGTTCCCAAGACGAACCACGAGGCTTGGGTAAACTTCAAGAAGGTAAGAATGGTCTCGAAGCAACTCAAGATCACCATCTCACAATTCTCATTCTAGTACGATGACGTCTGCTTTGCGCAGATGCTTGGCTCCCCAGGCTCAGGAGAGACGATTGTGAGCCTCGACTACCCCAATGCCTGGGAGGATTTCCTCAGTCTAGGCACCTACAAGGCTTGCTTGGAAGCTGGCACTCCAGGCCATGAGGTTCGTGACAAACATCCTGTGCGCTTCGCTGAAAACCCAACTGACTCGTATCGCACAATAGCTGGGCCACGTTATCGGTCTCACCCATGAGCACCAGCGGCCCGACCGAGACCAGTACATCCGCATTCTGTCTGATCGCATCGACCAGGACTACCTGGACCAGTTTACCATCGATCAGAGCGCCGACACTTCCGTCCCCTTTGACTACAACTCCATCATGCTGTACAACTCCAAGGCCTTCGCAAAGGACACCAAGTGGACATGGCTCGTTGGAGAGAAGAGCCACAAGCACACCATGGAGACGGTGACGGACAAGAACATCGACCCCTGGTCATCCCCCACGGACAACGACTTCGCAGCCGTCAACAAGGGCTACGGCTGCGAGGAATACCTCACCCGCAAGGTCGCGGAGTGCCTTGCGGGCTCCATCCCGGCCAACGGCGACTTCTCGTCCTACTCGTTCATCCTCGATTACTACACCGAGGAGTACATGCGCAACAACGGCTACACCCACGTCGCCGTGCACCAGAACTGCCGCGCCAACAGGAACGACATGGACACGGACAACTGGGGTTTCACGACCCTGAACGGATGGGGCCCCGCCGCGCAGTACAAGGTCACCACCAACCGCTGCAAGAAGGACTACGACCGCCACGCCAGCCGCTACGAGGTCGCGCTCTGCAAGGGCGACAACGAAGATGCTTGCGATATCAAGTGCGGCCTGCGCCGCGTGTGTCCGTTTGACGGCAGCGGCGCCCAGGTCGACAGCAAGGCTATCGACGTGACGGACAACACCATCTGGGTCTGCCACCCTCACTAAATCCAGGCCCCCACCTGATGGACAGGGGTTCCCCGGATTCAAAACGAGTGGGCGACAGGAGGTCCTGCGGCGTTCCCGTGAAATTTGATCGATGGGCTGGTTATGGTGCCGCGCAATGATTCCCCTTCGGCGGACAGGCTTCCTGGAAACCGAAGTTCGATTTAATCTTGTAGACAATATGAGTTGGAGTTCATATTTCATGTTCAAACAGTTCATCGCATCTTTCGAGAGTTCAATGTCTAAGTGTGGTCCCAGCGCCCGTGAGAATATCTTGACGAATTCCGTATGATGTCTACACCATGGAAAATTCAATCCCGCTCTCAATGATTAGTCAACCGTGCGATTTAAACAGACTGCTTGAAATTGCAATCTCTTCAGCTCTCATGCTAAGATTGAAGGCCGTCCGTGTTTGTGCGGCTGGCAGCTGCGCCTACGGAGGCCGGGATGGAGCTTGCCCATAGCGCCCTATGAGATTAAGGATGATCGAGCTGTGTCATGCTGTCTATTTAAACTTTGCGCGCGTGAGAAGGGACGAACTGCCCCTAAGCCCTGGTTCTGCGTGCGTAGTGGAAAGGAGGGGCTATTTTGGGTTACGTCCTGTCTGTCACAGGGCTGCCAAGACTGAGAGCCATGCATCCATCACTCATCACAGCTTGTGTTGACGGCGGGAGCCTCACGAACAACATGGTATTTGCGAAGCCGACTTGGGGATCCTTGTGTATTCGACGATTCTCCGTCGTCACTAAAGTGCATTTCGTTCTCGTGCGATTGCAAAATTGGTAGAAACCCCTCCAGATTTTCCGCCTAGATAGCGTAGCCCTGTTTCCTCTCTATGACGGTAAGAAGACAGACGACCCTTACCTGACACAAGGCCATACCGACGACTACACCACCTCATAACATGACTGGTAACATCATTAAGCCCCTGCAATTGGCGGCATGCAGCTAGTACCAACAGTTTGGATACGGTGTTCTTGAATCTTCAGCTGGAGCCGCGATAGATCAATCCACTCTCTAAATAAAGTGTTTCCAGAGACAATGACAATCAGGGCAACCTCTTTCCATCATGCGGGCAACTGCTTACGACGACAGAAAGAGGTTGCCCTCACTGGTGTTGGGAAGTCTGACATCAGCTTCTCTTTTTGCGATAACGAGAGTCTAGCCGCAATGCTGAAAATTTCGGGCCGTCAGTTATCCAGGATGTGATGCATTCCGGATCATGCGGCTGCCAGCATGGGTAGAAGTAAACAAACGCAATCATTACGAAGCATTGAGTCTCCTGCCAAGCCCCTCCATCTAAATAGGTTCCAGTAGGAAAACTTGCCAGGAACCACAGGTTGGACTTCTGTAGTTCCTTACTATCTGGGTTCATCTAGTAGGGAGACTCGTCGATGCCATAGTCATGTGGCAAGTGATTATCGTTGCCGCTTCGCTCAGTCCCTGGTTGATGGTGTAGAATATGAGTGCCCGCGCAGAAACGCCAGCTAAAATTCATCATGAAAGATCTCGGCAGATGAAGCATGAGGAAGATTTGGGTTCCCGCCCTTACTCTCACTCTCATTTAGGTCAGCCCTGCTCCCTGGCGACCTGATGAACGAGTTTGATGATAGCCTGCCGACATTCGGTGACATAATTGGGCAGCCCTTGCCTTACGCAGACACCCATGATGCTGACATATCATCTTCTCAAAGTACAAGCTCAATCAACGTAAATTCGGGGTATCATCATTGTACTTTGTTAACTCAGCCACTTCTCAGCCTTGTTGGGTATCAGCCTCCTCAGCACATCAATCTGCCGCGCCTGCGCCTTGTGCTTCAAATCTGCAACGCCGCGCCGGTCCGTCCGTCTCTGGCCGTTCGCATACACCACGGTGAAGTCGGGAATCTTCTCGTCAGGCTTGATGACGGTGAGGGGCGATATCGTGCAGTTCTACAGCCGTCAGTGTCTCTCTTCTGTCATACACGGCGTCGCACCAACCTTGCCAATGATAGCTCCGTGGCCGATCCGAGATCGGACTCCGATCACCGTGTCCGACCCGATTTCTGTGCCTCCTGCCTCTACAACAGCTCCGACTTCTACTATCACGTAGTCGCCGAGCGCAATGCCTCCACTGGCCTCCGCGTTTCCAACTGCGCCGATGTGTACTCGCTCGTGGACAATGCAGCGGCGGCCCATCAGGATGCTGCCGTTCGTAGACTCGAGCTTCGATCGGGGGTGCAGCACGCTCTCAGACTGGATCGTAATCGAGTGCGTTCCCACAAGAATCGCGCTGTCGGACACGGTGAGGGAGGAGGAGAAGTTGACTGGTGGTCGCGGGCCGGTGTTGGAGACGGCGGGCAGCATAGAATGCCGCTTGTTAGACGACATGTTGAACGTTGTGCGCTGGATGCTCCGGCCCAGATGATGTCTATCTTCGTGGCGGTAAAAGACGCATTCTTGAGCTGCGCGACGATCGCAGGCCCCCTGCAAGATGCCTGTTGTCGACGCGTCGATAATTCGTAATGGATGAACAGTGACTGACTGCCGTGGGGCAGCGACAGCTTCTCTTCCCCAGAGCCTTCCCCAGTGCATAACCCCGGTTGATGCATGGATGACCTACACGTGACTGTCCAGCTGACTCAGCCACCCGCATTGGCCAATCAACGCCAACAGAAACTAAGCATCATCGACCCGGCCCAGCAGAGCTTCGCTTCCCACGACGACGAAATCCTCCGACCGACCCAACCGTCCCCATCCACCCGCGACCTCTCCCCTCCAAACGCCCACGATGGCCACCCCGAAGCGGTTACCAGCGCAGGCCGCGCAGGCCGCCCGAAACTTCGCGACAGTACGAACCTATGGCGGACTCAAGGACCAGGACCGTATTTTCCAGAATCTGTACGGCCGCATGCCCCCGTCTCTGGCCTCGGCGAAGAAGATGGGCGATTGGCACAAGACGAAGGAGATCATTCTCAAGGGCCACGACTGGATCATCGGCGAGGTCAAGGCCTCTGGTCTGAGAGGACGTGGAGGCGCTGGCTTCCCCTCTGGACTGAAATGGGTAAGGTCGCCACAGCGATTTGGCTTGCGGATGATTTGCCGCGGCAATCAAGGGAAGGCACCGCCGGGTCACAATTGATGCTAACGCATCGCCAAACAGTCATTTATGAACTTCAAGGACTGGGACAAGGACAACAAGCCGAGATATCTGGTTGTCAACGCCGATGAGGGTGAGCCCGGAACGTGCAAGGACCGCGAGATCATGCGAAAGGACCCCCACAAGCTCATCGAGGGATGCCTCGTCGCCGGCAGAGCCATGAACGCCACCGCCGCCTACATCTACATCCGCGGAGAGTTCGTGCACGAGGCCGCCGTCCTCCAGAACGCCATCAACGAGGCCTACGCCGACGGTCTGATCGGAAAGAACGCCTGCGGCTCCGGCTACGACTTTGATGTCTTCATCCACCGCGGAGCCGGTGCCTACGTCTGCGGAGAGGAAACCTCCCTTATCGAGTCCCTCGAGGGCAAGCCCGGAAAGCCCCGTCTCAAGCCTCCCTTCCCCGCCGCCGTCGGTCTTTTCGGCTGCCCCTCCACCGTCGCCAACGTCGAGACCATCGCCGTGGCCCCTACTATCTGCAGACGTGGTGGCAGCTGGTTCGCAGGCTTCGGCCGCGAGCGTAACCAGGGCACCAAGCTTTTCTGCATTTCCGGCCACGTCAACAACCCCGTCACCGTCGAGGAGGAGATGTCGATACCCCTGCGCGAGCTTATCGACAAGCACTGCGGTGGTGTCCGCGGCGGCTGGGACAACCTCCTGGCCGTCATCCCCGGCGGTTCCTCCACCCCTATCCTCCCCAAGACTATCTGCGACAACCAGCTCATGGACTTTGACGCCCTGAAGGACAGCCAGTCCGGTCTCGGTACCGCGGCCGTCATCGTCATGGACAAGAGCACCGACGTCGTCCGCGCCATCAGCCGTCTCTCCACTTCTACGCTCACGAGTCCTGCGGCCAGTGCACGCCCTGCAGAGAGGGCAGCAAGTGGACTGACCAGATCATGAAGCGCTTCGAGAAGGGCCGCGGCCGGCCGCGCGAGATTGACATGCTCCAGGAGCTTACCAAGCAGGTCGAGGGCCATACCATTTGCGGTATGTTTGACTCGCCTCCATGACGTCAATGATGTCAACGACTTTGACTGGACCCAGTGCTAACGTGACCGGCAGCTCTCGGCGAGGCTTTCGCCTGGCCTCTTCAGGGTCTCATCAGGCATTTCCGCCCCGAGCTCGAGAAGAGGATGGAGGAGTTTGCCCAGCAGAACGGCGGCGCCAACGCGCTGGCCGGCGGCTGGGACCCCGATACCCGGGCCCAGGGCAAGTTGGTTGCGCCAGGACAGTAAAGGGCTGAGGGGTTTCGCATGGTGGTAGACTCGCGCCAGAGGGCTTGTATATATTAGTATCGTACATTGTGATAGAGCCCTCACGCGCAGGCGTTCCTTTGTTCAGACAGACCTGGCTTGTACTCTATCAGCAATGTGGTTTCAATTCGTTAAATCATGCCTGTCCCTGGGTGCATATATGATGAAGTGCACAATGGCTGTCCTGACCATAATCAAAGGGCCACACTAGCGGATACACAAGCCTGCTGCCGACATTCTTCAGCCATCGGCGTTAAGCGCACCATCCAATCAGAGGGTCGCATTTGATCAGCTGGCATCCGCTCCAGCCAGGATCCCGGTCCACAGCGCCGGACACCGCACACCCTCAAACTCGGCCCAACCCGGTCCAAAGACCCTCCGACCACGGCCACGGCGGGGCGCCTCTTTGTTGTTCAACGACCATCGGGGCCTGAAGATTTCAGTTGACCGCCTCTCACAGGAACGACGGATGAGATTTTGATCGGTCACACAGCAGTAGTCTGGTTGATTGAGGGAGCATCCGTTGCAGCTCATTCGTGATTTCTTCAGGCCCGACCGTAGGGGTAGCCCGAAATGACCTCGTTCAAATATGACCAGTTCGTCGCCTTTGGCTCGGATAGCGGTGAGTCAATCGGTCTCATTCTTTTTTCACCCGTATCGAACGTTGCGAATTTGGGTTCAGTTGAAAGCTCAATGAGCCCATCAGATCCTAAAACATGATCTCAATCCCGCCCAGAAATCTCAATCCCACTCACAAACCGCCAAGCTCCCCCCAAAACCGCAAAACTAACATCCTCCCCCAGCCGGCCTCGAACGCATCCTCCGCGGCCTCCAATCCCTAACGGCAATCCTGACAACCTACCCCTTCCTGCTCGCCCTCCTCCCAGCAGCAGGCCTGCCCCTGGACCCGGCCCTCGTCCTCGCCGCCCTCGGCCCGCTCAAGGGCCACCTCAACCTCACCCGCCGCTTCATCCGCTTCTTCTGGTTCCTCAACTCCTTCGGCGCGTCCTACAACCTCTACACCGCCATCCCTCCCCGGTCTCAGGCCCCCGGCGGCGCGGGTAGAGGCGCCGAGACGTGGCTCGATCCTCCGGCTCACCCTCCTCGGCCTCTACGGCGGTCTCGAGTCCCTCACGCTGCCGGACCTGCTCGGCGTGCCGGCCTCGCGCCTTTGGCGCCGCGCGCACGAAGATGCTTAACGTGGAGGCGCAGCGCTTCTGGTTCCTGGCGCTGGCGTGCGGGATCGTGGCGAACGTGGTGAGGATGACCAAGGCGTTCGCGTACGCGCCGGTGCCGCAGCGGGCGGGGGTACGGCACCGGGCAGAGTCCTGCGGTGGATACGGACAATTTGGGAGCCAAGGAGGAGGAGGAGGAGAAGAAGGGGGAGGGGGAGGAGCCGGAGAAGATGGATTTGAACGCCGAGCGGAAGCGGTTGAAGGCGCTGGTGGTCAAGAGGCGCGAGGGGATGAGGAGGTGGCGGAGGCAGGTCGCGTTCAAGGTCAAGACGCTCGGCCGCAAGGTGGTGTCCGACACGCTGGACTGTCTCATTCCGGGTGTCATTCTGGGGTGGGTTAAGATTGGGCCCGGGGCTGTTGGGATCGCGATGCTTGTCACGACGGTGCTGACGAGTAGGGATATTTGGGAGCGGTGCGGTGCTGATGTCGCGGTTAAAAGGGGTCTGGCGCAGAAGAGATGGGCGAGGGGGTTTGTTTGCATTGTTCATGGTAGATGTAGAGTATAGAACTATAGACGGTTTGGGAGGATCTCTGCACACTGCCGGCACACACACCCTTCCATCCACCTTGTCTACTTGTCCAGATGGCACTTGTCTTGGATACAGCATCCTCTTCTCAGCTTGAATGCTCTCTTGTGGTGGAGACCGGCACAGTCATGGTCAACATCAGATCGCCGTGTGAGAAGCGACAGACATGGCAGGCCTGCCCCTCTCCGGGCTCTCGGGCAGACGGATGCGGTACTTGTGCGACCCGGCATCCTCATCGCCCTCCTCATCATGCGAGATCCGGATCCTGGCCCGCTTCAGGAGGGGAACCTGCTGCGCCACGGCAATCACAAACTCGAGCGATCTGTTCCCACCCTGCCAGTCAGCATCATCACCATTTTGTCTCCTCAACAGTCACTTGACACATTACGGGAAAGGGGTAAAACTCACGCAACAACCATGGCAATCGCCCCAATGGTGTGATACGTCTCCCACGCATACCACATCCCGCCCTTCACATTCGTCACCGCGATCCCAAACGTCGTCGACCCGAGCGCCAAGTCCACCACCGAAAACAGCAGATCCCGCCGGCTCCACTTGCGCGGCACGTCCCCGGCAAACCCCATCAGCAGCATGCCCCGGCCTCCTCGTCGTCGCTGTCGTCCGGGTACCCGCTGCGGCCGAAGATGCACTTGACGACGCCGAAGTCGAGCGTCACGCCCTTGCGGCGCCCGTGGTGTAGCGGCGGCAGGATCTCCGAGGAGCGAGAGGGCGAGCCAGAAGAGCTGGAAGAAGGCGACGACGATGATGAAGGTCGTGAAGGAGTAGTGCCGCCGGCCCTCGAACTCGAGGATGAGCAGGACGACGGCGAAGACGAGGGCGAGGAGGCGCAGGATGGCGACGGTGCGGAGGACGAAGTTGGCGGCTGGTTGGGACGGGGCGGCGGCGGGGGAGGGCGGCTGGTGGGACGGTAGACGTTGGGGTGCAGCGGCCGAGGGGAGACGGCGGCGGGCGCGGGCGCGGGCGCGGGCGAGGTGGATGTCGGCGAGGCCATGGTTTTGTATGTGCCGAGACACTTGATGGATGATTCTCTGGTGGCTTCGATGTCGATCGGGTGGTAAGGGTAGTTGTCCTGGGTGGATGATGGGAGTATGGAGTTGTTGAGCTGGTTATGCATTGACACGGACTCATCTGATGAACACAGGCGGCGGGTGGACTGGTTATATAGCAGATTCCTCTCACATCACTGAGGCTTTGCGATTCAAGTACGGCGTTTCAAACACGTAGATGGAGGGAAGGCAACCAAAGTCCTTCCAAGGAGGCAAGCTGGGCAGTGCCCCCCAGCCCCTCCCCTCCCGTCGAACAAGTCGGAACCGCAAGCGAGGAATGCAGGAGGGAGGGAGAGAGAGCCGCATCTTTCGCCCGGCTTGACTGCACCACTCTGTCGGAAACATGTCGTCGAAAGCTTGGGGTGTGGAGGTTGCAGCCAGTGAGGTGCTGTGGAATCTCGGTGCCTAGAGTACGTGCAAACAGCCCCTGCTGCAGTGTTCCCTGCGTTGTTGTTGGTGCGGCGCACGTCGCTCATTGGACGCGGGGCGGCGGGTGCGGGGTGCTGGGAGGTGCAAGGGGGCGAGCGACCCTTTTTCGTTCACGCCATAGTTTGACGCTGGTTGTCGCGCCTAAGCGGTCGAGTGTGATATGGGCTGTGTTGTGGTGGTGGTGATGGTGGTGGTGGTGAGAATACTCTGTGCTGTTTTCGTAGGAGGCGAGTTAGTGTGGTGATCGACAACCAAAGTCCCCCCTGCTTTGCCTCATTTTCAGCAGGTAACGTTTGGAGGCGACACGCGTACTTGAGCAAGAGGCAGAGTCACTTGCTGAGCGAATCCTGGGGGAGTCGAAAGGACTTGAGATGAGGCTGAAAAAGTGATGATCAAGGCTTGTAAGACGGAGAGCAAAGAGGTGCATCGCTGTTGACAATGGGAACCAATACATTCATACAGATCTGCTGTCAAGCCCATTGACTCCATCTGTAAAGGCATCTTCCAAGTATATCCGCTCAATGTAGTCCATCTTTCCCAGTGTATGCACCTTATTCTAACTGTCGTAACCCGGTGGTATCTTTGTTGATGACATGAAAAAAATTGCATCCGTCGTGCCCAAAACAAACGCTGCTCTATATCCCTTCTCTTTTCTAACCATGCGGGCCCCGGCGGGATATGCGAGTTTCAGGGCATTAATGCTGTGCGCCCAAAAAGTCTCCGAGCGTCTCGCATGCAGATGTTGGTGACGCAAGCAAGCCAACCGCTGTCCAAATCGGCTCCAGCCGATCGCTACCGTCGCCCGGTTACGCGATAGCTGCCCGTCCCGACCGAGACCTTCCACCCGTCATTGACCAGGGCGGCGATGACACCCTGCCTCAGTCGCGAGACGCCTCCGGCGCTGTGGAGGCCGCGGCCCGTGACAATCGTGAAGCCTTCCTGAGCCTTTCGCGCCCTGTACTCCCCCAGGTTGTTCCACCAGTCCCAAGCGCTCTCCCGTGCGATGCGGACACCGTCGGCCACCTCCACACCGTGCAGATCAATTTCGTTTGCGGTGCGCGTACTGCCGACTTGTATGTCGGCAGCAGCGCTCTTGGCCTTGGCGAAGCTTCTTGCTTCCTCGCGGCCGCGCTCGGCAAAGAATCCTGCTGCCTGTCTGTACAAGTGACCCTTCTTGTAGGCCTGGCCAGCAGTGCTGAACGAATGGGTGCTAGCATCGCGGTAAACTCCGGCGGTGTCCATTGCTTGCTTGTAAGTGCGGGGCCCGAATGTTGGGCTGTTCATGAGCGTCGGGCTGTTGAGCGGTCGCCCGGTTGGAGACATGAGTGACGTCTTTGGCGATGCAACCTTTTGCCAGCCCTCCGACGAGCCCTCCAGTTCTTCATTCACCAGGGGGGTCAGTTTGTAGCTGACGTTCAAGCGCTGCGCTGGAAGCTTGCCAAAATACCGGTTCAACAAGGCAGCAACTTCTTCGGTCCATTGGTGGTCACTCCGGGTGACTTCGACGAGCGGGGACAGCAGACTTTCCGGTATGTGGCGGTACTGCTTCTTCAACTCGTGTATATGTTGCTTTCCGTAGGTACTGTCACTGTCGTCGACGACTACCCCTTGATTGATGTACCGTTCCAGGAACTCGATGATGGTGCCTTCGGCGGATCCTTTGTGGGAATCGAACACGTCAGAGACTTCCTCAAAGGGCAGGTCCAGCTTTTCCACGATGAGAAGGATCTTCTCAACTCCTGGGATAGGTCAGCTTGAGCCCTCCCTCTATCGATATGCTGTTCAACTCACTGTCATTGTCTTCATTGTTAGGCGAGCTGTCATTGATGCTGCTTGAGCTCGACGAGAGATCAGTACGCAAGCCCTTCTTCTTCTTGTTCTTGCCCTTCTTCTTGCCGGATGGCTTCGACTGCTCTGGCTGGAAGAACCCATCAACGCCTTTGGGCCGCTCGCCGATAGACTCAAGGAACTGAATGTTCAGCAACGTTTCCAGAGCGGACTGGAAATCGCCCTGTGCCTTCTTGAGAGCAAAGCTAACGTCGTGGGGTTTCAGGTCGGAGAACATGTCCTGAAGCTGCAGCAGCTTCTCCTGCTCCGAGTCGCCGTCAAAGGTCTTGATGCGCGGGACGTCATACTCCAGCTCGTCCGGGGGAGGAGGGCTGGTGACGCCGGTCCTCGCAGAGTCACAATCTCTCAGGTGGAGACCGTCAGAGATGTTGGTCGAGCTGTCTCGGGTATCCGTGCCAGCGTCATTAGAGCTGATAGCATCGGGAACACCGCTGGCGTTGAAGCCGCTGGCCTCTTCAGCCAGAACATCCTGCGCAAGGCTCTGCAGCATGCCCCGGACGTCGTTGAGCTGGCCGGCATCGCTGAGGTCCAGCTCACTTGCGATTGCAATGACAACTGTGGGGTCTAGGAGGGGAAACTCCGCCTGAAATACAGTTAACAATGGTCGAGAAGGTGTTTGTGGCTAGCAGTACGCATGCATCAGCCAAGGGGGACTAACCACCAGGTCGTCGAGTTTTGATGATGATGCCATTGGATACAGGCAGGCTTCAGGGTTCGAGGTATTGTCGCGAAATCCAAAGAAGCAAGCTAATCATACTGAGGTGAGAGGGCGCTGGTGTTTCACTGGGTCGGTCAGGCCAAGACAATAGAGAATGGCCGATGGCGACGGAGAGCGATTATGCCGTGGCCCTGCTGGACGTGTAGTGCGATGCGAAACAGGTACAGCAAATAGCAATGGACAGCGACGAGGTTGTTTGGGGTTTTGATGGTTGGGTTGACGCCGGCAAAGAAGGACGCTGCGGGGCTTTCTCCGGTTGTGGGTGCAGACGTCGAAATTTGAGCTGGACTCGCGCTACCAGGACACTGGCAATCTCAGACACGCGCTCTCGGAAGACGTCGATGATTCATAGGGGTGTTGAAGTCGAGGTGCATGTTTTCGCAGTCCCATTTGCTCAGGGCAGAAAGTCAATGACTCTGCTGGTTCCAGGAGGATGGGTCACGCCGTCATTGCCTTAGGTCGCCTCGATGAGTCTCAGCAGCACGGAGGAAAAGACGCCGCCGCTATCAGCACCTGCCACACTCCCGAGTCTTTCAGACTGAGAAGCCCCGCCATGGCACGTGCGGAGGTTGTGGCTGGTGTACAGGACGTGGCTTATGGGGCCAAGGGTGTGGCTGATGCCAGCAATGCGGCGTCCAATCACCAGCTCGCGGAGTGTTTCTCTCAGGTGCACCGTGGCACGACGTCAGTGGCCCGCTTTTATGGAGAAGTTCCCGTTTGGCTTTAGTGTAGGTAGTGCAACGCTAGCGGGCCCTGTCCCGAGGCCGAGCATCAGCAGCAGTTGATCGTCTCGTCCGGCGCCCATGTCCACTGAACTGAATCTCTGGCAAACAAACGCAGCACCTGGGCAGCTACAACTGCAACTGGAACTGGAACTGGAACTGGAACTGCAACGCTCCAAATGGCCAGGCGCGTGTCGCGTGTCTGCGGCACTTGTCTTCTTTTTGGGACGGGCGGCTGAGATGGTTGGTATCTATTGGATACTACCCAGGTACCTACCTACCTTGCCCATACCTGCTAGTTACAACACACCACTTCACACTTCACACTTCACAGCCTCCGCAGACAAGGTGACAAGAAACAACGGCGGCGATCACGGCTCTGCGGCAGGGAGACCTCTGCGAGATCCGTCGCTGCCGTGTGCCTAGTCCCTAGTGCCTGGTCGTTTCACGGTTTCACTGCCCACCCCGACCAATGCCGCCTTCCACGTCTGTCTCTGCCTCCGTCCCTGTCCTTGGATGGAAGCTTGTCACCGGACGAAGATCTGCTGAGATGCAATGCGCCGCGTGTTTATTTTCCCAGTGAGACATGCAGCTCCCCCACGAGTACAGAGAGACAGACACTTACATCGCCGAACATTCGTCAGCGGGAGAGCCAAACCCGAACAAGCTCACGCCAGCCATTAACCTCTGTGGATACACACCTTCACGTCGCCCCAACTCATCTCCCTTGCATGGCATGACCTTCTGGGCCCGCCTCGTCTCCAGAGGCTCAGTCTCAGTACTTTTGCGGTCTAGCAGTCGCTCGCTCACCTCATCACCTAGGTTATCCGGGCCCATACCGAGGCCGCGGAGTCCAAAAAGGTACCGCCGCACGTCCAAAGAGCAGGGATTTCCCGATGCGGCCGGCCGAGGATCCCGAACTCAAGCATCAAAAAGTCAACTCGAACACGCAACACCCAGCCTCGTCTTCACTGCATCAGCATTAACACATCCCCAGAGCTTCACTTTCACATCTACCCGGGAAGCAGCTTTACATAGTAACAGCCCACCACCACCGCCGCCGGCATACCGTATACACTCTGACGGTTCCTGCTGATCGTCCCGGCCGCCATCCTCCGGACTGGACGACGCCTCCAACGCTGCCATCCTGCCCGTCCGACCCCTTGCCCGCGATTGGATCCCCAAAATCAGACGGCCTCGACCGTTGGAGAGACTGCCCCTGTCCATCCGGCCCTCCCACTCGCCCCTCCCTGGCGGTTGGTTCGTGGCGAGCATCACACGGCCCAGGCGCAAACCTGTTGCATGGTCGAGCCCGGCATCCGCAGACGAGGAAGGCCCCGGCGCAACCTGCATCCCAGCGTCAGCCCGCGTCCCATCCACCTTGGTTTTTCTTTTCCCCTTCTACCATCGCATTAAGCTCCAACCAGGAAGCTCGCTATAGCTAAGGTATATAAGCTTGTCCCGGTCCGGATCGCCCATCCGTCTCAGAGTATCACATCGCGGACGCCCAGCCTTATCGAAGCCACCATGCCATGTTCATCGGCAACACTGGAGTCTGATCCTGAAGCCCAACGACCACCCCCTCACGACGCAGCCGGACTCGGCTCCATCTCCCCTCCCAGCTCGGTCCGCAAGAGGTCCAACATGAGCTCTGAAGTCAGAAAGAAGTTCATCAATTACCCTTTGCCTGTAGCCGGGTAAGTTGTCTCGTTCGCCTCTGTCTCGTGTCAGGCTTCGCCGGTCTTGACCATGTGTTCGCCGCGATGCACAAGCCCCCGTTCGTGTCAAGATCGTATAGAAGTGCAGTAGACTGACTCGTCATCGCCAGGCCACCCATTCCGTATAAAAATGAGCGAGGAAACAACCCGCCCCTGAAGGGCTGGTTTTTGGTTGTGGCAGCATGGGTGTAAGTCCGTCACGCGTCATGGCACGTCCAAGCCCCTGACCGTCACAGTATGGAATATGTCTGGTTCGTCCGCGCCTTCATATGGAGCAACGCGGGCTTTGGAGGCGTGCGGAAGATCCGCAAACACATTGAGGATGCGGAACCGCGCTACGACCCAACCGTCCTGCCCTTCCCCATGGACGAGGCGAAAGACCCGGCCGTCCTGCACCGTGAGAGCGCCGTCAAGTCCAAGCCGCGCCCTTTCAAGTACTACTCCGCCGCCGACTATCACGAGATGTACCTCTCGGGCGAGGTCACGCCACTCGCCGTCGCCCGCGCCATTCTGCCCCTGATCCGCCGCGACACCGCCCCGCCAGGCGAGCACTCGATCGCGTGGTTCGACACAAAGGTCACCCAGGTCCTGACCGCTGCCGAGGCTTCGACAAGGCGGTACAAGGAGGGAAAGCCGCTAGGTCCCTTGGACGGCGTCCCGACGGCGGTCAAGGATGAGTACGAGATAGACGGGTACCGGACTTGCCTCGGTTCTCGCAACGACTACACTACGCAAGTCGAGCCCGGCCAGTCGATCAACAGCTGGTGCGTCAAGAAGCTGGAGTCTGCGGGTGCTGTCATTCTTGGGAAGCTCTCCATGCACGAGTTCGGCCTCGGTAGGCACATATCCCCCTTGTTTGGTTAAACGGTACTAACTGCTCAAGACACGACTGGCAACAACCCAATCTACGGAACACCCCGCAACCCGTACAACGCAGGCTACTACACCGGCGGTTCCTCGTCCGGCGCCGGCTACGCTGTAGCAACCGGTCTTGTGCCCTTCGCCCTCGGCTCCGACGGAGGCGGCTCCATCCGCATCCCCTCGTCCCTCTGCGGCGTCTACGGCCTCAAGCCCACACACGGCCGCATCTCCTTCCACCCCTGCCCGAACCACTCCAACTCGTGCGCCGTCAACGGGCCCATCGCCGCGGACATCGAGTCCCTCGCCACCTGCTTCGAGACCATCGGCGCCCCGCACCCGGACTCCAACTTCATCCAGGCGTCCCCCTTCGTCCTCTCCCCCTCCGAGAAGCGCGGCAAGATCCTCGGCGTCCCCGAGTCCTGGTTCGCGCAGGCCGACCCGGCCATCCAGCGCATGTGCCGCTCCATGATCGCCCGCCTCGTCTCGCGCCACGGCTACGCCACCGTCCCCATCGACATCCCCTTCCTCGTCGAGGGTCAGTCCGCCCACGCCATGACCGTCCTCACCGACGCCGTCACCCTCCTCCCAGAGACAAAAAACCTCACCCACGGCAACCGCATCCTCCTCGCCATCGGCCGCGTCACCTCCGCCATGGACTACCTCCTCGCCCAGAAGCTCCGCGGCCTGCTGATGCAGCACCTCGCGCACCTCTGGCAGACGTACCCGGGCATGATCATCGTCACGCCCACCACCGCCTGCGCCGGCTGGCCCATCATGTCCAAATCGGAGCTCACCCACGGCCTCTCCGACGGCGACCGCACCATCCGCAGCATGGAGTACGTCTGGATGGGCAACTTCTGCGGGCTGCCCGGCGTCACGGTGCCCGCGGGCTACGTCGTGCCGCACGACCGGCCCGGCGGCGGCAGCGAGGCCGGGCCCGATACCGAGGGCAAGATCCCCGTCGGACTGATGGGCATGGGCGAGTGGACGGAC
The DNA here is from genome assembly GCA_018853505.1 of Colletotrichum camelliae. Taxonomy (NCBI): domain Eukaryota; kingdom Fungi; phylum Ascomycota; class Sordariomycetes; order Glomerellales; family Glomerellaceae; genus Colletotrichum; species Colletotrichum camelliae. The sequence goes on along the minus strand of JAELVL010000002.1, from coordinate 7,460,786 downwards.
GAGCACAGCCTGCTCGAGTTCGGGCTCGACGCCGAGGAGCTGTTTGCCAAGGAGCGGTGCAGGCCGCCTAACTGGGTTGACGTCATTCAGCGGGCCAAGGACGAGATGGCCAAGGATGGGGAGGCTGCGTTGATAGACATTTAGATGCCTGTCCTTCCTTTTTTTCTGATATACCAAGACAACTATCCTATTGTTTACAGCGCATCATGCGGGGTCTGACTTCGTGCTTGATTATGGGTGACTGTGTCGTGAGTGTAGTGATGAGGGGCATTTGTTTGCTGTCACAAGTCTGAAGCAAGGATGTTCCCTCGGGCAGATTACTACCCCCCCTGGGTAGATTAATGCAAGGGAACCATGCGAGAAGATTTATGGAGGGCTTGACGATAGCTTCGGGGCCTAGAAGTCGATGGAGCGCGCAGGCAGGGGTGAGATCTACCACCCCGCGGAGCATATTCCACTATGGCATGCTCTAGTAACGTAGGCCATGACATCCGCTTCCTGGTGTGTGCGCCCACGGCAGGAACCAAAAAAAAAAAAGAAACCATGGGGAGCGAGCACTGACGAAGAGCACACGCATTTCCAATGAAGCTTGGACTCGATATGCACGTAAGCTCTTTGCATAGTGTACTCGGTACGCGCCGGGACAGATAGCCCCCCCATTGATCTGATATGTGAGAAGGAAAAAGGTCAGACAACTTAGGTTGCAGGAAGAATAGGGCTGTGCACCTCATGCAATGCGTCTTCTGCTTTTTCTTGCGATGCATAGCTTTCAGGGGCTGGCTAACGTTGACTAGGTTTGGATTGCTTACTACGTCCGGATGGAAAGACGCAAGCTTTGGCGGGCGAGCGAGCTGGGTACCATGCGCCGACCGTGCCGTTGCGCGGCGATGCTACTTCGGGAGGCACGGTCAGCGGGGTTTGAGAACAGATGCTGGGAAAGAGTCTTCGCGGGGGTGGTTTACTTGGAAAGGGGCGAGGGAGCACCGATGGATCTGAGGACTTTGAGATCCTGACTGAGTGGCGGTGATGTGCATCGACGTTGAGTTCGTTCGTCCGTGCCGAGGAACGGTCGCCGAGCTCCCGCCCGGAGGGATTGTTCCTTTCGAGGGAGGCAGTCAGGATGAACGCGGTGCTTGTGCCATGTCGGTGCTCCCTGAGCTCAGTCGCTCAGGAGCAATTGGGTTGACGGTTCATTATGGCAGATCGTCGGCCAGAATCCCTCGGCCCCGAATCTTGGACGGGGTTTAGTAATAGTATGAGCGTCATCGAACGGCGTTGTTCTATTTCTTTCGTCAAGTAGCGGCGGCGAGCTTGCCGTGTGCCCCGAGATCGCCCCGCGGATCCGGGATCGGTACCGGAGATGTAGCGGGAGGATATATTTTTAGAAGGAATCTTGCTATCCGGGCGGGTACACTCGTTAAGTGGACAGACTAATTCAAACCGCATCTCTCTTATCTACAAGCTATTTAGTTATTGCTACAGTCGTCGTCTTCGTCATGTTACCTACAAAATCCTTAAAACTGTTATCTATTGTCACCATCCGCCCGGATAGCAAAAGTTGACATCTTTATATACCGGTGGCTTCCCAATGTTACGGCGCCAATCGTCTTCCTCCTCTTTACTTTTTCAAGGTTAGGGTGGCTTCAAGGTGATTACTATATCATGTTCACCAGTACCTTGACGAGTTAGGTATCAACACCCGAGCTACTACGTCGCGGCAAGGACATCTTCTGGGCCTTATCTGCACGAATAACTTAGAAGAAGAGATCAAAGACAACCGATCTATTCCAAGTAGCAGATGTAAGTCACGCGGCAAAGCGCTGGCGAAGGCATGGTGCCGAATGCTCGAAAGGCATGGGCAAGTCTGGTTGACTCTTCTCAATCGCATACTATCACTCACGGGCTAGTCGCATACCCAGTGACTACACTCCCCTAAAACTATTTTTGAGCCCAACATGACTATGAGATTTTTTTACTACGTATTAAAATCTGAATGGTGCACTCTCTTTAGCCCCAGCCGGCGCCAAATTCTCTTCGTCGTTTGTGATGCAGCCTTGGAGGCACATTTAAGTTATGGCATTCTATCAAGAATCTACTCGAATAGATTAGTAGACACAAGCGTTATGTGTCGCCCGCTAGGCGGAAGTATTCGCCTCACATACAGAGGAAGTGAGTGACGACGAGCCCCCAAGAGTCGAGACGAGACATGCCATCTGTCAGGCTCGCTTGCAACAATCTCGAATTACAATCGTCTTGGGTTTTGGAGAATGCGTCCGATCCACTGACAAAAGCCGAAGAGTACATTTGGGTGTTGAAGCTGTTAAGACGGAGCCCAAACCCTGATTTTAAATACGCTTGCATTATGCGCGATGGCTGACGACTGGACGTATAGAGCTTGTTTCAACCTTGGTCCTTGGAGAATCATACGAAGTCGATTCTGAGGGGTTTATAAGTTCATGATGAAATGCTCAACATAGGCTATCTGTCAAAGAGAATGAAGATTTCCACATCCTGGTTATCTGGGGTTTTACGCATACCGCTGAATTCACTATGGTCTTAGAGCGACTACCGAGGTGCAGTGCCTGGTGTATATGCACCTTGATGTATCCGAATACTTCCTTGAATAGATAGCCAGGGGAAATGACTATCAGTAACTTCAAGGCAAATGGACGCTGCAATCTCCCATGAATGGGCACTAGACCCGGGTTTTGTCTCGGTCTGACGGACATATCCGAAGGAGATCGCCCGAGGAGATACATTTGTAAGAGAAGGCAAACCTCTCAATTCCGCGCTTGGACTGGGTTTCTTCTCGACGTGTTGGTCATTTTAATATCGGGGAGAAAAGCTGAGACTGAGGGTGTTCCTTCCAGGCACACCTGCTCGTCAACTCAGGTCAACGTGGAAGTCTGATGGGATTACTTAAAATTCAACCTCTGCCGTGAGATGATCTTCCGCCGCACAGGAAATTTGTTAGTAGTATTAGGATGCAGTGACCCTCCAGGCTGTTTGTGACTACCCATGCGCCACGAGACATGAGATTTGCATTGCTTGCGTAAGATGATCCGGCCTACGCGGATGTTACTCGTGATGTATATGAAACGAATAACAGTAGGATTATGACCGACAACATCGCCAGTGAGGTTTACACCAGTGATACGTCCCTAATGAGATTTGGTGTTTGTGGCTGCGGATGCGTTGTCAGTGCTTTTCACAAGCCTTCTAAATCCGCAAACGCCGCAATGATTGCTGTTTTGTTAAATAGACTGCAAGAAGTACACTGTCATAATAAATCTGAAAAAAGCACGTTGTTCTTGAGTGATGCTATTCCACGAGGGAGGTCACGGTGTAGCCTTTAGGAAGACAGGAGCGAGGCTCCGTCAAAAGGGGCCTTTAAGCTTCTCTTTCGATCTTGACAGACCCAATTCATGTTGAGTGACAACGCGGATCGGGAGTTTCGCGAACATGAGATTGTCGTATGATATGATGACTTCATGGAACAGGTTTCAGGCGGGACATGTGAGGCTCGTAGTAGGTGCTGGACGTCGAGCTCAATGATTTCTCATCATGAATACCCCTACATATCAGAGGACGATGAACGATAACGAAACCAGACGCATTTGTTGTGATTTACGTTTTGCGTCGATGCCCCTGTGACCACTCAATGTCTTTGGTCCATCTTCCTTATTCTGGGATCAATAGGCACCTGATTCCGCATCATTTTATCAAACAGGAATCAAGAAGGAGACTTTTGAAGGATGTTCCTCCTGAGAGAGCGACGTGCACATCTGATGTGGACATGCAGCGGCCAACTGCACGTATATAAGCCATCAGGCCAGCCAGGCAACGTGAATCTATAATGAACTGATCGAAATAGAAAGTGAAAGGAACCACCTCCCATCATGTCGCATGTGCACATAACTAGCCAAATGTATCCTACTAGAAACATTTGCCCAGATAGTTAGTCTAGCTTCAACAATAGCGGTATATGTAGCTCGAATAAGCATCCAACGAGGATTACGGACATCGGCCCCCTTATCTGGTGCCAAGGCCTGGGTCGAGGACGCGTGGGAGGTCAATGTTCATTTTACTTAGCCCTTCCATAGCATTGATCAACCTATGTGGTTCGACATGTAGATTGGCCAACATCAGCATAGGCTAGCAAAACAGGTTCGTCTCTGGCCGGATGGCACAGCCAACCACATTGTAGAACACGACCAGGCACGCCAAGTCTAACGCAGGGCCGTTGGCGATTGTGCGGCCCCTGGCACGCAAGTCTGACGTACTAATGACCTCGCGGCGTATTCTTCGCAGCCTTAACGCAGGCGTAGGCGCAGGATCTAGCTGCAAATGATGGCGCAGGAGAACAATGGCAGCACAGACGGGGAAGGCAGACGGGAGGATCGTCCAATCAGGTGCAGGGCCGTTTCCAGACACGGCAGACAAGTGATTCAGAGCGGGCGGGCGCGTGTTTTGCAGCCCGAGGTTACGTGTGTGCCGCTCCGTAGCCGAATGACGGGCATACGGAGGTGATGCTCGCGACAACTCTCGGGATGCGGAATTGGTGGCCTGTTTGGGGGACTGCAGCTGCGTAGTTGTTGAATGATGCAAACCAAGCAAGCAATGAGTCTGCGACGTCCCAACAAAATGCATGAAAAGGTAACGGTTGAGAATGAGGGGTACACTGGCGTACTTAGTAGCAGTAGTGATGTAGCTAGCAGCAGGATCCTGGCGTGTCTCCAATTCGCCTCCAGCTTTCTCGCGTGCATGTTGTAACCCGACTTCTGGGGGGGAGCTTCTCCGTATTTTTAGTTCAGCTCCCCCGCATTGTTCAGCGCTGATGAGATGATCCGGGCTTTTTGCTGCAGAGATAAGCCTCAGTGCTCAGTACCTAGAAAAGGGTCGTGTGAGGCTAGCCGTTAGCAAGATTCAGCAGAAGAAGAGGCAGAAAAAGGAAAAAGGAAGACGCCCAACACGCGTGGTTTGTGTCTCGGAAGCAGGCAGAAAAACAGCGAAGAGACAAGAAGAGGAGGTGGATAGTGGAAGGCCCCCCTCTGAAGAGAGGCGTCCAAAAAGAGAAGGGCAACCCAAGAGGGGCCCCCCGGACCGGGACCAATTGGCTTCGGGCCTAATTTGATCGGCGCATTCCCTGGTCGCCAGAGGCCACATCCCTCCCAAAATTTGGGGAAACTTCCCTTTCGTCACTTTCCCGTGTGCCCTGGCTGATTCTTTTCTTTCCACGTCCCCGTCTCCTGTTCATCCTGTCGCGAACATCACCAGACGACGGCGCTGACAGTCGCCCGCTCTCCCCTCCTCCACCCGCCTCTTGTCGACCTCGCCGCCCCTGCCGCTGGTTGCCTTTGCTTTTCTGACGACTGATACGGGTTCGAATACTTATCTGCCGTCGCCCGCCGTCACTGCCGCCCAGCCCGAAGGTTCCCGCACCACCGAGGATGATAGCCTAAGGGAGTGGCGCAACTTTCGAGCGAACCACCGGCGCGCACGAGAGTTTTTCTTCCGTTGTCTTTTTCATATATCGGCTCCCCCCGCCGAATACAAATCATACGAATACACGCGCCGTCGCAGATATGCCCGACCATCCTGGAACGGCCGCCGCTGCGGCGCCGCAGAGCGTGTCGAACCCGACCCCACCAAAGGAGCTCTATCCCATGGTGAACTGGAAGTACGACCTCTTCCTCTGGGTTCTTGGTGTCCTCGTCGACCTCTTCTTCCGCGAGGTTCACCCTCGAGGCTCCTGGAAGGTTCCCAAGACGGGTCCTATCCTCTTCGTCGCCGCGCCTCACGCGAATCAGGTTGGTGACTCCCCCTCCCTGTCGTTCCTGTTGTCATCGCTGTCAGGGGGGTTCATGCGACCTCCCTGATGTCCTTGGTCTGGAGTTTTCCACCCGGATACGCTTGACCAGATAGCTTCACTTCATTGCAGCTCGTAGCTCTGCAACCTTCCGCGCGCTGCAGCTTGAGCCCTCGAGAATGATCTCTTCATGATCCCTGCACCTGCCCCAGTTTTCGTCCATCACATGCTAACCGATTTTCTTCGCTTCGCAGTTTGTCGATGCTCTGATCCTCCAGCGCACCCTCCGCCACGAAGCCGGTCGCCGAGTCTCCCTGCTCATCGCCCAAAAATCTGTCCATGGATTCATCGGCTGGGGTTCGCGCCAGGTCGGCTCCGTCCCCGTCGGACGCGCCCAGGATGCCGCCAAGCCCGCCTCCGGTGTCATTTACCTCCCGGATCCCATCAATGACCCTACACTCATCCGCGGCGTCGGCACCAAGTTCGGCCAGGGCGAGGGTGAGGTCCACGGCATGCTCTTCTTGCCCTCTGCCAAGAAGCAGACCGGCGCCAGTGTGGATATTGCGCAAATCATTGGTCCCGAGGAAATTCGGCTCAAGCGCCCCTTCAAGGGCAAGCTGCCCATGGAACAGCTGACTGGCCGCGATGATATCGACGAGAATGGAAACTTCACCAACAAGAACATCAAGGGCTGCGCCGAGGGCTTCCAGGGCACCAAGTACAAGCTTGCCCCCCACATCGACCAGACCAAGGTGTACGAGGCCGTCTTCAACCGCCTCAGGTCCGGCGGCTGCGTTGGTATCTTCCCGGAGGGCGGAAGCCACGATCGTACCGAATTGCTACCCCTGAAGGCCGGTGTCGCCATCATGGCTCTGGGTGCTCTTGCCGAGTCTCCCGACTGTGGCCTGAAGATCGTGCCCGTTGGCATGAACTACTTCCATGCCCACAAGTTCCGCAGCCGCGCCGTTATCGAGTTCGGTCCCCCCATCGAGATCCCCCCTCAATTGGTCGACATGTACAAGAACAACCAGAGAAGAGAGGCGATTGGCCAGCTCCTCGACACCGTCTACCAGTCCTTGAGCGCCGTCACCGTCTCCACGCCCGACTACGACACCTTGATGATGCTCCAGGCCGCTCGCCGTCTCTACAACCCCACCGGAAAGAAGCTTCCGCTGCCTGTGGTGGTAGAGCTGAACCGCAGACTCGCCCTGGGATACGAACGATACAAGGACGACCCGCGCATCAAGGACGTGATGAAGTCGGTCAAGGAATACAACAAGCAGCTCCGCTATGTCAACCTCCGCGACCACCAGGTCCAGTACGCCAAGATGTCTACCCCCAGGGTCATCTTCACTCTCTTCTACCGCATCGCGAAGCTTCTGGTCCTCTTGGTTGGCGTGCTCCCTGGCCTGGTGCTATTTGCCCCCGTCTTCATTGCATCGAAGGTCACTAGCGTTCGTAAGGCGAAGCAGGCACTGGCTGCTTCGACAGTCAAGGTCCAGGGACGCGACGTCATGGCGACCTGGAAGCTTCTCGTGGCCATCTTCCTCGCCCCTACGCTGTACCACTTCTACTCGGCCATTGTCACGTACAAGGTGTGGACAGACCATCTCTGGGGACGCGTTCCCGAGTGGGTGCCCTGGTGGACGACCTATCTTGTCATGTGGCCGTTGATGGTGGGTATTACGTTCGCTGCGTTGAGATTCGGCGAGGTCGGCATGGACATTTTCAAGTCACTGAGGCCTCTGGTCCTGTGCCTGAACCCTACGTCCAGCTACAACATCCACCAGCTCCGTGCGAAGCGGGCGGAGCTCAGTGTCCAGGTTACTGATCTTATCAACACTCTCGGACCCGAGATGTTCCCCGACTTTGAGAAGACGCGCCTGGTCGCCGACCCGTACAGACCGCGCACTCCTCCGGCGCGCCGCGACAGCGACGCATCCAGCGCCTACGACTCAGCTACCCCGCCCTCCGCGAGGAGGGCGACGACACAGTCCAGCCGCGGTCTGCCCCGCAACGAGTCGTACAGCAACATTGGCGGTGTTGGAATCTTCTCTACGCGGCCTCCTTCCCGGTCCAGAAGTCGCAGCAGCAGCAGTGGTGGCGGTCTCAACTCGGGCGGTTTCCCCATCAGTGGCTTCACGACACTAGATTCTGCTGGCGGATTTGACGAGGCTAGCAGGAAGATCCGCGAAGCCATGAAGCTTCGTCGGAGGAAGAGCGGGGATCACAAGATGGAGCTTGGTGCCGACGAGAGCGAAGACGAGGAGTACAATGAGGCGCGCAAGAAGAACACATAAAGTATACCAGGTTTCAACAATTTAAGGGATGCACGGGGAGGGGTACGAAATGGTGCGACTAATACAAAAACGGGTTGGGGGAGAGAGGACAGAGGTGTTGTGTGTGTATAGACAGCGATGACACGGTATTGATTCCCATTTTTCGTCTGCAAATTAGCATTAGTTGAATGACCAAACTTGAACCATGAAGACGTAAGCGGGACTATGTTTTGAAACGTTGTGACTCGCAACACGCAAGTGTTTGGCTGTAGAGCCAATGGCATGCTTGGAGATGACAGCGTTGGCGGTAATGTTGCCCATGGGGAATGACCGGGGCGTAAATATTGAGGGCAACGCAGTTAACCCCGGTGATGGAGAGAGAGAACGCCGAGTATCTCCGCTGTCTGGCAGGATCTGATAACTCAAAAGGACCCAAGGCACACTAGGTCACGGACATTTCGAGACGGTTGGGAACTTGGGGGTGGCTGGTATGACGAGACGAATCGCACGCGTGGCCTCGACCCGGCACGGAATGCCGGCGCGAAGGCTGTATTTGCAGCGCAGCACACTGTAGCCACATTCTTTTCGCAGATTGTCTTTTTGGCTCGAGGAAAGCAAGATAAGTCCGAGTCAGACTCGGCGATACGAGCCCTCCCCCATGGGGAGGGAAGCATTAATAAGGAGCCGCGCGGGAGATGTTGGTGCGTCTGACGGGAGTGCCTCATAGGAGACGGCGAATGTCTCTGACCCGGCGATAAAAAAGCAGGAGACGGCCATTGGCTCGGTGCACGGAGATCCCACTGCGCCCGGCCGGTTGAACAAGCCGAGAAGCTACAACCTCCGCCCTCCGGATTTTGTTTGAGTCGTGGGCTGTGTTGGCTTCTTTTTTGTTTGGAGGGGTTGTGTTGTTTGTCCAATCATCCGGCCGGTATTGTTCGTAATCCCCCCTCCACCCCACTTCCCGCCACTACAGCTACGGTAACGGATACGCACTACTGTGACCTGAGGGTGTTCCAGTGTCCGAACGGGTGGGCCGGCCGCAGTTGCCCGTTCCCCGATCCCTCCTACCTAACCCCCGCCACGGGCTTAAGGCGCGCGCGATTCAGCCCTGAGGCGAAGAGGCGGCTCTCAACCCAACACTAAAGGACCCAAGTGTCCCTCCGACTCACCTACTTCCTCCCTTTTTCTGCTCAGGAGGGGGGTAATTTTCCAATTCAACAACACTTTTTGCTTCTTGTTTGTCGCAAGGGAGACCGAGAGACACAAATCACGACGACGAACAATGGTCTTCAAAACCCTCATCAACGGCGCGCGCAAGCTCGCGCTCGGCGAGGCCAGCGTCCCCGCCACGGAGCTCTTCGCCAAGACGGACCCGGCCGTCGACGGCGACGAGTGCGAGCACGACTGCGAGAGCTGCCACGTGAAATACCCCAAGGGCTTCAAGGTCGACGAGTCGGACGAGCTGTACGGGCACGTCAAGGGGTGGGCCACGCACGCGCTCGTGGCGACGGGGAAGAGCGACTGGGTGCGGGACGTGGCGGACGAGAAGGGCAGCGTGATGGAGGCGATTGGGAGGGCTGCTGCGCCTAGTAATGGGGTATGTCACTATTTCTACTTCAAAGTTTGACGGCGAGGGAACGGAAGCTGACTTGCCGTAGAAACTTATGCTTTCCGCGTCCAACATCCCCACGCCGACACACCACAACGACTACGCCGAACCCACGACCGTCCTCCTCCTGCCCGCCTTCGTCATCATCGACCACGTCACCCCGAAGCGCGTGCCGGACCTCATCACCGAGTTCGTCGACAAGGCGCCCACGAACACGGACCCGCTCGCGCCGCTGGCCCTGCCGGCCTCCGTCCCCGTCGCATCCACAAACGGCACCGAGACGGGCGGCAGCACTCCTTCGATATCGATCCCGCCGCAGATGTCCCGCCGCCCGTGCCCGCACAGCGCGCTCATCTGCTCTGCTCACAGAAGACGCGCGACGCGCGCTGCGGGCAGTCGGCGCCGCTGCTGCGCAAGGAGCTCGAGCGGCACCTGCGACCGTTGGGCCTGTTCCGCGACATGGACGACGAGAGGCCCGGCGGGGTGGGGATTTACTTCATCAGCCACGTGGGCGGGCATAAGTACAGCGCGAACGTGATGGTGTACCGGCGGCCGGATGCGTTTGGGCTGGACGGCGTGGAGAGGGCCAAGGGGGAGGAGATTAAGGTCACGCCGAAGGTGGTGCTGCCGGAGGAGGAGGATGTGGGGGCGGCGCAGTGTATTTGGCTGGCGAGGGTGAAGCCGGAGGACTGTGAGAATCTGGTGCGGTATACGATTTTGCAGGGCAAGGTAGTGAAGCCGGAGACGCAGCTGAGGGGTGGGTTTGATCGGGCCAAGGGGCTGATGAGTTGGTAGGGTGGGTGGCTGCGTGCGTTGGGAGAAACTGGCGATAGAGAGATGTTGGTCAAGAGAGTATGTGGCCATGGGTTATGAAGATATATGGGCACTGGCGGGATGGTATGGAATTAGAACCGGACCACTGGGTTGGCGTTGGTGGATATAGACACGGATTCGGTGAATCCCAGCAAGGCCAGATGGTAATTCGAGATTTAGAGGGTCTGAGCCAGCAGTGCAAGCGATCATGGTGTTTTCGTGGCAAATTGAGAGGAATACAATGCATGTGCCAGACATGGACCTGTTCGCAGACGGCAATAGACAATGCATTGTGGAACAAGGAAATCAAGTCCTGCTTCTTTGTTAAAGCTCACGAACCCATGGTTTGCATTCTGTACAACACCGACAAAATCAGCATCAACTGCACGTCATTCTGCGAGACCCAGCAGACAAACCCAGGACCCTGATGACGTCCTGGCGTTTGAACAAGTGCGCGCAACGAAAGGTCCCCGCCAGGCTACACTACGACCTCCGTCTCAACGCCGACTCTGCCGGCGCGGCCCCACTCCTGCCGGGCCGCCCCGCACCAAAGAAAAAAAAAACAGACCAAAATGCTGTGAACCCCAAGCTGCAGGCGCGTTGCACGGCCGATAAGATAAGGCGGGCACGTCCAACGGGGGGGAAGGCCCACCCGTCACCCAGGCGACGGGCCAGGATAAACATCGCTGGCCACCATCAAGCAACTTACCAACCACATTGTACGAGTAGCTCACCGACTACCTACCTGACCACCACCCACAGCACTGCCAGCCCATCCCGTTACCCGTCCCCGTGTGTGTGTGTGTGTGTGTGTGTCCCATCTTGCCGCCCACCCCCCCCCAAAATCCTACCTACGCCTCTCCCCCCGTCATCCTCCCCCGAAACTTTTCTTATTGCAACGACAAACAATAGCAATTCCGCAACCCGGGTCGACAGTCTGGCTTTACGCCAATCTCCCTCTTCCCAAAAGAGCGTTGCAGCATCACCTTCTTCCTCTTCCCCAACAATGGTGTGAGCCGAACGAAGCACCAACAGCTGTTCGGGGCGAAACTTCATCATCACGCAAAAAGCTTTGGAGCTACTACGTCTTTTGTTTTCACTTTCCAACTGCCGCCCACCCACCCTTCTCCAATATCCTTTTCCGTTAGACTGGCAACGCGCGACGATCCATCACACAAAAAAAAACTTGGCTAGCATTCCATCCGGGCATTGTTTTCATCCAAACCTGAACCAGCAGGACCCTGTCTCTCCTCCACCACCCACCCCCCGCGAGCCAAAGCCCATTCCCACGACAATGGGCTCCGCTGTCCAAGGAGATAACAATGGGGGAGGAGCAGTCGAGAGCGGCCGCCGCCCCAGGTCCTCCGTTCTCAAAAGCTTCATCCACCGACGTAACCAGTCTGAGGGCTCCGCGCTCTTCACTCCCCGCCGTCCGTCCAGATCACAACAACAACAACCACCACCTCCTCCTCCTCCCAACACATCCAAGCCGCCTACGACCGTCTCGAGGGGAAGATGCTGCCCCCGCCGTCTCCCCTCCGCACCGAAGGCTTCGGCGCCCTCGGCGAGCTGAACGGAAACTCCCAGCAAGGCGGCTCCGACGACCGACGCGACCGATCACGCTCCCCGACAAAATCCACCTTCAGCACCCTGTCCCTCAAGGGCCTCGCCAAGGAGGCCCGCAAGTCCCGCGACGTGTCCCCCGAGAAGCCCAAGAAGACAAAGTCCAGCACGAATCTCGCCGGCTTCCTGTCGCGGCCCAAGTCCACGCTGTCCCTCAACAAGACCTCCTCCAAGGAGAAGGAGGACGAGCGCCGCATGGCCAAGGACAAGGAGAACCGCACCCCGCCGAGCTCGACGTCGAGCGCCGACATGTCCGCCAACGGTGTCGGCGGCCCGGCGCCGCCCATATACGCGCAGTTCTGCAGCCAGGATCTCGGCAGCACGGGGCTGCGAGGGAAACAGTCGTTTGACGCCGGCAGCGGCCGATACGGGAGCGAGGCGTCGTCAAATGACGCCATGGCTCCCAAGAAGCAGCGGCCCAAGTCGTACCATCCGTCCACGGCGATATCGAAGCACGAATCCACACAGGACCTGCGTAGTAGGCCACCGGCTAACGGTCGGGAGCCGTCTTCTTCGGAGAGGATCACCAGCAAAGTCCAGCGGCCGAAGCTGTTCACGGCCTTCTCGGCCATGTCCCAAAAGACGACCAAGACGAAATCACCGGCTGAGGTCCCAGACCGGCCAATCGATCCCAAGGAGATCGACCAGCACCTGGAGGCTATGCTCGACCGACGCAACATCCCCGAGAACCAGCGTTACAAGATGCGGAACCTCGCCGACACGATCAAGATGGAGTTTATCCGCCAAGACTGGGCCGAGATGGCGGCAAAGGAGGCAGCCGGCAACGAAGGCAGCAACGAGCCAGCATCTGCTGCCCCGAACGCGGGCTCCGACAAGGAAGAGGTCCCGCAGTCCAAACGCAGCAGGGGAAGGAGCTTCACCTCTCACGCAAAAAGGACCAGTCTGCCTCCAGCTCGCCGACGAAGAAGTCCAAGGGCGATTCCTCGTCCATCGGCCGCCACTTCAGGAGCAAGTCGACGGAGAGCGTCACGAGCGAGCGGCCAGTGTCGGCGGCGAGCTCCACCGCGAGCAACGGCATTCTTTCTAAGATCAAGTTCGGCCAGGGGCCGGGCGACTATGTTTCGTACCTCCGTAAGGTGCAGAAGCCGGAACTCGTCGAGGTCGGGAAGCTACACAAGCTGCGTCTGCTGCTGAGGAATGAGACGGTCTCTTGGACCGAGGACTTCATCAAGCAGGGCGGTATGGAGGAGATTGTCGGGCTGCTCAACCGCATTCTGGCAGTTGAGTGGAGGTGCGTTTACCCCTTAGTGACGTCTGGGATGATGGACTAACATGCAACAGAGAGGAACATGAAGATGCTCTCCTCCATGAGAACCTCCTCTGCCTGAAGGCCCTGTGCACCACAGCCCTGGCCTTGCAGTACCTTCACTCCATCCATGCCGACCTCTTCCCGAGACTTCTGCATATGCTATTCGACCCCGAGAAAAAGGGGCCAAGTGAATTCACCACACGTAACATCATCACGTCAGTGCTATTTACATACATCGAGTCCGCCACTCCGCCAGAGCGGGTCGTCCGGGCCAAGACGATGCTCAGCTACCTGCGCAACCCCCAGCCCAAGGAAGACGAGCGGCCCCTCGGCTTCGTTTTGGAGATGCGCAAAGACCGCCCTTATACCGTCTGGAACAAGGAGGTCGTCAGCGTCACCAAGGAAGTCTTTTGGATCTTCCTCCACCACCTTAACGTCATCGCCTTGCCCTCGGAAATGTCAACCAAGGGCGGCGCACCCCTGAGCGCCATTATCAACGGCAGCACTCCCGAGCCTTATGGATACATGCACCGGCACTTCCCGTCGGAGCGTCCTCCCGTCCCGGCTGCTCCATACGTGGGCGGCGTGGAGTGGACGCAACGAATTACCTCGCCTCCCACCTCGACCTGATGAACGCCATCATCGCCTGCACGCCGACGGCGGACCAGCGCAACACCCTTCGCAACGACCTCCGCATCTCCGGATGGGAAAAGGTCCTCGGCGGCAGCCTTCGGCTCTGCAAAGAAAAGTTCTACGGCTGCGTGCACGAGGCCCTCCGCTGCTGGGTCGCCGCCGCCACCGAGGATGGCTGGGACGCGAGGGACGTCCGCTACGGCCCGCCCCCGGAGTCGCGGGGCGCTAGCCCCGCAAAGAAGAGCCCGGTCAAGAAGCCCGTCGAGCCCGCGCCCAAGATTGAAATCCCGAAGCTCGATTTCGGGTTGGACCGCCAGCCGGGACGGACCCCCGTCAAGGAGAGGGACGTCTGGCTGTCGTAGGAACGCCGTCACTCCCCGAAAGAGTCACCCGGAAAACGCTCTCAACTATTGTACATCAGATGAATCCGGACCAAAATGAACAAACAGGATGGGGGAGAGAGCTGGTTTGACATCGTCAGCTCCCCCCTCAGTGTCAGTAATGCCTCGAGAGCACCACCGCCCAAGGCCCATGGCCCCCTCGTCATCCTTCAATTGGAGACGGATCGCGGCTCAGCCCGGCGCTGGCTCTGCTAGGAACACATTTTTTTTTTTTTATCTGGGGAGATTGGGGGAGTTTTTATGTCGAGTGTTTCGTCTCATGGTCTTTTGGTCTCTTGTCCCTTTTCTCCCTCCCCGCTTGGTCTCCTTCTACTGTGTGTGTGTGTGTGGGTGTGTGTGATGTGTGCGTGTCGTCTTGCATTAGGGTGTTGGGAACATTGGGCAGAGTTTGGTTTTTCCTTTTACATTTTTTCTTTTATACAAACACGCACACACACATGCACACGGAGAGGGACACAACACCAGCACCAAACCACGCAACCCAACGCCACCGCCATCATGCTGCCTAATGCTTCTCATGAAATGGGCAACGTTTATGAATTGATGATCATCATACATAGAAAAAGCAAACTTTGCGCCGTTCGTTTTTATGAATCTTGTGTCTTGCTTGTTGGGCGATGGCGATGATGTGAGATGTTACGGTGAGAGTCATGTAATATCACGGTTCAAACTTGGTTGAACTGCTTGCTGCATTTGCATGTGCTGCTGCCGCTGCTGCTGTTGAATGCAGTGGTCGAGGGATGGCGATGCATGGTTTTGGCGTTCTCACATCGTTGGCTGTCCTTGTCTAGCTCCGTCACATCGTGGCCTCGGACGACGGCGACGCGGCTGTCATTGGTAGAAGGAGAAGGACCGGCGAGTGAGTTTAGGATGAGGGGATAGGTGATTGTGATGGCGTTGTTTTAACTCTGTCGCCTGCTGCTGCTGCTGCTGCTGGACTGACGAATGACACGTGGAAAAAGACACGGCGTGATTTTTTCCTGTGTACTTGATTACTCCTGTTGAAGACGATAGTAGCGACAGCGACGACGACGACGGCAAGGTGGAAGAGTATAGGCACAGGAAAAGCAGTTTGCTCTGGTACAGGAAAAGTAGGCGGTGTCGTGGAAAAGAAAAGAGTGCGGTGGTGATCTACAGAGTTACACCACCGTACCAAACACGCAAAAAGTGAGCAAGGTAGACAGACTATACTTTCCCCCCTCTGACATGCCACGAGATTGTTGCAATGTGGTTTACCATGGCCTGCCTCATTTCAGAGCTTATCAAGGTCCAGGAGACGATCTTCAAGCATCGATAGATTGGGCAAGTGAGTATACAGACAGACAGGCAGGACGGTTACAGCAACCGGGAGATCGTCACGCACAACTCTAGTCTCTATCTCTGGCTAACCCTTGAAGGGACTCGAATCATCGTCTAAGAGTGCGTAACTGAAGAGCTGCATACGAACACCACGGGAAAAGGAAACGACTACCGAAAAGTGGCAGTGATATCAATTTCGGCCCCCTCACCGGAACCATGAGTCGGAAGGGTTGTTAGCCAGCCCGGACCCATGTGATCAGGTAATCATGCCAATCGAAACTCTGTCAAGCGAGAGGAGCCCTTTTGTGTCTGTTTTTTTTTCTTGAGAGGGATTTTTTCCACGTCCTAGCGCCCAAGCCTCGATATTATTCCCCGTCGCTGGGAATGTGATTTCTGACAGACACCCTGGAGACCCTGGTGTGTTGGAACCCGACGACGAGGGCCCAGATGCCGAATAAGCCGGCAAGAGTCGGGGTTTTGGGTTTGGCAAAAGGAACCTTTGGGACTCGGTAGGGTTCTTGGGATGGATACCAATACACAGAAAAGATCAATGCGTTTCTTGGGGCGCCGATGGGCGGGCAGGGGATATAGGGTTGTAAGCGGTCTTGGCCGGTTGGGCGGAGACGGGAGGTTTTTCGGGATGGACGTCTTTGCTTCAACTCCCACTTCTGGAGGTGAGTTGAACAGGTCGATGACGAAGGATCAACGGCACAGGAGTGCGGTGACGGGCACTCGAGCTCTGAATGGAGGAGTCTGCGGTGGCTGGCGGGATCGTCTTCGACCAGAGCATGTATCTGTTGTCTGACCGCCTTGTTCGTACACGCTTGACTGCATAATCCAATCATAACCTGCAGCAGTAGCAGACAGGAGCTAGAGGTTACTCCGGTGAGCCTTGAAGGCGTCAAAGACGCTCGTGCCTTTCAGCACGTCTTCCTTGACCTTGTCGTCAGCTGCCGTCAGCTTCGGCAGGAGCTCCAACACCTGGTCGGTCTTGTCCTTGGGAATGACAACGACTCCGTTGACTGGGTCAGCAAAAACTAGGTCGCCAGGGTTGACGACTGTCCCGTCAACGGCGATTGGCACCTGGACTGCCCACGGCGAGCTCTCGGCCCCTGCGCCGACGGTGGACATGCCTCGCGACCAGATCTGCAGTCATTTAGCCACTGTTGGTGCTGTCCGCCCGGACGCAACATGAATCGACTCAACTCACGGGTAGGCCCGTACTGGTCAGTTCGTCCAGATCCCTCGCACGACCCACGACGACGACCGCCTTGGCTTGGCGGACCTTCATCCTGACGGCCATGATGCCCCCGCAGACGGCGTTCTTCTGACCATCGGGCTGCCTGATGATCACAATGGTTCCTGGTTCGGTGATGTCTGCCCAATGGGTATCTTTGGGGATGTTGGCCGGGGGCGACTCCAGCTTTTCGCCCTTCCTGGCAAACAGTATGGTGGACGCCGGTGCTATGGTAATGGGAGCATCTGCAGGGGTTGGTTGGCCGAGGAGCTGGAGGTCGGGCAAGAATCCAGCCCCAGGGACTTTGAGCTTGACGAGGGCGTCTGATATGTCACAGGCGGTGTATTTCTGGAGAGCTGCGATGCGGGCATCTTCCGTGGCGGACATGATGACGTAAAGCGGCGAATAGGCAACAACAGGTAGACAAGAGCTTGTGAGGAAATACGAGAGACAGCCGACAAAGTTGGACCTTTGCAATGGCGTTATCAAAACAGCAGGATCGATCAGGCGATATTGATAGCAAGTATTTGGAGAAGGATTCAGCAACATCAACCGACGACCATTGAATGGCGTTGTTGGCTCTCTGAAGTTGGCCGCGGCTACGGTACGGGGCTCGGGGATCCTCGACGCTCGGGAGCCGCCGAGGCAGTCGGTGTCCAATCAGAAGCTGTTCCAGAAGCCAGTGTGGACTTGCTGGAATGCAGGTTGGAGGCTTATGTTTGGTGGGGGAGACGGACGTGTGGAAAGCACGTTGCGGCAGGTTCGAACGGATGCAGTGTCTCCTTGGCGGGTGCGCGGCCTTCCAGGTGCTTCGAGCAGTTGTTCCCTGCAGGGGCGTTGGTCAACGTTGATTGCAGCAGTGTTGGCCTGGTAAAGGCGGCCTAGAGGGGAAAGCAGGCCGACGACTCCTCCGTTGTGGTGCGAGAGAGGCGACCCGACGTTGGTGCATTGGATTCGAATAAGGCGCTGCTGAAGCAAGCAGTGGCCCGCTGCCCGTCAACCGGGTCTAGGGGACAGACCCGGACCGGAATAGAGTCCGGAAAGGCATAGGCGCGGGCGAGCACGAAGTGAGACTGTGGAGTTGGAGTGCAGTTGCAACTAACTTGCAGCAGCATCGGGCTGCTGCACTGCTCAATTGGACATGACACACAAAGCCATTGGCGGATTATGTCCGAGCAACGTGTGCTGTGTGTTTCGCGAACCGTTCTTGTGTAAGGTATTATCCGTACTTGGCAAGCCTGCCTGGGTGGTTGGGCGAGTGGGAACACGGTGGTGGTAGTGTATGTGTAGGTGTAAGTGGGAGTGGGAGTGGTTTCGATCTGGCCGTTGATGGCAGTGAGGTCTGCATGGCATGGCGGGGGAAATGCGCAAAGTCGATATTCTTTCTGTGCGCTCGCTTCCCATGCAGCTCGCTGCGCCGCACGACGAGATTTTGTAGGAAGTATCCGTAGTCGAGTAAGCAGACGGGGAATCAGCCAAGGCCAACGAGTCGAGAGGTCGTCTTCGAAATGGACCGTTGCAAGTGTCCGAGATGGAGACTGTGGCCCGGGGAACGTCTTCCTGTTCCTGGAAGGGGGCGGGCAGAGCAGAACCTGAGCAGCAGCAGCAGCAGCAGCAGCAGCAGCAGCAGCAGCAGCAGCAGGCGGACCGGCGGTCAAAGTTGGAACCGACGAATGAAGACGCGGAGAATGAGTTGGCTGGTAGAGGACGGAGTTGTTTGGATCCGCTGGTGAAAGCCGGGTACCTCTGAGGTATTAGATTTTACCTCGTCTGGTTGTGGGAGTTGCTGCGGGTAGATGGAGACGAGCAGCAACACACCCTGCATTTCCCGTCGTTGGCGGCCGGCAGCAACAGTTTGTCGTTTGTCGCCCCCTTCCTTTCTGTGCGAGACCAGAGCCGAGCCGAGCTGAACTCATGGCGGCGCAGGAACAAGAAAGCAATTGGACGGATTGGATCACGGGATGCAAGCAAGGCAGGGAAGAAGACTGGCTTGACTTTGACTGCCTTAGGTTCGTTCCTCCTACCTTGCCTGAAAGCGAGTTCTTGCCTCCGAGACGAAGAAGAAGAATCTTATCGTGCCGGCCTCACGTGGCGATAGGCGGACGCACTTGCAGCTCCACATCCACCGCACACTTCATGATTCCAAGCGGAAGTCACCACGGACTGACTTGACTGCAGGCAGTTGCAGTTGCAGTTGCAGTCGCAGTTGCACTTATCACATCCACCAGCAGGAGGAGCAGCGGCTTCCCTTCCTTCTCTCCTCTTCCCTACCCTTCCCTTCCCTTCCCTTCCCTTCCCTTCCCTTCCCTTCCCTTCCCTTCCCTTCCCTTCCCTTCCCTTCACAGACGGAAGGCGGTTGCATCGGGTGTTGGCCAGGTGCCGCCCCTTCCATTTCCTGCTATTTCATGGAGTAAGGTGCATACCTACCTTACATACATACCCAGGTATCCGTACCTAGTTCTTGCCGTGATTTGAGGAGATCAAAAGCAAACGGAAACAGCCATTACTTGAAGGTACCTTACCTTCCATGCGCACGCACACCTTCGGTAAAGGCCAAAAAAGTAAAGGCAACTTGGGGTGCAGTGTGGTATCCAATCCAATCCTATCCTTGGACCTGCCGCGGAGGGTCTTCCCAGACAGAGTTCTTGACCGAGATCTCAAATGTGATGCGATTGCTGTCGCCCTCACCTCACCGGCCTGCAGTCTGCAACCGCTGCACCTGGTCTTCTAAATCGACCTCGCCCTTCATTGGCAATGCAACACTGGCCTCAATTCCTGGCCCTACCCCTCACCAACCACAACCAATCGCGCATCGACGAGAGATACCAGGTCGCCAGAGACTCCAACGACATGACACGGGACTCTCGTCACTGGCCCCATCGACGTCCTCTCCTCCAGGTCCCGCTTCCATCTGGTACCGTCAAGTTCAACCACCTCCAGTCTTGCTCCTCCACTCATCCAGGCCCTGCTTACGCCCCCAGAGATCTCCGTTTGTTGCCGGGTTCTAAGCGGGACGACGCCCACGCTCACTCGCCAGGGACACGGACATGGACATGCCCTTGGTGCTGGACATGCCCAGGGTCCGCTCCAGTCAACCAGTCACTGGATCGGCCAGCCATGTTGCCGACCGAAACACCTCGTTGGCGTCGCCCATCCCATGGCCCTCGCACTGCAACCGCAACCGCAAATCAGCCCCCATCCTTGGAGTCTCTCTCCAACATACGGCCCATCCATGGTCATGGTGCATCTGTCCCTGTATCAATCCCAATCGACATGTCAAGGAATGTCCCGGCCCGCTGAAGATCATCGTCGTGTCTGACGGCAAAACACTGGACGACATCCCGCTACCCCTACTAGAGAGTCTAGAGGACTAGAGAAGACGCAAGAGTCGAAAGGGCGTCCCGGGTCAAGCTGAACCGGCATCTGAACCGCTGCCATTCAATTTGCGAGTCAGCACCCAGCACTCTGAGGCGCGCGAATTCTTTCTTTTTCCAAAACACGCAACATGACTTGACAACTCTGGGATTTGTCCGCATGAGACAAGCCGCGCCACGCGTTGCGTCGGCTTGACGGCGTTGGGGCGTCGATAGCCACCACCTTACACTCGGAGACCGCTACAGAAGCCTCAGGTCTAGCACTAGACTTGTGCCCAATATCAGATCCCTCCTGGTGTCTCTTCATCACCCCGGATTGGTATCTTCCCTCGCTATCAAGCCGTCATCCTCCCGCGTCGGGTACGTGTCGTCTGCCCTAGGACTTCGTGAGCTTTAGGCACCAAGACACCGACGTCCCTGGATTCACATGACGGCCATCATCTCGGCGAATCCATCAGCGACATGGTTCACTTCCATTCTGGGAAATCCGACGAGACAAGCTAGACGCCCACGCCTTGGCACGAAGCAACAAACGGAAGCCTCCATTGACTGTCGTTGCAATCACGGTGAAGTGCGGCTCACCGAGCCAATCCAGACGTGGCGGCGGCGACATCAACGCAATGCTATGCCATGCGACGGCCTGCACATGACGGCTGCCCCTCGCAGACCTTGTTTCAAGACGAGGGTTCCTGGCTCAAGTTGGGTGCGAAAGGATCGGCGCGTCCATCCCGAGGTCCCTAGTTCGCAGGCCATCGTACCTTTGCAGATACGGATACACAGCAGAACGCCTACCTTTGCTCGGTGCGGATAGGTAGTCGCGACATGTTGTCTCCGGTTCTGCGGTCTACGGTTTGCGGTCACTGTTGCGACAAGGCCTACCGGGTATTGGAGATTAGAGATCCCAACCCCAAGTCATGACGCCGTCCTCGGTCCTTAGTCACGTCTTATTATCACGGCAAGCAATCAACATGGACATGGCCCCGGGAGAAGGGACGGGGCAACTTGAGCACCTTTTCCACAAATGCGCCGCCAGGCAGGTTGGCTGCGGTTCGACTAGCACGCAGGACGTCTGGATCAGATCAAGTGCAGACCACGGGTGCTGTCGATTGGCCGGCTGCAGGGACGACGTCGCCTCAAGCTCCGCACCTCACCAAAATTGCATTAACAACGGACGTGGGACGCCATGTAGGTTGCTGCAGACGCAGTGTGCGCGGGCACAGAAGCCAGCCCAGGAGGAGACACAGGATAGTGGCCGCTACAAACGTAAAGTCTCCCAGGCTCTGCGCGTGCAGCGGTCGCACAGAGCCGGCCCAGCCAAACCCCGGCCAAGCGCCCAGCCAATTCGTCCAGATTCTCTGGGCTGCAGCAGTTCTGACCAGCAGGGCCCATGTCGCTGGCACCTCGTCCACACCTCTGTCGCTGCAGCTGCAGCTGGTGGACGAACGAGAAGGATTCTATTCGCACGGATACCAAACTCTCCATCATTCTTCATCTGTGGAAAAAGGTTGGGGACAAGTTGGGGCAGTCACTTCTCAGAGAGCATCTACTGCCAAACAAACTCTGGGACGCAGTAAGCAGGAGGCAGTGCGGTAGATGGAGAGAGGGAAAGATGATATGTCGGGGAGCAAACAAGTGACAACCAAACACCAGGCATCAAACAGCCCCCATCGGTCAATGTCGTCGTCACTTCCCGTACTTGCCGCAAAATCCAAAGCACGGTGCCGCAGCCAACATTCTCCAGATTTAGACCTAGAACCAGACCCAAACCTAGAACCTTCAGACCAAGACCCCCGACCTAGACAAACAGAATCAGAAAGACTCAGCCATACAGAGACATCAGCCAGTCACCTCAACCTGGGTGCACTAACCACGCCCTCCATCCCCATTGGATCCGCCCGTTCTGTGCAGTCTTCCGTCCGGGCACCGCTGCCGCTGTCTATCCGGCCAGCATTCGTTCGTACCGCCAGGTACTTCCCGTCTCCTCCCTCACCTAGTCCCGTCACCTTCAACAAGGGCACTCACTCGTACATCACCTTGTCACCTTGTCGACCTTATCCGCATACACGCCCATCTCACCTCAGGTTGATGAGCGTTGACTGCTACAAGCTTGCCTGCCCGCCTGGCCATCCCATCCCATCACACCATTGTTTTGTCTGTCACGGCACCTCCCCCCACCTCTATTACCTACGCATCCGAACTTCCCCAGCCACCGTCGTCTTACTAGCAGCTTCGGACTGTCGCCCTTCTGAGGCCTAGAGGGGCAGACAGACACACACACACACACACACACACACACACCTACTACTAGCAGGCGGAAGAGAACAAACCAGCAGTACCTCATCCAAACGTCTGCCTTGTGCCAACCTCAACTCCTACTGGCGCTGTTCCTCCAAGTATCTGTGTACCTGCCTACCTCTATTCCTCACGGCTCACGCAACTAACCCTGCCGGCCTTAACCCTACCATACCTTACCTTGCCGACCTGACTTTCACCTTGCCTTACCTTGCCCTCTTTATCCGCAGCTACCTGGCGCTATCGACCGGCCTCTGCTTCCTCCCTCTCTCAACCTGTATCAGAGTCCAAGGCCCTTCACCACCACCCGCCAACGCCGCCGACGCCGCCTCCGCCGCTGCCCAGAACGCGGCACCACGCCCACTGCTACTAGGTACCCCCCTGTGCCTCAGGGATCCACCCCACCACAAGCATCCAGATCTCCGAAGCTTCTCTGCAAGCCCTGCCGCTACCGACCTTGCCCACTCCCACGCAACCCTCAACTCGCTGCTGAGACGAACTAGGAAGCTCTGCGCTGCAGCTGCGAGAGCCGTTCCCCTTCAAAATGTCAATAAAGTACGTCCCTCCGTGTCCGGTCCTGTCCTATGCCTCTACACCTGCCTCTGCCTCTGCCTCTGCTTCCCCTTCACCCTTCCGTCCCACGCCGCTCAAGCCCCATCACCACGCCGGCATCCCGGTCAGAGTCCGTGGTACCCCGCCGTCGACCTTCTCTGCTCGCTCTCCCACCCCACACGGTCCCCGTCCACCATGACGGACCAGTATCTGCAAGAGCAGCATGCCCTTACCATTGCCCGCACCGTCCAGAGGGAACGAGAGCTCGCCCAGGCCCGACTGGATTCTGACCATGGCGATAGTTGGGTCATGATCACCCAGACGGGTGATATCAACCCTCTACCTCACGAGCACATCAGACACAGGTCCAATGCGAAAATCAGCCTCGACCTGTCTGTACCCAAGGCCCTGCAACAAGGCCGGACGCCATTCACGCAAAAAAGCAGTGATGGGACGGTATACATCACAACGCAACGGGTACGTAATTCGCGACGAGCCCCAAGACATGGCGCTGGCTGACGAGCTCTTTCCAGGTTATCTACATTCCCGCAAGGCCAACCCCCGAGTTCAAGTCGTTTCACGCGCCTATTCTCAACTGCGTCGACACGTATGTGGGCTCGCCATCTTCGGCGCGTGGTACTGGTCTGCCACCGTCGTGCCGGTCCCTGGGGGCGGCGTACCTGCCGACATTCCAAGGGTAGAGCTGAAGCTGAGCTTCAAGGAGGGAGGACACAGCGAGTTCAGGCAAAGGTTCGAGGAGCTGAAGGAGCGATTGGAGCACGTCAGGCGACTACAGCAGGAGACGGGACAAACGGTCAACATCCCGGACGAGCCGCTGCCGGCGTACGAGGCGACGGAGGGCGGAGGCGCCGAAGCATCGAGCAACCTCGCTCCTCAGCAGCCGGTGAGCAGGTCAGCAAGCTCGGGCAGCCAGAACCGACGACCGGACGAGCCGCCACCAGATTACGACGAGGCGCAGGCGCAGACGCTCAGCATGCGACTCGAAGATCACATTCGCGAGGAGTCGGACAGATCATGATGGGTTTGCCGGGACGGCTCATGACTTGACGTTTTGCATCGATACCTTGCTGCATTCCGCTCCCTACAGAATTGTACTTTTTTGTTCTTCGTTTTCCTTTCCTTCTCCTGACAGCATCTACACTAGCGGCGGCGGAACCTGTGTTTCTTAACGAACATCAAAGTAGAGAATGGATATGGCCAAGCAGACGGTGTATGCCCATGCCCAGGGGCAAGGCGCACTTCTATTGTATGTACGGTGACTTGTAGGAAACAGCTGGTCGGCCGCCACGACCGGCTCTAACACAGGAGCTTGTACGCAAGCATGCGCAACCACGCGAATAAGTTTTCCTGTCTGGGCCGCGTTGCGCAGCGTTTTTCATGTGACGGTGACAATACCTCTAGCTTGGAGCTTTGAACCGCGAAAAAAAAACTGAGGCGCGAAATGCAGTGCACCCAAGGTGGTGGCAGCTGGCGAGGGTGATGTGGCTGGCACTGCTGGTCTTCTTTGCATGTGGCTGTACCACACCACAGCTCTCCGCTTAGTCATTCGTCAATGAGCCATTCCACCGCAGCCAATCAAAAACGACCAATTGGGAATAACTTACGAGCCGATTCAGACACCCAGTTTTCGTCCTCAACCAGCCGAAAGCTCCCGACCACCTTTTCCATCCACCCCATCTACGACGACATCACGTCAAGCCATTGAGTGAGCCGCACAACCTCTGCCACAATGGGTATCTGGGACACCATCACCGACCTCGCCGAGGCCGCCATGCCGTGGGCCACCGTCGAGGCCGAGGCTCCTGCCGCCGAAGAGGTGAGAAAAAAAAACAGAGACGAGCTTTCTGCGCAAATTGCTGCCGTGGCCCGGAGTGAAAGGGCGACCCCTGCGGTTCTTTAACGACCTCGATCACGCAGGCTGCGGCAGCTATTTTATGCAGTTGCAGTGCTACAGGGCATCCGCTTACAATGTCCGCAGGAGGAGACCCCCGCCGAGGAGACCAAGGACGACGAGGAGGAGGAAGAGGAGGAGGAGGAGGAAGAGGAGGACGATGACGAGGTCGTCGACCCCAAGGACACCATCGAGGAAGGTCGGTTTTCTTACCCCGCCCCCCCGCGGTCGAACCCGAATGCACGCATCGCGATACGCCGGTCTATGACGCACATGAGCAATTTTGCGTACATGCCGCAACATCGACGCGGATGTCATCGGACCACCGCGCAGACGGGCTGAAAACACATTGCAATGGAGGATATGAGAAATGCTGACGTTTGGGCGTGTGCAGCGTGCAAGGAGTCCAAGGCTTGCGCACCGGCCAAGCACCACTACGACGAGTGCGTCGAGCGCGTCACGGCGGCCGCCGACTCCGAGGACGGTGCCCAGGAGGACTGCGTTGAGGAGTGTAAGTTGCGAGGCGGATGTTCATCAGGACCTCGAAAACGTCAAGAGGCCGTCAAACAGGACCATGGCTGACATGCTCCCCTAGTCTTCCACCTCGCCCACTGCGCCACCCAATGCGCCGCCCCCAAGCTCTGGGCCCAGCTCAAGTAAACGTGCCTTCGCATGTCACGATAATCAGCGGTCGTCGGCAAAGTTTCATCTCACGGTGTCGGTTATATAACGACGCCAACGGGAGCGGCATCGGCCTTTAGATCTTGATAGAAGGCGTGGGCCGCACGATGTGAAGTGGTGGCAGTTGCCGCGACGAGACGGAGACGACCGTTTTAGCAAAGCACAACTCTCGGTCCCGCCGCCTCCTCCCCTCCCCCCGCCGGCGGGATCGACAAATCTGTATCGCAATAGGTGTGTGCGTCGAGCTTTGCCTGCGGCTCTGTTACGGGCCCGGTTGGTTTGATGCGGCGCCAGACCCCCCTTGTCTTTTGTACCATAGGCATCGCCCGCAATAGATTCCTCTTGATTTACCCGCGGTCATGTGGATGGTGAGAAGCAGCATCGCGAGGCTGTTGTTCTCTGTCCTGCTTGAGGTAGGGTTGCTTGGCAGGCCTTAGTGAGATGAGGTTGATCCTCAGCGATCACTCGATCAACTAGTTGAGAGACAGATGACTTGTGAGACTTTGATCTGGCCCGAGACTTTGTCCGCGATGAGAGATCAGAGACGAGGCAACTTCGGATATCACGACCGCAAAGCCCAATCTGGAAATTCGTATGAATACCTGGAGCGGCTGCGGATGGCAAGACTCTCGAGGGTAGGCCCAGGCAAGCGTGAATGGCGCGATGAAGGAGGGAAGAAATGGAGCCGATGGTAGAGCATCTGCTGCCCTACGGCAAAGCACCGCAACGACTGTCTGTTTAGACAGCCCTCGCCCCAATGCCTCTTCACACCACGTCTACAGAAATGGGACAATGCTTTCCCTGATATCAGCCTTTAAACTTTCTGCAACATGCTCCAAGATACAACAACTCCATATCGAAAGCGGCATGCAGTTGTCGTCGTAGCGATAGTGCTCAGAGCCTAGACCAAGCACATCAAAAAAGAACTTTAGTCTTCGGCAAGCCTGCCGTTCCCTGCTGACCCCCCCTCCGTCCCTCCGCCCGGAATCCTCCCCCAAAAGCGATCAAATCGGCCGAGAAGCGGGCCAATCACGCAAGCCGGCCCCCGGTCTCGTTCCCCGCAATGTCCAGTTGGTCATGCCCGTTTAGGCCCGTCGCAGCACTTCGGTTCCAGCCAACGGACGTCTGTGTCTGTGTCTGTGTCTGCTGGCTCTCATCTGACGCCCCAATCTCCTCGGCCCCTTGGGTAATTGGGAAGTGTGTGCTGGTGGTGGTTGGATTGTTCTGCAGGTGGTTTCATTACACGACATGTGAAGCGTGAGCATCTTATCTCTCTTTCTCTCTCTCCAGCCCGCCACACCCTGCGAGGAACTGTCTAGCATTTTTTTTGGGTTTCTAGCGGCGGTTCGAGTGTCTTTATGCACCGGTTCGTGTCAGCATTCATGGTCTATCCCGCCTTCGCATGAGGATGAACCAACTCTAAAGCCGTTCCGCCTCACTTATGGTTCTGCGGTGGTCTGTTTCACGACCAACAGCCATTTCTTACGAAATCGAATCGCAGTTCTAATTGAGGGACGCGCGAGGTGGGTTCAAGCCGGGCGCTAGGTCGGTCCCCTGGCTTGAAATACAGATTCCCAACTTGGAGCGCAACGTCCGGAACGTGCTGCCGCTGCGGAAGAGTGGGCGAACCGAACCAACCCGTCTGTCCTTCTGTCTGTCTGTGCCTGTCTGGATGTATGTATGTATGGATACCTTACACCATGCTTCAGCCGTCTCGGTTCCAGACTCTATGTGCTCACGCAAACCCCATGGATCATCTCGGCTACATGTGCAAGACCATTCCCATACCAGTACGCTTCCCCCGAACAGTCAAGACCACAGATGGGATGCAACACCAACAAAAGCGCCATGCAACTGCAGGGCCCTTTTTTCCCACATCATCCCCCCTTCCCCTCCATCCCCTGTCTATCTATCTTTCTTCAGCCCTTTTTAAACACCTTTGTCACCCAACCCTCCCATCCTCTTAAACCCCCCTCCGGCTTGCTCCTCCCATGTTTCCCATCGCCGTCTGCGCCGGGAAACCCATCTCCCGCCCCCCTTCACGACGCGCCGACCCAGAACTCTGAGACGAAAAGCCAACATCGGACGCACGCAAAGCCAAGGGAAAAGCAAAGGCGCCAAGACAAGCCTAAGCTCATCTCCCGCGCCCGCGCCAATCCACCGCCCGAAAGGCCCCCCCCCCCCCCCCCCTGTTTTAGTAAGGTAGTCGACCGCGGCCTAGAGCTTAGGCCCAAAATTCCGCGTTCTTGAAAAATGCCCTTCTCCCTCCGTCCCAAGACCTCAAAGGTCTCACCCGCCAACGACGACAACATCACCGACGCCGGCGCGACGACGACGACAATCACGCAGCAGGACACCTCGACCACGACGTCCGAAGGGGAGAAGAAAGCGATGCCGAACAGCGGCCTCCGCCCCGCCGGCCCCGGCTTCGGCAAGCTGGGCGACGAGGAGTACGAGCTGCGCAATGTGGACACGCCCGGATCCCGCGATAACGCCCCCGGCGCGGGGCAGCAGCAGCGACAACCCCCCGGTGGTGTTGTCGCCGACGACGGGTCGGTTCTGGAGGGCACGGCGACGGAGTACCGCACGTATAAGCGCCGCTGGTTCGGGCTGGCGCAGTTGACGCTGCTGAATGTCATTGTGTCGTGGGATGTAAGTGTTGCTGCTTATTGTCATGTTGTCTCTTTTTCTCTCTCTCATCTGCCGGCTGGCGTCTCAGACACGGGGAATCGATCCTTCGTGATTCGTGGCCTGCGCAAGCCACATTCTACTTTAAAGATCTCACCTCAACTCACACCCATCCGCAGTGGCTCACCTTCGGCCCCGTCGCCTCAACGGCCGCAACGTACTACAACGTCTCCGAGTCCGCCATCAACTGGCTCTCCATCGCCTTCATGTTCGCCTTCGTCGCCATCTTCCCCCTCACCATCAAGATCCTCCACCGCGGCCCGAAGCCCTCCTTCATGACCGCCGCCGCCCTCATCCTCGTCGGCAACTGGGTCCGCTACGCCGGCTCCCACTCAAAGTCCCCCACCGGCGGCAACTTCGGCGTCGTCATGTTCGGCCAGATCCTCACCGGCCTCGCCCAGCCCTTCGTCCTCGCCGCGCCCACCCGCTACTCCGACCTCTGGTTCACCACCCGCGGCCGCGTCGCCGCCACCGCCCTCACCTCCCTCGCCAACCCCTTGGGCGGCGCTCTCGGCCAGCTCATCGTCCCCTTCTGGGTCTCCTCCCCGCAGGACATGTCCAACGGCGTCCTCTACATCTCCATCATCTCCACCGTCGCCGCCCTCCCCTCCTTCTTCATCCCCGCGCGCCCGCCCACCCGGTAGCCCCCTCCTCGCGCACCCTCAAGCTCGGCATCCGCGAGTCCTTCTCCATCGTCTCCCGCTCCCTCGAGCTCTGGCTCGTCCTCATCCCCTACGCCTTCTACGTCGGCGCCTTCAACTCCGTCTCCTCCCTGCTCAACCAGATGATGCAGCCCTACGGCTTCTCCGACGAGGAGGCCGGCATCGCGGGCGCGCTGCTCATCGTCGTCGGGCTGGTCGCCTCCGCAATCACATCCCCGATCCTCGACCGCACAAAGGCCTTCCTCCTCGCCATCAAGACCGCCGTCCCCGTCATCGGCCTCGCCTACCTCGTCTTCGTCTGGATGCCCGAGACGCGCAACATCGCCGGGCCCTACGTCGTCCTCGCCATCCTCGGCGCCGCCTCCTTCTCCCTCGTCCCCGTCGCCCTCGAGCTGCTCACCGAGCTGTCGCACCCGGTATCCCCGAGGTCACGAGCACCATCGCCTGGGCGGGCGGCCAGCTCCTCGGCGCCATCTTCATTATCATCTCCGACGCCCTGCAGGCCCCCGAGACGGCGTCTCCGCCGCGGAACATGAAGAACGCGCTCATCTTCCAGGCTGTCGTTGCGCTTGTGATTGTGCCGCTGCCACTGATGCTGGGTTTGTTCGGGCGCGGCGATAGGGTGAGCCTACGCCGCGTAAGGTCAGACCAGGCAGGCACGCGGGCGGCGTAGCGGTAGTAGTGGGAGCGTGTGTGATTAGCATTATAGTAGTAGTAGTAATATCGATACCCCCATCATGAACATTTGTCAACCCATTTCTATGCTTTCCCGTTAGCCTGTTGCGCTGTACTGCTGCTGTTCGCGCCCCCGCGAATGTCTAGAAACTCCTCCCACTGCCTCCGCAACCGCTCCATCTCCGCCCACACCTTGCACCCCAGCTCTTCAAAGTCCACAATCTGGTCCGGCGTGAGGTCCTGCGCCTGCGGGTGCCGGCCCACGGCCTTCCTCAACACGCCCGTCGCCGGGTCCCGCGCGAGGCTCTCCCGGTCCTCCACAGCGCCCTCCCACCCCCACCCCTCGACCTCCGTCTTCTTCACCTCGGCGCGCCCCGTCACGCTCGCCGCGCTGCCCCACTTGATCTTCTTCGCGTCCAGCTCCTGCAGCGTCTCGTCCTGCAGCGCGAGCCACACCGGTGCCACCGCGCCGCCGTACCACGTCACCGGGTGCCACGGCGAGCCCAGCCACCGCGCGAGGTACAGCGCGAACTTGTACGCGTAGTAGAGGATGAAGGGGAACGGCACGGGGAACAGGTTCGAGGCGACGACGCCCGGGTGGGTGAGGTAGAAGGACGGCCGCACGGGCAGGCGCCGTGCAGTCTCCTCCTCCTCGGGCGTGAAGTACTTTTCTGAGATCCTCCTCGTCGACGGCAGGTGCGAGGTCAGGGCGAGCACATCCGTGATGCGCTTCGAGCTCTCGTACGGACCCTCCGTCTCGACGCCCTGGAAATCGTCTAACCTAAGATGGCGCGCCAGCGGCTCGATGCTGCTCGTCCAGACGACGCGCCCGGGACTCTGGTCAGCAGACTCGCGGCTCAGCAGGGGCAGCAGCTCGTGGGCGAGGACGTAATGGCCAAAGACGTTGGCGCAGAAGACCTCGCCGAGGACGGGGGAGGAAGGCTTGGTATCGTAAGCGGAGGCGACGGCGAGGGGGTTATCAGGGGACTCGTTGGGTACCAGGTCGGAGCGGACGGGTCGCTGGTTCAGGACGGCGCCGGGGCGGGCGAGCTTGAAGCTCGGCCAGGTGACGACGGGCAGCAGGCCCTTTGTAAAGAATGTAGTCAAGAGGCCGGTCCAGCTGAGGCCGGTCCAGCCGCCGAAGCCGGCGTTGAAGATGAGGGCGTCGAGGCGTGGGATCTTGTAGGGGTGGGTTTCGGGGGCGGTCGGGTCGGCGATGTGGCCTGCGACGAGGGTGGTGGCGCAGGCGTAGATGGAGGGCAGGTCGCAGAGGTCGAGCTGGACGGACAGCAGGTGGACGCGGGCGGTGGTGTCGTCGGGATGGTAGTCGGGGCCGGCGCGGGAGCGGAGGGCGGAGGAGGTGGTGGCGGTCTGGGCGAGGTGCTGCTTCAGGTGGAAGATGGTCTCGCGGGACTTGCGGGCGGAGCGGGTCGTCGGGATGAGGATCAGGTGGGCTGAGAGGGGGCGGGTCGCAAGGAAGTCGTCGATCAGGCGTTCGCAGATTCCGAGGCCAACGCCACTGGTGGGGGGACATTGTTAGTTGGGATGCAGTCGGGAGATCAAAAGGGGGTGGTGGCATGTCACACCTGTTTGCGCCGGTGATGAGGACGAAGAGCTGTTCGTGGGGCGGGACCTTGTCCCAGGGTGCCGCAATCATGGTTGTCTCGGGTCAATTGGGTGATGGTGAAATGGAATGGTCAAAAAAAGGAGTGTGCAAGAAGAGAAGAAGGAGAAGCGCAAGAATGGATGTCGTGGGGTGTAAGGTTTGGCGGTGAGATGAGACTGCTGCAGAAGAGACGGGAGTCTTAATTATCGGTGCACACGCTCCAAATTTCGGACGGAACGTCGGCGACGCTGCGGCAGCGGCGGGCGCCCAGGGCCAGCCAGAGCTTTAAAAGGTTGCTTCCCCTTTGGGAAGTCGCGAGCCCCACGTTAAAGCTGTGAGATTAACTGGGTGTGTATTGAGCAGAAAAAGAGCGTAGGGGGGCCCCCTGAAGGCGCGCCCTTAGGGCGGCGAGGGCGGTGGCGTGTGGTAGAAGCGCTAATTTAACATACCCCCCTAGATTAGTCCGCGAGGGCTTAATCTACTATAATTACTACGTATACTAAAAGGGCTTAAAAAAATAAGTAAAAAATAAGTATTTAATAACTTAGCGAAACGCTAGTTAAACTACTATTTACAGCTTTTTATTAGTCTATTAATCTCTTAAATAGTTAACTTATAACTTTTATTATTTTTATTAAACCTCTTAATAAGTAGGAAGAGTAGTGCTATTTATAAGG
Source organism: Colletotrichum camelliae (assembly GCA_018853505.1). Taxonomy (NCBI): domain Eukaryota; kingdom Fungi; phylum Ascomycota; class Sordariomycetes; order Glomerellales; family Glomerellaceae; genus Colletotrichum; species Colletotrichum camelliae. The sequence continues at coordinate 7,428,694 of JAELVL010000002.1, read as the reverse complement.
CTTCTAAATATACTTCTATATCTTTTTTAAGTTTTTATAGCTTTATAAGTAAAGGGTTAGTATTCTATAAGTAGTATTAATACTTTTTTTAGTATTATTATAAAGTAGTTATTAGAAAGCTTTTTTTTAGTTATTATCTCTATAAGTAGTAAGCTTTATAAGTAGCTAGTAAGGTAGCTTAAAAGCTTCTACTCTATATAGCTTTATAATATTTATAATTAAAGTTAGTATTTTTTCTCTTTTAGTAGATCTTTTTAATAATATAAAGTATATTTTATTAGCTTAGTAAGCTACTAATAAAATAAAAATATTTATTAAAACTATAGTAATATATATTTATAAAAGTACTAGAAGCTATAAGCTATAGTTAGATTAAACTAATAGTAGAAGTATCTAAAAGGTAAGTTTAGTATTACTATGCTACTTTTACTTATTTCCTCTAAAATCCTTATTTTTAGTCTTTAGTAAGCATTTACTAAATCCTTACTATAGAAGGTTCTATACCTTAGCTTTATAAGCCTCTTTATTCTTTTAACTTCTATTAACTAAACTATCTCTAATTTCTCTAAGTAGAATATCTAGTCCTTTATAATTATCTCCCTTCTAATTATAATAATCCTTATTATAAAGTTAAGTATAGAGGTTAGCTTTCTATTATTATCTTTCCTTATTATCTAGATAAAATATCTAGCTTTATCGCTATTATTTTCTATTATTTAATATAATAGCTATTCGCTATTTATTCGTTAAAAAATAATAAAACTATTAATATTATAATAGAAGCCTATAATATTATCTCTTATAGTCTTCTTTATTTTAACCCCTTTTTATAGTTCTTCTTAAGTTACTCTAAAAAAATCTTATTATTATTTATTAATAAGAATAATTACTTTTTTAGTAGTAGTTTTATTTCTAATAGTTCGCCCTTTATCTAATAAGCTTTTATTTAAATAATATCCTTATAATATTTTTAAGTAATTTGTTTTTTATTTAGTAACCCTTCTCTTAAATAGTATCCTTATAATAGCTTTGTTTTCTATCCTATTATCCCCCTTCTAAATAGATATATCACAAAGCTATAAAATAAGTTAGATAGTAACTACTATTATTAATTTACTATGCTTATTTCTTTATAAATAGTAACTACTATAGTAAATAACTACTATTCCTACTATCTAAAGTTATAGCTATTTTTATAATTATTTAATAAGGCTTCTCAGCTATCTATAAAGTAATAGCTTTTTTCCACCGTAGAGTTAATTTTTTTTTAATATATTATATCTAATAATAATAACTTTCATATTTTATAAGCCTTTTCCTAAGCTTTTACTAATCTTTTATCATTTTTCCAGACTTTTATATCTAATATTATAAATACTAACTCCTTTATTACCTATATTCTCTTATATTTTAAGCTTAAGGTTTTAGAAAAAAGTAATAATACTTACTAGTATAACTAATTAAATAGAAACAAACCTTATATTACTTATACTTTATAGCTTCACTAGTCTCCTAAAATAGTTTATACTTATATATAGTTAAATAATATAACTTACTAAATATATTATTCTTATAATATTAAGTACTATAAAGTAAGTTTTTAATAACTTATTATAGAAAAATTAAACTAATTTTATAACTCTAGATTCCTAACTTCCTTATTAATAGTATTTATATCTACTAAAACTAAGTTAAATATTATATAGCTAAAATTAAAGCTAGTAAATATTATTAGTATAAAATTTACTATATCTATACTACTATTTACAAAAGTTAAAGCTTTCTTTTAAAGCTTTATAAATAGTTAATAAGTCTTACTAATCTTATTCTAAACTCTAAGTAATACTATAACTAGCTTTTATAAATAAGCACTAAAAAGAATATTACTAACTATACCTAAATATATTTACAGCTTTAGTTTAAAATAAGTTTCTTTTTTTATTAATTTTCTTATATTAATATTAATAATACTTTATAGAATACTTACTATAAAAAAAATAAAGTTCTTATCTAGATAACTTAAACTTAGCTAAATATAGCTTTATTTTAGTACTTTAAAGATATAAACTATATCTATAAATAAGCTTAGTTTCTTAATAAGTTTAAAAAAATCTTAGAGAACTATCTTATAAGTAAGAACTTTTATATATTAAGCTTACTTATTTAGAACTTTTTAAAAATATAAAGCTCTTAAATACTTTATAATACTTATAAGTATACTTTTTTTTACTAAGCTTAAGTATATTAGTAATAGTTCTATTTCTTAACTAAATACTTATAAAGAGGTTAGTATAGCTTCTATAAGTATCTACTAGAAAGCTATAGATATTAATAATAAGAATAATTTTTTAAAAGAGAATAGTAATAAGAATAATAATAACAAAGATACTAGACTAGATAGTAATAATACTAGTTCTAATAATAAGGATAATAATAAAGAATAGTAAGTCTTTTTAAAGAATCTTTAGTAAGTATATAATAGCTTTCTATATATAAATAGTTAGATATTTAAAGGTTTCTTATTACTTTTCTTCTAAACTTCTACTATATTTTTATAGTTAATTAACTTCTTTTTACTCTATACTACTTATTATCCTACTTATAATATAACTTATATTATTACTTTTTAAATCTAATAAAGATTTATAAAGTATTTACTAAGTATTTTTTAAGCTTCTAAGTATTATATTCTACTAACTAGCTTTTCTATTTAACTAAATATAGAAAGCTTTCTAGTACTTCTTTTTATAATATAATATTTTTAACTTCTTATTCTTCTAGGTCTTCTTTAAGGTCTAAAAGCTACTTCTTAGTAAGCTTTTAGCTATATTATAATTTAAGTAAAGTAATAGAAAAAATATTATATACTTTATTATATTTTTCTAGAAGTTAGACTTTATAAGTATTTAAGCTTATAACTTTTATAATTAGTATAAAAATAAATTATAAAGCAAGCTTCTATTAACTTTTTATAAAATAAAAGTTCTTTATAAAAGGTTCTATAATATCCTCTATATTATATAATTATACTTTCTTTTTAGTATTAGTATTCTTAGCTTATACTTTAGTAGTATACTACTAATTCTTAGCTATTTTTTAGTAAATTTCTATTAATTTCTTAAGCTTTTCTTTAACTTCTTAGGTTTAAATTTTAATATTTAGTAAGTAGAAATCTATTATTCTAAGATAGTAGCTTATAAGTATTTTAAATAAAGAGATATTAGTAATAGTATACTTATTATTATTATAAGAAAATTTAGTTTTAACTAATTATATAGCTTATTAGTTTTATAAACTTTTATTAAACTTAGTAAGATATATAGTTAATATTTAGTATATTCTTTCTATCTAGCTATCTATTTATAGATATTAAGCTATAAAAAAGTATCTCTAAATATTCAAAGCTTTTATCTAATCCTACTAAAATTAGCTAGTAATTAACTTATTTTAATTACTAATAATAGCTTTAAGTATATTATACTAGCACTTAATCTCTTAATATAAAATCTTTCCTAAGCTTATAATATCTAGCTACTTAGTTATTACTAGAAATCAAGCTATCTTAGTTATTCAGTATATAATTACTAGAACTATATTATATATAACCTTATTATCTTAGTAGCTCTCTAATAAGTTAGTTAAAAAGTCTAGTAAGATCTACTAGAAAGAATACACTAGTAGTTCTAATATTTATAGTAACTTATATAATTTATACTATAATATATACTTCTTAGTAGTATAAATACTTAGTAATATATTGCTATATATCTTCTATTAAGTATAGGTAGTAAAACTTCTATAAAATAAGTTCTATAGTTTTATTCACTCCTATATAGCTTAATCTAAGTATATTATAGTAGTTTTTTAAGATTTTATAGTAGAAAGATCTCTCTTCTAGAATAATAAGTCTTCTTCTAAACCAAAACATATTATTCTTATTAAGTTAATACTTTTAATATCCTCTAGTATCTTAGTAAACCTTAGCTATAATATCTCTATAAAAGTAGTTTTTAGCTTATAGTTTACTAACTATCTATTTAAGATTTATACTAGAGTATAATATATAAGCTATTTTATTCTAGATAAGCTTCTTTATTATAATATATAAGATATACTATTCTAGTATAATAACTCTAGCTCTTTCTAAGTTCTCTAGTATATTACTTTCTTTTTATAGAGTAGTTAGTATAATATCTATATATATTTAGAGTAAGTAATAGTACTAATATATATTATAGTATATAATAAAGTATTAGCACTCTTTATAAAATAGTTCTAATATAAAAGTGAAGATCTTTTAACTTTAAAGCTAGCTTTTTAGTAAAGTTCTTATATATTTTACTAAATAGCTTAGATATAAGTTTTTATAATAGCTATTTATCTTTTAAGCTTAGTAATATATTAGTAGTCTATTACTAAAAGCTAGCTAATAAGCTTAAACTTTCTTTCTAAAATAGAAAGTATATTATCTATTTTAGTATCTTTTACTATATAATTAAAGTATTAGAATAACTTATTTACTAAGTTAGTAATCTTTAATCTATATTAAATTTTAAAGTTAAAAACTAATAATTAGTAAACCTATATATAAGTCTTATAAATATCTTATAAGTAGTAAGTATTCTTTTTAGTATAATATAGTTTATAAAAACTAGGAATTTTTTAAAAAAGCTTCTAAAAATATTATACTTAGTAATCTAAGCTTTTAATAATAATAAGAAGTTTTTATTATTTTATAGCTTAGTATTATTCTATATTAGATAGTTTTCTTAACTAAAAAACTATTAAGTATTAAATAGTTTTATATTTCTATAAAAATATATTAAATATTACCTAAGTAGATATATCTATCTTAACTTTTATTTCTAATATAAAGTTATAATATCTTAGTATTAATACTTTAGTAAATACTTTATAAAGTGTTTTAAATATAGTCTATATCTCTCCTATTTAAATAAAAGCTTCTAACTTTATACTATTTTAGCTTCTTTTAAATATACTATTTATAAGAACTATAATATAGAAATATCTTACTATAAACTTTTAATAGAAGTTATAAAATCCTAGGAAGATTTATATTTTCTAGAAGACTTTAGTATTAGTATTTAGTAACTATTTAGATATATTCTAAGTTTATTTTAATATTATTCTAAGTAATATAAAACTTTAAAAAGTCTATTTCTATTTAATAGACGTTATACTTCTTAAGTTTTATAAATAGCTTAATAGCTTTTAAATATAAAATAGTATAAAGTTTTTAATATATTATTCTTTAGTATCTAAATAAATTAAGATATTATTATATATATCTAGGAAGTTAGTAAATATTTTATAAATATATACTAGAATATTATTAGAGTATTAGTAAGCTTAAATAGTATTATTATATATTTAAAATACTTATTATATTCTAAATATAGTTTTTTACTAATTTACTTTATTATTTATAATATAGTAATATATTTTACTTAGGTTAATCTTTAAAATAAACTTTACTCTAATAAGCTTATCTAGAAACTTACTAATTAGTAGTAGAAAGTATTAGTTTTTTATTATAATTTTATTTAACTCTTAATAATTTATATATAACTATAAACTACTATTCTTTTTTAGTATAAATAGAATAGATACCTCTATAGAACTTATAAAATAGTAGATTTAGCTTATAACCTCTATTTCTTAGATATATTCTATAAGAGTTTATAGTTAGTCTACTAATATAAAGTATATAAGCTTATAAAGAGCTTTTTACTAGGCTTTAGTTTAATATAATATACTACTCTTTTTAACTTAGAAACCTTTTTTATACTTTTATTATTAAAGATATTAGTAAATATTTAGAGTTTTTTAGAGATTCTCTTATCCTGCTTATTATCTAGTAATTACTTACTTAAAGTACTAATATCCTTTTTATTAAGAGCTAAAATATCTATTAGGTATATAATATATACTTATTAGCTATTCTCTATAACTTTTTAGATAATTACTTCTAGTTTAGTAAGTAAGATATATTTATATAACTAAGTATATATATAAGTATTTATATAGATATCTTCTTAACTTATAGAGTTATTAAATAAAAAAATATCTTTTACTTTTTTAGAGTATAAGCTTATAATAAATATTTAGTAAATCTTCTATAAATAGCTTTTACTATTTAATAGAAAGAAAGTAAGGTAGTAAATCTTACTTATAAGTATAAGCTTTCTTTAGAAGTTTATTAGTTTTAAAACTATAATACTTATAACTTTTTTTAATTAGAGTTTCTCTATAAAATCCTCTCTAATAATATCTACTACTATATAAATATTTATATTAATTTTAAACTTAATTTTACTAGATACTTAGAGTATAAACACTTATTTTTTAATAGTTTTTCTAATTAGAACTAAGGTGATTTCTAGTATAAAGCTTTTTAGAGTTATTTCTATATCTACTTATTTCCTAAGTTCTTAATATTAGTTATATAAAATATTATAATTATATTTATATTACTCTATCTTAAGTTTAAGTTCTAGTTATTACTTATTAGCTATATATAATTCTTAATATAATAAGTTATAATATAGCTATACTTCTTATAGATATAATATTAAAAACTTTAAAAGTTAAGTAGTTTATTATTAGAATTAGAGGTTATATAAAGGTTTACTAAGTAGTTACTCTAGGATAAAATCTCTAGATAGTATTCTCTATAATCTACTAATTATAAAGGTTATAAGCTACTTTTATAAAAATAGTCTAGGAAACCTAAATATAGTTACTTTTATAACTTAGAATAGCTAGTAAGTTTCTCTATATATTTCCTATCTATAATTTTCTATAGCTTTTAGGTATATAGTATAATAATATAAATATTAGTATAATTAATATTTTATTTAAATAATTTATCTTTCAAGAGTTTAATAAAGCTCTAGAAAAAAAAATCTTTATATTACTTATATTTAGCTTACTAAATACTTAGTTAATAGCTTCTTAGTAAGCTTAATATATAATAAGTTTTTTATTATCTTTCTAATAATACTATTTAAAAGTATTATAGTAATTTTATTCCTATAGCTTAGGTATAATATATTACCTCCTAATAAAGATTCAAAAGTTTTTCTATTTTAAGTTAACTTCTTTTCTTAAAAAGTTTATAAGTATTTTCTAATAGGTTTACTATTCTATTTATATAATATGTTTTATAATACTTAGTACTTACTAGATATACTAATTATTAAAGTAGCTAGAATAATATTTATAAGCTTCTTTTATTATAGTAAACTAATCTTCCTTTATTATATTTATAGCTTTACTAGTAAAGTATACTATATTATAGTTAGAAAGTTTTTTAAAAACCTTAAATAAGTACTTAATAAGTATTTAGTTACTTAATATAGCTATAATAAGCTTATATTAGTAAGCTATTATAGCTAGTATTTATTATATTAATAGCTAGCTAATTTCTTTATAGCTTACTAGCTTAAGCTAGCTTATTAACTATCGCTATAAATATCTAGCTTTATAGCTTATTCTATATATAGAAAGAAGTCTTATATTCCCTTTCTTTCTATATATTTATTATCTAAGTAGTAATACTTAGTATAAATAGTTTATTTTTTTAAAGCTTCTAGCTTTATTTAAAATATAGCTTCTTACTTCTCTTAATTAATTTATATTATCTTCTAATTATTTACTAAAGTTATCTTCTTTATATAAGCTTATATAGGTTATCTTACTTAATACTTAGTAAATACTAATTATAAGTTTATTATTCTAATTAGTAAGTATTATTTAGATATATAGTATTATTATTATTACTAACCTTTCTAAAATAAAGTAGAAATAAAAATTATAAAAATATTAGAAGCTATAAGTTATAGTTAAGTTAAATTAATAATAAAAATATCTAAAAAATAAGTCTAGTATTACTATATTAGTTTTACTTATTTCCTCTAAGATCTTTATTTTTAGCTTTTAGTAAGCACTTACTAAGTCCTCGCTATAGAAAGTTCTATACCTTAGCTCTATAAGCTTCTTTATTCCTTCAGCCTCTGTTAGCCAAACTATCCCTAGTTTCTCTAGATAAGGTGTTTAGTCTCTTATAATATTATATATTTTATAATATTTTATTTGTTTTTATAAAGGTATTAGGAGCTATAAGCTATAGTTAGGTTAAATTGATAGTAGAAGCACTTAAAAAGTAGGTCTAGTATTACTATACTACTTTTATTTACTTCTTCTAAGATCTTTATTTTTAGCTTTTAGTAAATACTTACTAAGTTCTTACTATAGAAAGTTCTATATTCTAGCTCTATAAGCTTCTTTATTCCTTTAGCTTCTATTAGCTAAACTATCTCTAGTTTCTCTAAATAGGATATCTAATCTTTTATAATTATCTCTTTTCTAATTATAGTAATCTTTATTATAAAGTTAGATATAGAGGTTAGCTTTTAGCTATTATCCTTCTTTATTATCTAGATAAAATATCTAGCTTTATTACTATTATTTCTATTATCTAGTATAGTAACTATTTACTATTTATTTACTAAAAGATAAAAACTATTAATATTATAATAAAAGCTTATAATCTTATTTTTTATAGTTTTCTTTATTTTAGTTCCTTCTTATAGTTTCTCTTAAGCTATTCTAAAGGAATCCTATTATTATTTATTAATAGGAATAGTTACTCTTTTAGTAGTAGTTTTATTCCTAATAATTTACTTTTTATTTAGTAAGCCTTTACTTAAATAATATCCTTATAATATTTTTAAGTGATTTACTTTTTATTTAGTAAGCTTTTTCTTAAATAATATCCTTATAATAGCTTTATTTTCTATCCTATTATTCCTCTTTTAAATAGATATATTATAAGGCTATAAAATAGGTTAGATAGTAACTATTATTATTAATTTATTATGTTTACTTCTTTATAAATAGTAATTACTATAGTAAATAACTACTATTCTTACTATTTAAAGTTATAGCTACTTTTATAATTATTTAATAAAGCTTCTTAGCTATCTATAAAGTAATAGCTTTTTCTTATTCTAAGGTTAGTTTTTTTTTCCTTAATATATTATATTTAATAATAATAACTTTTATATTTTATAAGCCTTTCTTTAAGCTTTTACTAATCCTTTATTATTCTTCTAGACTTTTATATCTAATATTATAAATACTAACTCCTTTATTACTTATATCTTCTTATACTTTAAGCTTAAAGCTTTAGAGAAAAGTAATAATACTTATTAGTATAACTAATTAAATAAAAATAAACTTTATATTATTTATATTTTATAGCTTTACTAGTCTACTAAAATAGTTTATATTTATATATAGTTAGATAATATAACCTACTAAATATACTATTCTTATAGTATTAAGTATTATAAAGTAAGTTTTTAGTAACTTATTATAGAAAGATTAAACTAACTTTATAACTCTAGATTTCTAACTCCTTTATTAATAGTATTTATATCTACTAGAACTAAGTTAAATATTATATAGCTAAGATTAAAGCTAGTAAGTATTACTAGTATAAAATTTACTATCTCTATACTACCATCTATAAAAGTTAAAGCATTCTTTTAAAGCTTTATAAGTAGTTAATAAACCTTATTAGTTTTATCCTAAGCTCTAAATAATACTATAGCTAGCTTCTATAAATAAATACTAAAAAGAATACTACTAACTATACTTAAATATACCTATAACTTCAGCTTAAAATAAGTTTCTTTCTTTATTAATCTTTTTATATTAATACTAATAATACTTTATAAAATACTTATTATAAGAAGGATAAAGCTTTTATTTAAGTAACTTAAACTTAGCTAAATATAGCTTTACTCTAATATCTTAAAAATATAAGCTATATCTATAAATAAGCTTAGTTTCTTAATAAGTTTAAAAAAGTCTTAGAAAGCTATCTTATAAATAAAAACCTTTATATATTAAGCTTATCTATTTAAGATCTTTTAAAAGTATAAAGCTTTTAAATACTTTATAATACTTATAAATATACTCCTCTTACTAAGCTTAAGTATATTAGTAATAATTCTACTCTTTAACTAAATACTTATAAAGAAGTTAGTATAGCTTTTATAAGTATTTACTAGAAAGCTATAAATACTAATAATAAGAATAATTCTTTAAAAGAGAGTAGTAATAAAGATAGTAGTAATAAGAATACTAAACTAAATAGTAATAATATTAGTTCTAGTAATAAAAATAATAATAAAGAGTAATAAGTTTTTTTAGGGAATTTTTAGTAGATATATAGTAGCTTTTCTATATATATAAATAGTTAGATATTTAGGGTTTTCTTATTACTTTTTCTTTTAAGCTTCTACTATATTTTTATAGTTAATTAACTTCTTTTTATTCTATACTACTTATTATCCTACTTATAATATAACTTATACTATTACTTTTTAAATCTAATAAAGATTTATAAAGTATTTACTAAGTATTTTTTAAGCTTCTAAGTATTATATTCTACTAACTAGCCTTTCTATTTAACTAAATATAGAAAGCTTTCTAATACTTCTCTTTAGAATATAATACTTTTAATTTCCTATTTTTTTAGGTTTTCTTTTTAAAATTTAGAAGCTATTTCTTCGTAAGCTTTTAGCTATACTATAGTTTAAGTAAAGTAATAGAGAAAATATTATATACTTTCTTATATTTTTCTAGAAATTCGACTCTATAAGTATTTAGGTTTATAACTTCTATAATTAATATAAAAATAAATTATAGAATAAACTTCTACTAACTTTTTATAAAGTAAAAGTTCTTTATAGAGAGTTCTATAATATCCCCTATATTATATAATTATATTTTCTTTTTAATATTAGTATTTTTAGCTTATATTTTAGTAGTATATTATTAATTCTTAGCTATTCTTTAGTAAATATTTATTAATGTTTTAAATCTTTCTTTAATTTCTTAGATTTAAATTTTAATATTTAGTAAATAGAAATTTACTATTCTAGAATAGTAGCTTATAAATGCTTTAAATAGAGAGATATTAATAGTAATATATTTATTATTATTAAAAAGATTTGGCTTTAACTAATTATATAGCTTATTAGTTCTATAAATTTTTACTAAACTTAGTAAGATATATAGTTAATATTTAATATATTCTCTCTATCTAGCTATCTATTTATAGATATTAAGCTATAGAGAAATACTTCTAAATATCTTAAGCTTTTATTTAATTCTATTAAAATTAGCTAGTAATTAACTTATTTTAATTACTAATAATAGTTTTAAGTATATTATATTAGTATTTAACCTCTTAATATAAGATTCTTACTAAGCCTATAGTATCTAGCTATTTAGTTATTACTAAGAATTAAGCTACTTTAGTTATTTAGTATATAATTACTAAGATTATATTATATATAACCTTATTATCTTAGTAGCTCTCTAATAAGCTAGTTAAGAAGTTTAGTAAGATCTACTAGAAAGAGTATACTAGTAGTTCTAATATTTATAGTAACTTATATAGTTTATACTATAATATATATACTTCTTAGTAGTATAAGTACTTAGTAATATATTACTATATATCCTCTATTAAGTATAGCTAGTAAAACTTCTATAGAATAAGTTCTATAGTTTTATTTACTTCTATATAGCTTAATTTAAATGTATTATAGTAGTTTCTTAAGATTTTATAGTAAAAAGATCTTTCTTCTAAAATAATAAGTCTTTTTCTAAACTAAAAGATATTATTTTTATTAAGTTAGTACTTTTAGTATCTCTTAGTATCTTAGTAAACTTTAGCTATAATATCTCTATAAAAATAGTTTTTAGTTTATAGTCTACTAACTATGTATTTAAGATTTATACTAAAATATAATATATAAACTATTTTATTCTAGATAAGCTTCCTTATCACAGTATATAAGATATATTATTTTAGTATAATAACTTTAGTTTCTTCTAAGTTTTCTAGTATATTCCTTTCTTTTTATAAAGTAGTTAGTATAATACTTATATATATCTTAAAGTAAGTAATAATACTAATATATATTATAATATATAGTGAAGTGTTAATACTTTTTATAAAGTAGTTCTAATATAAAAGCAAGGATTTCTTAACTTTAAAGCTAGCCTTCTAATAAAGTTTTTATATACTTTACTAAATAACCTAGATATAAGTTTTTATAATAGCTATTTATCTTTTAAGCTTAGTAATATATTAGTAGTCTATTACTAAAAACTAGCTAATAAACTTAAGCTTTCTTCTTAGAATAGGAAATATATTATCTATTTAGTATTTTCTATTATATAATTAGAGTATTAAGATAACTTATCTACTAAGTTAGTAATCTCTAATCTATATTAGATTTTAAAGTTAAAAGCTAATAATTAGTAAACCTATTATATAAGTCTTCTATAAATATCTTATATAAGTATAGTAAATACTCTTTTTAGTATAGTATAGTTTATAAGAACTAGGAATTTTTTAAGAAGCTTCTAAAAGTATTATACTTAGTAATCTAAGCTTTTAATAATAGTAAGAAGCTTTTATTATTTTATAGCTTAGTATTATTCTATATTAAATAGTTTTCTTAATTAAAAAACTACTAAATACTAGATAGTTCTATACTTCTATAAGAATATACTAAATACTACTTAAGTAAATATATCTATTTTAACTCTTATTTCTAATATAAAGTTATAATATCTTAATATTAATATTTTAGTAAATACTTTATAAAGTATTTTAAATATAGTTTATATTTCTCTTATTTAAATAAAAACTTCTAACTTTATACTATTTTAGCTTCTCTTAAATATACTATTTATAGAAGCTATAATATAAGAATATCTTATTATAAACTTATAATAAAAGTTATAAAATCCTAGAAAAACTTATATATCTCTAAAAAACTTTAGTACTAGCTATTTAATAACTATTTAGATATATTTTAGATCTATTTTAATACTATTCTAAGTAATATAGGACCTTAGAAAGTTTACTTCTATTTAATAGAAATTATATTTCTTAAGTTTTATAAATAGCTTAATAGCTTTTATATAGTATAAAATAGTATAAAAGTCTTTAGTATATTCTGTATCTAAATAAATTAAAATATTATCTAGGTATATAATATAATATATATCTAAGAAGTTAATAAGTATTCTATAAATATATACCTAGAATATTACTAAAGCGTTAATAAGCTTAAATAGTATTATTATATATTAATATAGGTATAAAAGTATTTAGAGGTGTAGTATATATGCTTATATAGTATAAGGTTATAGATAGAGATATATTATAATAAAAAGTGATAATCTTTAGTATTTATAGGTATTTATTTGTATAGATAATTAATAGAGAAGGAATATATTATAATGATTCTAGTTAATATAGTTAGCAGGTTATATCTTAAAGTAGAGAAAAAGGAGGGGAAAGATAACCTGAAATATAAGCTGTAAAGCTCTTAATTATATAAGTAGGATTATATAATAAGAGCGATTACGTAAGCATTTATAAAGTTATAGGTTATAATAAACTAAACACTTTTATATAAGGTTATATATAAAAGTCTATTTTTTTTTTATAGAATATTTAAGTAAGTAGAATATTGTTATATTATTATTATTATTATTAAGATGTTATATGTTAATAAAAGCTATTAGTAGAGAGATTATAGAGGCTATTAGTAGCTATATTAGTATTAGTATACTTTAGAAATAGTATTAGAGAGGGTATTTTAAGCTTTATAAGTATAAGAAGAAAGGCTTTAGGCGTTTTATTACTTATAGTAAGTATTAGGTTAATATATTATTATATATTAAAATTATAGGCTTTTATTTTAATCCTCTAAAGCTAGTAGGGCTATTTAGAAGGCTTACTTAATAAAGCGTTTATAGCTATAGTAGCTATATTAGTAGTAGTAAGGATAATTATAGCTATTATTGTTAACATATAACGTCTTAATATAATAATAATAATAATATAAGAATAATCTACTTACTTAAATATTCTATATAAAATAAACAAATAGACTTTTATATATATAACCTTATATAAAAGTGTTTAGTTTATTATAACCTATAACTATATAAATGCTTACGTAATCCCTTATATTATGTAATCCTACTTATGTAATTAAGAGCTTTACAGCTTATGTTTCAGGTTATCTTTCCCCTCATTTTTCCCTACCTTAGGATGTAACCTGCCAACAACATCAACCAGAATCATCACAATACATTCCTTCTCTATCAATTATCTATACAAATAAATGCCTATAAATGCTGAGGATTATCACTTTTTATCATAATATATCTCTATCTATAACCCTATACTATATAGGCGCATATACTACGCCCCTGAATACTCTTATACCTGTGCTAATAATTATTATAAGATTAAAAAAGGTATTAAAAAAGGCGTTAGAAGGGGTAGTAGGTAGGTGTTAAATAATAATATATATAAGACTTTTAATTATAAGATTAACTAGGTGTGTATTGAGTAGAAAAAGAGCGTAGGGGGGCCTCCTAAAGGCGCGCCTTTAGGGCGGCGAAAGTAGTAGCGTGTAGCAGAAGTGCTAATTTAATAAAAGCAGTGGCCAGAAGGCAGCAGGGGGGAACAGAGTAATATAATTTTATTGAATTTATTATTTTACTAACTATATAAAGACGTTCCGACTACTACCTAATCTCTATAAATAACTAGTACTACTAAATTTTATATAATAATAACTACTTCTATTACAATAACTCTAAGATATTAAATTAATTAAAAAACTAAATATTATACTTTATACTTATTTTAATATAAGCAATTATATTAAAAATATTAACTTTAATATTTATTATAATATCTTCTAATAACTTAACTATAAAAAAAGTATTAAAACTAAAACTAAAAATATATTTATTTTTATATAAAAGTTTTATTATTATTATTAGTATACTTATAAATTAACTAAAATATTAGTTATTTTATAAGTATAAAGTTTATTATTTTAACTAGATCTATATAGTTATTTTTAAATTAGAAAAGAAAACTTATATTATATTAATAATATCTATAATATTTTATTTTAATATATTTATTTTAAAGAGTAAGGTTTTTTAATAATAATAGTTAAAGTTTAAAAATAATAGAGATCTAAGCTAAGTTATAGATATTTTTTTAATTTATATATTTTAAATAGCTTTTAAAGTTATAAAACCTAAGAAGAGAAAGTTTAACTTTATAGTATTAAAGCTATTATCCTTAGAGTATTTATATATAGATTTTATACCTCTCTAGAGCTTATTCTAATATAGAGGTATATATATATACTATATATAAATAGAATATTAATATAGAGTAGTTAGGAAGGAATTGGAAACAACAAAAGCAGTGGCCAGAAGCATGTGTCACTCACTGTCACTGTCAAAACAGGTGACGCACAGCGGCTTAGACTCTTCCGCGTCGTTCGACATGTAGGACGCAATTCCGGAAGGGTTCTCTTCCACATCGTGCCATTTGTTTGCCGGCCCTAGATAAGCTGAATTGAGGCGCAGGAATCGGTGCCTGTCAGATTCACCCTGCAGATCCGATCTGTTGATGGCGCTGGTGATTGGTCCCGAGGGTGCCGAATAAGAGAAACACGAATACGGATTCGAGGTACTCATGGTTGGTGTTGCTGTGGCGCTGACCATGCCGTTGGCAACGCAGGCAGTGAGCCAATCAAACGAATGAATTGAGCAGGTTCAATATGATGGATTCGCAGAGCTGACGATTTGCCTTGCATTTCACCTTGGAAACCAGTTGTCTGCTTGTGTTTGATGGGTGATTTTCTGGGCTTTTCAGTTGTAGCTGAATCAAACCGGTCAAATCGGGAAGCAAAGCGAGGTCGATTTGATTTGATGGACACTCCAACTCACCCTTGTCAGAACAAGTCAAATCAATCAAATAGCCAAACAATCAAGTCCGAAGCCCCGCCGATTTTGATTGATTGTTTGATTTGAACATGCTAATATCTGGCTTAGTACTAAACCTCTTGTATCAGTGCGAGCATGACAATTTACTCGTTGATTTGCCTGACTTGGCTGGGTGACACCACCTTCGTATTAGTGGACGGAATCTGGGGCGTCTGATGCCTTCCACAACTTTCGTATTCTGGTAAACCTGCTGGCTCTTCATATGTCCATTGCAATTGCTGGGACAGTTCAAATGTTCTGAGTGTTTTATTGATTTGATTACTTTTACGATCGAACGTTGGGTCTTGCGGCGCGCTGGTTTGGTCTATCGATTTTCCATATCCCACATGAGTCTTCCTTAGAGACTCTCTATCCGTAAGCGGGATTCACCGAGATCCAGAGAGACTCTTCTCGGTCAAATCAAATCGGCGTGTGTTGATACAACCCCACTAGGTCAATTAAAAAATGTAAGAGAAAAGAAAGAAAACAGCAAAACGGAGTCAGGTTCTAAAAATAATGCTCTATCTCAATATCCTACTCCGCAGCTTTGTCACGGCAGCATTGCCAGGTCTAAACTTGCTCTTCCACCCGAGGCATATCTGAGAGTAGCACTAGGGCCTGGCTCTGGCTAGTAGTATTGCCGTCGTAACTGGCTCCTTTGGCCTTTCAGGCGAGATGCGTCAGAGCGATGCTAACACTTGTGCCTAAAGGGAGCGCCGGGACAATGTTGTCAAGAATCAAATGAGAATCCGTCAACAACCTAGACAAAATTGTGAGGGCAAGCATGAAAACTGCTAGACACAAAAGAGTTAGACATGAATACACATGCGCAAACAACTGGGATCCGATTTGGAACGCACGAGTACGGTTGTGTGCTTGATCTAGTCCGTACGATGCCGAGGACTAGGTTTATTGTCATAGAAAAGCACCAAAGACTACAACAGTATAATTAGATCGGACGCTGGAAGGTGACTTTAACTCGACAAACCTTCTCCAAAGACCCATGACCGTACCAACAACACCGACAACAAAAGCATTGCTGGGGAGGCTCTGGCTAGTGTCTGTGCCTGGACATGCCTGGGTATCTTGAGAAACTACGCCCAAGGAAGTCGAGAGCAACATCTGCTTGATCCGAATACCTCAGCGAAGACATTGCATGTCAGTGACTGTCGCGAGCAAAGCCTGCTTGCACAGGTGAGAACCCCATGGGAAAGGGTTATTGATCCAAGTTGACAACATAACCCAATGACGGATAGCTCGGCTTTGGTTGGATCCATCTCCCGAGATGTCCTTTCCAGCGATGATCGTATACGGCGCCGGCGCATCTATCTACCATCTCAATCGCGACGACAAATACCAAGATAAGATCCTTGCGGTAACTGTCACCACGGCTTGGATCTGTGGATCTGCCATTGGAGCATCCGTGTTGATGATTATTCTGCGTATTCTTCCAAGCACAATTCTGCTGGCACTCTCGATTAGCGCATTGATCCATCAAGTCTATCGATCTCGCCTCAATCGCACCATCGCAGTTTTGAGCGACTCGGCCTAACAGATTTGTCAAACAAAGACACCATAACATGCACGAATGCCCTGTGCACGAAGCACCCTCGTCTCATCTTTCAACTCACATTTCTCCTCAGCAGTCATGTTGAGGAAGCCTTACAGTCCACTCTGTACTCCTCAGCCAGCCATAGATTCTCTTCAACCTAGTTTCTTTAGTTCAATACAAATTATTGTGAAGAATGCCGCATGTGATGACTTGCAGTCATACTGAGACCGAAAATTCAAGTATGCGGAATATCTCGAGCGTCTGTAATGAACTCGTCTAGGTAGGGTTGGACTTGCCTGTTACAGCTCTGATGCGCTGCCTGTATGCCTTCTTTGTAGGAACTCAGAGTTTGAGCCGAGTGTGTCAGTAAGTTAGGAACGAAGTAGAGAGATTGCTGCCGTAGGTGCATCATGCTGGAACAAGCATCTTCAACTATGATACTATGGGATTCCCTCATCTGTAGGAGAAAAGAACCAAAGCGCCGTGGTCTGAGTATTAGAACTGCAGTGATTGACATCGAGCATACGCCTGATCCAGCCTCAATTCAAAGATACTCACCAACCCTTCTATCCAAGCTTGGGGGCATCCCAGCTTCGTAACTTATACCACTCGCCTTCTAATGATATAATCGACACGACAATCAAACCTGGAGTCCTGGACCACCCGCTTACCCCCGTTTCCCTCACAAAAAGGAATATTCCACGCGTGCTTCGTGCTGCATAGAAAGTTTGCTCAATTAGAATGACGCCAATTCTGATTAGACTACTTGGCAGTATATAATCGCCAGAATCTCGCCTTAGAGAGCGACTTGAGGGCATCATAGGACAACACGAAGCCATAACATTGACACCAAGCCGGTTAGTTCTAAAAGTCAAAGAACATGAATGTATTGCCTGACGCTGAAATGCCACAGGGATGACTATATTCTACATGCAAATAAATGATTCAGACCGGACGCCGACCCTCTGACCCAAGAGTTTAGTGTAATTCAACCCTCTATGCCTGATGCAAATGGACAGAACAGTGGCGACGGTAGTAGCGAGGGTGGCGATCATGTTCTTGAAATTAAAAGAAAAAAGAACGCGACGAGGAGACTGTAAGAAAGATGTGAATACCAAACTGGAAGAGAAGACCGTCTTAGTTGTGTACAGGTCCGCCTTGATGCATCGTCTGATTATGTAGGTGAGCTTCGTCGCTCTCAATGTATCGCGCATCACGCAAGAATGTCGTCGATGAGCATGCGCAAACTGAAAGTTTCTCGCCGTGAGAGACGAAAGTCGGTACCACAGTTTGATTGCGACTTAGACGTTCATCCCTGGCGCTTCTAGTCCAACAGCTTGACAATAGCCAGGGGACTTAAGATAGAGGTATGCCAGGAATGATCCAGAGATGACGCCGAGGGGAAGAGCAGGCAGAATGTTGTCGAACAAGGACTCGGATCCATCCAGTAGTCTGTTCAGGAAGAAGAACCCGAGGATGATGGCCAAGAAGAAGAAGCTGTGCTCAAGTTAGTTTACAAGTCTAGCATCCAGTCTGGATCTTCGGCGTCAGGCTTACGCGTCGGGTTTCCTCGACATTTGCGACCAGATGAGACAAAGAAAGCAACTTCCCATCATGGAAAAGCACCAGCAGCTATAAACGACACGTCAGGGCCGGCATGATAACCGACAAGATCTTCAACAACGAACCTGCGCCAAAGTACATCCTCAAACCCTCGATTGACTCTTTCGACGACAACGAATGTGGAAACAGCCATGATAGCGAGAGCTAATCCATTGCGGGCAATGGCTTTCCAGTGGGTGCGGAGAAATGTGATAACCTTGAATCCGTATCCGAAGCTGGAAAGCCATGCAGCGTGTAAGCGAGTTTGCCACATTATGAGAAGACGACAGTAGATAGGAGGGCTACCATTTGAGAATCAAATCAAGGTTATGAATTGACGGAGGAAGCCCCTCATCACGAATAATGAGCTGTGTAGTCCTGGAAGAAACATCGCCCGGCATTGTGAAGGGATTTCGGAGATGGTTGGATTGTCGAGATAGCTAGTGAAGACTTTCTTGAATATGGTTTAAAGCGAAGTGCACAGGGGCATCAGAAGTCAGGAGAACAGTCGAACAAGATACAATAGGCGAAACTGGAAGCTGTCAAGAGAATAATAAGGGAACAGGAAGCTTTATATTTGCAGAAAACCCAAGGGAACGGCATTTTGAAGGTTAGCTACTGGGGCGCAGTAGCAACAGCATCACATAACCACCCACCATTTTCCTGTTTGCACCCCCACTATGAGCGGCAGCGGCCACTAACAGCGAAGTGTGGGTGCCGTAAAGTCCCAAAGTAGAAAGTCAAGTACGTCTCCGCTTTTTCGAGGCTGTAAGGTATTCAGCGGATGGTTGGCCGTGTTGGTTGAGGATGATTAAAAAGATGTATGGCAAAGGGAGCCCAGTTGTGAATATGATACAGCTGTGGGAATATAAGGCAGCCAGAAAAGTGAAGAACGGAACGGGCAGTACACTAACGAAGTATCAGGTAGTGTGGGAGTGGTGATAGGTCGGAGGACAACGGGTACGTCGCCTTGCAGACACGCTGTGCCACCACGACTGGCCCTGCCCGGGCGCTTCAGATGAGATGAGACGGGCACATTGGGTGGGTGGGCGTGTTGCGCGAGCATCAATGTTGAGCTCCAATCACAGAGCTTTGAGCATGGGCGGCGCGTGTCTAGGGTTGTTGCCACGCATTTTCCGCTTTCCTTCCAGCTACCTTAGTTTCAACCTCGATTTTGTACAAGCAGCTGGCCCGCCTGCGATTCCTCGCGTCTTTGTGATTGCCTCCTACCTCCGCCCGTCTTTTAGATCCGCGAGGCCTATTCCTTTCGAGGCCCTGAATTAGTCCTATTGTCTCGCGTTCTCTTCTCTGCTCCATCCTGCACCGTTGTCACCGACCTCACGTGGTAACCTCACCTAAAGGGGATTGACGTCATTACTTAGACTTTCGGGGCTTACGCGCTCGCTGTGGGAGGCTTTGTGGTCGTGGCACTGTCAAAAGAGACTCACAGCCGTCTCTGATCTCCAAAAATCATGTTGGTAAATCCATAGACATCGTCTATCGTTATCAGTCGTTTCGCGGACGAGAAATAGGTCATCGCTCAGATCGTTCTCAGTTGCGTCGACATCATGACCAGTGTCATCGGTGCAAATCTCCATATGATCCCACGATGTCCTAGAAACTGTGTCTTGATTCCATTTGAAACTTTAGGCCCGCAGCGCTACCAAGACAGCCGAAAGCTGTGCCTAAGTGCCGACTTAGCCGCGACTGGCTGACAACGACATGGGATCACCAAATATTGAAAATTATACAGACCACAGGAAATGTGGAATGATCTGAACAGACGAACACTCTGACGCGCATTTCACGATGGTTTGTGAACACTAGCAACGGAAAATGGGTATAGTCTGTGGATCAGTCTGTCGTCGCCGCAAGTATTTTGGTATGGATCGAGGATATCAAGTCTTGACTATTGGTTGATTTTGTTGGTTAGGTCTGATAGGCAAAACGTTCCTTGTCAGTCGAAAGAAGACGAAAAGTCCGGCACTGATGTAGCTTCTACCTAGAAGACTACACTCATACGCAGTTGGGGGACGACTCAGTCGCTCAGGAGTCCTCCATCTTGAAGGGGCATGCCACGTAAGTGGGTTAAGTCGTGGTTTTCTATCTGTGCCAGAATTGGCATGGTAGTTGAGTGTGGCTACAAATAACCCATACTGACAAGAGGTCTAAAACACTGCTCGTTGCCCGTATCATCCTCAATACGTCGATGTGCCCACGGCCTGGCATGAGAAAATACACCCCCGTAGAGGGAACAAACCAGTATCACAGTTGAACTTGAGATCTATAGTCTAGCGCTTTTGCTCGCTGAGCCTCGTGTGTCTATCGACATACTGAAATCGAACTGTGCAAGTATGGCTTACAACGCCTACACAGGACCAAAGGTACCGGCGAATGATAGCGACATATCTCGCAGCTCAGTGGGAGCCATCCTTCCGGTGTCTACAATATAACCGCCGCCACCAAAACCCGCCGTATCTTCATCAATATTCCTCGCAGTACGATCTTGCGTCTCTTCATCTCACCCTGAAATTGGACAAGATTCGGGTTCCACTGACTTGGAATTCTGGTGTCGCCTTTTGGGAGAATAACGGCGCAGGACAGACTCAGGACCCTAGCCACAGCGAAGTCATGAAAGCGCCGACGATGATTCCCAGCGGTAGTGATGCTGGCAGCTCATCAATCATCGGCCCCGACCCTTCGAAGATTGCTTTGAGGAAATAGATGCCGAAGGCGATAGTGAAGAAACCGAACCTGAAATGACATCAGATAGTCCATCCGGAGAGAATGCTTCAGTTGTTGGAAGCCCTACGTATCTGGTTGTCTCGATAACCTGCACCAAATGACGGCGAGAAAAACACTAGTCACAAGAGAAAGAAGCCAGAGTCTAGGGCAAAGTCAAGTCAGCTTTGATAGAAAGTAAGCAAAGACCTCGGACAACAAACCCTAGCCATAGCCTGTCTCTGAATTCATGCTCTTCTCTAGTCCGCCACAAGTGGAATGAGAGGACGACAGTCGGGAGTCCTAACACAGTTCGCATGATTCGGCCCCAGTACCAACTTTGGAGGGGCTCCGGTACTTCAAATCCCCAATCGATTCTACAAATGAAGAAGAAAAGTTAGAGCAGGGCAAGTAGGACGGCCTTGCAACAAGGAACAGAGAAACAGAACTGAAAACATACCGCCAGAACGATGTCACCAACGTTGTAACCCAACCAGGATGTAATACTTGTACAGCTCTTTGGTTGCGACCTTCTTCAGCTGCTTCCATGTTAACCCGTGGCCAGCCTTGCACTCTGACCAGTCGATCTTCTGGGGGTCCAACTGGTGTGAAAGGTGATATCGAGTCGGGAGAAACGGATGAATATTCGAGCCCCTCCTTGACCAAACTTTGGGGGCGTATGCAGGTTATCAGCTCCTGAAGACCTGTACCATCTAAGCCACGGGGGTTCAAAATGGAAAAAGGGTGCGGTGGTACAGCTTCATAACCTGTTGTGTTCCCTCTTGCTGGCTGGCTATAAAACTTCCTCGATGAAGCGGCTTCGGAACGCTCCTCCAATAGCGACATGGGACACGTAGTGAGACAGCGCCACTCGTATCAGGCATACTCCGTGGTCCCAAGGAAAACCTGAGTGCGCCTTGCCGCTGAATAAAACTAAGTCGAAATCCTCTCCCCCTCCTTCAATCCATCGGTGAACGGCCAGACCAACCCGACAACATGAACATAAGGAGCTCAATGCAAAACGATTATGGGCGGAAAGATGCCCTCTCAACATGGGGCCTCGATCAAATATTTCTTGCCCAGCAAGTGAGTGATAACGGCTCCGATGGGATGCTCTTCCGCGGTGGAGCTCGACACAACCCTAGCTTTCAGACTACGAGCTGGACCCGGCGTGAGCAGCAAGCGACATCTGTCGAGACTCTGGGAGATACGGGAAGCGTATTCTTCGGCCGAGATGGAGAAGATAAGAGCAGGTTCATGTCTATGCGGTTTGAACAACTTGTGGACGAAGAATTTATGGCTGAAGAATCTGTGGACGCAGAACTAGTGGACGAAGAACGGCTCCCAAGCCTTGCGTGCCCGATCTTCGTCAAACACGCTCCCAGACGGCACCTCGCTGCCATGACCTGCGTATTAAGCGCCGTTGAAAGGTTGTTGGAGCACATACGGAGACCCTACGCAAAGGCAGATGAAATTGGAGAGTAAGAAACCTCAAGGAAAGACTCATGAACAGGGAGGCGAGCAAACTTTCTGACTTGGGTCAACAGGCACGTGTCGCGAACCAAAGACATCGAAACCGCCAAATCGCCATTACCTGTTCTAAGTTCACTGGCAGACGATGGACGCAGAAGATATCTCGGATTAGAGTTGGCCGCCAACATGGGCGCTTGGTCAACTTCAGCCATATTGAGCTACTTCGCTAAGGAAAGTGAGGGACTTTACGTACTTGGCCATGCCAAATCACTCGTGACTCGTGGAGAAACTGTGAGGAGTGCAATGGAATATGTAAGAAAAAACACACGGAAAGCGAAAGTTGGCTGACGCGATTGATGTTCTCTAGTCCGAAGCCTTCATATCGGAGCCGCCTCTCGGCATACTTGCGATGAACATGCTCGTTTTCGGGACCAGTGTATCCACGATGTATCATATATGTCGAGACGATCGATTTCAAGACAGAATCCTTGCCGCGGCAATGACGATCGGCTTCGTGGTCGGAAAACTGGCTGGACTTGGAACAGAAGCAATCATTCTAGGTATACTTCCTTGGGCGATTCTTCTGGCGCTCTCGCTGAGTGCTATCGGACACCGACTCGTGCCTATGAATACCATTCCGAAGATCCACGAGAGCGACCTGCTCGATTGAATCGGCATATCGATGAGCACATGACAAGGGTGGTTGCCGTCTTGCGACCAGGAGGAAACTGGGACATGCTCTGGAAGATTGATCTTGCGTTGTTTTTGGTGATTTAGTCTCTTTGCTCGTTCATTTTAGTCGCTCTCTATTAGAAGAAAATACATCGCTTCAGATGACCAAATGGATGAGTGTTGTAGTTGTGATGTGAAATAGGAAGAAACCACAGCGCATGATGAAGTTGGTCTATGAGCCCTCAGCTCTGTCATTGGCCCTACACCGAGCACACCGTGCGAGTCCCGACCGAGATCTACCTTACCCCACCAACCCCTCCATCCAAGCTTCCGGCACCTCAGCTTCAACATCCAACCTCCGTCTCCCACCTTACAACCACCACTCCAAAATGACAACACCCCCCCCCTTTCCGTTCCCACGGGAATACTCCTTCCGCCCTTCTTCACCCGCCAAACAAACCTCACAACGCACCACGCGCAACTCGTCAAATGGTCCGACCTGATCCTCGCCTACTGCCGCCACAACCGCATCTTCAAGCTCTCCCTCAACGCCGCCATCCCCTCCGCGCCGACCGCCGCCCTCCCACACGCGCTGCCCAACACATCCACCCCGTCCATCGCAATCACCGACCCGACCCTCGGCGGCACCTCCTCCACCTCGTCGTCGGGCGCAGCCGGCCCGGAGGAGCTCTTCCACAACAAGACGCTCAACAAGCGCCTCTCGCTGGCCGACGCGCGCGAGGTGCTCGAGTTCATGAAGAAGGACGGCCGCGCGGAGCAGCTGCCCGCTTCGCCGGACGTGTTTTGGGTGTACTGGCGCACCGGACGAGTGGGCGGCCATTGAGGCGTGGATCGACGAGACGGGCAGAAGGGGGTTGTGTTGACGTTGTATGAGCTCACGGAGGGCGAGGGCACGAGGGGGACCGGTGAGTCTTTTCTGGGTGTTTCCGAGACGTGGGGAGTCACGGCTAACGGTCGATTTTCACAGATTTCCACGGCCTCGATTCCGATTTACTGCAAAAAGCGCTGCAGGTCCTGGTCAAGCGAGGCAAGGCACAAATCTTTGGACAGGAGGACTCGCAGGGTGTCAAGTTCTTTTGATTCTCTACCGGCGACACGATTTAATGCTATTCTCCCATGCGATTCTCTTGAAGGCGTAACGACGTTCATACATGATACCTCCGTATACCTCCGTATACTTCCGTAGCGATCAACACCACCGACGACAACGACACCGACACCGACGAAGAACGGCGTTTTCACTCCCCGATACAATGACCTTCAACTCCTTGCGCGCGCGTGGCTATTATGTACAAGTGTGTAGCAATATTCAGCAAAACATCATGACTTTTCGAAAAAGTTTTGACGAGGTACTTCTCGTCAAACGTCACCTGCTGGGTCATGGCCACGTCAAGAAGCCAGTCGGCGGCGACAATACGTGGCTCCATGTGGCCCTTGCGAGCCATCTCCTCAAATTTGGGCCAAAGGGCGCGCTCCTGCAGACTGTTGGAGCTTAGCAGATAGACGGGTTCGGGTGCGGCGCCGCCGTCTTCCTCGGCGGTCGTGGGCTTGATGGTGGTGCCGCTGCGTGCACGGTAGAGCTTGAACATTGCGCCGTTGGCCTCTGCGATAGCCTTGTAGCTGTCGGGGCCGTTGCTGATATGCTCAGTACAGTAGACCGGCACGGTCCACAAGAGTTTGCCGAGATTCGCCCTAGCCCGGGAGACAGCCGTCTCTATCTTGACTCCGAACTTCTTCTCGTTTTCTTTATCGTCAAGAAGGAAGTCTTCGGGGTCAGGAGCTTCACCCTTGTCGAGCGCTTCGTCGACGAACTTGGACGAGAGAATCGTAGGCCCCTTGGCTAAGGTCTTGAGAAACTTGACTGTCCGCACCATGTGCGGGGCGGCGAGGTAGTCGGAGGGTTTGTCGTCCTGAACTATGAGGATTCCCATGTCGCGAAGCTTACGCTGCGGGGTGTTAGTACCTAGGTATAGAAGAATAGAGGAGGAACTGACCCTTTCAACATCCTCCTTGTGCTTGTTGTTGACCCATCTCGTAAATCCGGTCAATACAACCCTCATTTCGACCTCTGGACCTGCCGATTTCCGCTTCTTCGTCGGGCGTCTCTCGTCGTCGTCCTTGTCGTCGTCGTCGTCGTCTCCGCCGCCGTCCGCCTGCGCCGGGCTTGACGTCCGTCCCCGCTCCCTATCAATTTGATCCGCAGCACGCTTACCTCCCCAAGGGCCGCCCTGCTTGGCTCCCCGCTTCCTCTCCTTCTCATACAGGGCAATATCTGGCGCGATGCGTTGAAGGTTGGTGAGCGCCTTGCTCTTGGCACTTCTTGCGCTTCCTGTGGACATAACGGAGGGGGTGTCATTCTCCTTGCCGCGGCCGCCACCTTTCTTGGGACGAACAGGCGTCATAAAGCTGTCGTCAACCGCGTTGTCTTTGGCTCCGTCGTCCTTCTCCTCATGCCTGCCAATAACGACACCCTCGGCAGGGCCGTAGTTGTACGAGTTGTCCTGGGCGGCTTCGAGAATCCTGCGCTTGCGCTTGGCACCGGGAGACAAATGTTCCTCGCCGCCCGGGTAGTATGTCTCTCGTAACCTGGATTCGTCGAAAAATGTCTGGCCAATAACCTCGCCGAGATTCGTACGGACGGGGAAATGGGAGTATTTGGCCACGGTAACGCTTTGCTTCTCGCACTTGGCATAGCTCTCCTCGATCCACAAGTGGTTGACAGTCTCGATGTTCCAGTCCTTAGCCGCCTCGTACTTTTCGCTACTGCTGCGAGCAGTGATGAGATGGGTGTTCTCGGCCTTCATCGTCTTGGTATACGTGGCGCCAGTTGCCCGAATAAGGTTCTCGAGATAGATACGAGCGTCGCCACCATAATTGGAAAGACAAATCTTGAAGTCCTCAAAGCCTTCGATGCCGTTTCGGGGGACGGGGTAGTGAAGTAGTCGTCGCAGGGGCGAGGTCCATTCGTTGTGAGTGATGAGGTGGTAGAGCCACGAGAGGTTTCCGACATCCTTGCCCGATTGAGCCGCCTTGATATACTGTTCGCCGTCGCGATATTGGCACACGAAGTAGTCGCAGTCGTCAACATCGTGGACCACTCTGCCGCCCCGTTGATGACGAGTTGCTTGACGAT
Organism: Colletotrichum camelliae; assembly: GCA_018853505.1. NCBI lineage: Eukaryota > Fungi > Ascomycota > Sordariomycetes > Glomerellales > Glomerellaceae > Colletotrichum > Colletotrichum camelliae. The sequence continues at coordinate 7,401,599 of JAELVL010000002.1, read as the reverse complement.
TTCCAACGACCTCGGGGTGATACTAAGGTCCCGCGAGAACATAACACCCTTTCCTTGGAATATGGTGGCAGCCTTGCGTGTGCTATCGACGAGCTGGTTAGGCATGGTAGACGTTGCTCCTTGGAGGTGATCGTACTTGGGCATCTGCACTTCGGCTTGCAGATCGGGGTTTTTGAGGATTTCGGGGTCGGGCAAGGTGTAGGGGCCCTCATCAATGCGCTTGCCGAGTTTGAAGCAGTCTTCGAACCAGTGGGGTAGAACAATCTTGCATTTGAGTCCCTTCTCCTTAGCAGTGACACATTTGGGATGCTCCATAGACAGCGCGCAGATGTGTGTGGTCTGGCGGGTGACGTCGGCAGTCTCCATACCGCCCATAGCAAGAGTCGCCCCGATTATTGTCTCCTTGTCGATTTCGGGCAGGTCGGCGCAGGTGATGTTGATCTTTGAGAAGAACATGCGCGGGTCGGGCGAGTAGGGGCGGACCTGGGCCTGTTTGTTCCTGTGGATGGAGGCCTTAAGCCAGTTGGAGTCGACAACAGGGATCATGAAGGCCTGAGTCTCTGTGAACTGAGGGAAATCGATTGTGTTGGAGATGATATGAGTAACTTGCTCAAGTCGGATTGAGCCGTCACGCCTGGGATCGAGAACTTCGCCGCCGCGGCCTATAACGATCTCGGTAAGATCGCTAATCTCCTTGGGCGCCAGATCGGCGGACGGTACGAATGCGAAGGCGCATTCTGCAAAGAGGCCTTTAGGGTCGGCCATGGTCGTCGTCCTTGGGCGTTGTTGTGGTCGTGGCCGTTGTCGTTGTCGTCCTTGGGCGTCGTGGTCGGTGCCGTCTGGGTTGTGTAGGTTGCAGAGGCGATATTTCTTGCCCTGGTTGACGCGACTGGGCTGGACGCGCTCAAGAGAGGTCCACACGCGAATTGACCACTGCAGCACATGACGTTGAGGTACTTGTATCTGTATGCAAACCCCACGGTGGAACAAGTAGCTACCCGCATTCGCACTACTAGCGCGTTCTAGGCCATTAAAAGCGCGCCCCGTGCATGTCCGGCAGGCACAGACGCTGCCTGGCCGTGACACCTGTCAGCCAAAGCTTCCAATGGCAAAGGGCGACTGAGTACGACTGACGACGATCATGGGCGACAACGAGGACCCGGTCGATGGTCCTTCGAGAAGTCTCTCCTGACAAACACGGAAAAGCGATGCTATCAACTGTATGCCGAGAAGGGCAAGCCTATTTTGAGAGACAACAAGAGGCTCAGCAAAAGACTGCGGGATCCTCCTACAGTTCTCTCCGGCTGGAGTCCCACACGTCCCTGTGGTTGTTGACTGGCTTCTCATGAACACGGGCTGTGTGTTCCAAGACCAGACATCGGAGCGAGCCACAGCAATCATTATAAGCCCGTAGACATGAGGGATAGGTTTATCAAGATTTCATGGAGCAAGGCATGTGACTTACCCATTGGGTAGGATGTTTCTCCCCCAGTGGTTCTCCCAATGGTCCCCTAGAATGGGCAATTGCCGGTGCTGAGGTACAGATACATTGAAGTGGTGGCGTTTGAGTCGCATGACAAAGTCGCGGTACATCACAGCTTGCTGACGCAGCTGGTCAGACGCGGATCGGGCCATCAAACATCTCGCAGCCGCTAGTAAGTCTATTGCAACTACCTAAAAACAACAGCTCTGTCTGCTCATTCTTCAATCGGACGCTGTCAATGCCTGAGGGCGTCATCGTCCATGCATCATGTCTGTCGTCCATACTGGCTGCTTGATTCAATCACCCCGACCATGCTGCCCCACTAATTTCCAAATCAGTCAATCTCTCTTCGCACAGCGAATTCGTCCCTCTTCAAAACCATCAAATGCCGGCCTGTATCCAAAATCTCGTCTGGGCCTTGATGGGCAATACAAGAGCAACATGACGCTTTGCGAACATGAAACGACCCCTCAGAGGCTCGACTTGATCAGGTCAGCAGCCTTCTCAGCGACCGCGTACACGGTCGCCTGAGGGTTCGCCCGCACCGTGATGGGGACGATACTGGCGTCAGCCACCCTCAGGTTGCGAATGCCGTGGACGCGCAGCTTCTCGTCGACCACACCGCCGAGCTCGCGGGCATCATGGAGCAGGTGCCCGTGAAGTGGTGAGCGCCGACGGCAGTCTTGCGAACGAAGTCCCTGGCCTCCTCCAGATCGGTCAGAGGCTTGGCCGGGACGCGCTTTCCGCCCGCCTTGAGCTGGCTGCGGAGAGGCTCCGTGGACGCGATCTTCTCAATCTGCTGGACGTGCCTGGCCAGAAGCTCCACGTCCAGGGGGTGAGTCAGGTACCCGGGGTCAATGGCCACCGCTGGCGACTCCAACGACGCCGACGTGATGTGGCTCGAGCCTCGCGAGAGCGGGTGAGCCAACAGCAGGCCAAACGCAAAGAATTTCTCGTCGCCGGGAGGTGGCGCCGCCATCGTCCCGTCCGGGTTGAACAAGGCGTACCCCGGAAATGAGAGGTAGTAGCCGGAAGGCTCCGATGACGAAGTGAGGACCGAGCGGACGAATGACTCGAGCTTTTCGGTAAACGCAGGCGTCGATCTCGTCTTCGGCGCCTCCGCCTTGAGCTTATCGAACAGCTCCCCGGCATTCTCGGTAGCCGGCAGCGGAAGCTGTGCTGTTGCCGAAGTCCCACTTCTGGAGAAGGGGCCCGATTGCTTGCCGTACGCCTCCATGGCTGCACCGACCGCCGCGGGGTCTTGGCGGACGATCCCGTCCATGGTGTCGTGCTCGGCGAGCGTTTCAAAGGCTGCGCCGACCATGACATGGTTTTGCAGGTTCTCGCCAACATGTGGGTTGTCGAGCACAACGTCGATGCCGAGCCCGCCGAGAAGCTCAGCACTTCCAACACCAGAAAGCTCCAGGATGCGAGGGGAGTTCAGGGCGCCGGCGCTGAGGATGACTTCCTTTTGCGCCGTAGCGACCTTCTTCTCGCCGTCCTTGGTGTACTGGACACCCTCTGCGACAATCTCGCCAGCGTCAGTCTTGAAGACGACCTTCTCCACAAGCGCTCCGGTCTCGACGGTGAAGTTCGACCTGGACTTGGCGGCTTGCAGATACGCGCTGCCGGCATAGCTTCTGGTTCTTGTCGCAGAGTCGACAGTGTCAGGTGTAAGACTGCTTCCGACGCCCTGCCCGCTCAACGGATCGCAGACATTGGGAAAGCCCAGCTCGCGGATGGTGTCTTGCCAGACTTTGGGCCAGAAAGAATCCGCATTGTCAGGCAGAGACAGCTTGAGAGGACCGCTCTGTGCCTCGTCAGAAGCAATAGAGTATGCCTTCTTCTGGGCAGCACTGAACGAGGGCCAGTCCCAACCCTCATTGCCCAAGCTAGCCCAGGACTCAACGTTGGCGCGAGTCGTGACAGTGAACGACAGGCCGTTGAGGGCACCAGAGCCACCTAGCAGGCGACCTTGAGGCACTCCGATTTCACGACCACCGAGACCACTCTGCATCAATAGTCAAAATCAAATGCAAGCAGCATCTCACCGCATCTTTGGGGAGGCTCACCTGTGGTACCGTCTTGAATTGCCAGTCAGATGGTGTCTTGACCAGACTGGGCCCCAGTGCGGGAATATTGACTCTGGGGTCCGCCGTCTGGTCCTCGCCCGCCTCCAACACCAACACTTGGATATCGGGGTTCTCAGACAAACGGGAGGCAATCACCAAGCCGGCAACACCACCGCCGACGATAACGAAGTCGTATTTTACAGACATTTTGATAAAGATATGAGGTTTTGGGCAACACAAGTGAACAGCAAACCAGGAGGATTGGCTCAGCGGAGCTCAGCCAGTGTTAAATCATCAGCCCGAAGGAACCAACAATCAGCCCGAGGGGACCGATACGTGTGCATTGCGGCACAGACGTTGGTGCATAGCAACAATCACCATCGCTATGCTTCCGGCATCTCCCCCGCGCCGCCGTATTACACCATCTCTCGACGGCGCCCCGACCAGCCGTTTTAGGTACCGTCAAATCAGGCCCCACCGCAGAGTTGCATCCGTACGACGACATTTCTGCACCATGGACCCGGCGCATTTTGGGCGCAGACCCATCCGCGTCTCCGGGACCCCTAGTCCATGAGTCGCGCACTCTCGACCGGGGGCCTCCCAGCAGGTACCCGGATATCAAGGTTATCGGGATGCCCCAAGGATCACCGCGGAGTCGACACGGGCTTGTACTCTACATCAATCAGTACAAACTTCTTGATGGTATTATGGGCGTTACACGATCGTGGTGATTTGCCATCCGGCCATTGGACACTAGTCAGTCTCCGTGGGAATCTGTGACCCCTCAGGTAACTCACGATAGATTGCCACGGATGGCGACTAATGGGGCTAGACCCAGCACTTAGAGCCATGCAGAGCTCTATCACAGGTCGAGGGCGGCAGATGTAAGCCAGCTCGAGTCCAGACATGAAAGAAGGTCTTCGAGCGGTCTGCCGTTGACTTTGGACTTGGAAAGTTGCATCAACGACATAGTCTTCATGATGGGTGTTCTCTTTGACTCTAGTTACCAAGGCATTCTCGTCTCCGGACTTGGAGCGCTCTGCGGTTTCGCTGTTCACCATGCCCTCTTCATTCACGGAGAGTGGCATGTGCAAGCGCCTCAGATTGCTCTGGGCCACTTTTGGTTTCTCTTCTGCTTCATTGCTTCAAGCATCTACTACAAAAATACCTTGATAGGCGAGCTTTCTCGGTGTCTGTTGACGCTGTTTGCTGGCTATCTCCCCGGCCTTCTGGCCAGTATCACTCTCTACAGAATCTTCTTCCATCGTCTGTCTGGCTTCCGTGGTCCGTGGTACGCCCGCATCACGAAGCTCTGGCACGTATGGGCATGCAGAGACTGCAAGAACCACCTGGTTCTGGAAAACCTGCACGAGCAATATGGAGATTTTGTCAGAACGGGTAAGAAAAACAACTTTACATGACAATTTGTTTCAATACTGACTGTTTCAAAGGGCCCAGCGAAATCACCGTCTTCCACCCCGGAGTCTTCATGGCTGTGGATGGCCCCCGATCGGAGTGCATCAAGGCAGAGTGGTATGACATTCTGCATCCCGATCGCGCCCTCGTTACCACCCGCGTCAAGCCAATTCATGCTGCTCGACGTCGTGAATGGAACCGTGGCTTCTCGGCTCAAGGTATGTCCCCATAGATCTTCGGTATCGTGAGCCTATCTGACGTGCCGTGCCGCGCTGCAGCCCTTGTCCAGCACGAGTCAAAGATTCTCAAGTATATTGAGCAACTTGACCAATGCATCGAGGCCAATGTCAAAGCAAACAAGCCCTCTGAAGTGCGGGACCTCTTCTTCTGGTTCGGGTTCGACGTCATGGGCGACTTCGTCTTCAGCAAGTCTTTTGACATGCTGCATCAGCAGCAGTGGCACCATATCATTGTACGCCTGCAGCGTGCCCTTTCCCTTCTTGGGCCGTTCAGCCCTGCGCCGTGGTTGATTCAGGTTGGCTTCAAGCTCGCTCCGCGCGTGGGTGTTTTAAAGGACTGGTTCGACATGGTTGGTTGGTGTGAGCGTCAGATGCGCGTGAGACTAGACGATGCATCTCCCAAGCCATCTGTGCCTGACCTCGCCCATTACCTGATGGAATTGGATGATGGACAGACTGAGATGAATGACCGCTTGACCTGGCTATTCGGTGATAGTCTGCTTGCTATTGTGGCCGGAAGGTGAGCATACTTTGACGGGACTGAGGCAATCAAAACTAACATGCGCAGCGAACCGACTGCTGCCGCTCTGATCGGTATCTTCTGCGAGCTGGCAAAGCACCCGGAGCACATTGACAAGGTCTACGAAGAGTTGAAGGATGTTGACGTGACAGACCTCAAGACCCTGACGAGTTTGCCTCACCTCAACGCCGTCATCAACGAAGGTCTCCGACTCTACCCGGCCCTGCTCACGGGCGGAGCCAGGAAGACGACCGAGAACGGTGCAACCATCGGCGGCACCTTTATCCCGCCCAACACGACCATCATTGCGCCTCGGCATGTCATTTCCAGAAGTAAGTCCAGTCTGGTCGCGCTCAGGCCTTCTCTTAAACTGACTATTGCTTCAGGGGAGGATTGCTTCGAGCGGCCGAATGAGTTTATTCCCGAGAGATGGAGCACTCGACCGGAGATGGTCCGAAATGCATCCGCCTTCGCACCTTTCGGTACAGGTATGGAGCCCTCCCGCGTGTGGTGGTTACCGGATATGGAGACTAACTCGTGCATCTGCAGGTCATCACAGCTGTCTCGGGCGTTTCCTAGCCACCGACTCCATGAGGTTCGTGGTGGCAAGGTTGGTCAAGAAATATCATATTCGCCTTGCTCCCGGTGAGACTGGAACTCGGGTTTTTGACGACATTCGGGATCAGTTTACTTCCAACCCCGGCCCCTTGTCTCTCTGTTTCGAGTTGAGGTGACTGGAGCTATGAATAGACGGAACGCTTCACTACACAGCCTCTCAGTACATTTATTGTCATATTTCCAAATTGCCATAAACATGTTCTTGTTTTATCATTCTGCATCATTCTGCATACACTTTAAACGCACTGGATATGATCTAAATCAAGTTATGAACAACCCCTGGGCTGAACATTCAAGCGAGAGGGGAGTATGGCCACCCGTTGATGCCGCTGGTGTAGAGCGGGCCAGCCTCAATCGCTTTCGCACTCTTCTTGAGCTCCTCCACATCCCAGTTGGCCCAGACCGAGCGTCCGTTCAGGAAGGCAGCTTCCGGGCTGGTCAACCACACAGCAAAATGGGCGGGGAGTTGGACTTTCATCATGGCACGGACGTTAGCCTGGTCGGCCCACAGCGGAGTTGCAGCTCGAAAGAAAGAGACCCAGGTCGTGAGATATGGGTATCTTGACAGGGACACCACGCACCTTTATCCATCGGCAGGGCCTCCGCCTTGGCACCGCTCTTTTTGAAGATGTCGGTCTCTACCATGCCCGGGTGCAGAGTGACGGCGAACAGATTCGGGTTCTCCGCCGCGAGGAACTCGACGATTTTGGTCTGCGCCAGCTTGGACGCCATGTACGGCGACAGGCCGGGCACCATGGACACCGGCAGTGCCGTGGTACCGGTCGTCAAAGCGATGACAGACGCATGCGAGGGGTTAGCCGTGGGCAGGAACGACTTGGTTACCAGGTATGTGCCCTTGGTGTTCGTCTTTTGTCACATGTGAGCATGGAGTCGCAGCTGGCGTGGGAATTGTGCAGAGTTGCAACTGACCTCGAAGTTCAGCCACCATTCGTCGGAGGTGGACCCCGCGATGGTGGACGGGGGCGAGGTGTAGCCAGCGGTCAGGACAAGAATATCCCACTTGCCGATCGCGGCTGCCACCTTGATCAACGTCTCCTCGCTCGTGATATCGGTCACGAACGTCTCGGACTGAACAGACTGCGGCAGAGAGGATTTGGTGGTGCTTAACGCGCTCTCTGAGCGGCCAAGAAGAATGACTCGGGCCGCCCCGGCAGCAGCAAACGCTAGGGCAGTCTCTCGGCCAATTCCGCTACCCTTTGGGATTGAACACAAGAGTTAGAGTTGATGATATACAGATGGAGGGGGGCTGGAGCTGTCTCTATCGGGACAAAAGCTGTGGGATGAACTGGGGGGTTATGGGAGGACGTACCGCTCCGACCACGACGGCCGTCTTCCCCGCTGCGCTCAGCTCCGGCCGGGAGGGGGAGATGGCATCGTAGGTGTCGTTGTGCCATGTCGGCGTGGCGGAGGGCAGAGGGGGTTGCATTTTGACTAACTGATTTGAACGGAGACAACGACCAAGGGAGTCTGGATCCTGGAAGTGGCGATATTCAGGTAAGAGTCGATAGATTGGGGGGAGGGCAATGAGCTATCACTGATGGGATGCAATCGAATAGAACATCACGAGCCCGGGGCCCGTCTTTTATCCCCAGGAAACGGAACTCAAAAGCACATGTTGCCCAGCCCGCGAGCCCCACGCCGGGCGGATTTAAGCAGCTGGGAGGCCTTAACGCAGCGACGGTGGCAGTCTGGCAGAACACAGCCCGACAGGAAGGTCTTTGGTGCGGGATAGCGTGCGGCGTCGAGGGCAATCAGGTAAGCAAGCGTTGCGCCTGTTGGGATGGTCTGATGGTCACCAACGCAAGGTGCTGACCGGTTGACGACAGCACCTACATCCCCGCTGACAGACATAGACCAATACCAACGAGGCAGGCAGAGAGAGGGGAGGGGAGCACTGCTGCTGCTGATGAAACTCTTCAGCAAGTGACACCTGTGCCTTGCATAAAATTACCGGAGACGCACCGCATCAGACGGCGGCCGTTCGGACTCGGTGCGACGCCACCAGCGGCCCTCGAAGCAAGGCGCGGCATTTGATTAGAAGGTCTACCGCGGTTGAACAGGCTTTGGGAAATGGCTCGCTGTACGGAGGAGCCTTTCAAAAGTTTTGACTAGGCCCTTAGGTAGCTTCAGGCTCGGATTAACTAGAGTACGTAGAGATACGAGTCGTTATCGAGAAAACTCCTAATAACCCCTATCCTAGGGGTAAAATAAGATTATTTAGGGGGGTTATTCCGAGCTCGATGTATCGGAAGTATCGATAACGTTAGCGAGGAGATCCGGTACCTCGCCCTGGTCAAAACTTTTGAAAGGCTCCTCCGTAACAGGACAGCAGACGCGCTGAAGGTAGTGTTGCTGCTAGCCTGCTAGCCTGCTTGCTGCTGCATGCGAAGACTTGCAGACAGCCCTCTTCTGTCTCTCTCACATGTGGGTGGATCTCGGCCAGCTTCGTTGGACAAGGGTGGGAAACTCTGATATATCAACTCGCAGAGACTCCACTTTGAAACTCCCCCCCACCTCCAACCCTGAGAGAGCACTTCCTGGAATGGGTTCCCACCCCTGCAATAACTGTCTAAAGCGGAGACTGGATGTTGACGAAAGAGACAAGGGACCTTGAACGTCGCAACCCTGGGGATGGGCCGGGGTCAGTTGCGAGAGTTGTGGGGAGTTGCACAAAGTGAACCCTCTCTTTCTTCTCTATCTAATCTCTCCAACCCGGCCTTGAGGGAGAGAGGGAACAAGGTCCATCACGTAACATCATGCCGTGCGTTTCCCGATCACATCTGAGAACGCAGAGATGGACCCCCTCCCCTCTCCCCTCGTCGAGAGTGGGAATCTATGATCCCCCATATCGATATTATCCACACGTGCAGCAACACCACGCGGATGGTTGGTCCTCCCAAGGACTAGAGATACTGGTATTGCTTTTCGCAGTGCAAGTCGACGGCGAGGCAAGCGTGGTGGAGATGGGCTCATGCATTGTCTTGATTCATGTCCCACTGCCATCCCATCTTTCTTTAACACTAGTGTCGCTGTGTCTCGATCAGATGAGGCATCAAGGAGGAGCATTCCTGCAGCTTTACCTTGACGGCGGGCAAAAAAGAAGCAAGCGCTAGGGAACTAATGGCACGGCAAAGTAAGGTACAGTATGCAGGTGCGGTACTTGGCATCTCATATGACCACATCCGAAGCTGGGAACTACCGCGAATAGGGTCACATCGACTGGTGTCTCATCGACCGGTCTCGTCCACTCTTTTTTCTGCGCCTCTACCGATATGTGATTGATAGTCACGGAGTCCACGTTTCGACAGAAGGTGCTGCTGGTGGGATGATGGTGGTGGGCAGCCGAAGCAAGGCTAAGCCAGCCCATCCCCCATCGCTTCTCTCGGGTGTGTAAGATGTGGCCCATGGATTCGGGAGTAATTGTGTGTGTTAAGTGTGTTCGGGTCTTTTCCTGCTTGTGTGTATGTGTGTGTGAGATAGATCGCTTGCGCCCTCCATAAGTTGGATGAATTCCCCCTCCCACCCGGAAAGTCTTGCGCCACGGCGGTTGTCGGCTGAGAAGATTGTTCAACTTTGAAGGTTTTGATTCGCACCAACAGACGTTCGCAAGCGCGCTTTACTATTTGTCCCCGTTTGTTGGGATTCGGCTTCCGCTGCTGCTAATAAAAGAAGACTTGCTTGCTTGCCCACCATGCCTGGCGCTGGTTCGAGGGGCATTGCCCTGTTGGTATGGATCGTCGTCTTTACCGTCATCGACGCCGTGGCGTTGGCCCTGCGCTTCTGGGCCGGGCGCATTATGCGCAGAGGCTTCTACTGGGATGATGGAATGATTGGGTTTGCGTTTGTAAGTTGAATGTCTTGTCTGTCTGCTTGGGCGCTGGCTGACTTGGACACAGGCAAACATCATTGCGCTTCAGGGTGTCGTCGTCTGGGCCATCTACAACGGCCTGGGCAAGCACACGGATGAACTTACTCTTCCCGAGTATGCGGTTCAGTTCAAGGTATGCTTTCACTTCCATCTACATCTTCGTAGTCGTCGACTTACACCATCATCCAGCTCATCCTCGCCAGTGGCGTAACCTGGCTCCTGGGGACCATCTTCATCAAGTTCGCCATCTTGTGGATGTACACGCGCATCTTCGCCACGGCCCAGTTCAAGCGCTGGTCGCGCATCCTGATGGGCGTCGTGGGAGCGTACGGCGTCGCCTTCCTCATCCCTTCATGAGCCGCTGCACGCCCATGTCGCAGCAGTGGGCTCCCGTCGAGGGCGGCCACTGCCGCGACATCACCATCGACCAGATCGTCTCCGTGACCATCAACATCGTCGTCGACATCGCCATGACCGCCCTCCCGATGCCCGCGCTCTGGGGTCTCCAGATGCCTCTGCGGAACAAGGTCGCCGTCACCGCCATGTTTGGCATGGGAATCACGTAAGTCGCATACCCAGACATCATATCGATCGAATCTCGACTAACACTCGGCAGCACCATCGCCATCATGGTCTGGCGTCTCATTAACACGATCACCACCATCGGTGACCTCGACTTCGTCTATAACCTGCACGACATCGGCCTCATCAGCCTGCTGGAGCTCTGGATCGGCATCATCATCGCCTGCCTGCCCACGCTCGGCCCCCTGCTCAAGACCTACGTCAAGCCGGCCGTCTCCAAGATTGGCTCCAAGCTGACGAACCCGTCAACGGACCGCGGCAACATCCACCTGAAGGACATGAACAGCACACAGGGCAGCCGGGTCCACCATCCGCGCAGGACGTACGACAAGCTCGGCGACAATGTCTCGTACGTCGACCTGGAGCGCGGCAGCAAGGACCCCGCCGTCACGACAAAGTGCCACTACGCCCCCGGCGCCGACGCGCCCAGGGATAGCCGGCCGGTTATTTACGTCCAGCAGGATATTACCACTTCGCAAGATTCGTGGGAGAGGACAAATATGAGATGGTGCGGCGGTAACCTGGATATGAGGGATGATTGTTCTATTACGAGACATGTTGTACATATTACCACTTCTTGACGTTTCATCTTCTTTGTTACACTTCTCTTTTTTGTTTTTTCTTAACTTTTATTCCCAACCTGTTGTAGTTTATTTTTCCTTAAACACACAAATACCCAATAATTCACAACCAGGATCTCAGATTGCTTGCATCAAAAACCCCAAGCACCGACACCGTGAACACGGACCAAAAAGACTTCTGGGAGATTTACCAATAGATTTCCTTTCCCCCCTCCCCCTTACCCGCAGACAAAGGCGTGGGCAGGCAGGCCAGCGGGCAGGCCCAAAAACCACACCCGCGGTCCTGTCGATCACCGCTTCGGAGAACGGCAGTTTGACTTTGGTTGGCGCCCAGAGGGGTTCTTGTCCCCAGGACATGGTCTCCCTTGCGAGGAAAAAGGGCGGCGGCGGATGGGCCACACACGCAACCCAAGAGAACCCAAAACCACGGCGGGGGTAACCCACCTCCGCTCACACTCAGGATATCCCGACTGCGAGTCTAATGAACCGAAATGATGGGCGTGTTTTGTCAACAGCTCCGGTTAAGCTATCGGCCCCCCGCTTACATAGTCAAAGCAAACGGGACGGCGATGGAAGCCATGGTCGCATCCGACGGGTACACGTGCGCAGAGTCTCGGATAAGGTGAGAGAAGAGAAGAGGAGAAGAGGAAGAAGAGAGGCAAGAGATCATCGGAAGGCCCCCATATCGTGAGTCTATTGTGTGATTTACCTACACACGTCCCTTTTACCAACCCCGTTTCGCCGGTACCTTGCGAGAACGAGACGAACTGAGTCTGTGTGTGTCTGTTTCTCCACATATCTGGGTAAATTGTTCCCACTACCTGCCCTGTTCAACATAGTTTAGACGTCCATGGATCGTGTTATCTAACAAACATGCGAGTTTCTCTGGCTCTCGACGACTTAACTTCGCGCGGGCGCGCCATGGGTCGAGGTTTAATCACGCTCTGGCTACGACATTGGTGTCGCACTACCGGTGAAGCTCAAAGCGATCTTCATGGAGACTGACCGCATCACTAGACACACCTTTAATCGAAGAGGTTGCCAAACGGCGCCCAAAAACCCACAACTACATCCACAATGGCCCTACTCTAAAACCAAGAAAACCAAGGCCGCGGTTATTAGACTTTGGGAATGCGTGCCCCCGGCGAAAAGTAGCCAGGTTGGACGGGGTGGAGTTTCGAACCCAGAATCCACGCGCGAAATGCAACGAACTCTTAAACGGAAACCGCTTCAAGGAACGTTTCCCAACGGTGTCCCATGTTGGTAATTGCTTCACGGCTGCGCATGCGCATGCCGCCATGCCACATGCCACATGCCATCCCATGGTTCTGCTACACTCAATATTGTCCACGAGGTTATTTGCCTCACCTCGTCGAGGTATGATCGCTCAGGGGGCTCTTGCATATTGCCATGCCGCCTGCCCGCTATGGCTTGCTGGCTGCGGTGCCCATCACATCCATGGAATGCGCGGGTTCTGCGTATGCCCTCACGAGGACCCCTTCGCAACCGGGGGGGAGATGAAGACGACCCAGATGTACCCCCTAACAATTTAGACATGAAGGTCGTTCCTGGAGGACTCGGGCTCTCATCACGACCGTGACTGTGTCATGGACGTCGGTTGGATGGATGAAGCGGTGGATGTTTTGCCACGGTTCCCGGGGACAAAATGGCCGACGATGGATGGAGAGTCGTTTCCTTGGGGTCCAGTCCAGTCCAGTCCAGACCCGACTTGTTGGAGGTTCCGCCTTTATCTAGAGCCCATGGAGACTTCTTCCAAAGGGCACATATGAATAGCACCATCTCCATCTTCTCCGAGCTGTCGTACCAGACTGTCGGATCACTCTCAGTCCACATCTCATCTCCCACCCCTTGAACAAAGCTCAAGCAAGACAGACACTGCGGGAGACATACATACGTACACTCGCATACACTCATACATTACCCATCATGTCACAACCGGGTATTGGGGAGCACTCTCCCCTTACCTTCAAACGAGCGGCGTTTGAAGACGACGCAGCTCCCAGCAAGTCTTCCTGCTCCTCCTCCCTCTCATCAGCCACCAGCACGGTAAAGGCCCTCCTCAGCGTCCCCCGTCTGATCTGGGACTTTACCGAGAGCAACTTTTCCACCTTCGTGGCGCCCAACACAGCCTTTGGCCTCCTGGGCGGCCTGACCGGCTCGCCCCTGACCTCGGGGCAGGCGACGGCGCTCGCCGTGCTGCAGCGGTTCCCCCTCGTGGTCGCCTTCAACTGGTACAGCGTGCTCATCTTCGACCTGGCCAACCAGAGGGGCTCCGAGTCGGTGGAGGAGGACCGCGCGAACAAGCCGTGGCGGCCCATCCCCGCGGGCAAGGTGACGCAGGAGCAGACGCGCGCGGCGATGCTCGTGGCCATACCCGCGGTGCTCGTCTTCAACTACGTGCTCGGCGTCTGGAGCGAGGGCGTCTTCATCCTCATCCTGACGTGGCTGTACAACGACCTCCGCGGCGGCGACACGCTCGCCCGCGACGCCATCATCGCGGTGGCGTACTTTCTCTTCAACACGGCCTCGCTCAAGATCGCCATTGGGGACGTTGCTGCCCCCACCTCTTCTGAGGGCGGCATCAGCATCACGCGCGAGGGGTACCTGTGGGCGGGCATCATCAGCGCGGTGATCCTCACGACGATGCAGGTGCAGGACCTCAAGGACCAGGCGGGCGACGCGGGGCGCGGGCGCAACACGATACCCCTATTCTTTGGGGATTTTGCGTCGCGGGCGTCGCTGGCGGTGCTGGTGCCGGCGTGGTCTTGCGTGTGCGTGTACTTCCGGGGCATCCGGTCGTGGGGGGGTGCTGCTGCCGGTGGTGTCTGGCGCCCTGGTGGTTGTCGGGTGCTCCGGACGAGGACGCCGGAAACGGACGCCCGGGCATGGAGGCTGTGGTGCCTGTGGACGGTGTGTCTGTACTCCCTGCCGCTGTTCGGCGGTGCTGTTGGTGGTGGTGGTGGTGACGGTTTCGTGTCGTTGGAGCACGTGTAAGAAGTGACTGATGAGACGGAGACGGACTGTCACTATCGCTGGGCTTGCTGGGCCTTGTCGGGCCCTGCTGTTGGCAACGCGTTATTTTCCGGGCTCTCTTGCGGCGGGTTGCGCTTTGCTTCCGCATGAGAAGGAGTTGGTTGTGGCAGGAGGAGCAAGCTGGAACCCTTGCTGATCGCTGTCGAGTGCGAGTCATGGAGATGGACAGGACCGCGGATAAGACTCGGGTGAATGCTGATTGAGTTGAGGGGGCGAGAGGTTGTTATCGAATAGTTGACGTGCGTGATCTGGGTTGAACAGGGGTCACGAGTCACGCAGTGGCAGGGAGCGGCCCGCGGGAGGCCGGGGTCATGAAGCGCAACAACAGGGGCGTTGGATGAAGACTTATTCATTGCACACAGGATAGCCTGTTCTGTTCTAGTGTAGAGTTACCGGAGGAAAGGCACCGACTAGCACGATTTGACAGCACAATTCACTCACTCACATTAGCTTGGGACGTTTTGGCTCCGACGTTGTCAGACGGGAAGGATCAGTTAGCTTCCCTCCTCTACGGTGTTTTAGTGTGCCAGTTGGACGGTGTTGATCGGCCGTCGGATGTAGTTGTCACACGGGGCTTAGAGGCGCCGGCCTATTGGTCTGTCTTCTCCGTGCGGGCTCGGGTCTCGTCCGTCCGTCATCCCGGAGGGCCCGGGGTAAACCCTCCAACTGCCACCTGCAGGACAGCCATCCACCTTCAACCTTGTTGCTGCAACCACACACACTGCACGTTTGGATGAACCGTATGACAAGCATTCTTCTTCCTCTCTAGCACCACGGATACGTACACCAGCAACACCTTTTTGCAATTAGAGGCGGCCGCACCACTGGGGGACGCTTGGCGTGCTGCGTACGCAATGCAGCAGCGAGGTCCCCTGCCCGGATCCGAAGCGTGTTAGTGCAAAAGGCTCTCTCCGTCTGTCTGCTGCTCTTGTCAACTTGGCAGTCTGCAGATAACGTCCAATCCTTGCTCATCCCACAGCACGCGTGTCAGGGACGACCCCTAAAGAGCAATGTTGCGATGTTACCTGCCTATATTAGCTCACATGAGCTGTTGGAACCTCAGTCGCATGCCTACCACCTAGAGCCACCGTCTGTGAGTCTCCGCATCTGGGAACTGTTCCGTGGCCCGGCTGTCTGTTGCGGCAAGCCCGACTCACTCGGACTCAGGCTCCCTCTCTTCTTCTCTCTTTGGTCTTTCCCCCCTCTTCAGTCCGTCCAACGCATGCGCAACTGACGACTTAGCCACGCGGCTCCCGTCTCCCGGCCCTGCCACGGTCAATCTTTCTCTAGAACTCGCCAGCCTCGCAGGGAGCAGAGTCAGGCCCGCCGCAGCGTAGGACCATTCCGTCCCAATAGCTGAAAAGTTTCTTTCCCCAAACATCGCACAGGCGTAGCGGCGTAGGCATCGTGGGCCATAAGAGCCAATATTAACATGGGTGCTAATCAACCCCATCGTCAGAGTCTCCCGGTCTGGTCGGCATCTCATTTCCTCTCTGTATGCGTTGTTTATGGTTCGTGAAGGAAGAGTTCCTTGGGCCAAGTTAAATATGTAGCGTTCAAGACCTAGAGTTGCATCGTGAAGTCTCCTTCCCTTCCTCACCTCCCTCACGTCCAGTCTCTCGCTACCCCCTTTGTGCTCGCGGCGGTTCTCCCAGTCTCAAGATGGTGTCCTTCATTAACCTCCTCACACTCGCTCCCGCGGTCGTTTCCGCCCTCTCCGTCGGCAAGCCGGGAGGCTCCTTCGGCAACGCCCTCGAAGAGGGGAGGACTCGAACGCCACCTGCCGCTGCTTCCCCGGCGACGACTGCTGGCCCACGGCAGCCGAGTGGGACGCCTTCAACACCACCGTTGGCGGCCGTCTCATCGCCACCGTGCCCATCGGCGCCGTCTGCCATGACAGCTCCTTTGGCTCATACGACGAGGCCAAGTGCACGGCGCTGCAGAACGTCTGGGGCCAGTCCGAGACGCACATCCAGACCTCCTCGTCCGTCATGGCCGCCTTCTTCGCCAACTCCAGCTGCGACCCCTTCAACCAGCCCACCGACCGCTGCATCATCGGCACCTACGTCCAGTACGCCGTGAAGGCGGCCAGCGCTGCGGACTACAGCGCCACCATCAAGTTCGCCCAGGAGAACAACATCCGCCTCGTCATCCGCAACACTGGTCACGATTACCTTGGCAAGTCCACCGGTGCCGGTGGTCTGGCTCTGTGGACTCACAACCTCAAGGATATCTCGGTCATCGACTACAAGTCGACTGGCTACACCGGCAAGGCTGTCAAGGTTGGTGCTGGTGTTCAAGCCGGCGAGGCCCAGGACGCTGCTCACGCTCAGGGACTTGTTGTTGTCGGTGGTAACAGCCCGACTGTTGGACTCGCGGGAGGATACACCCAAGGTGGTGGTCACGGTCCTCTTGTTTCCAAGTACGGTCTTGGAGCTGACCAGGTTCTCGAGTGGGAGGTTGTCACTTCTGGAGGCCAGACGATTGTCGCGACCCCTACCGCTTACTCTGACCTCTACTGGGCTCTGAGCGGTGGTGGCGGCGGTGTCTACGCTGCCGTTCTGTCCATGACCGTCAAGGCTTACCCTGACATGATCACCTCGTCTGCCAACTTGACCTTCACCAACACCGGTGTCACCGACGACGTCTTCTACGGCGCCGTCACCACCTACCTCAAGACCCTGCCCGACATCGTCGACGCCGGTGCCGTCAGCATCTGGCTCATGAGCCCTGGCGTCTTCCTCATGCAGCCCACCACCGCTCCCGGCCTCACCAAGGCCGAGCTCCAGGCTCTGCTCCAGCCCACCATCGATGCCCTCGACGCCGCTGGCATCACCTACGGTAAGCTTCCTCGCTGAACCTGTGTTGAGTACATCGTGCTAATGTGAACCAGACTACCACATCAACCAGTACGACACGTACCTGGACAGCTACAACGACATGAACCCCGAGCCCGCCGTCACGGAGTTCAACATCGGCGGCCGTCTGATGCCCCGCACCCTCGTCGCCGACGACGCCTCCGCCGCCACGCTCACCACCGCTCTCAAGTCCATCCTCGACAACGGCGCCATCATCTCCGGCCTGACCATCAACGTCGCCCGCGACTCCAGCGCCACCCCCAACGCCGTCAACCCCGCCTGGCGTACGGCCCTCTTCTCCGCCGTCGTCGGAACGTGAGTAACCCCCTATCTATCCCTCTCAAAAGTCAAAGCCAGCAACTAACATAACGCAGTGCCTACGACCGCGCCGACTTCTCCACCCTCGTCTCCGGCCAGGCCACCGTCACCGACACCATCGTGCCCATCCTGGCCGAGCTCACCCCCGGCGGCGGCGCCTACCTCAACGAGGCCGACCGCAACCAGGCCGACTGGCAGAGCGTCTTCTACGGCGGCAACTACGCCAAGCTCAAGGCCATCAAGAAGATCTACGACCCCTGCAGCACCTTCTACGCTCTGACCGGCGTCGGCAGCGACGACTGGACTGTCCAGAGCGATGGACGTCTCTGCAAGGCGTAGATTTCTGAGGGAGGACGAGTGATGATGACCAAGAGGCAGTTACTTTGCATAGCGTTTCATAATCGTATATAATACAATTCAATCTTCTTGCCTCAGTATGTTTCTCGTGTTGGTGAATGGGCATGATGCCAAATCAACAGTTCGGGAGTAGGGGAGTAGTCTTGCATCTGAACAGAGCTCTTAATGTCTAGACAATGACGAAGGGTCTTGTCCAAAACGCCTTTGTTTCCAACCGCGTCCTCATTTTCAATTCGAATCTCTTCGAGGCAGCCATACCGAGTTCCTGAAGGCAGGGCCTCGATCTCAAACAAGTTCAGCCTCGGCAAAGTACAATTGGATGTGACAACTAAGAAGAAGGTTTCTATCTAACGCTTGAAGAGATACAAGCTCCATGCTGTGCGATGTGAGTGACCACCTGTAATGTCACACATTTGAATTTCTCAACAACCTCCTGAAAAATGCTTCGCGTCTCAAAAACCAAAGACTTTGAAAGAAGGCAACAGATACATCAACCCAGCCCAGCCACACCAAAGTTTCCAAACAACTTCGTCGTCATCCACCTTTCTTCTCCATAGTGTTCCACAGACCATGGACAACCCAAGTCCCAGAACAGCCGCGCAGCCCGCCCAACCGAGTCCCCAGAACATCGGAAGAAATACAGACCATAGCATAACCCCCGCCGCTAAAGTCCACCTCGCAACTCCATCCCCATAGACAAGCGGCACAGTCTTCCTCCCCTTCGCACTATCGCCAACGACGTCTGGCAAGTCCTGGGCATGTACGGTCGTAAGAATGACGGCACCCGTCGTCAGAATCCACATGACTGCCGTGTTCGACAGGACGTAATCAACTGTCCCGCTCGTAATCGCCAGGGCTCCCGCAGAAAATGTCATGTAGCCCAAGGCATTCGTCACATTGCGCCACCATATGCTCGCGTTGGAAGCGTCAAGGTCATTGTACATCCACACAAACGAAACGAAACTCGTCGTCTCGCGATAAGCGCCGCTGTACGCTCCGAAGGCCATGAGTGCTGGGACGAGACAGAGCGCGATCTTTCTGGTTTGGTCTGGCGTTATGCGGCCAGATGGTAGGGGGCGCCAGGGCTTGTTGGTGGCGTCCTCGATTATGGAGCCCGGAAGACGTTGGTTTGCGAGGCTCTGGAGGAAGAGATTGGCATAGACCCAGCATACGGCGTGGGTCAATGGCTTGAAGAAGGTGGTCAACGTGAGGGTAGGGAAGGTGTCAAGGTCCCGGAAGCCATTGGTGAGAATGCTAGAAATTGAGAAGAGCATTTGCGGAAGGACAATTGTCTTGAAGTCGCTTTTTGTGAATAGGTAAAGTGTTTTGAGGTGGTAGATCGGAGATGAGCAGGACCTTGAAAGTGTTTCCTGCGAGCATATCAGTATCGTTGCAATGCCAAACTGATCTGTAGTTCATAGGTTGACAAGTCAAGGATTCATCACTGCCTACCTTTTCATCAAGACGGAAGCCCATTGATTCTTCTCCCATGATGAACATGGGACCGCTTTCGACGTTTGTTTTGCTCATTCTGCTGATTCTTCACGCAAAATCAAAGCTCGAAAGGGTTCCATCCATCTAAAGTGGCCTGCATTAACGCTGTTCGCCACGTGCAGGAATCTTCGGGCAGACGAGGGGTCTTTATACACACAGCTTAGACTGCCTTGCACCTTGTACTTACCTGTCCCAAGGAAAGTACAGGAAGTACCGTCCATCTCTCCACTTTTCAGGAAATAATGAATCGCAACCTGGAGAGGAACTGCGTTGGCATTGCAGCGGACTCTATCCGCGCGGAGGGAAGTTATCATGTCCCCTCGTCCCCGCCTATCATAGTTCAAGCTTGAACTGGGATGGGAAGAATCCATATGATCTCTAACGAACAGTCACAGGGATCTTCTGTCAGCATTTACCTTAGATGGTAATGTCAACCGTTTCTTCATGCATGAAACCTAGTATTGACTCCGCTCATGTGCGTTCGCGGGGCGGGAGGACACGCCCGACCGCAGCCTTATCCATAGGGTTGTCAACTCCGAGATAGGTCCAAGAAATGGGACTTTCCATGTCTTCAAAAACTGTGCTTTCTACTCACTGACATCGTAAGATGAAAAATGGGAGTGTAGAAACATACGAGGCACGCAATTCCAAGTGGAAAAGTCTTGGGTATATGCACACTGGTGCTTAGCCGCCCAACTCGACATCTGACATGAGACCGAGGAAACCCACGACTTGTTCTAAAACGAGTCTAATTGGGCCATACAAAAGAGCATGAGCGTTGCGAAAACCCTGCAAGGATCAGAATGGGCGCCTGAGCCCAGCCTCGTTGGAGACCGGTCGACGCGGATGCGTTGAAGCGAAGGTATCAGCTCGTCATCAAGATCTGGCGACTGACCCATTACATTGCACTGGAAACAGTAGAAAAGATATATGGACGGTAAGCAGAGCAGACTTTGTCTTTCGTCCCATAAAGACAAGCCAACTAGACAACGCAAATCACACCTAAAGACACCGGCACTTTGTGGGAAACTCCCTTTTATCTGTTACCAAAGAGCAAAAGCTTCTGTCTGTAGCTACACAATCCAGCCATTCAAGCCCAACCTGGTCTGGGTATCCTTCGCCCAGCTGTTTCCATACGCCAACCCTGAACCTGGTCCAAAAGCAAATCTCAATCTGATCAAAACACGTAGCCAGCCGGTCCAACCTTTACTCCCGTTACCAATACTCTGTTGCAAAAGTTCCACCAAAAGCAGCTGCCCGTGGCGGTGATCTCTCACTTGTCGGTGGCAGGCTTGCCCTTGGCCTCGGCCTCGGCCTCACGCTCGGCGTCGGCCATGGCAGCGAGCTTCTCAGCGGCCTTGACGGGGACCTTGATTCTGATCATCTTGCGGACGGGCTTATCAGAAACTTCGTCAACGGTGTTGTTGGACTCCTTGTCGGCGGTCTCGTTGACAGCCTGCTCAGTCTCCATGCCACGGTCCTTGACGCCAGTCTCGCCGACGTCCTCCTCGACGCCAGACTCATCGGTCTCTTTGCCAGAGGCCTTGGCCTTGGTCTTGTCAGCCTTCTTGCCGGCAGCCTTTTTGGCAGTGGTCTTGTTCTTGCTGCCAACGGGTCTGCCTCTGCGGCGAGGCTTCATCTCAGTCTCGGTCTTCTCGGCGGCAGGCTTGGTCGCACGCTTAGGCTGAGGGGCCTTGCGAACGCGCTTGGCCAGAGGCTCATCCTCCGAGTCGGAGCTGGAGCTGGAGTCGTCAGAGTCGCCGACGACGATGACCTCGAGGGGCTGCTTCTGGCCGGGCTTAGCAGCCGGCTGGGCAGCATCAGGCTGGGGAGCAGGACGCTTGACGCCGGCGGTAGAGTTGGCGACCTTGGGCTGCTCGGGGGCGTCTTTGGCGGTGGACTCAGGAACAGGGCGGTTGATGCCCACGGCGGGGTTGACGTACTTCGAGCCAGAAAGAATATGGCCGATGCTGTTGTCGCCCGGGGGGTAAGCGGTAGCCTCCTTGAGAGCGTTGTCATTGTGAATCTTAATCATGGCGCTGCCGAGCACAGATTGGTACATATAGTCATTGGGTGGGCTCTCGCGGATGGCAGGCAAGTACCACTTGTCTCTGCTGCCGAACATGACGCTGTTCTCGCGATTCTCGATGGCTCTGGCGGCCCCTTCTCTGGCCATTTTCCCCTCGCAGACGATTCTGTTCCGAACGAAGGTGAGGATATCCATGGAGATGTGGGCATCGTTCTTGCCGTGCTGCTCCAGGTGCTCGACCCAGGAGAACACCATCTTCCAAGCGGACCATCTCTTGGCGACGTACAAATCCGCATGCCGGCCCCGCATGATGGGATGGATATAAACCTTCACTGTGGGAGATCCGGGAGCACCGTGAATCCAGCAGTCGAGGTAGCGGCACAGAAGGGGCGCATGAGGGTTGACATGGACGGCGGGGTCCATGCCGGGAGGCAGAGGAACCTCCCAGGGGCCACAGCCCTGGAGCTTGGGGGCCTCAGAAATGCTGCCGTCGTTGTTGTGGCGAATCCAGTGGTCAAGAACGACGATGGTGGGTTGACAGGAGTCTGGTCGGATTGGCCGGGGGGTCTTCCAGCGAGGCTGAGCTGTTGACCGAGGCCGTTTGCCAGGAGGCTGGCCGGAGCGCCCTGCTGAGCGATCTGGGCAACATCCTGGGAAGTCTGGGGGGTGAGAAGGCCGTTGGTTCTGATGGCCGTGGAAGCAACTTGCTTCAGGGGAACACCAGAAGATGAAGCAACAGTGTTGTCAGTGTTGATGGTCAAACCGACGGGGTTCTTGTCCTTCTCGGCAGTCTTGACAATGTTACCGCCGTCGACGGCCTGAGAAAGAGGCATATTGTCGGCAGCGACCTTCTCAGAGAGCTTCTCGGGCTGATAGGAGGAAGACTGAGCAAGAGTAGCGGCGGTACCAGCCTTGGCCTGAGTCTTCCGGGTCTTGGCGAACCGGACCTTCTTCTTTGTGGCAGCAACAGGAGTAGCGGGCCTGCGAGGCGACAGGGGTGAAGCGGGCTGGCTTCGAGTATGGTGTCTTCTAACGCCGCTACGACCGGGACTGTGGCGCACGGGTCTGTGGAAGGGCATTTTGGCGTCGAGGAACAATCTTGTGCAAGTAAAGGAGCGAGTTGTATCTGGTGATATGTTAGAATCGCATTCTGGAGGATGATCTCGCCTTCTTCGCCACAGCACTTGGGACTTTTGGACAGCCAAGAACGGTAGGAAGATTAACCAAAGAAAAATAAGGCATCATTCAAATTGCTGCGTGATTTGGGGACGGAGATGATGAAATCAACGGCAGAGACGAGGCTGACGAGAGACGCATCGCCGACGGTTGAAGCCGTCAACGCCACGTCCACGTCCACCAAAACCGCGACCGCAATGAAAATGCGATGGAAAAATAATCGAAGCCGAGAATACCACTCGGTAATTTGGATCTCGCGGGTTTGAGGGAGGTTTCTTACCTTGTCAGTCCGTCGACCAGTGAGACAACGGATGGTGTTTGCTCGGTTTGTTTGCCCTCGAAAGCAAACAAGGCAAGATCGCGACGTGTTTCTGGAAAAAGATCGAACTCGCCAGAGAGAAGGAGAGGAGGGAAAAAAACAAAAAGGGCATTGACTACTTGCTGGACCCGCCAGCAACCCTCTTCACCCCGCGGGGTGGTTGATCAAGGGTGGTGCTAGGCGCTCACGATGTCTGCCCTAATAGTCTATGGAGGCGGGTGCCAGTCTTACCCATGGCAGTTACTTCCTTCCTCAAAAGTCTGAAATGATTTATCTGATGAGAAAGGCCATGGGGGCACTTCCCAGGTAAATGGAAAGATTGATAAATGATGCAAACAGGGGTGATAGGTGGAATGGGAGTAGCAGTGGAAGAGAACGCGGCCAAATTGATATTCTTCCGAAGACAGTATTGCGTCTGTTAATACGATATAAGTAAGTCCTGTGAGTGCTATTTGATCATCTCTTGTCTTTAAAAGTTCATGTGTGCAATGTTCCAGCAGGAATGTCTCCTATCTGCCGTTGCGGAGGACAAGAATGGTGAACGACAGACGACGAGGGCAAGGGGTGCGGAAAGGTCGGGCGTCAGAGGTCATGGCTCCAAAAAATCATCGACCCTGAGCGCCTAATACCTCTTTCAGGTCATACTATGAGCTAGCCAAAGTGTTTTGCTTTTGTCGAAAGTGTGGCCTGGCGAGTATCACTTCAGAGTAGGTCGACGATATAAGACATCCACAGCGAAAATGGAAGTTTACTTTGGCAGATCCATCTATCATTGCTGTGTCCAGCGAAATATCAGCTAGGTTTTAATCACTTTTAAGTATCCTATAGTGAATATAAAGGCGTTCCATGCTGGTGCTTCAGGACTGTCCTAAAGGCTAAAGAAAGGTTGGAGCAAGAATATCAAACGAAAAACAAAGGGCAAAAAGCTAATAAAGAAAAAAAGTGAACCGACCCAGAATCGAACCCAGGGACTGAGAGGGTAAACGTGATCTCTGTGTTTCAGCTGGTATATCTGCTGTACCATTACTGGGCATATTCACGGCCACTTACTCCTGCTCGCCGCTTCAGAATCCCGTCACCAAGCAAAAAACATCAACAGCCCCCAACCCCACAATCGCGATCACGATCCCCTCAACCCCGGTCCACCACACCGAACGCAGGACCCCTCGGTGAACCCGTCCCATCATCCCCACAAGGGTCCCCCATGAATGGAACCTAAAGGTAAAGACCCAGAAAATGGATCCTCGGTCCCAGAACCCCGAAAGACCCGACCGAAACCCCCACCCAAAAACGCATCTCGGAAAAAAAAGCAGTCGCAAAACCACTGCAAACCCATCACAAGGAACAGAGGCAAAAAAAAAAAAAAATGCGCCTCCCCAGGGCAGCAGCAGCTGCTGCAACTGCTGCTCCCCAATCACTCCCCAGAATCCGACGACCACCCCTGGCGATCCCCAAAACCAGAAACCCGGCCCGGGCAACGACTCCTCCAGCTCCACACTCACCGAGGCCGTCTCCGACAAGGCCGCCGCCGTTGTCTGCTCGCCCGCCATGGCGCCCTCGTCGTTATTGTCGTCCCCCCGCTACTCAGCAAGCAGCCGTTGAATCGCAGCAGCAGCAGCACATGCAGCAGCACATGCAGCGAGACACAACAGCGGCAACCCCTCAATTCTTCCTCCAATCACACGCCCCCGCCCGCTAACAAACTGCCCGACGTCATCCCCCGTCCGCGCCAATCCGTCCGAAATTTGAATTCGACTACCCTGGCGATCCTGAGAAAGCATGCGTCTGTTAGCACTACAGCCGCATATTGCTACCACAACCACCATCCCGGTGCTGCTGCTGCTGCCCCACGACGAGCTGCTGACAGCTCCCGTCCCATCCACACCCTGACCTCTGCCTCTCACACTGCTGCATCAATCCAGACCGAGCTGCTCCATAGCAGGTCCCAGACCAGCGGGACGACGCGGGCCACGCCTCCCGGGAATATCTCTCACCACCAGCCTCGGCCGACGCCATATTTAACCAGGTACTTGTTCACCTTTGCCTCTCTTCCCGTTTTCCCCATTGTAAAATTCCCACGCCCGCCCCGCCATCCCAAGCCCATTGCTTCCGCGCCTTCGAGCTAAACAACCCCCCCCATCGTCAAATCTGCATCGGCGCGCGTGATACCCCCCTACACCCCCACCCCCCTTCCCCATAGCCCCAGCTTAACTCACCTCTTCTTATATCCCTTCCCTCCCGTTGCCCTCTTCCTGTCGCGAACTTCCTCGTCTTCCCCAAACTCACACAAGGCAACCACAGATCCAAACACACAATGTCCGACCAACGAGACCCCAAACGCGCACGCGTCGCCGCCGCCGAGGGCGAGCACCTCCCCGCGGGCATCACCGAGACCGACGAAGAGCTCCAGAAACACTGGTTCGTGGGCAGCATAGACCAGGGCACCACCTCCACCCGCTTCCTCATCTTCAACGGCCTCGGCGACCCCGTCGCCATGCACCAGATCGAGTTTGAGAACCACTATCCTCACTCGGGGTGAGCCTCCCTCTCTTTCCTGCCTTTCTCCCATCACCCCCCTCACTAACACACCTCCAACAGATGGCACGAACACGACCCCCTGGAGCTCCTCTCCTCCGTCGAAGAATGCATCTCCGCCGCCCTCGCCAAATTCACCGCCCTCGGCCACCCGGCCTCCGCCATCCGCGGCGTCGGCATCACCAACCAGCGCGAGACCACCGTCCTCTGGGACGCCCGCACCGGCGAGCCCCTCCACAACGCCATCGTCTGGCCCGACACCCGCACCGCCCCCCTGGTCCGCGACCTCCGCGCCCGCCCCGGCGCAGACGCCCTCCAGCCCCTCTGCGGCCTCCCCCTCTCCACCTACCCCTCCTCCGTCAAGCTCCGCTGGGCCCTCGACAACCTCCCCCGCGTCCGCGACGCCTACGACGCCGGACACCTCGCCTTCGGCACCGTCGACTCCTGGCTCATCTACCGCCTCAACGGCGGCGCCTCCGCCTCCCCGGCCCCCATCCACGTCACCGACTCCACAAACGCCTCCCGCACAATGTTCATGAACCTCCACACCCTCAAATACGACCCCGCCCTCCTCTCCTTCTTCGACATCGACCCTGCCAAAATCGCCCTCCCCGAAATCGTCCCCTCCTCCCACCCGACCGCCTTCGGCAAGCTCGCCTCGGGCCCGCTCGCCGGCGTCCCCATCGCGGGCTGCCTCGGCGACCAGTCCTCCGCCCTCGTCGGCCAGTGCGGCTTCCTGCCCGGCCAGGCCAAAAACACCTACGGCACCGGCTGCTTCCTCCTCTACAACGTCGGCCACGAGCCCGTCATCTCAAAGTCGGGCCTCCTCGCCACCGTCGCCTACGACTTCGGCAACGGCCGCAAGCCCGTCTACGCCCTCGAGGGCTCCATCGCCGTCGCCGGCTCGGGTGTCAAATTCCTCGTCAAGAACCTCAACTTCGTCCCCGACGCAACCCGCATCTCCGACCTCGCCGCCTCCGTCCCGGACAACGGCGGCGTCGTCTTCGTCACCGCCTTCTCCGGCCTCTTCGCGCCCTACTGGATCGACGACGCAAAGGGCACCCTCTTCGGCATCACGCAGCACACCCAAAAGGGCCACATCGCCCGCGCCACCCTCGAGGCCACCTGCTACCAGACCAAAGCCATCCTCGACGCCATGGCCAAGGACTCGGGCCACGCCCTCGAGTCCCTCGCCGTCGACGGCGGCCTGTCCAACTCGGACCTGTGCATGCAGGCCCAGGCCGACATCAGCGGCATCCGCGTCGACCGCCCCGCCATGCGCGAGACCACCGCCCTCGGCGCCGCCATCGCCGCCGGCCTCGCGCTGGGCGTGTGGAACGAGCTCGACGACCTCAAGAACGTCAACCAGTCCGGCCGGAAGGTGTTCACGCCATCCGCCGAGCGCGAGAAGAACCTGAAAATGTTCAAAAAGTGGGAGCAGGCCGTCGAAATGTCGAGGGGCTGGGTGCGTGACAATCTAGAGTAGTAGTAGCAGGAAATCTGAACGAGAATGCTTTTTTGTTGTTGTTTCTGGAAACGGAGTTGGATGTATAGAAGAATAGAAAAAGCGTGGGATGATATCAGGAATGTTTGGTTAGATGGATACCTATCAAGTCAGTTGGTCTGCCCACTTGGGGAACGTGCAACGTCATTCGTCAGAGACCCGACAGTCGTTCGATACTCGCAGGATAGACGCATAACACATACACAACACAATAAGATCTGGGGCGCAATCCACAGGTATCGTCTTTATTGTCATCTGTCTCAGAGGTAGCCCACAATTCGGGTCCCTCCGTGCACGGCTGGTCGAGGCATATCCATCACGGGCATGTTCCTCGATACCGTTCTCTGCATTCGTAGCAAATGGGACAATCATCTTCCCAAGAAAAAAAAAAGAAGCTGTGTGAAAAAACATTGCAAAGCCAAGTGCTTTTCGTGCTCGCCAAATGGATTCCCCCTGCCGACGCCAGCCAAAAATGTAAAATGTTTGGTTCCGCCCCTCCCATTTCTTTAAGCTCGAGACTCGTGAGTGGAGTGGTGAATCGTGTCGCAACTTGGAATTAGAAAGTCGATAAGAACAGGCGCGCAGACAAGAAGTATAAAGAGCTTTGCTGAAGGGGGGGGGGCGCCTCGGGGATATGATCCGAGACGCCTGGTATAGTTTTTCAGAGTGGAGTTTGGTTTTACATGATGATGGCGGGGATGTCGACGTTGGCCTTGATGCTCTTGTGGGGGAGAATGCTGCCGCCGTTGACGTAGATCTCGTCGCCAATGGTGACGTCGTCGCCGAGGACGGTGACGTTCTCCAGGCGAGCCCACTTGCCGACGGTGCTGTTCCAGCCGACGATGGTGCTCTTGACCCAGGCGTGGTCCTTGACCTTGGAGCCGGGCAGCAGGACGCATCTTTGCAGACGGCAGCCGTCGCCAATGACGACGTTGGGGCCGATGGTGACGTTGGGGCCAATCTTGCAGTTCTTGCCAATCTTGGCCGAGGGGTCGATGAGGACGTTGCCGGCGTGGACGTAGGGCTCGCTGGGGGGAGCCAGCAGCTTGGAGCCCTGCTTGGTGAGGGAGGTGAGGTACAGGCAGGTGCCGGTGAGGAAGTCCTTGGGCTGACCGACGTCCATCCAGAAGCCGGGCAGGTCGAAGCTGTGCAGCTGGCCGTCGCGGACGATGGCGGGGAAGGTCTCCTTCTCGATGGAGGTGGGGCGGAGCTCGATGCGCTTCAGGACGCTGGTGTTGAGAATGTACATGCCGGCGTTGATGCGGTTGCCGACGAACTCGACGGGCTTCTCGACGAAGCGGTCGATCTTGGTGGCGTGGCCGGGCTTGTGGACGACGACACCGTACTTGGAGGGCTCCTCGACCTTTGTGACGACAATGGTGCCCTCGTCTCCGTGGTTCTTGTGGAACTCGGCGAGGTCCTTGAAGGGGAAGTCGCAGATGACGTCCGAGTTGAGGACGAAGAAGGGGGAGTCGTCCTTGGCGAGGATGTTCTCGGCCAGCTTCAGGGGGCCGGCGGTATCGAGGGGCTCGGTCTCGATGGAGAAGGTGATGGTGAGGCCGAACCTCTTCTCGTACTGTTGGGGAGGATCGTCAGTACAGCTGGCTTCGGAGGGGATCGTCAGCTTATGGGACCCACCTCTGCCAAGTGCTTCTCCATAATCTCAGGGCGGTAGTTGACAGCGAGGACGACATCGGTGACGCCCGCGGCGGCGAGGGCCTCGATCTGGTGCTCGATCATGGGCTTGTTGGCGAACTCGACGAGGGGCTTGGGGAGGGTGAGGGTCTGGCATTGCGGTCAGCTTGGTTGTTGTTTCTCGCCGAGTGTCTGCAGCTGGAGCGACTGGCGATGGTCTTCTCCTGAAAGCCGCGCGTCAAGCTGGAAAGGGGCAGAGAGGACATACAAGAGGGCGAAGACGGGTGCCGAAGCCACCGACGAGAATGATAGCTGTTGCGCGCGTTAGCAGACTGCATCATGGCCCGGTGCAGAGGCCAGCTGAGGGATCAACTGCACAAGGGGGCAGGAGGTAGGCAAGACTCACCCTTCATCTTGGAGGAGTTTGGGGGTTGTGGTTATTCGTGAATTGGCTCTGGTTCGGTGAAGGGCAGAAAGGGAGAGGCAATTGCTTTCCCTGGAAGTGCGCGCGAAACAAGCGAGTGTACGAATGGGGGAAAGGGTGTAGAAGTTCTCGAGGCTGGTGGAAGGTGCGACGAGGGCGGTTGGCGATGACGATGGTTGACAACGAAAGGCCGAGCTTCAACGACGGTCGAGGACGCGAAGGGGGGAAGGAGAAAAAATTAATAGAGCTGGTACAAAGAGCGAGCCTTCCTCCGGAGGATATGCTGAGGCTTTGAGGGTGAAGATCACGGAAGCCTAGGAGAGGGGTTGTGGAGCGGCAGCAGCAGGTTGAAAAGTTGCAAGAGCGAGCGCAGTGAATAAAGTAAGGTCAACGAGGGAGGAGGAAGCCGGGAAGATGAGGTTGCGAGAGCTGGGCTTTGAGTACCTTAGTAGGGACCTGGATGGGATGAGATGGGGATGGGGGTTGGATGGGGATGGGACGGGTTGGGATGGCAAAGGGAGGTGCGGTACTTGTTTGGTATCCGTACGCTACAGAGCAGAGGTACCTTTCAAAAATGACACGACATCGCCTTGCGGGCTACCTACAGACGGGAGTACTCATACTGGGCTGTCTTCTGGTGATGCGCAGCAAGGCAAGAGCACACACAGCACACAGCACACAGCACACAGCCAGAGCACACAGCCAGAGCACAGGGCACCGCCTCGAACCTGGACCCCCAATCCCGCCAACCGGCCCATGTCTCCCCCCCTGGAACAGGCGCGCTAACGGCCGGGCTTCTGAACGCTACCGCGCAGCAAGGAGCACTATGGGAGCCTCCAAAT
This sequence comes from Colletotrichum camelliae, assembly GCA_018853505.1. Taxonomy (NCBI): domain Eukaryota; kingdom Fungi; phylum Ascomycota; class Sordariomycetes; order Glomerellales; family Glomerellaceae; genus Colletotrichum; species Colletotrichum camelliae. The sequence goes on along the minus strand of JAELVL010000002.1, from coordinate 7,371,654 downwards.
GTCTGACACATTCCCGTCCCTTGACTCTTGGGGCAGCTTCAGGTACAAGTCCCAATCAAGACGACGGGAAGCTGCACGTTCACGAGACACCGACTCGAGGATGATGACAGTTCGGATGGTTGCGCCCGAACAGGAACAACTCTACGCTCCATACGAGGTGCGCTGAACAGTAAACAACCCCATTCATCCAGTGCTGTTTTCCACAAGTACACACACTCAACCGCTCACTCGCATACACCAAGTACTGCGCCACAAGCAGACGGTACGTACCCAACGGCCAATGCCCATCCTCACCCAATCACGAACCTCCCCTCCCCCTCGGTGGTCCCCCCATGTGATCTCACGATCCAATCCCGTGTCTCCCCCAAACGGCGGCCCCCTTGTGGAAAAAGAGGCTAGGTAAAGGTACGCTACGCCCAGCTGCTGTCAGGGGCCCTCTCACTCTCTTCCAATTCCATTCTCTCAAAGACGCTGGCTGCCTGTCGTCGTTGTCGTCGTCAGTTCGTCAATCGTGCCTGGCCTTGTACCACCGCACCCTCGCCTCGGCCCTCCGAACCATCCCTCTCTGAAATGCGCAATTGACACAAAAGCGGGGCGGCCCCGACCTGTGAAATCGACAGACCACGGCTCCCCCAATTTCCCTGGCGAAATTGTTAATGCCAATTCCCCTCCCCCCTTGCTTGTGCCTCAAAGCCCTCTGTGTCTAGACTTTCCGACTTCTGGCTGGATGGGTGAATCAGACGGAAACCGGGGCCAGTCAGCTGATCAACTGTTGTTCAGAAACAGCAACTCTGCTTGCCAAAAAGGACGTGGACCGCCGCCGCCGCGCTCCGATGACCGCGCGTATATCCGCCATCACCACACCGGCCGAAGGACCTAAACCTCGAAACCGGGTCCCTCCCTACATGGGACCGACATCTGACCCGTCCCCCCCTACTCAACTCGCGACCGCCGCCTTCTTCCGGTTGCCTCTGCTGACGACCTCGTGAATGGGGGCCAGGTTACGAACTGACGAAGTGGTGGTCCTGGACAACATCAAGTTCGCATACACGGCTGCTGCTGACAAGCAGTTGCAGTGCAGTCAGGCAACCAAGCAACAAAAAAAAAAAAAAAAAAAAAAACCTCGTGTTATGCCCGCCGCAAAAAAAATGCCACCCCGGAGATTTTCCTCATTCCTCGTAACATGGGAATTCTTCCAATGTCACCTCTCTCCCTTCCTTTCCTCCCTTGCCTCTGCCTTCCGCTCCGATTGGTGATGCCTGAAAACAACTTTCCAATTGCCATCGTCAATGCAGAAGGAACAAGTCATCAACACACCGAAGTCACGGAAGTCCAAAAGCCTCCCCATCGCCTCAGTGGGGACGCCCCTCCATCGCGGCCGTTGGCATCGCCATAAAAAATCACCTCCTCGTGACCACCAAAAACACCGGGTCCAACCCGCAAAGCCACACCTGCTCAACGTCAGTCCTCGCCAACTGCTTCACCCAACATCCGCAAAAGCCTCGATCCCTAACACTGCAATCAAGAGAGCGCGGGAGAAGAATCCCGGGAGAAGTGGGAACCCTCTTGCTCAACTTGCGACGTGACGTACGTGTTCAGTCCTTTCTATCCAGCCATGCATCCAGCAAACCACGGCCGCGTGCGCCACATTGAAACCACCGCTGCCGTCCACATCCCGGGACCGTCCGGACGGCCCTCTGTTCGAGGCCAGCAGAGAAATATCCGTAATGCACTGCGAAAAGAAAAACCTGGTCAAAGTTAGAGGGTGATCATCCCCCCCGTCAAGTTGTAACAACATTCGCAATCCCAGCATGGAAGCCCGGCCGCCACACGGACTCCCGCCCGGCAAAAGCCCCTTCCCATCTGCCACTGACGTGTCCCGACTTCCGGGCCGCCCTCTCGATAAGAAAAATCATCCGAATATGCCACCTGCGAATAAAACTCAATGGCATATGCAAAGAAAAACCACCAGACAAACACCTCGGTAGACTTGCATCCCGTCGTCCCAACCCAACCACCCGCCAAATCAAACCACAAGTAACATCGCGTTCCAACACCCTCTTCCCTTCAGCCGCATCCCCAAACAAACACGTTGCCTCTTGATGTGAAATCCCGCTAGCGAACCAGCCTAACAGCCAGATCAATTAAAAAGTTGTCTAGAACACAAGGACCCGCGCGGGATGCCAGGAAGCACCTTCTTTCTTTTTTGTCTTCTCACCCGTCCTGCTCACTTCTTAGCTTCCAAAAACCCGTCTCTAATCCGCGCCCGCTATCCAAAATGGCTGACCCCCCCGGTGCCCCCTTGCTTCGATCTCCTCCCCATCCACCAAGCGTGAATCTAAAATCTAATTTCTAGAAAAACTCAAGCCCACTCACCCTAACCCAGCCCAGACTCCCTAGCCTAGCTAATCAATCTGATCATCTGCCCCGTGCGATCCCGCGTTGTATACGTGAAAGTGCGGCGGCATCGTCTCACCCCATCCCCCGTCCCCCGTTCCCCTCCCGGCCGCCCTCCACATCGGCTCCGGGCCACCACCACCACCATCCTCCGAAATCCGCGCGGCTGTCCCCAGCGTCTTCCGAGTCACACCACCACCACGTCCACCATCCCTCCAACCGCCATCCCGCACCTGGACCTGACAGTTTCAGGGGAGGTGCGGGATATGAAAATGAGAAAAGGGGCAACGAAAACAGCCCATCTCTACATCATGTGACGCTCGCTCTTCACGTGAAACGATGGAATGATATACCAAAAGAGCCGCTGAAATGCCATTTATTTATTGATTTTGTTCGGTCTTGTAAATATCATCATGGGCTTGTCGTAAAGTCTTGGTTGTGTCATTATTCATCATAGCCGCGCGTCCGTAGAGCAACGCGTTGGAAGGGGGTCCACATCTCCTGCCTTTCCTCCTCCTTCCATCTTGTCCAAAATCCCCAATCAGCCTCCCTTTCACAAACTCTTGGGGCTCCAAACCTCTCGTCTCCCGGTAAGTTGGCGGCAAATCTCGCCGCGTCTCAATACATCCTCCGCTGTGTGTCATGGCGCAAAGTCAAGATGCCAATCCAAGCCAATGTTCCCACGCTGGTCCAAAAAGAAAATGCAGAATAGAAAATGCTTCGCTTTTGAGGCACGTCAAATGGGAAGAGAAAAGGAGTGGCTTGTCGTGCGTACGCATCGTCCAAAGCTCTTCTCTCTCCTGTTCACTCTCTCCCCCGCTCCTCCATTTCCTCCCATTTTCCAATTTTTTGGTCTCACCCCTCCTGTCTCTGTTTCTCTCTCTCTCTCTCTCTCTCTCTTTCTCGCTCAACCAAAGAGTCTAGCATCCCCCACCGCGGTCTTTTTTCGTAGCAATCTTTTGTTTTGTTGAGGGCTTGTGTCATCAGAAAACAGAAGAAAGCCTCCTTCATTCCTGGCCCCATGATGGAAAGCAAGATCGTAAACCTCCAATGTCCAATAATGAGAAAAGAAAAATGAAAGTCGGCCGCCAGAGTCGCCTCTGGGCATGATTCCGGTTGAAAGTAGCAGGGGAACGGCAAAAACGGCTGGTACTGTACAATCCCCAGCCAAAGCGCCTGGTCATTAAAAAGGAGAAAGAAAAATGTCTTGAATAATAGAATGCTGATTCTGGAGGGGAAGAAGAAGGATGAGAAAGCAAGAGTCATCAAGCCCAACGGCCTTGTCTGGAAAATCAAAAGAATACCGGCCGGGTTGCAGAGAGAATGAAATAGAAATCAAAGGTGCCGCGCAGGAAACCGTAATCTAGGTCATAAAGTCGTCATGAGGTCGTCGCAGATGAAAGTTATGCGTCGCTTTTCCCACTCCTTTGGCCCACTTCTTGGTACCAATATCTTCGCTTCTTTTTTTTTTCCTGTTCTCCTCCTCATTCGAGCTCCCGAGGACGGTTGTTGTCCTCCATACTGTGACCAGAGTGCGCTCAGTCCCTTTTGTATCCGCCATATCATGCTGCCGGGACCGAAAGCCTACTGCTGCCAACTCATCATGCAGCAAAGCTGTCCACTCAGTCGAAAGAAGCCGTGGAAGAACTGCTGGAGTGGTGCCCTGATCGACGGTGGCTGTCCCTAGAGCCGTGACTTGAAGACGTGTGGCGACTGCTCTTCTTGGACCGGCGGGCGGTGCCGCTGGTCTCGGTGGCGGGCAGCCCTTGAACGATACCGTTGCGGGCAAGCATGCCGCCGTTGACGGAAAAGTTACGGCACACCATGAAGGCACGCATGGCCGCGTTCTCCTGCGCCAACGAATCCGATTCGTACGCGAGGTCCGTCTGGTACTCACGGCCGTTGACGAGAACCAGGCACGTGTAGCCACTGTGATCGCGGTAGCACTCGTACGAAGGATCCCTCCATCCTCGGCGCCGGCAGAGACCTAGATTTGATCAATTAGCCCTTGATACCCTCTAAATTCGATCATGGCGCAGCTGAGAGATCAGCACCCTCGGTGAAATGAGGCGACCTGCATCCCAGCCCAATCCAATTCACACCTGTTTCCCCGTCTTTGAGCAATGCAACTCGTACTCTGGGAGCCGCAACGTAAAGCTGACGTCGATCCCGCGGGCACGAGGCCACGTCCCGACTCGCCAGGCAACGTCAGGACCTGGGGAACAAACGCATGTCATTCCCAAGATGCAGGGGTAGGCACACACGATCTGACCCAGTTCACCAGGGCTCATCACGGCTCAGCCCCACTTGTACGGACAATTGAAGATGGGAACGAGGTTCAGGGAAGCATTGGGTTTCAACGACGCGTCTGGAAAAGTCAATTGACCACTTACTCTCAAGGTACTGCATGTAAAATCCTCCCATGTTGACCGTTTTTCCCAAATGGGTGGAATGTATGCGGCGGGTCGAATCTTTTTTTCTTGGTCCTAGACGTGCAGGGTCCCCGGAGTGCGGATTCGGGCGCAGGGGGAGATCGATGTTGTCTCAGACCGTAGAAGCAAAAAAAAGTGAAGCAACTGAAGAATAGGCAACTGCTGTCCGGACAATAGGACCAAGATCCAGGCGGCCTTGGGATGCAATCGAGCCCAACGGTGAGGCGAGCGAAAAGTCTATGGTCGAGGGCGGCCAGGGGGTCTCGCACGCGGACTTCTACGCACCACACGCCAGAGCGCTCTGGGGTGTTGTGATGTAAGGCGTAGGGCAGGAATCCGGGGTGGGTTCGAGTATGTATGGTAGCTCAAAGAGAATGAAAAAGAGGTTGGATCCGGACCAAGTCTTGAGCTGTTTTCGTGGGTTTCCAAGCTGGGAGAATTTGAGCCTGATGAGGTCTGGGGGGACAAGATGAAGAAAGTCGGCGGAAGGGGTGGTTGATGTGTTGTACTGGTGAAAGTGTGTGCGTTGCGTGTGTTGTGTGTGTGTGCGTGTGTGTGTGTGTGTGTGTGTGTGGACGCAGGTGGGTGTGGGAGGTGTTGTGAGTTAAGCTACGTATCCAGGGCTTCTTCCGTCTCTTGGGTTGCAGGAAAACATCAGAACCATGGACGGAGAGACATGTGTGCTTTATTGCAGAAAAAAAAAGGGTTGCCCTTTTTTTTTTACACCTTCTCTCTGGCTTCGACGATGAGCTAGTGCGGGGGCAGGGAGGGGGTGGAGGGGTGGTCCAGCAACAGGTCAAATCCAATCCAGGGCCAACATCAACAACATATGTAAAGGTACATTAGATCATACATGGGGACTTGACAACGATCGTATGGAGGTAGTGTGCAGTTGCAGCGCGTGTGGTAATAACAAGCTGCGGCGGCGGCAACGGCAGCGGCTGCGGCAGGAAATGAGGGACCGGACAGGCGAGAGGAGGGGGGACAGTACTTTGGACCGGAACTGAGAGAGAGAGGAGACTAGGAGAAGAGGGGACAAGACTCGGAGGGAAACAAGAGGAGAGTAGACCAGGGACGTGGAAACGAACGGCCTGCTGGTTGATGCACTTGCTGTTGCTTTGCTTTGCTTCTGCTTGCTCCGTCTACTGGAGAAATTGGAAAGACAAGCACCGAATGGACAAGGTATGAAGGTTCTCGAAAAAAACGGGCTCGACGAGAAATGGAACAATGGGGTGGTTCTTTGAATTTTTGGTTCGAGATGCAAGCGGCGATGCGGCTCTCGAAAGAGTGTGACCCATGCTTTGCTGCGTTGGCTCGTCTCGTTGCCAGTTGATAAAAACCGCTGGAGACTAGGCCACCCCACCGCGACACATTGGGGAGGAGGGGACCGGGAGGAGGGAGGGGGGTACCAGCATCATCGCTGGGTCATGGCCAGAAGCAGGGCCAGGGCCAGGGCGTCCAGGGCAGCCCGGCGACGATCTGCCTCTGGCTGAGAGCTCTGCTCTCCATGTATTGTGGCAGTCGCTTCCTGGTAGAGGTTCCAAACCTATGTCGATAACATCGTCCAGCACGGGAGTTGGCCGTGAGCGGATAGGCCCCGGAAACCACAATACCATTGCAGGTTTGCTGGCTTCTGAATGCTCGTGGCGCTCGATGGTCTTGTCGAGAAAAGCCAATATGGGTTACTCTACCGCCGGTGATGCCGCCGACTTAGACTTCGTTCTGTTTTGGATCCAGTCCATCACCCACGACATCATCGTCACAAGCAAAGGCGCGCGCCTCTCGAAGCATGTACGGATACATGCAAACATACATGGCCGAAACTTTGGACGAAGTCCCTCCGACCATGTGGCCCGCTGGGTCGCAGGTTGGGCTGCTTTAGCTCCTCTAGGGCTACAGCAGTCCAAGAGGGCAAATTCGAGACGAACGAGCCTGCAGAGTAGAAAAAAAAAAAAGTAAGAGAATGACGAGGGCTGCGAGTATGCAAAGCCGGTGGCGAAATGGAACCATTCAGAGAGTCAGGACCCAATCTGGCGCGCCGGTCTGGCCTCGATGGACGAATGCAATCGTAACCGCGGCGCGCAGCTCTCGGAGACAAACCCTCAGCCATATGTCCGTATACGCGCCAAGTAACTCTGGACAAGGCATACGCTGGTCCCTCGGCCAGGTTTCCTTGGTCACCGATGGAATCGTTTCGGGCTGACGGCGAGTCAAAACGCCAGAGCATGCTTATTTGATTCTCTGGTGCTTCCGTGGAGGGATGTGCCCAGTTAGAGTTGTGAGGCCCTATGCCTGTCTGGTACGAGCGGACAGAGAAACAAAGGACGACCTCTCGATGTGAAATCGAACGTCCGAGTTATCACTATGTGGTGTTAGCGGCGACTAATGCATCTGCAATCAATCAGCGCGCAAAGGGCCGGTTAGCAGTCGTGGCATGTGTGTGGACAATTCGTTAGCAGCATGTCAGAAATGCGTCTTTTTGCTGTTGGTGGTGTTGCTCTGTCGTTGTCGTTGGTGCTGCTCATGCCTCCCACCGCCAATTTCTCGTCTCCTTGTCACGGGCCGAGCATCGTCTTGCAGTCCAGAGAGTGCCAGTATCGTCATGTATGTACGGATGAGGCCATGTACATTGGCTGCTGGGCTTGCGTGCATGTACTGACTGCGGTCTACGACGTTCGTTACTGAGGGGGCAAATGGAACCGGACTCGGAGTCGAGAGGGACGGGAACCAAAAAAAAAAAAAAAAAAAAAAAAAAGAAGACCCCCGCCAACAACGTAGAGATCCAGTGCTTGCTCCCCCTGTGGCTTTGGCTTGTTCCTTGTGCGTTCCCTGGCCCGCTTGTCGCTTGCTCGCTTGTGCTGCGAGACGCGAGGTCGGGGATTGGAACGACGACGCCGGCAACTTGGAAGGTGACATTGTGAGACCATGACAGAAGGACGAAGGAAAAAAGAAGCCGAAGAAGCGGCAGCCACAGAACAACCCAGGTTCGTCCGTCTGTGTCTGTGCCATGTCAGGCAAAGGTCCGGCCATGCTATGCGATGATGCTAGCTGGGACAGGGCAGGACCAAGGCCAGGCGCCGGGGCCACGTTTGGGATCAGCCGGTGGCTCCCAATGATGTGCAGCAATGGCGGGCGATTCGCACGGCATCATCAAAGTCAAAACGGCCTGTTGGCCAGTCTCGTGTCGTAGTGTAGCTGCTGTGCCCAGTCAGAGATGGCAAAAATTACAATTGCCCTGCGTGCGCTGGACGAATCAGCGGTTAGAGAAATGGAGAAAATTCCCCGTAGAGTGATGTACACCGGTACTCCGTACACCGTCCAGCTGTTCCTTGCGGTGATGGAACAAGGCCGGAGCAGCGAATCAGCGCTTGTTGCCCGGCCGGCCATTCGTTGGCTCGGGGCGTCAGCATGGGTGCCGACTAAAATAGGCCATTTCGACTCCGAGTGATGTGTACGCGAACGAGCGGAGCGGTCGGCGGCGAGACGCTGATTGTACGTTGATGATTGCGTCTGGTTTTGGTGCTGCCGGTGCCGTTTAACGCCGGTGCTGGTGCTGGCGCTGGCGATTGGAGTATCGGTACTGGCGTCGTTCTTTTGGGAACTGAATTCAACGGCACATGAGGGACTCAGGGCAGGCGTGCGGTGACCAACCAACGCTGAGAGCGTAGCCACATCCCCGGCGGGCGGCAGAGCGGACGCGCGGGCGAGATTGCAAGGTCGGTGAAGAGGTCATCTCTCATCTCTCGTCGCTGTGAGAGACGAGGGAGGTGGACGACGTGCATGAACAGTTGCCAGCGCCGAGAGGAGGCTACTGGAAGTGGGTTCGACGGGGGCGAGATCCATTGACATGGGGAAACAGACAACGAGCTTCTTTTTGGCTGGACTTGGCCCTTAAGGTGGGATGAGCAGCATGGTATGGCCAGAAGAACCTGGAAGGGCGAGGGGGGCGCGGCGTTATCGTTGCAATAGGCAGTTGTCCATCTGCAAGACGCATCTGCATCTCTCCTCCATTATTCCCCCCCGTCAGTCTGTTGTTTACTGCGGATGCCGCAGATTGCCAGGGCAGGGCAGTGCAGGGCAAGCCAGAGCGGCCTTCATGGACTCTGCGGTGTAGGTAGGTGAGGCCAGGACAGAGTAGCAGGTAGATGCCCATCCGACGATGGGCGGAATGGGTGCGGAGGGAAGGGCGCAGATGGGCCGAGAGAAGAAGCCAAAAGCCACGCGAAGGCAGACCGTTGGATGGCCCAAAGGGGGTCGTGGCGGCGACAGGACCGAAAGGTGTGGGAGATCAGAAATGAGGATCGCGTTGGCGAATGGAGGTGACGTTCTGAATGGACGAGGGGGAGGGACAAGCCGAGAGGTCAAGGTGAGGTGAGGAGGTGTGGAGGGGGGAAAACCGTGGCCATGGTGAGGGCCTGTGGGTGCGATGGTGGTTGTGGTGGTGGTAGTTGTGGTTCAGTGTTGTTGGTGACTGAGGAGGAGGAGAAGAAGAGCGTGGGGAGGAGTGGAGAGTCGAGATGTACCCCTGGCAAGAAAGCGATGTTGAGAGGTACTTCTACCGAGGTGTATTCGCACCAAGGAGGGAAGTACCTTACTGAGGACGGGAGGTAGAGGAGTTGTGGACGGTGGTGGTGGTGCTGCTGCTGCAGCATTAGCGACAGCAGGCAGATGCAGCGCTGCAACTGGTGCGCGCGCGAAGGCAGAACTAGGCAAAGAAGCGCAGGGCCAGAGCATTAGCGATGCAGGCCATGCAATGATGAGTTGGCAGTGCCGCCAGAGGGGGGACGTCCAGTTTGTTCCATGCCTCGAGATGCTACCCAGCTTGCTACCTCAGGCCAGGCATATCGCTCTCTTTCTCTCTGGCTCTCGCTCTCTCTTTCAGTGAGATTCGTGAGTGCGAATGGCAAGCCAGGTACGGTACTTTTCTCATAAAACGACGACCCTTACCTTACCTGACCGTTGACCTCATCATACCCTCCCCGGGAACGTACGTACCCTGTTCTGCACATTGAAAGCGCAGGTAAGGTAAGGTATCCATACCTGAGGCGCCTACGCTTTGCCGACGTGCTTGTACCAGTACTTTGGACGTGAATCTGCGATTGCCGCGGACGAACTCTTGCTCATTGTCCGCATGGAGTTGAGTTCAATATTTCCGTTGAGGCAAGAGGTCGGGGAGGCGCCGAGGCAGTGGCAGTGGCTTTGACAGGCGGCAGCTGCGGTGCAGGTGCAGCAGGCCGTCGAAGGTCGTGCTTACCTCTAATGAGCAGGCGAATCGCCCGTGCCCGCCCTCCTGCCAAAGATTGAACTTTGAAGAAGGCGCCAGCGGCTCTGAGTTTTTTCGATATAAGGAAACCACGAGACATGGTGCCTGAGGTGCCTGAGGTGCTTGATGTGGTGAGGTGAGGCAGCTTCCATTGGCAGCTGCGACTTCCATCTTTTCTCTCATCGCAGGTGCAGCCCCCCAGTTCCTGCCACTTTGCCTGGGTAGCTCCTGCCTCTGAACTCCAGGTTGCCATCACAGCTTTACTAGCGCCGCTCTAGACGCCGCCCTGTCCTCTGATTCGCCAATTGCACCTTCCAGAACCCTGTCTGGTCCCTTCCATCTCTATCGACCGCCCCTCCGACGTCCCACTGTCCCACAACCCCTCAAATCGGCGCCGACCTCATCCATAATCCATAGCTCCCACTCGCAGCTTCCCAGCCCCAAGGTAGACAGACAGACAGACAGCTACACCCAACACCTCACGGATGGAGTGCCGTCCCTAGGTCGGTTGGTAGGTTGCCTTCCATACCTTATGACTCCTGCTCATGCTGCTCATGCTGCTGCTGCGCAAAGCCCCCAGCGGTGGCTGAAAGTGACGTGACCTTCACGGCTACATACATCAGCTTCTCTTTTTCCATGACACATTGCCATCCCCTCGACAAATAAACGGCAACGCAAATTTCTACCGTCGATTGCCGCAACAGACCAACACCAGATCCAAACTCTGCTGCTCATCAAGCATCGGGCTACCCCCGGTCATCCAAGATCCGGTGATCAAACGACCCATCCGGACCACGGCCGTCCATCACCAAACCGGACCACCGACAAGGAACATGGACCTGGGGCATACCCTCACGGCTTCCGGAACCTCTCCCGAGACATCTGTCTTTTGCGCCTCTTTTCTTCCGCAGCCCTGCCAACACTGCCAGCGCTACCTCGAGCCCCCGCAACTCTCGTCCTCTCTCGTATCATCCCCCCGGCCCTCCACGGCCGATTGAGGCCTCACCAAGAGCTCGTGACTCCCCATCATGGGCCTCACCGTTCCTCTGCCCCCCGACGCCCGTTGCACAGTCTCCATCTCGTTCGACTCAAATACCCACCATCGGGTCCTTGTCACCACCGCCTGCGGGATCCGGTGGCTCGGGAATACAAGCCCATGATTGCGCTGCTGTCCCCTAGTGTACCATGTACACCCTACTTGCCCCGTCACCCCCTCCCCTCCGTAGAGCTTCCCTCCTAGGCTTATTGGCGATAAGGGGTGTGAGGGGCAAGACATCAGGGACCTGTCCGAGCCAACCTTCTGCCACACCCCGCTAGAAAGAAACAAACATGCTTAGCCTTCTTTCAACGTCATCCGCTCCAAACATGCTCCTTCGATATCTGCCATTGGACCCTCGACGGTCCCGGCCGAGGACGCTTCTCTAGACACGATGCAAAGAATGAGAGATTGGCTCCTCTGACTGGACCCCGCGTTGGTACGTTGCACTGCAGACCAGACCGCCCTTCTATCGTTCTGCTCGCAGTAGCCATTGCCACGCCATTGTCTGGCCCAGCATGGAGCCAGTCTTCCCTTTCACGCAACGCCAGAGATGGAGAGAGAGAGAGAGAGAGAGAGAGAGAGAGAGCAGCGAACGTCTAGCGTCATGCTGCCGGCCGTCGACGTCCGCTCGGGCGGGACCCAATCTAAACCTCGCTTCGTCGACATGTATCAGCTGACAACGCGTACTTACTTCCTCCTCGACGATGAGTGGGAATTATTATACCTCCTTGAGACACAAAGCGGCCATGCTTTGCGGCCACAACACGGCACCCGGGTCTTTTTGATATCGGAGCCACAGAGAGAATATGGAAAAAAAGAGGGGCCACCTGCATCTTGTTCATGTATGACAGCAAAGACATCTGCGCCTAGGCCCTGCGCAGTTGCTGTAAAGCGAGATGCGCCAATCGAGCCTTGCCTGGACGCCATGGGTTAGGTCAGTCTACCGGGATCATCCACCATGCTCGCAGGACATGTCTCTCTTCAGCCTGCCGCTCTGGTTCTCTAGGAGTATTGTCTGAGTCCCAGGGCTGGCTGGGCTGGTCTGCCTCGTGTCTCAAATCTGCCAGCCGCCCCCCAAGACAAGCATCCACGTCGTTCTCAAACCGTCAGCTAGTACAGGCGTAGGCGACCACGCACAAGAACCGCACGGCAAGGCATCAGAGTGGCGTGTTGCAGGCACTCGCGACGCCAGGTTGGCCCGGCCTGGAGATGATGTGCATTTGCCGCCACCACGCAGTGGCGCCGAGGAGACAGCCTCTTTCATCGCGATTTTGAACGTTGAATGCGGGACGGGAGGAAAGGTGGGCATCCCATTGACAGTACGTGCCTACTAATGAATCTGGCAGAACATCCTCGGAGGGCCACAAATCGTCGCTTGCGTTGTATTACCTGCCATTAACAGACTCTTCCTTTCCCGTGCCATCATATGTCGATTCGCGTGCTGCGATGGCGCACGGATTTGCCATGCACCTCGACCCTTTTGGAGACCCAGTCTGGAATCCGACATGTACAACCCGCGCAGAGTGGCCTGCGCCGTTATATTGCCGTGATGAGTTGTCCAAACCCTCCGCGCAGGATCCCTGTTCAAGATCTCTTGCGCCGACCCTTCGAAGCTGCAGGCCCGTCGTGTTCGTTCCGCAATTCCCACCCCCTTTAAGAATCCGCCGTCGGTAGGCGCGTCGCGTTTCAACGGAGTCTAATTCCAACGGAGGACCTCCGCTCACGGAACCGACGCCCCTATTCATCTCTAACAACCCACGTGACACAAAGAACCTCCGATGCATCCTCCTGACTTATAATACAGAAGGGGGAGGGCGGTCGCCTCTCCGGCGGCCTGGTGGCGCCTGCTGCGTCCGAACTCCTTCCCCCCCCTCCTCTCTAGAATCCCTGCCTTGCCGCAAAATACGCCTTCATGTCGTCGACGCTCTCCTGAGGAATGGTGTAGACGGGGTGGATCGTCCCGACGCGGTCCTCCTCGTCGAAAATCTGTGCTCCCTCGGCGCAAGGCGACACCACCCACTTGGGCTCTGGCAAAATCGTCTCGTCTTCATCGACGTATGTGAGGTCCCACCGATGCTGGGCCGAGCTCAGTCCGGATAGCACATAGCAGGTGTGATATGCGTCCGACGGCCTGGCCGCATTTCATTGTCAGCTTTGGTTTCCAGCAAACGATTATGGTTCGGGTGAGGAGAGAAAGGGGGAGGAGGAGGATGTCGCCTACTTGCTCGGCTTGTCACGAAGACCGCCACGTTTGCTACAGTCCTGCCCGCAGCACAGGATGTATCGGATCAGCCCTTCGCGACTGTACAGACTGCCCTCCTCCGCGGGGGTGGTCCGCGACTGCTGCTGATGCGCCGCCGCTGTCTCTTCCTCCTCGAGCTCACTCGCGCCCTTCAGCACAGCATCGATCAGCGGCCAGCACCCACCGACCCAGTGGCTATAGCAGCCATCGACAAGCTTGTTCGTGCGCCCACTGAAGCCACCCTCCGGGGCATACTGCCGTGACGAGAGCCAAGAGATGAGTCGTGGCACGTCAAGGTATCTATTTCACAAGCAGAAACGTGCGTGCGTGTGCCCCCCCTCCCCTTTACCGGGGCAGGCAGGGCAGGCACACACCAAAAAGATCAGTTTCTTATTATTACTTTTGAAAGTCTCATGCAAGGTGAGCGGCCTTTTTTGTCTTTCTTCTCTTCCGCTTCCATGTCACTTCCTCAGTGGACGAGAGAGGATGCAAAGATCCGGACATCTGGCCGCGTCTATGCGGGCGTCGGAGAAGGAGGAGGAGGAACAGGAGAGGTTGGGGGGTTGATACGTACTTTGGAATGATGCGATGCGGAGTATCGAGAATCGAGAGGCAGCCCAGCGCGCAAAAGGCGTAGGCCCCGTGTGCTTCACCATCCGGCTTTCCCGATATGCCTCCCTCGAATGTCTGGCCTTGAGAGTAGTGGTGGTGGTGTGAGCGATGGAGCGATAGAAAGCAGCGTCCTGCTGCTGCTGCTGCAGGCAGGCAAAGCAAAGCAAAGCAAAGCAAAGCAAAGCAAAGCATAGCAAACAAGACACACACACACACACGCACACACACATAAGAAAACGAGGCAACCAGGCTAAGGTATGACTTACATCTGCGTACATAATCCGCCAATCCGGTGAAGAGCGTGGGCCGCTCAGGCGTCCAGGCCGGCGAGTCGGTAGAGAGTTCGAGCGGGAGGTTGAGGAGGGTCACTATGACGGCCGCGCAGTATGCTCCCCTGAACGGCTCCTTGCGTGGTCAGAAAAAAAGTGAAGGGTGTGACGGGAGGAACCAGATGAACGTGACGAAGAAGCTTGTTTGCAAAGCATTGCCCATCCGCAACAACGACAACAGGAAAGAGCAAAAACTCACCTCACGTCCACCTCGCCGCCCAACGTCATCTGAATGCCCCCATCCCGCTGCTTCAACGAGCAGATCCACCGCCACATGGCCCTCCTGTCAATGACATCGTACGCGTCCTCGCCGCCTACAATAGCCAGCGCGAGGACGACGGCGTAGGTCGTCGCGAGGTGCGAGTTCTGCCCGTGGCCGCCGCCGAAGCCGCCCGACGGCAGGTTCTGCATCGTGCGCACGGTGGCGATCAGGTCGTCGCGGTAGACGGCCGTGTCGTAGCCCAGGAGGGCGAGGGCGTTGAGCGACCAGTAGAGGAACCACGGCCGGCTGGCGTCGGCGGCGACGTAGGGCGCCGGGAAGCGGCCGAGCTGCTTCTCGAGGAACTTGACGTGGTTGTCGCGCAGCAGGGCGGGGACGCCGTGCGCGTTGCGGGCGGGTTGGCGGCGGTCCTGCCCGGTCGGCGGCGAGGAAGGGAGGCACTGCCGCAGGGTGTCGTCTTGGAGTTTGGAGGTGGCGGTTGTGAGGGCGTCGCGGACGGGCGGCGGCGGTGGGAAGAGGTCTGGGACGGCCGGGTCGTGGTCCGCCGGTGAGGGTTCGGGCTCGCTTTCGTAGTCGATGAACTCCTCGTCCACGTCGCTCTCCGGCCGTCTTGGGATGGGGGTTGGGATGCGGCGGCCATGTCTGCTGCTGCTGCGCTTGAAGGTGATTTTGGGACGGCGTTTGAGAGGTTTGATGCGGGGTCTCATCTCACTCTGGAAGAGGATGCGGGGTGTGTTTTTTTGAGGCTTTTTGTACAAAATTAGGAGGCATATGCTGTGTCCATCGTCGACGGGACCTTTGCAGTTTCTATATCGTTGTTGAATCGTGAGCGGCTTGACAGGCGATGAGAGGGCGGTTTGGTCGTGCCCCTCTCTCGCACTCACTCGCTGCTGCCGGTGCTGGTGGTGCTTGTGAAAGGAAGTTCGATAAAGTGGGTCGTATCCGGTCTGATTGGCTGCTTGGGCTGGGAGCTAGACCCCTGTCGTCCACTGCCGGCCTGAGCTTCTGTCACCACCAAGACGTCATCTCACGATGTTTATAACGTTGCAGATTCATGTGAACGCCTGAGGTCTCGTGGCTTAGAAACTAAGGATTTTTATAACCTAGTGTTATATCTCCCATGTCCTATTTTTTGATACCCCGAGATTGTTCCATGGTCGTGATGAGATTCTAACATGGCCATGTCCTCGGTGAATCGTCAACTGCTACAGGTGGCGGGAAGGAGTCAGTCCCGGGCTTGGGCCGAGGCAAATGTGTATGAGTTTTGCTAGCCGGGCAGTGTCCACCATATAAGGAGTATATCTATACTAAAGTAAATACGTTCCTGTACTTACTTTTATCGTCGCTATCGTCGTCGTCGTCGTCGTCCTCTACTACTGTCGTCCTCTACTACTGTCGTCCTCTACTACTGTCGTCCTCCTTAAAGTATTAGGTATACTGCCATTTATCCATAGGGATTACTGCCCGGATAGCAGAACTCATGTGTATATGTCCGGCGCCTTGTACTGGAGAGACGTCTTCATCAAGAATGTGGAACTTCGTTTATACTGGCACCCGAAGAGTTCAAGTAGACAGCGCTCATCTCTGCGGACGTCTTCGTTCAAAGGGCAAGCCACCAGCATCGCTGCCTCGCCAAAGTATATTTCATACTTGTCAAGCGGTTGCACAGCTCGCATGCAACCCGGTCCCACAGTCACTTTCGTTGTTCATCTGAACTCGTTTGAATGCTGAATATCCAAATGGACGCTAGATATGTCACTTGAAAAATAGTTTACAGAGGCCTCTCTTCAGCCGTGGCATGTTCCCAGACGAGTGAAAAACGGAACGAAACAAAGCATCTGAGCATCGACAGCGCCAAGTCAATGGGATACTGATTTGCAAGTGTCTATTTTCGACCGAAAGTCTCTCCCCCTGAATGGTTTTCGGGACTTCTTGAAAACGTGGTGGTGATGAGGGCATTTTAAGATCCAACATGGGAGATGGGCACAAGGACGGACAGGAAAGTTGAGGCAGACACGTAGGCAAAAGGTCTGCCAGTTTCGTAAAGCAACTGAAAGGCTTTTGATTATCGAAATTATGGTTCAAATTGTTGCATTTTGAACACTGATAGTGCAATCACTGCATTTTGTCGACCATCAATCACTGAAGAGTGCACACCACGAGTCTCTAAGCAGGCACTTGGACAGACACGACCATATGATTGGAGATTACCATGCCGTATATGATGGTGTGAAGCCATCCATGAGCCAAGCCGCAAAGCTGCTCCTCAGCTTAGAAAGGTTTCCTACCTGGATCCATGAGCCGATACCTGGGTTGTTTCATTTTCGGGGCGAGTCAATTTTGCGCGAGAAAATCAATAGACGTCCAACACGGCGTCCTGGTACCAGTAGAAATGTGAAAAGGCTTCAACTTCGGTATGAAGTGGTTTGCGCTGAAAAGAGCCTCACATCTCACATACCAGAGAAGCACGACGTTGAATGTCATCTGGGTGGCAGCGAGTCCACATGCCGAGTCCACACCCGGGAACCCAGTCGCAACAGCGAGTACACTCAAGCGTGCTTCATGATAGAGCCTTCTGCCATGAGAATGAAGAAAAAACACCGCTGTCCGTTTTGAAGAAACCGATGAGCAGAACAGCAGAGTAAACCGACGGTGTGGTGGAAGACCGGTGCGCACATCCCGAAGAACGTCTCATCTAGCAGCAGAGACAGTGTTTTGAGACTCGACGGATGGCGGACTTTGAGACAATGACTGCAGACCAAACCTCGGCAGATTTCACAAGCAAAAGAGAACAACGATGGCCATCACCGACGCCCAGAAACCCAATTCTGGATGTCTGCCATCGACCCGGCTCGAGGACGCTCATCACAACCGCAGTTGTGCGGTATCGTATCTTGCCATGTCCAAGGTGAGGTTCACACTCACCCATCATCCGATCCCTCACATACCCTGCGTTCATCTCATCGAAACCGTGCGAGATGAGGACTACACATGAGCCGAACTCTGAAAAATTTTGACTTCACACCAAGGCAACGAGACGTCACAAAAGCAAAAATGCCATCGACTCACCTCACTTACTCACAACTCACAAAACACACCTCCCTCATATCTCACAAGGAACATCCCCATCCTCTCCCACGAACTCCAGCACCCGGAACCCCGAACCGCTCCCCTGCCCATATGACTCACAAAACCTTCCGTCGGGCATGAACCACCACCACGCCCGTAAGGCTATCGACCACGAGGGAACAACCCTCATCAAAGGTGACGAAAAAAGACCCAAGGTCCCATAACCCGCAGCCAGCGCACCGGCCATCGCCAGGAACACGCACATCGTCCCGCGTGGAGATCGCGCTGCACACAAGACTTACCCTTATGAAACAGCAATGACACCCGCGCGCGGCCCGCGGCCCCATACAAACAAATCTTCAACCCACCAGCACAGCTCATGATGCAATCGTGACCGCTCGGGACCCAGCGGACCAACACACCTCTTCACTCTCTCCAGTGTCTACCAACCGGAACCTCTTCCAACGATGGGGAACGAGGCCCCGATTGAAGATTCCCATCAACGTGCATTATCAATCATCAATCCACATGGGCGCGAAGAACTTCTTCGAACCACGAGTCCTATGGGGAAACCATCGCGAAAGAAAAACGCAGAGGACGCAGCCTCGTGGCGTGACTTGCGAAACGCCCCCAAATGCATGCGTTGGCCATGTACCCCCCTCCCTGGGCGGTCAACTCTGCCTGCCCGGGATGCGACTGGAGCCAGCGCATCATTATCAAGGTTGCATATGAAGAGGCCCCAGAAAATCCATTCCTGAATTGTTTTGGAAAAGCGAGCGCTATTCAAAGAACCCATTCTTCAGCTGGACAATCCGATACAACGAAAAGTTTAATCCGGTTTGCTTGCCTTGAATTGCCCCTCGTACGACCCCTCCAACCCCTCCTTCCAATATTGGGCGACGATGGGAGAGAGGCCTGACGTTGAGGAAACTTTTTCTTTCGCTCTCAGCTCCGGGCAGCACTACTCAACGCGGAACAAGCGGTCAAGACTTCTCAGGCTCCGAGCGTCCCACTAAGGGCGGACGGTTCCGTGGATTTCGACGCCGGCTGGTGCTCGGACGGTGAGACCGACCTACCCACCATCGGCCGTGCCTCTGGCCGGCGATGGGCACCTTTCATCGCTAGGTCTCGCCAGATATTGCATGGCTGGTGAGGTCAGTTGAGATAACCCCTCCATACCTGATGTCAAGAGGGGTTTGGCATAATGTAGGATTGCCCCGCGTTTGTCGGACTAGTGGGCGCTCCCGATAACCGCTTGGTATCAGTGCCTCACGCCCGCATTCCAAGATGCATCGAGGTCGTCTCGCCGAATTGAGTTGTTCGCAGCCTGCCACAAGGCGAGTCCAGAACCATGGCTAAATTCAACGAACCGATCAAACTCTCGATCGCCCCAATGCGTCGCCAATGCCCTCTGGCATCTGACAGTGCCTAGCCTCCTGTCTCTCCAGAGGCATTACTTGCATCACGTAATGCAAGGAAGACGTTAGGCCGACAGAGCCCTCGGACGAATCCCGCCAACGGCCGATATTCACTCGGGAATATGGCAGGTCATTGGTTGATGCTGCAGTTCAGGCGTTTTCAATCAAACAGAAAATCTCACACCGCACATTCGAGATTCAGGGGATGGCTTGCAGCCGGTTTCTTTTCCCGTCCACGAAAGCCCGGGGCATGGCGGGGAGACGCGACTGTGCCTGAGCGACCCCTTGCTGGTACCGGAGATGCACCAATAGCAGACTCAAAAATGACTCTCGCTCGCATTGCTGCCGGACGATTCGCTGTCCCTCTGCCGCCCCCCACACGGCGCAGGTCGGGTTTGGCCATGGAACTGATTCACCTTAGCTGCTTAGCATGAGGTTCGCAGCTCAGACGAGACAGACAGCTATCTGGCATTGGATTCTAGGCTTCGTGCAACGTCGGCTTGTGCGGATGTCTGCTTCATACCACGCGCCAATTCGATTTTCTGGGTCTCGAACAAGCGTGCGGCCGGCGTTGGGAGCAGCCAACCGATGACGAGCGCACTCAGAAGAAACCGTCTTGGTCAGGTAGAGTATGCAAGATGATGTGCCATTTTTCATGCCTTGACTGCAGGCTACCGAGAGCTGGAAGGTGGCACGAATCGTCGTCCAGAATGGCAGCTCTCGGGGTGGGCACACCGGATCAACTATCGTCTTGTCCGTCCACTATCCGAAAAACGATGCAGGGTGCAGGGTCTGGATGTCGTCGTAGTCTTCGCCCATATTGGAGGGGGGGGGGAAGCTGGGAACGGCCATCTTGGTGTAGATCTGATGTGCCTTAATTGCAGGCGAAGCCAATAAGGGAGACGTGCACTCGCGGCAACGAGGGCTAAAAGAACCTCCCGCCTGCGACGTTGATCGCTCCGTTACGGCAAAGGACATTGTTCCGTGTGTCGAGGTCGGGATGTACCTTGATTGCTAGCCAGTCTCGCAATATCGCGAGGCCCTCTTCAGACATTATCCGTGATACGGGTGGGGAATCGGGCGTCGTGTTAAACTGCTGCTGGCCGCTGGCCGCTCACTGCTGCAGCGCGATAAGTCCGGTCTTTTCGTGCAAGATGCCTGGACCCTGTACAGACTACAGAGTGCTACTGTCCGTTTCGTCATCTGCAACTGGCTCGTTTGACAGGCTGCGGGCTGTGCACCCAGTGCCCCTCATCGTCGTTCGAGCTAGAGGAGGGAGATCTGCTGAAGCCTCACCATGGTCTTTGCACCGGCTCTCCGCGATCCACCGCGCGCTCAGACTGAAGATTGCAGCCAACCACCGGGAGGGGGACAACCGTGACAGCGAACCGTCGGACCACTGGACACATGATTCAGAAATCCGCCAGGAAGAAACTATTCCCGCGAGAGATTCCCCACCAAACAGTGTACTTGGTAGCCCGTATCGAGGCGGCGGCGTATCGCCAGGTCGCAATACTCGGCCAGGCATCTAGATTCGAGGGACGGCCAAGGACGAGACGCGGGCTTCGTTGCATTCGAAAATAGCCCGGTTGATGCAAACCAACAATAACAATGCAGGAGTCGTCGTTGTCGAGGCTCAGATGCCTGAGCCCAGCAACAGGCGGGGTCTGCAAAGAGGAGAAATCGGATGCACGTCGTCCCCACGTCTGTGGGGAGACAGGCGCGTCGGAAACATCAGGTCTGAAGTTTGCGTCGCCGTCGTCGCCGTCGTGGTGAGAGCGACATCTGTGGCAAGCAAGCAAGGCAGGGCAGGTTGAGCCAATGCCAATAGGCATCGTCTATCTGCAGCGGGGACTGGGGCGAGGGCCGCGAAGGTAGGGCCCGTCCGTGGTCTATCGGTCGAGAGGGTACAAGACAAACAAGTTTGTACGAGAGTGTACAAGGGGCGGTGGTGGTGAGGGTGGTGGTGGTTTTGTTGAGCCGACTACCACAAGCGCGAGGGCGGCGCTGTCGTCTCTTGGGTTGCGTCGTCTGGCGTCTTGCGGGCATCAGGTAGGTACTCGCATGAGGTATCCGTACGCTACCACGGCAGGTGCAGGCGTCTGGGCTCCAGACCCAGAATCGACTGGAGCCCGTACGAGAAGATTTTCATCCTTGCGTTTGCCAATGCTGCCATGGCAGATCTGCGGCAACTTGCGATCGAAGGCTAGCGCAACAGGTGTCCTCTCAATGGCTGGCTCTGGTCCTTGTTCGTGGGGCTCTGTTTCTGCGGTGGTAGGGGGCGGCTTGAAAACTCCGAAGGGTCTGGTGAGAAGTTGTGGTCCGTCCTGACTCTCCCCCGGCCACTGTCGCCTTGGCACCATGGTGAGGGCAATGGGAAGCCAGGTTTTTCACTCCCCGCGGGCGAGGGTTTAGCAAACGACCGAGGCTGCTCGCGGGCAGTTGTCCTCTTTCGACGCTTCTGGTCGGTGTTGCCGCTTGAGGAAACAGGGCAACAATGGCATTATATCCATAGTGCGTGTTTTTCCCCGAGTCAATTGACCCAGTTCTGGAATCAATCATCCCACTCTTTGAAAACGCTGGCAATACGGACGTTACGGGTAGTGGGCTCTGGGACTGGACCCTGGGCGGAGGCTGACTGACAGGTGAGAGGGGAGGGCCGATGTGCCGTTGACGCGAGGTGCAGATAGAGTTGGCCGCTGACAGCCGATCCAGTGCCGTGTGAGCTGATCGTTTCCTTCCCCCGTTTTGACGAAGCAGCAGCCGTGGGCATGTTTTCCCGCGCCGTTGCACTGTGCGCTGTCTCTGGTGCATGGCTCACACGTCCACAGTCCACAGTCCACAGTCCACACACGTCGTCGCGGTTGCACTGCAGCGGCGACAGCCACTTACTGTGCAGGTCACAGCACGTAGCTGCAAATGGTGGATGGTGTGTAGGACGGGAGAGAGCACGGTTGATTGCTGATCACTTCAATAGAGTACTAGGTAGAGCAGAGCCTTGGCCAGGCGCCGGCCAACGTCCGTGGGCTGTGTCGTCTGTGTCGTTGCACAAGAACAGACCAATGCCTCGGGGCTAGCCGCCGTCTGCGGTCCTGCGCACGCACAGGTGCCGCTGGTGATCGGGGGAACCTCGTCAGCGTGATGAACGGATGATGCCGGACGCATTTTGGTGACAACCGCTACTGCGTAGCAGAGATGGCCGGTGGTGGCGGCTGCAGCAGCGTGAAGCGAGAGGCAAGATGGACAGACGGTGGCAGTCGCAGGCGAAGTCGCCATCGCGGTCACCGTCGATTTGCAGCAGTGCAGCAGCAGCGGCAGCAGCGGCAGCAGCAGCAGCAGCGTACGAGAGATACAGTCCAGGCTTTGCGAGGGCTGCAGACTGCGTGTGTAGCGTAGGTATGTGTGCAGTTTGCAGGGTGTGCGGGCGAGTTCGCGAGGTACCTTGGTCGCGTATCCGAACCGGTCGTCGGTTCCTGCAACTGCCGATGTTCCTCCAGCAGCTCCATCCAGGCCCAGGTTGCTAGGTCCCAGCTCGAGGTGCTCGGGGTCTGAACTGGGACCTGGCTGACCTTGGAGGTTGAACCCTTGAAAGGTCTTGCTGCTGGCGTGCCTGGTTCGGAAAGAGAGGGACGACGAGGAAGACGACCAAAGGCCCACCAGACCAGAGCAGATTGCCATCCGGAACCTCCTGTTTTAAACGATTGACTCTGCGGGCAGCGTGCTGCAGGCACGAGGAGGGCTCTGGAATGTGGGCGCTGGATCAGGTAGGCAACTGAGGTCTTGGAGTCTTATTTCAGGGACAGGTCGACGATACAGAGGCCAGCACGACGACAGCTGCGCCTGTGGAGCTGTGGACAATTGGATGTCTTGTGTGCGAGTGTGTGTTCGCCGCAATGCCCATGAGTCGCGGGGTGGATGACGGGATGAGTGTGGTTTGCCAGCTGCGAGTTGCGCAATGGGGGAGGGGCAGGATTGGTGGTGCCAGGTGGTGGTGGTCACTGGTGGTGGTGGTGGGAGTGGTGACCGGGTTGGTTGGGAGCGCGTGGGTGCGAGTGCGACTGTGTGTGTGAGACGATAGCTAGACTTGGTCGAGGACGAGGCAAGACGACGAAAGGACCTAGCAGCTAGCTGCAACCCCACTGCAACGCAACAGCAGCACAGGCACATCGTCGTCACCTTGCACGATCCCTCCAGAGATGGAAGATGGAAGTCATGTTTGTTTGTGTCTTCCACCGCGAGTGTCTTGCGAGAGAGGATTTCGCTTCCTAGAGGAAGAGGCTCTGTCAGAGAGAGGCATGAGAGAGAGGCTCAGTGGACAGTGGACCGCGGAAAGGGCAGAACCACATCTCAGAAGCTCGCCAAAGGCGGAAAGAACGTTTCCATTGTCGCTTCGCGGCTTCCATGGCTGGGGTACGTACTCCATCTGATGGGTCCGTTAGTCTCGTCTCTCGCACCGTCTGGTCCAATATCTGGGCTTTTTAACTGGGCTCGCCAGCCATTTTCAACGGGGCCCTTCGTCCAGTAGCCGTCGACGCTAAGCCCGTCTGGGCCTGGCACCATTCACGACGTTTAACACACGTTTTGCAACCGCCAGCCCACTGCCAGTCTGCCACTGTGGTCGTCCTTCGACTCGCCCGGCAAAATACGGTGCTTCTTCCCTCGAGACACCGTCTCCCTCGCACGGTGGCGGCTGGTGATTGGCCCGTCCACCGTCCGTCTGCCACCACCCCCGGTGCCCCGTCGCAAAAAGTGCCCTCGTGAACAAGCCTCCCCCCTCCATCGTCCTCCACCTAAACCCACCATCCCCCAAGACCCCCCCTCCCAACTCCAGTCTCTCAAGAGCTCACCACCGGCCGCAGCAGCTTCCATTGGAGCAACCACCCCGGCCTCCCCCCGCTCCACACTCGTGCAGCTGCAGAAGGAGCACCGGCCGGGGCTGGACGTTCGACTGCATCTCTCACCGCTTCTTTCGCGGGCTCGTCGTTCTTCCTCTTCACCCACGCATGCCCGCATCTGGGGCGCCCCGTCCTGTTCTCTCGCCCTTCTTACCACCCGAATCCCATCCAGCCCACACCATTCCTCCCCCAAAACCTCCTTCTTCCGCAGAAGAAAGGGTTAGACAACTCCTCCATCCACATCCAGACGCCCCCGACGAAAGAGCGGTGTCCTGGGGTCCAAGCCCATATCACTCTCCCAAGTCCCGTTTCCTCGACTTACACCTACCCGTTCGATCTTTTCGAACGACTGATACCAGCCGCCCAGCCCAACCCATCATGAACGTCAACTTCGATTCGAGTGGAGGCGACCTCCTCGACCTCTCCTCTTTCGACCAGCGGGACCGATTCTCCTACGCCTCCCAAATCCCCTCCTCGCAAAACAGCCCCCAGAGCGTCGCAAACATGCCCGCCCAGAGGATCTGGCCCATTCCTCTCGATATGGCCTCGAATCCCGCTGTCTCGAGTCCTCCCGAAGACCAGCAAGCACACTCGCCTTCTCACAGCTCCTCGCCCCTCAGCCAGCACTCCCATCCTCCCCCTACCAGCAACCCGTCAACTCTTTGACCGACTGGGCTCTTCAGCAACATCAGCACCAGCAGCAGCAACAGCCTCACATCCCCGTCCAGGATTTTTCCCAGTTCGTCTCCGATGCCTACATGCCTGTCACCTACAACCCCTACGCCCCGGGTTTCCAGGCGAATACCATCGACTTCCTCCCCGCGACGACTCAAGCTTTGGCCGCAAACTTCCAGCTCGCATCCGCCTTCAACACCATGCCGCCTATGGACGAGACCGTTCCCGCCATGAACTGGAACATGGGTATGGAGAGCTGGCACGACATTCAGGCCGCCGCTTCCGCTCTGCAGATCGACGGCCTTTCCCACAGCATCGGCAGCAACTCGCCCACTGGTACTTTCCTCGAGGTTCTCTCTCTGCCCAGCTCTAGCAACGGAGAGGGATGGTCAATGGTTGTCGAGCAGGGTTCCGGTGCCGGCTTTGAACACTTCCAGCAGGTCCAGCCCAACGCGGCAATTTTCAACCCCAGCCAGACGTTGCATCTGCGAACCAACTCGGACTCGTCGGATGGAGCCAACTCGTTTGAGCTCGGCAGCTATGAGGAGATTCCCCCCTTCCCCATTTCGCCCTTCTCCCCCGAATCCGATGGATATGTCGACGCCGGATCCCACCGCAACTGCTTCGGCGACAACCACAACCACGCTCACAACCACGACACAGTCAGCCCTGCGTCCGCCGTTGCTCCGATGCCCATCAAGACGACGACGACCACTACCCACCCGGCCTACGCCCGCCAGCGGCTCCGGCGCCACCTCGCCTCCCATTGTCAGCGCCCGGAGGAACTCGGGTCAGAGACGGAGCCCCGTCACTGCCAAGTCTACCAAGGCCGTCATCCGCCGCACCTCCACCGGTAAGAAGGACGGCTCCGAGGTCAAGAAGGTCGGCCGCAGAAAGGGTCCTCTCCTGCCTGAGCAGCGCAAGCAGGCCAGCGAGATCAGGAAGCTCCGTGCTTGCCTCCGCTGCAAGTTCCTCAAGAAGACCTGCGACAAGGGCGAGCCTTGCGCTGGCTGCCAGCCTTCTCACGCTCGTCTGTGGCAGGTTCCTTGCACTCGCATTGACATCAAGGACATTGGCTACTTCATGAAGGACTGGAAGGCTGACTATGAGCGTCACCTTGGCCGTGGCGTCTCCGTCTACAACGTCAAGGGCTTTGCCCAGAGCGAGACTCTCATGTGGATCACTCACGGCTACGGCTTTGCCCTCCCTGTCTACGTCCGCGAGGTCTTCGTCGCCGATGACAGCTGCTTCCAGGCCGACTGGGTTGAGTCTTGCCTCACCGACCAGGAGCCCATCGACTTTGAGCTCCGCACTGGAAACCTTGACGTCGGTGCCAAGGGCGTCTCCGTGGAGGCTCTGTCTGACTACCTCGACAAGCACATTGACGGCGGCTTTGAGGACTTCATTGAGGACCACTTTGAGGGCACCCCCTTTATCACTGAGATTCTCAAGACCGCCCACCGCTACTACGTCAAGGAGCGCATGCCTGTCATCCGCAAGGCTCTTAAGCTTGTCTTGGCTTACAACCTCACCCTTCACATCACCCTTGTTGAGAACCAGGGCGAGGAGGTCAGCCTTGACGGCCAGATCGACGACGAGGACTCCAAGTACTACGGCCGGACCGTCGCCCCCGTCATGATCAACTTCCAGATCAAGTGCGCCATGGCCGACATGTGGCGTGAGCTGCAGAAGGAGATTCTTGAGGAGCTCTCTGCCCTGTACTCCAGCGTCTAGCGGTGAGCGTCTCAAGAACTGGGCCCACCATCTTCATGCTGGCTTCCATCCTGCTTGCCGTCTGGGAGGAGATGCAGTTCGACTGCCACTACCGCGTGCCCGACCCCGCCGCCGTCAACAAGTTCTGCAGCGACATGGAGACCACTCCCGTCGGTGTCATTGTCGGCCTGTTCCACGCCATCTCCCAAAAGCTGCCCGCTTTCATGGACTGGGACACCTCCAAGCACGGCCACCTGTTGAACAACAACGTCGCCGTCTGCGAGGCTATGACTGAGGTCCGCGAGCACGTCATCAAGCATGGTAAGTCTCATCATACAAGGCATTCGAAAGCGAAGATACTAACCCGGTGACAGAGTCGTACTTGCGCACTCGCCCCGAGGCCACCTTTGACCGCAACGACTTTGACTGCTTGTCCAACAAGTTCCTGTCGAAGCTGGTCATCCGCGCCAACTAACCATCTTGTGTCATAATTTGCGATATATGTTTCTCGGAAGGTCATTTAAAAGCCCCCGGGTGGGCATTGTTTCCTATGTTACGGGTCACAGCGACGGCGTTGAACGAGACACTACACATGATCTCCCTCAAACACACACACACACACACACACATCATCTGACTTCACTTCTTTTTGCGGCTGGTCACCTCTCAACACGATTCGTCTCGATGTGTTTACGACCCTTTTTCATGATTCGTTACGAATGTATGACTCGAAGCTTTCAACGTGGTGGAGAGGTCTGGAGTTGCGCGTTGGCTAGACGGCTACGCTGCGGCGAAGAGAGACGCGACAAATGCGCTATAAAGAATATTTTTTGTTGTTTACCAAATTTAACGGAGACGATTATGCCGGCACGACAGGCACGGAAATGAAACAGCATAGCATAGACGATAACGATATGCATTTTTTGGAATTTACTGGGTGGCAGCAGAAGGGACCGTTTTGGATGAAAACACCTTCTAGAAATTTTGGAGAGGCTTTGTTTATGGCCGAATGGGTTCGGCATTTTTATGTCCGTTGTAGTTAGGCCAAAATTCGATATATCGAAGAGATTGTTTCTTGCCCTTCATATCAGTTACACCTTGAAGCAAGCATCGTGTGGTTCCCTCGGTGTCTCTTGCTTGGCCTCTTGGTCAACCACGCCATGCGGACACGTGTCTAGATAGACAAGCCTGCTTGGCCATGTTGACGCGTCGGTGACAGCCAGCGAGACAACAAGGCATGGGCTTCTCCTCGACGGTCTCTTCTGCATTGAAGAGCAGACGGATGGCGCCCAGCACAAGCGTCACTAAACAAGCAAGTCAGGACGGCTACGTCTTGCCAGTCTGCTCGGTCCGAGGAGCGAGGTCTGGCAGGTTGCATTCGGACATGGACGGGACGGGCAGACGATACGCCCTTTATACTCTACAAAGTTGACCGCAATCACCCCCTTCACGATGCATTGAAGCGGTGAGCCAACCCGCAATTACGGGCCAGGTCGCCAGGCCCATGTCCTCAAAGATAGGTTTGGTGGTCCCAGGAATTGAGAGGCCCCAATCATGAGAGTAGCGGAGAGCAAAAGGCGCTGTAGGAAGATGCCTGAAATTGTTTGTTTTTGTCAACGCTGTTCTGGTCCGCCGCATAGGTTCCATCGAACCACTGAGCACATACAGCGGTTCATGATGGTCGATGGTCGCGCAGCTGGTCTCGCAGTGTCTGGCACGTGGCCTGATTCAGCGGGACCCTTGCAGTCAACACAGCCCTTGAAAACAACGCCGACTGATGGGACTTAAGGACAACGTAAGGCTTTCTGATGGTTAGATTGGCTCCTGGATTCTCAGTCAATTGGCCTTTCCGTTGACCACAGAGGTCTTGGTCTGAAATTGCTCCGACTGTAGCGGCGAATCTTTCCGACGGTGCACTGGTTGATGCGATTCAGACAATCGCTGCTGACTGAGAGCTCCCCATCCCGGTCGCGGAATTGATTCCAGGAACACTCACGGGACCTCCGTCCGTTGAACGAATTTTTTGACTTCTGTCGACATTGAGTTGGAACTATTGACTGACCTTCATGGCCTGCTGACCGCAAGAACGCGAACTCCTGCGGGGTTAAGTCGGGGAGGGGGACCCTTATCGGAGCAAATCAGAGACGGCGCTGGCGGTTTGGCACGTTGAGGCCAAACCAATAAGACGGTGGCTGGCTGCGAGGAGTGCAGTTGGTGGTGTTCGTCTGCTGCAGACATGAACTGCCACTCTGCCACGTTCGCACTTTGGTGCCACGATGTCGGTCGGCTGGCCAATACGGGCTCTGGCGCCGACCGTGAGTCGTCGTGACGAGGGCCGAGCGTCGAAATGGCGATGTCGCAATCCCTCTGTCTCGTTTCTCCGACAAAACGCATGCGTCACTGGGGAGCATTCTCGACTGGATTTGATCGGTCTCGTCCTGCCATGATCCATGTGGCTCGCTCCCGAAACAGTGAAAGAGACATTTCTTCACACACCCATTCCTGCCGGGTAATTTATTCAAAGGACATTGTTGGGCAGGCAGGCCGAAGAGGTTGCAGTTCGTCGGTCGGTCTCGAACGATGGTAAAATCAGGGTCGGGCGCTCAAGAGGTTGGGAGGAATGACGTCTGGCGTCATCATGCGCTAAAATGCGGGGGCCCAGCGATAGCGATACCGGGGTGTCTGGTGTGACTGTTCGGCGACCGCGGGCGCGCTGAGATGTGGAAATGAAGCAAGCCATCTTGGGTGAGGCCAACGCAGGCTGAGTGCAAGCCGATGGAGTCGTTGGGACAGGTAAGCGATGAGGTCCAGAGAAGCTTTAGAGGCATCGGGGGATTGGCAGGCGATTCTTCGGACGAGGAAAAGATTGACTGGAGGCTCTCGAGTGGCGATTAAGGTGGTGGTAGTGACACATTGCACGCGCTTTGCCAGTCAGGCGTCGCCGTGTTTCTGAAAATGGCCGGCATCCGGGTGGCGGGTGGGGCGCCACTGCATTGTCAGTGCCTAGGTGATTGTGTGTGGCCTTGAGTCGGTCTGGCGTCTGTGAGTTGGTTGAGTTTGCAGCCATCCATCGTCAAGGAGGTGTTCTCGGCGCGGTTGGGTGAGACACACACACACACACGCATTCCCAGCCCAGTCAAGAACGAAGACAGCCAGTTGTTTAACCGCCCGCCTTCTCGGTCTGGCAGGCTGGTTCGTTCGTGGGGGGAAACATTCCAGCCTCCAGCTGTGGTGAGCTACTTCGCGAACGCTCTCGGCGACGCTTCTCAGCCATGATTGAGTCGTCTGCGATGACGACTAATGAAGACAGTCCGAGGTGGACGGCAGAGGCGGAGCAGGTGCAAGGGTTCCGATGGGGCGCCGACCCATCAGTGACAGACTGCCTAACGCTTAAGGCTCCGGGGAAACAGTAAACAGTGGCTCCCTCCTGCGTGAGACGTTCTTGCGGACGGGGCCTCGAGCTCGCTCCCGCCTTCCAGTCGGGTTCTTTGAAGATTCGCATCTCGCAACTGCCATTGATAACAAACAGATCTTTGATCTCTCGGCAGCCACTCGTCGAATGGCGTTTCGGGGCTACGGCGGCATGAGCGAGGCCATCTGATCAAAGAAGCGGCGATGGCGAGTGGCCAACCGTCGTGGTCAGTGGCCAGCGGCAGGTCCAGCGCTGCGAACTGAGACATCAGGCACAGCAGAACTGGGTTCCAGCCTTTCCAGGTCGGCGGGAGAAGTCGCCCGATAGCGCAGATAAGAAGTAGCGAGTACATCAACTCGTCACCAGATCAAGCCTTTCTGGAAGGTACTGGCTACCTCCTGACACCTTCCTGGTCCACTTGGTTCTGGAGGGTTCCGGCTTGCTCCTGCCTACCTTAGCGCTCTTGCTTGCTGATGAATCATTCGCCATTCCCCCAGACAAGGACACAAGGCATATCCGTACTGCCTCAGTGCACTGCATAACCGTCAGGTAAGTACGCAGTAAGGTACCTTCCTGGTTACATCTCCACCTGCGCCTGCGCCCCCCACTGCCTTCCCTTACCTTCCGTTCGCCGCGGTCAGTCACCACCACCACCCGCCTCCTGCCTAGTACCTCTTCTGCCTTCTACTATTTAACTACTTCAACCTCTCCTCAGACACACTTTTTCCTCTTCCCACATTCATCCATCTTCCATCTCACACATACTGGTCCGCAAGCGACACTTCTACATCGACCATCAGTAACACCAATCACATCACAACCGCTCAGAAGTCGCCATCATGCAGATCTTCGTCAAGACCCTCACTGGCAAGACCATCACCCTCGAGGTCGAGTCCTCCGATACCATCGATAATGTGAAGTCCAAGATTCAGGACAAGGAGGGTATTCCTCCCGACCAGCAGCGTCTTATTTTCGCTGGCAAGCAACTTGAGGATGGCCGCACCCTCTCTGATTACAACATCCAGAAGGAGTCCACCCTTCACTTGGTCCTCCGCCTTCGCGGTGGCATGCAGATCTGTAAGTCATCGAATTCCTCAACTGCCCACCACCTAGCATCAAGCT
Source organism: Colletotrichum camelliae (assembly GCA_018853505.1). Taxonomy (NCBI): domain Eukaryota; kingdom Fungi; phylum Ascomycota; class Sordariomycetes; order Glomerellales; family Glomerellaceae; genus Colletotrichum; species Colletotrichum camelliae. The sequence goes on along the minus strand of JAELVL010000002.1, from coordinate 7,340,816 downwards.
AACCCTCCCCAGTCGTCAAGACCCTCACCGGCAAGACCATCACCCTTGAGGTTGAGTCTTCTGACACCATCGACAACGTCAAGTCCAAGATTCAGGACAAGGAGGGGATCCCCCCCGACCAGCAGCGTCTCATTTTCGCTGGCAAGCAGCTTGAGGATGGCCGCACCCTCTCCGATTACAACATTCAGAAGGAGTCCACCCTTCACTTGGTCCTCCGCCTTCGTGGAGGTATGCAGATTTTCGTGAAGACTCTGACCGGCAAGACAATTACGCTAGAGGTGGAGTCGTCAGACACAATCGACAACGTCAAGTCCAAGATCCAAGACAAGGAGGGTATCCCTCCTGACCAGCAGCGCTTGATCTTTGCTGGTAAGCAGCTCGAGGACGGCCGCACCCTGTCCGACTACAACATCCAGAAGGAGTCTACCCTCCACTTGGTGCTTCGTCTCCGCGGCGGCCAGTAGGCAGCTCTCGTTATGACCGGCGTTCATGGGTTATGGGTTATGGCAGTGGCATGATGATATCTTAGTTAGGGCCTGATAAATCAGGCACCATGCGCTCAAGAGCGCCAATACAGACCATTGAAGTCTACATTTGTCCCCTCTCGTGATGTCTATGTCTGTTGTCGTCCGTTGTCGCTCTCATCGTCTTAGTCCCTATCATCGTCCGTCATCGCCGTCCGCTACCGTCGTCCGCTACCGTCGTCCGCCATCGTCCCCTGCCATCGTCGTTTGCCATCGTCCTTTGCCATCATCGTCTGCCATCGTCATCTCACACTATCGTCGTCTATCACCCTCATCCCTCACTATCGCGTATCACTATCGTCCGTCACTGTCGTCCGTCACTGTCATCTGTTACCCCTCATCGTCGTCCGTCTCTGACGTCTTTTGCCGTCTGCTGTCGTCGTCCATCATCTCTATTTGCTGTCGTTATGGCCTTCATTGCTGTAGCTTTCATAGTTCTGCATTGATTCTGTATCCATCGGGAAAAGGTTAGACAGCGCCTGCAGTGACAGTCTAGCACCGCTTTGGTTCGGCCGCCAAACGCAGCCGCCTTATCAGTGACGTGACCAGTGGACCCGTGCCCGCGGTGGGGTTCCATTGTGGGGGAACACCTTCCACAGAGACCCTGCACCTAAATTATTCCTCCGAAATACACCTCCATCCACTCGTTGTTATGAGCAGCTTAAGCATTCTAAAGCGCTTCGGGGACACTCGCTTTTACCTCCATACACATCGCTTGTAAACCAGCATCACTTGCCAGCCGATTTGCACGCCGGCGAGCGACTACGACAGCACCCACAGACGACAGAGACGACAGCAAAGACCAGGATAGACTGTGTTAGCCTGCAAGGTTGCGAAAGGCTATGCGGTCCTTCTTTTACCACCTGAAATTTGAGCTCTACCCGACTTCCAGTCCGACAGACGGCCAATCTAAAGGCAAGGCGCATACTTCATCGGGCGGCAAAGAAGTTTGGCTTCCGCCGAAAGGGATCAACATCTTCGACGAGCTTCCGACACATTCTAGGAAATCCGCAAAGAAGTCCTACGTTCACAGACCGCAGCCCGCGCCGTTGCAGTCATACGAAACACACATTCCCGCCGACACCTACCGATCGAACACACAAGCACATAATACTTCTGGCAACACTGGCCTGATCGACTGCGGCCCCTCGAGAGCACCTGCAAAGGTGGACAGCGGTGGAAACCTCGAACGGTTGACCGAAAGGCAGTGGAGAGCGCGCACCCAGAGCTTCCCACCTCCACCATCGTCCGCCGCCATACGGCCTGAAACGGCTGTCAGAGACTGGAGGTTTGGACAGCTGAGCATACAGAGCATCGACTTGCACGACGAGCGTCAGCGAGAGCAAATGACGGCAGAAGCGGCTAGCTCGTCGGCGGCGCTCGGCGTGGGCCCAACGTTCGCGGGGACGTCAACGAAGGCGAAATACGTGCCGCTCGAGACGAAGAACACGGAGGTTGGCTGGGGTGTGGTACACTTCTACCGCGAGGAGGAGGAGACGCCAGAGTTAGGTCTTGATCCGTCAGAAGACGATGGAGTCAAGGCGGCAGACTGCACAACACTCTGCATACCAGCAGTGCCGAGCTACCTCACACCAGGTGATTTCCTAGGATATGTGGGCGAAAAATGGCGGGATGACATCAGCCATTACCGGATGGTCATGACCGCCAGGATGAACCGGTACCTGGTCCTCCTCAAGTTCCGCACCAGTGAGCGCGCACGGAAGTGGCAGAGAGAGTTTGACGGCAAGGTCTTCAACAGCATGGAGGTGAGTAGTCATAACGACAGAGGACGTGGCGGTCGTACTAACTTGTCCCAGGCCCAGGTTTGTCACGTCGTGTTCGTCAAGTCTATCACTTTTGAGACGCCGACAAGAGAAAACCGCACGTTCCCCGACCTCAACCACGATCCGTTTACACCATCCTCTTCCGTCACCGCCTCGAGCAGCCTCAAACCCTTCCCTCCTCCCACACCAAACCTCGTCGAGTTACCTACTTGTCCGGTGTGCTTAGAACGAATGGACGATACAACCGGCCTCATGACGATCCCCTGCCAGCACGTCTTCCACTGCACTTGTCTACAAAACTGGAAGGGCTCAGGTTGTCCCGTCTGCAGACACACGAACCCCGAAACCACATATGACCCGTCGAACCCGTATACCCAACCGTTTGGCTCCTCCGTATCAAACCTCTGTAGTTCATGCGACTCACCAGACGACCTCTGGATCTGCCTCATTTGCGGAAACGTCGGCTGCGGTAGATACAAAGGTGGTCACGCAAAAGATCACTGGAAAGAGACAGCACACAGCTTCGCGCTTGAGCTCGAGACGCAGCATGTCTGGGATTATGCGGGCGATACCTGGGTCCATCGCCTCATCCGCGACAAGGGCGACGGCAAGGTCGTTGAGTTGCCAGGTAGCAACGGACAGCACCACCGACCGGAAGGAGGCTACGAGGATGTGGTGCCGCGGGCAAAGTTGGATAACATCGGTCTGGAGTACACTCATCTTCTCACCAGCCAGCTTGAGTCGCAGCGGGTGTACTTTGAGGAGATGCTCAGCAAGGTGGCGGACAAGGCGTCAAAGGCCGCCGCAACAGCAGAATCGGCCTCAGCACAAGCTTCAGCCGCGCTGGAAGAGAACGCGACTCTCAAAACAGAACTCGATCGTCTCAAGACACAAGTCATCCCACAGCTAGAACGGGACGCAGAGCGGGACAGGAACAAAGCCACCAAGTCGCAGGAACTCGCACGAAACCTCGGCAAGGCTCTACAAGAAGAAAAAGAAGTCACCCAGGGGCTGATGAAGCGTGTGGAGCACAACAACACCGAGCTCGAGGCGTTGAAGAAGAAGGACGGCGAGTACAAGGCGCAGATTGCGGATTTGGAGGAGATGAACCGCGATTTGACCATGTTTATTTCCGGCCAGGAGAAGCTCAAGGAACTGGAGAACGAGGGCAAGCTTGAGGCTGGGGAGGTGGCTGAGGGGAGCGTTAGTGTGCCTGAGAAGAAGGGTAAGCGGAGAGCCAAGAAGTGAGGCTCCAACGTGCTGCTAAGGCGTTTATGGTGCATGTGCGAGGCGTTTGCGGGGGCAGGCATGATTGAAGTGTAGCAGTACTAGTTCAGCGATACCTTGGAATTTACCAGCGAGTATTCCATTTACGGACGGTCTCTGGCCATGCTCCGTACTGTAGCTGCAAGGCCATCCCAATTCGGCTGGCTGTTACGCTAGGTAGTAGCGTTTCGGCCAAGCCTTTTGACACAGGGCTGGCAATGGCAGGAAGGCGTGCGTTTTCTCTTGCTCCAGGTGTTTGGGCGGCTTTTCGTTCCGCGGTCTTGCGTTGAGGTACGATGCTGGTCAAGTGGGCTCGACTTCACGATGTAGACCTCCCGCGGCAGGAATATCCTTCAATCGTTACCTGGACGCATCTCGGCTGAAAGTGAGCTACCGGGCTTTGACTAAGGCGGTGAAAGGGCCGTCAACGAGTTAAGGATGAAGGCCAGCGACACCGACATCCAAAGCTGGAAGACAAGGGGCATTGGTGTAAGACCCAGGAAGGGAAGAACATATTGGGCAAGATTGAGCTTTTGTTTTCTCAGAAACAAGCGTTCAAGCGATCAAATCTTTGTGGCCATTTCCCATGGCGGACATGCGTCATTTCTAGTTGTCAAGATCTCATCTTCCCAGTTGTCGTTTGTTCCATCTTCCCCATCCCAAACCTGGAGACTTCTTTTTCTCGTCTCCCCCCCGTGCCTACGGCAGAAACCCCGTCATTGGATGAAGTGTTGTCAAGCTAAGCAGGTGTAACGGAGATGATATCAATAGACAACCTGATGCTGGCTCCAGCTCGCAAGAATGAGTAGGTTAGTTCTATAGTAGCTAGCAGCTTTCTTAATACTGCAGGCTCTTCTGCTGGTTCTTTTCGTTTGCGTGGTCTGTGGGTTCGTTTTGTTTGCTACTATGGTCTTATGCAACGCCAGTTCGGATGACAATTATCTTCTGTCTTTTCGAGGGACTCAATAGTGGAATTTTGGAGTGCGCATTTTGAATAACTCAACTGATGGTTTTTAAGCTTTCACTTTGCTTTCTCTGCGTGGCCAAAGGCTGAATACCCAAGGTAGGTACGGTTCGTTCGTACCTTCTCTTTGGTTTTCCCTTCACAAACTTTTGTCGTCACCACCCTGGAAGCAAACCGACTGATATTTTCACTCACGTTTGTTGGCAAAAACATCACCATGGTGACCGCCAAAAAGCGCGACGCGCTCGCGAAGTACACCGTAGGCCAGAACATGAGCCTTCGTCCTTTCCCGAATCCTGGTGCCCCTCATTCCACGAGCATCTTTCCCAAACGCGACAAAACGACACCCGACGGCCGCTCCTTCAAAGACTTGACCGCTCAGCAGCCCAGCGGTTTCAATCCGAACGCTCATTACGAGGATGACCAACTACTGAAGCTCAATATTGTTGAAACGATCTCTGGCGGATCAAGTCACGACCGACAAATCCTTCGTTGCAAGACCGACGAGGCCCCTCGCAAAACCCCTCGACATTCGGACATTCCCGTCTTTGGCAATAAGAAGCAATGTGTCGTGGCCATAGTTATTGATGCGGTTTGTTACGGAGATTCAGTCCAAGCCGACTCTCATCTTTGCCGCCGGGCTGCTGTCCTCCAACACCTTCACTCACGCACTGCAACTGGACTTGGAACCATTAATCCTGCGTACTATGGCACATGGGTCTTGGAGGCGTACGACAGTGCAGAAAACTTCCCCGGAAACAAAAGATACATTGGTGTTATTGTGAGAGAGTATCTCGAGGGTGAGAGCATTGGCCGATTGTGCACACGCGAAGAAGATGATGACGGAGTCGGCATGCTGATTGCACCTCCAAACCCGGTGATACGTTTGGGGACCAACGGCGAAGTACTCGTCCTCGACACCAATTACCAAGTCCGCCATGAGATCACGAAGCAGCTTATGCACGGCATCGTCACCAATGAGCATTGTGGCGTTGAACAAACGTTGACAGATGCCGACGACGTCATGGTGGTTTTCCGACGTCAGGGAGAGCGTCTAGAGATACCGCAGGCCGTACTGCTCGGTACTTTGCACAACCACGTGTGGTCCACGCTTTGGAACGGCAAAAGCTACTATGACGATGACGATGATATCCGGCAAAAAGGTGACAAGCCTCTCCATCCATTCGACCGATTCCCACATAACGAATTCGAAATACTCGATGGCTGGTATGATGTCGACTGGTGCTACGAGAACAGATTCAAGCTCGATGCATGGATGTTGAGGCAGTTTGGGCTCATGGACGAAGCAGAGGGGCAACGTCGCTATGCTACTTGGGAAGACTTGAGAGATGATGAGGACGACATTACGGGGGACAGGAATGGCCGCTTGAAAACGGCATTTGCGTTCATTGCAACAGGAGGAACTCGCGAATTCCCCGACTGTAGCCTACCAGCTATTCCACAGTGATACCATGGAGTATATGAGATCGCCGTCTTTCCTGTGCTGTAGCGACTACTTTGCCTGTGATTATATACTCCACCTTAACATAGTTCTATGTCTTTATTGTTATTGTTGTCGTCGTCGTTATCATTATTATTATTACCCGTCAAGCGTTCAACGAAGGAATTTTCCACCTCATAGACATCAGTTGCAAGAGGGAACCGAACAAAGTAGAGAAATGAGTCAGAACTTTTAGTCTATTTACACGGCATCGCTCGCACAAGACGATGCCGGCTCTAATGATGATTATTCCGCGTACCAAGCTCTTTCGTCTTCTTAGTGGAAAAGAGCAACTTCTTGTCCGGAAGTGCAATGCTAACATTGAAACTGCTAAATCATACCAACCACAACCCTTTAATACCCCCATCTCTTCACAACGATGAACCGAAAACGTCATTTTGGGGGATTCCAAAACTCCAGGGCCAAAAGAGCAGATGTAAACGCTGGGCCGCTAGTAGACTTAGAAGTCAAACTTGACGCCCTTCTTGCTGGTGATATCGATCAGGCCGCCGCGGTAGCTGCCGCGCTTCTTCTTGTTCTTCTCCTTGGTGAAGCCCTTGCCCTTGGTGACAATGAGGTCCTCGTGGGCGCGGTTGGAGTAGTCGTTAGGGACATATTCGTTGCTGGCGAAGCGGGGATCGATGTGGACCACGTCAGGGATACGAGAGAAGGGCTTGTTGGGAACCTTCTTGCCGTTGGCGTTCTTGCCACGGTTGTTCTGCGCGCGGAAGGCGACGGGGTCGGGAGGCAGAGGAGGGTCGGCGGCACTGCTAACTTCGGGCGAGGTCTTGTCCAGAGTCACGGACGAGTTGGAGGCCGAGTCCGCTTCCTTCGTCTTGTTCGCCTTCTTGTTCTTCTTCACCTTCTTGTCGTCTTCGGACTCAGACTCAGACTCGGAAGAGGAGGAGTCGGAGTCTGATTCGGGGAGGGGCACCTTGGCGGCCGTAGAGCCGTCGGAGTCAGAGTCGGAGTCGGAAGAGTCCGAATCGGAAGATTCGTCAGAAGAAGACTCCTCGCTGGAGCTGGAGGAAGAAGAATCGGAGTCAGAAGAGCTGCTGCTGGAAGCTTTTGTCTTTTGCTTCTTAGCCTTGGGGGCCTCGTCTTCGGAGCTGGAGTCGTCGGAGCTGTCAGAGTCGCTATCGCTGCTGCTCTCGCTGCTGCTGCTGTCGCTGTCGGACTCGGGAGCCTTGCGCTTCAGCACCTTCTTGGGCGCGGGCTTCTCGTCCTCACTCTCGCTGTCCTCGCTGCTCGAGTCGCTGCTAGAGCTAGAGCTGCTGGGGCTGCTTGAGCTGGAGCTGTCGCTCTCGGCGCCGGCGTCAGCCATGTCAACATCCTCCTCGTCGCTGCTATCGGAGCTGGAGCTGGAATCGCTGCTGTCGTCCTCCTTGGCCGCGGGAGCCTTGACGGTGGACTGCCAGGACTGGAAGACGGCGACCAGGCTGGGGCTAGCAGCCTGCTTCTTGGAGGGCTTCCATCCGCTCTTGGAGCGCTGCTTCTGGAAAGCCTGGTGGGCGGAGGTGAAGGCGTTCTCGGAGAGGAAGGCGTCGACGAGGTCCATCAATTGGTCGGGGGGCGACTGCTTGGCGGGCGCAGCGGCGGCCTTGCTGCCCTTCTTCTCCTTCTTGACCATCTTGTCTTGGGTTTGCGGTGCGGTGACGGGGGTAGTCGCAGAGGCTTTTGAAGAATTGTTTGAGAAAAGCCAAGAGGGAGGACCAGAGGCTGACATGTGCGTCGGGTTCGTGGGAGGTTTGGTGGTGTGGCGTAGCCCGAAATATGGCAATTGAGTCTGTAGTCGCGTACAAGTTCCTCGGTGAGGGATGGAAATGACGGCGGCGGTCTTCACCTGGAAAATTTCTGTGGATGTCGGCGAGTCGGCGCTCCAAAAATTTTGCGGCTTCCTTATCCCAGTCCCTCATCCCTGCCCCGCGACTTTTTTTTTCCATCCGAAAGAAGTTGTTATCTTATCGTGAACCTCGATACATGAATTTATGCACGTAGGACCTCATTGGTCCAGAAACCTCCAGTTGCCTGTTGCGACAGGGGTGCAAGCTCATTGCCCGATCAGCAACAGCCGTTTGTTGACTTTCAGAGTGGGCGGCTATCTAGCGACAAAGCACCGTCCTATTCTTGGGGCCCGTTTCATAGTGCAACACTACGCAGATGACGACTCAGCCTTCGTTTGAACACTAGAGAGTTGGTACCGTCCTTCTCGCAAGCTCGATTGTTCTGGTGTCGACTTCATCCGTCTCGCCATCATTTCCATCTGGACCTCGTCCGTCTGATTCTGTAACCCAACCTGGAACCGACGTAAACGCCGACAGCCGCTGTCTCATCGAACCACTGACTCAAGATGAACGCTACCAAACGAAAGTTCAATGCCTTGATCCAGGGGATGGGCAGGTCCTCGACGTCGACCAAGTCAAGCGATGACTTTTCCAGTCTACCGACCGAATCTCCTCGCCCTTCGACGACGTCCCTGCCAGCCTCGACCGCGAGCACATCGAACACGACGAACACGAATACGGATTCAAAACGCCAAGATGCCCATGTCGATTGAAGAGGATATCCTGCTGAAGCGCCGGCGCCTGCAGGCTCTGACGGAGAGGGCCACCATCAAGAACACCACAACCGGCGTTGCCGCGACAAAGGTATCGAATGTCGTCCTGAAAAAGTGGACGCCCAACTCCAAGGAGACAGTCATCCAGGTCTCGTCAAAATACGCCCCGACCGATCGAAACGAGCTTCTCAAGAGGCTAGCGAGCTTCCAAGAAATTACGGACTGGACGCCAAAGCCAGACAGGGTCAACGAGATCGAATGGGCGAAGAGGGGCTGGGTGTGTCAGGGAAAGGATCGCGTGCGCTGTTCGCTCTGCAGCAAGGAGCTCGTCGTCAAGCTCAACAAGCGCGAGGTCGACGGCAAGGAAGTGCCAGTTCTGGTCGCTTCCGACGTTGGTAGGTCCACGATATCCCTTGCTGAACTCTGGTATTTAAACTGATTGGTAAAGCAGAGGAAGCCTTGGTGGAGAAGTACTCGGACTTGATTGTCACAGCACATCTTGATCAGTGTCTTTGGAGGAGACGGGGATGCGATGGTAAGTCTTTCCATAAGTCTTTGCAGATGCCGGGTTGGGCCGTTGGCTGACTTGTGTAGATTCATTGCTGCGGTTATCTCTCACCAACGCTAAGTTGAGCATGGAGGCGCTGCGACAAAGATACGACGAGCTCTGCGCCAGGAAATCGTTCTTGCCTTATGAGTTCAACCTGAGACTTCCTGAGGGCTTGAACATCGACAGTGTTCTTGCTCAACTGCCAGAGGATTTCTTCACAAACCCGCCGCCCGCCAAAGAATCGCCAGACCCAAAACGGCCCAACAAGGTCGCTCTCGCCCTTGCTATGACGGGCTGGCAAGGTCTGACAAACCCTCGTATTGGTGCTGTACCGAACTCCGCCTCGTGTCACACGTGCCTGCGAAGGCTTGGTCTGTGGATGTTCAAGAGCAAGGAGGTGAACGCCGACGGCGAGGTCCTCGTCCCCGCACCAATGGACCACCTCGATCCCCTCAGAGAGCATCGCTTTTTCTGCCCCTGGAAGAACCCGGTTGCACAACGCCTCGGCACCGCAAAGCCAGGGTCCGAGTCGGACATGGCGGCGTGGAAGTGCTTGGCGCAGGTGCTCAAGAACGACGCCTATCTACGTGGAGCTCTCGACGACCGCCCAAAGAATAAGTCTTGGCACAACAGAGGCGCATCGGTACCTTCCACACCTGTTCGTAAAGGTGGCGCCGCACCCACGACCCCGGGCGGGCCATACGACTCTCCCAGTGCGGCTACGGAACCAGCTGGCGAAGATGACGAACAGTCCCGAGACGCTAAGGACAAGGAGCGGTGGGCTCGCTTGCGGAGGGTCAAGAGTCTGTTCGAGTCGAAGAATGCGAAGAAGCTCCGTAGAACGCTTAGTAGGCCGGGAACGGCGCGTTCGACTGCATCGGCAGCGACGGTGGCCACGGCGGCTACCGCTGCCACGACGGGGCAAGAAAAGGAGACAGAGAAGGCTTGATGGATGGACGATGGGCCACAACACTGTATTATATAAGTCACTCACTTGACTTTCTTTCTGCAATGGGCGGAGTTCTGGAAGGGTTTCGAAGAAAGGATGATCCACGGTGTCTTAATTAGCTAGAATACCCATATGAAGGAGCTTGTACAATTTGCCTGCCAGCCGTTTGCCAACGTATCGCAGACATGATAGATGCCCCATCGCTCGGGTTCAAACAGTGAGTTGCATGTCTTCTAGAGGGTATCTAATCCATCTGGGTCCCCACACATTATCGTACAGACGTGCCAACTCATGAGCTCCAGTCCCCAAACTTCTTCTCCAGCTCTTCGAAAGAGATGGTCTTTCCAGACCACGCCTTGGGATCACTCTCCATCGCCTTCCCAGGCTCCGCAACCCGCTTCTCCTCCTCTTCAACCGTCTCCTTCTTGTCCACCGCGGCCTTTTCCTCCTTCTTGACCTTCGTCGGCGCAACAGCCTGCCTCAACCCAAGCATCTCCAGAATCTCCATCCTCACGCCCGCCATACCCGCCGCGTTCACCGCAAACGTCTTCCCGTCCTTCACCCTCTCCATCTTGGCCGCGGTGAGATGCACCCTCGGCACCCACAACCCGGCCCCCAACCGCCCAAAGCACCGCTCCACCTCCGCGAACCGCTGCACGATGGCCCCGTCTTCTTCCTCTCCCGCGCGCGCCCCGTGCTGCTGACCTTGTCCAGCTTGGTGAACACCACCACCACAGGCCGCCCGCTCGCCGCCAGCAGGCCCATGACCGCCTCGTCCTGCGCGCCGACCTTCTTCTCCGCCGAGAGGAGCAGCACCACGCCGCAGAGCATGGTGCGCTTGTTCACGTACTGCGTGATCTGCTCGCCCCACTCGCGGCGACTGGCGTGGCCGTACCCCGGCGTGTCGACGAGGACGAGCCCGTGCTGCCGCGCGGCGTTGGAGGTCTTTTCGTCCAGGGTGACTTTGCGCCTGTGCGTGGGGGGGTTGCCGACGCCGTAGGCGTTCATGGTCACCGTCTTGCCGGGCTTCCAGCTTTCCTTGGCCAGTTCGGCGGCGCCCGTGAGGGCGTTGACGAAGGAGGACTTGCCGCAGTTGGAGGCGCCGATGATGCAGAGTTCCGGGGTGGTGGTGTTGATCGGGTGCTGCTTCCAGAATTGTGCTGAGTAGAGAAAGGCGGCCGGGGGTTTGCGGAAGAAGGAGGTTGCGTCTGCGTGGGCGTCGGAGAGTCTGCTGGCGGTGGTGATTGTGCCGCTCTCCGTTGGGGTGTCTGCGGTAGGTGTGGGTGGAGGGGTAGGCGGCGTCTTTTGGGGAGAAGCCGAGGATGGCTGACTTGACGTCGTCGGATGACGGCGTCGCGGACAGCTTCTTCCGTTGGGGCCTCGTCGGTTTCGGTTGTGGTTTTGGAGGGGCGCGGGGCGGCGGCACGTAGTACATTGTGTTCGATTCCCAGATGTCTTGGAATTTGCTGATTTTGTCCAGCTCCTCTTGGGATACAAAATTCTCAGGGACTGCGTCAAGAGTATTCGATGGCATCCTCTGCCGGCTTCCAAAGTCCTGCCGTCGCCGCTCATCTCGCACGCCATCCCGGCTACTCCTAGGGTCCGGACGGTTCATGCGAGTCGGTGGCCCATCGCGCGCGCCCTGGAAGCGTGACCTCCCAGCATCGTCATCAAAACCACGGTGCCTTCTCACATCGCCGTCGGCTGCACTGCGATAGGAGGGTCGATCTTGGCGAAACCGTGGAGGCCGGGCAGGAGCGCTGGTGGGAGGCCTGTCGTCGAGAACTCTGCGTCTCTGCAAATTTTGCGTGGCGGGTCTGGATGCGAGACGCCGCGCTCCTGCGACTGATCTCATGGCTTATTGGTACGAAATTTCAAATTTCCTGACTAAGTTAAGATAAGATCAATGAAGACAATGGATGGATGAAAGTCATGATTGAAGTTACTAGGGTGAACTTCTAGAATTATGCATGTACGCAATTTTGACGTTTCAATACTTGCATATCCTCTCAACTTGGGCCATCACAATTGCGCATTTCACAGGAGATGATACTCTCGGCTTCAATGGCCTCTATTTTGTCTATCATCGTTATGCATGTTTAATCAAAGCCTCATCATGCATGCCAACTCCATGTTGACTTGGCAAGAATCCCAGAAAGCAAGAAAACAACCCGTCCAACGCCCTCCAATCCAACTGCGAGTCGTCTAACCACCGGCCTGGTAGCGGTAGTAGAAGTTCTTCTGGTTGTTGTTCTTCTCGCTGACCTTGTAGTCTCTTCTCTTGTCGTAGCGGGTGGCGAAGCTCCGTCCTCTGGTAGCCTCCTCCTTGGCGACACGCTTCGCGTGGTCCGAGACGCCAATCATGCCCGCGGCATCTCTGCGAGCAATCGCGCGGGCGTTGCGAGACTTGGGGTTGCCAGTGGTTGCCGCCTCCTGGCCGTCGACATCCATCTCGTCACCGGAACCAGCCTCAATTGCCAGGCGCTCGCGCTCAGCACGCTCCTCGGGAGTGGGGTAGTTGTTCAGGTTCTGGCGGAAGTACCGGTTGTGGGCACGGTGGCCAACTGACTTGCCGGACGGGAGGTGCAGCTCGTAGTCGTCGTAGAACACGGCACGCGTGTGCTTGTGCGCGTGAGAATGCCAGCCGTCCACCTGGTGATGAGCACGAGGATCTTCGCGAGAGTGGTGAGGGTGCTTATCCAAGCGCTCGAATTGGTCGTACTTGCCATCCGCGGTAAATGCAGTGAGGTCCTCAGAGTCGAGCGATGAAGCGTCGCTGTCCGTCTCCCAGCCCTCGTCGGCTCCGTCCTCAACCTCCTCGCCGTCCTCACCAACCAGCTTAGTAGGGCGCTTCAGGCCCAGCTTCGCTCCACCGTTCTGACCAGCCTCCTCTTCATCGTCTGAATCGCCACCATCAGAATAGGTGCTTCGGAAATCGTAGAAATCTCCAATATCCAGCTGGACTTCCTCGGTATCGTAGGGAATCTTGCAGTGACCCTTGTCGCGCATGTGAGTCTGGACTGCGAAGGCCGTCTTCTTGGTCTTGAAGCAGTACAAGCACTGGTGGCCGTCGTGGACGCGCTCCTGAAGGTGCTGCAGCAGACCCTCGAGGTCGACCAGGTACTGCTTCTCGGGGATGAACATGTCGTGGAAGCGCTCCATGTGGTTGGCGTTGAGGGGAACGGAAGGCGACTCGTAGTTGCAGAAGAGACAGGACTTGATAGACCAGGCGATCTCCTGCTTGGACGGAACAGGGGTGGCGGACTCGGAGTCGCGGTTCATGTTGACGTCCTCGCCAGCATGCTGACCCTGGGCCGACAGGTGGGGGTTCGAAGGGCGCTTGACGGGAGAGGGGCGCTCGTCCTTTGCCTCATCGATGTTGGCCTTCTTCAGACCCTCGACGACGGCAGTGAATTCCTCCTCGGCCTCGGAATCCAGCTCCTTCTCGACAGCGATGGGCTCGCCAAGGGAGAAGGTGGAGCTCATGACGGAGCTGGCATCGTCGGCAATGGGGCCCTTGCGACGGGCGATGGCAGCGACGCGGACCTTGTGCTTCTGGCTGGTGAGATGGTTCTGGAAGGCATTCTCGCTGGAGTAAGACTTCTGGCAGGCCTCGCAGGTGCGCTCGAACATGGCCTTCTCGGCCTCGGCGCTCTGCGCAGCGCGGGCCTGAAGGACCTTCTCATTGAAGATCTCGGAGGCGATGGGGGAGGAAGGGAGGCGACTCGGCGCTTGAGGTTGTAGCGACTGCAAGGATGATGTCAGTTGGTCTAGGCGTCATAGCGGGGTGATGAAGAAACGGAAAACGGCAACAACAAACGAAGCAAAGCAGCTGGGAATGTGAGGACAACTTACTGCCAGTCGCTCTTCATGTGGCCTCTCTGGAGATCGATGTTTCGGTAGGCAACGGCGCAGGTGTTGCAGGTGTAGGGGTGCGAAGCTGCGGTAGCCCCTCCATTGGCAGGAGAGGCACCTAGGGCAGCGACGTCAACGCTCGCCACCTCCATGGTGAAGTTGTCGCGTGCAGGTAAAATGGTCTCTTTTTTCTGGTGATTGAAATCGGTTCTCGGCTCTTTGATCGGTCCTTTGCAATAGGGAGCAAGCGCACGCAAATGTGATTTTGCAGAGTGCGCGCAAGAAAAGAAAAGGTCGAGGCAAAAGATTGGGCGACCAAGGGTGATGGGTGTCGGAGGCAACGGAGGGGAAAATGAATTTAAAAGGGAAAATTCTCCAGGGCTTTAGTGGGTTAGCGCGGGGGTTTGGAGGGCAGTGATAGTTCAGGCACGTCACTCAGCCCAGAGCCCTGGCTTGGGTTGATCTGAGGAGTCTGGCCACTGGGAAGGCTTGAACTCTAGCGCGTCCCGTCCTGGCAGTTGCTCATGGACCCTGGAGAGCGGGGGTCTTTTTGGCTGGGTGCGTGCTGTTTCTGCAGTGGAGCCACTGGATCTTTGAAGGCTGATGTCCAGCTGCTTTCCTCCCGAATATGAGGTAAGACTCAACAAATGCAAATGCAAACCGCATGTAGAAGCAATGGAACTAGGTAGTTGGATGCAAAACAAGTCGCCTCTTTAGTAATTACCTATGTGCCTATACACCCCCCTTGATTACGTTTCCCTTTCCTCGCTGTTTGCCAACGGAATGCTATCTCCGTACAAGAACACTGTTGAGACCTGCGGATGACCACATTACAGATGTAACAACCTCGCTCTCATAATCCTCGGCCTGCCAATTTGTTGTCTTACTCTTTTCCTTCTTTTCTGTCTCCTAACTCCGTTGTTTTTGACCTTTGGGGTATGTTTTCGTAAGCACAGCATTTCAATGTCCGGTGGCACACCTTGCTGACTTTCGGATGAGGAGGGAGGGTCAGGAGTCATCGACGGCTGGGTACCAGGATAGTGGAGAGGGCTCTACAGCCAACCCATGGGGTGCACGAAAGGGGAGTCTCGTTGGCTTACCTTACGAATACAGAGGAGGCAGCTTGTCGGCAGCTTGTCGGCAGCTTGTCGGCACTGCTTCTCCCCATAACATCACAATCACTTATTCCTTTCCTTTTCTACAGGCCCCGATCCAACTCCACGAGTACGAGGGCATTGGCGCCATACATATCCTGAAGTTATCCTCGTCATAATACATCCAAAATCTCTACTACCGTCTCAAGAGGCACGTCGCCGTCGCCGCCGCCGTCATCGTCGTCGGTCACCCTCACCCCAAGACAGCAGGCCCAGAAGAAGCGATATTCCTCTGCCTTTTGCTGGCATACCCGATCCCCCAACCCCGAAAACGATGCCAAAGCCCGACAACAACCTCGATGCCGATGTACTTGCCGGTCTGTGGGAGGACGCGCCGTTCGCGCGCTTGCCTCCCGATGCGCCCCCCGAATTGAAGGACATGGTCCAGAACATCGAGAACCCCAAGCGCGTCTACGCCATCCACCGTGCCAGTCGCCGGCACAACTTCCAGATCCTCGTCGAGATGTAAGCCACCGAAGTTGCCGCTGCTGTCCGCCCATGGTGCACGAGCTGATGACGTCCTTCACAGATACATTCTGCAGCTGCGATATGGCTGCGACTCCAAGACATGTACGACATCCACCTGCTTCTCCTGTCGCAAGCGCCTCGCCGGCAAGGCCCCCATCAGACGATACAACACCACCAGTGCGAGGACATTAGCTGTCTACTTGGCGAGCCAGGACAACCCAGAAACAGGACTGTGCCCAAACCTCAAGCCGTCCAAAGAGCCACCAGCCGCCGTCAGCTCGCTGATATTCTCACCAAACCCCGCCGCCCCCGCGTTTAACGATCCATTCTCGAAACGGCCATCTACCCCGAAAGAACCCCGTCGCCGGAAATCAGGCTCTGCTGTTCGCGTGAACGGCGAATGCAGCAACTCCAACAAGGCTTCCACGGATGCCGAGGGAAACGGCCGTCCGGGATCCGCCCACAATGAACGGTCGCATTTCGATGCCTCCACTGGCACCGCTCAAATTCCCGTCGAGGTCACCGAGCGGCCCATTAGCAAAGACTACCGCTCTTTCGCCGCCAACGTTTTCGGTAGCGTTGCTTTCAAAATGCTGGAATGGCTCACTCCAGCTGGTCTGGCCGCCATGTCCCAGAAGGTTGCTGCTCTCGAGGCCGACGCTGCGCCCAGTCCTGGCAGGGAGGAGCTTTTCAGATCTCAAAAGCCATCGGGACAGTCGACACCGATTCAAGCAATATCGCCAGTGATATACGCCGATACAAAGGATCAGAACAACTTGCCAGAGCCAACGGTGGAACAAGGGCCAGACGCCGCCCTAGAGCAAGCCTCAGAGAAGCTCCATGCTTCGAACCCAACCATGCCCAACTCGCGACCAGGCAAACCTAAGAGGAGTTCGAGTGCGAGAGTGCGTGCCAACTCAAAGCCGAAAAGGAAACTGTCTCTCGAACCATACCCGACGTCATCGTATTCGGAGGATGTCACCTCGGGTCTCATGTCACCCAGGGTAAATGGTAGTCAACATGAGAAGCCGCCTAGGCCGCCAAAAGCATCACACATTAACCCTTATGCTATCCCGGAGATTCCATCAACACCATCATTCTTCGACAACGTTCCATCACAAAACCGGCCGGTTATGATTGTTCAGGAACCAGAATCAATATCTAAACCGGCTTTGACCAACGGCGAGGTTCACTCCGAGGCACCAAAAGCCGAGTCTGAAAATCCCCCACAGCCCGAGCCAGTCGGCACTGAGGCCCCTGTCGACGACTGCAAGAAGGTTGAAGAGCCTGTCGAGATGTCGATGGCTGATAGTCTGTTCCCCCAATCCTTGACGTCGTTGAATGTGGAGGTTGTCGACCTGTTGTGCGATATCCTCCAAGACGACGGCACCTCAGAATTGCACCTTCTTGATCCTGCCAAGATCACCAGCACATATTCCGGACTCAAGGATCGGCCAAAGATGCAAAGGAAACGGACATCTCGGGGTAACTACCCAAAGCGACTGCGGAGGCAGTGGAAGTTATTCATTGAGCAGACCCTGTTCAATATCCTCAGCGACCCGCAAAGCCTTGTCTCATCCTTTGTCAAGGACGATGAACTTCTGGACTCTCACACTATCTGGTATTGCATGTTGCGACTCACCCGCGTCGCTCCCAGTCTAGTCTTCCACAGCTTGTGGCTGGCTGCCGGTAGTCTATTTGGCGCGCCAAAATCGCTTCAGTCGCTTCGTTCTCCTACCACAAGAGTCTTTCGTCGCGAGCGATCACTTGCCAACGTGGAGGCGGGCCAGCTTTTGTCAATCTGCTTGCATGCTCTGGTTGCGGCAGCTCCGTTGATCACCGATTCGAGGACGCTCTTTGATATGTCTCGTATCCGGTCCAACGGTCTCACTCTGGCTGGAAGTGGTGCTCTGGCACGGCAACCAGCTTGGCTCTGCCTTCTCTACGATGATGCCTTCTCGAATGACCTCGCTCTGAGGCTAGCGAGAAGATTGTTCGCAGCGATCTCGGCTCGCAAATGTTTCGCAGAAATGGTTGCTCAGGATGATGATATTGATGATGACGAGAAGCAGTTGGATGCTCTGCGGCCTCTCCTTACGCAGCTGGATTCTCTCAATGGAGACTTGGCATCAAATCCCGAGCTGGAACAGCTTGAACGAGCTGGACATGAGACCAGGGTTTCTACTCTGCTTTTGGACTGGGCCAAGACCGTGCTGCTCCAGGAGTGGGATGGGAAGCCGGAAATCTCTTGCGATGGCTCCTTTGGCGGAGCCTTGTCGCTCATTGCGGCCATGTGTAAGTGGTGTATACCCCAGCGACTTGAACATTGCAGCTAACTTTTGACAGATCAAAATCGACAGTCCCTTCTAATTGGAGACGCCCACTTTCGTGTGGATTATTTCGCTGATAGGCTGGACTCGATCAATATGCCGGTTGCTTGGCTCTCCCATACATCCCACAGACAAAAGAAGCACCTCCTGGACTTTCCCTTCATCTTCGACCCATCGACGCTCGTTTCTTACTTCCGATCAGTCAACTTCTCAAAGATGAGCAGAAGCTACGAAGAATCAAGTTCTCTTCAGACGAGGATGAAGGCGATAGTTGCGCCTGGCGGTCTCATCACCAATCCTCATCACAAATTGGTCTTGCAAGATCTTCTCAAGACGGCTTCTTCAAAGTACCTAATTCTCGAGATCAGCCGAAAGCATGTCATCAGAGACGCATTTGATCAGTTGTGGCAACGCGAGGACCGAGAGCTTCACAGACCACTGAAGATTCATCTTGGTGAGGAAGGTGGCGAGGAGGGTTTTGATTCTGGTGGAGTCCAGCAGGAATTCTTCAGACTTGCAGTGGCCGAGTGTCTCAACCCGGACTACGGCGCCTTTACGGTCGACGAGCGAACGCGTATGGCCTGGTTCGTCCCCGGCTCCATCGTACCTGTCTGGAAGTTCGAGATCCTTGGCTTGCTCATGTCACTGGCTGTATACAACGGCCTGACGCTGCCAATCACGTTTCCCAAGGTTCTTTACCGCAAGCTCCTAGGCGAGCCCGTCGACGAGTTGTATCACATCGCCGACGGTTGGCCAGACCTTGCCATGGGCCTCACAACTCTTTAGAATGGGACGAGAGCAACGGAGCTGTGGAGGACATCTTCGCACGCACCTACGAGTTCTCGGTACCCATGTTTGGACAGCCCGTGTCAAGAGAGATGGACGCCAAGGCTAGCAGCTGGCCGCAGTTTGATGCAACCTCGAGAAAATCACTCACAAGCGAAAACCCCGAGGACGCTCCTCTGGTCACGAACGAAAACAGAAACGCCTACGTGAGCGACTACATCAGATACCTCACAGACGTCTCTGTCCGCCCACAATACAAGGCGTTTGAGCGTGGCTTCCGTGCTTGCCTGCACCCAAAGGCGCTGCAACTGTTGACACCGTCACTTCTCCAGTCTCTTGTTGAGGGTGTCCAGGAGATTGACGTTAGCGAGCTGCGCCGTTACGCTAGATATGTCGGCTGGGACAACAGCCACCGCAGCGTCCGCGACTTTTGGTCGATTGTCAAGCGCTACGACGATAAGATGAAGAGGAAGCTCCTGGAGTTTGTCACGGCGTCAGACCGTGTCCCAGTAGGAGGCATGAAGAATTTGCAATTTGTCGTGCAGAGAAACGGAGAGGAAGAGGGCGAGGGCGGACATTTGCCCACAGCGTACACATGTTACGGCACATTACTGCTGCCTGAGTACAAAGACAAGGAGGTCCTGAGAGAGAGGCTTGCTATGGCATTGGAGAATGCGCAGGGCTTTGGTTTTGCTTAAAGCGAATCGGAGAGGGAGTTGTATTTTAGAGAAGCAGTCGTAAAAAGCATGGATGAAGGGATGGGTTTCTTCTTAGGCTTGATATCCTCGGCGCTCCTTAGTTGATTGAGGCGACGAAATGAGATCTGTATTCAAACCCCATATTCTAGGTTGTTTGGAAAGTAGGCATGGGTTTAGCATCATTTTGATCTCCCTGCACGACAACGTAAATGGCTGAAAAGGCATTTCACAGTGTTGTTGCAGACAGATCAGGCTCCAGATTACAGCGGCCGAGTACGAGGCCGCTCATGTGCATTGCCAAGGATATTCATCTACCAATGGGCAGCACTGCGGCAGAGTCAACCACGTTGATTGGATATCTTGTCAGGCAGACAGACATAGCCACTCGTGGGGTAATCTCACAACCTGATCCAGTATGCCTTCGACGATTTCCTTTTAATTTCAGTCTCTCGATCGCGTCCCGTCCACTCCACTGCTGCTCTCATTCAACATCTTCCCAAACCTAACCCTACTCGCCTTGATATCAAGATGATCAACTGGCACCGCTCTACTTGCGCCGGACCGAAAATCACATTCCTCGACGACACCGGGCCACCGTCATGCCTCAATTGCTTCGAAGCTGGAGTGATTGACGAAGCTTCCTCTGCAAGTGCTGCAAGAAAGCCGCCTGAAACGCCGCAACGATCTGGCTTCGAGCTTTGTTGGCCGGCTTCTTTGCCATTCATCGAGGACGTTCCGGATAATGATGGTTCAACGGTACAGAGCAAGCCCGCGAGCTCTGCTGCGATTATTTCGAGCGGAGTGGTTGCTGCAGGAGAAACACCTGCGGCAACTTTGTACGAGCCCCTCTACGCGCGAAAGATCCGCATTCTCCGACTCCTCCCTGGAAAATATCACGACCCAATACGCTGCAAAATACAAACCGTGGATTTAAAATCCAGACCAGAGTACGAAGCACTGTCTTACACTTGGGCAGACTCAACAGGCGATACTTCCTTGTCGCAGTCGATATACGTGGGAGACCGTTACGATATCCTACCTATTACGGTCAACTGTGCGAACGCCCTTCGTCGACTGCGATTTCCGTACCGGAGTAGAGCCCTGTGGGTAGATGCAATTTGCATCGATCAGAACAATGTTCAAGAAAGATCGCATCAGGTCGGAATCATGCAGTACATATACGCAACCGCCGAAAGGGTCCTCATCTACTTAGGGGAAGATGAAGAAGATCCTGACCCAGCAACTTGTGTCCCATGGCAGTATGGAAACCGGGGAAATACACTTGAATTGAGCACGGATCTAAGGAAACAACCTTACTTCACCAGAGTATGGGTAATTCAAGAAATTGCCTCGGCTCGATTTGCCTGGGTTCTTCTTGGGTCCAGAGGGGCCAGATGGGCTGACTTTCTCAAGCCTCCAGTCATCGGCGACGCCAGTCACAGATCACTGTCCATCAAGAATTACGATCTTCTCAAATCTCGCCATCCTTGGCTTCAACTCGTCGCTCAGCCGAGACACAGGAACTTAAATGAGCTGTGGGGTCTCATATCCGCAACTGCGCAGTGCCAGGCCTCAGATCCAAGAGACAAGATCTTCGCTCTGCTGGGCCTCTTCGTCGGCTCAAATGATGCCGGACTTGTTCCAGACTACTCTATCAGCTTTTCTCAAGTTCTCTGTGGTCTCACAGCACTCATTTTCGTGCAGTATCCTGATTTGTGGCCACAAATGTTCGCCACGATCGAGCCGTGTTCCCTACGTGGCCTGCCTACCTGGGCAGTCGACTGGTCAAACCCGACGGCCACGCAGCGGGATTTCCTGGAGTCGCATCTTCTGGTTTCTGCCTCTTCAGGGGGCAATTCTCGGGACTCGGACAACAATACATCAGCGAGATTCTGTAGCGACGGCAGTCTTGTGGTAAAAGGAGCTCCTCTTTCAAATCTGTTAGACTGCACTCTTACAACGCAGCCAGAAGATGGTCCTAGGGTCATTCAAGATATTTCCTATGAGCCTGACGCCCCGACTAGCGTGCGAATTAAAAGAATCGAGACCAAGAGATGGGTCGACAAGAGCGACAAGATTTACACTATCGCTGGCCTTCGCAATGAGTTTCTCATCCTCAGGCCGTTGGAATTCACAAATAAGCAGTCTTTTGTTGGTATCTGTAGGAAGTTTCCTATTAGATGCTATTCTGGCTTGGTGAATCTCCTGGAACCAAAAACGGCCCTTCTCTTCTCGATGTGGAATGAAGTTTTGGGTCATCGCACCGAGGATTGGTTGGTTACGCGGGCGTGGAACGACATGAGGAATGTGTGCGATCTGATCCAGCAGCATTGGAAATTGGAGAAAGACTCATTGCCGAGGCTAAGGAAAGCGTTGGAGCAGGAACGCCATCGCCGAGGCCATTTACGCGAAGATTATACCAAACCATATCTCGAAGACATCTACACTTTCAGGCTTATGTCAGACATGGGCGTCGATCTTGCAGACTTTTTGTTGCCGGTATGCTGGTACTATGAGAAAAGCAAAGGCCAAAGCGACGAAAGAATACCGAGGAACCACCCAGATTCCGAGCACGGACTTCATTGGCATTCCGGTTACTCGAACCAATACTCAGCAGATGGTTTCTGGCGGCGGTTGGGCCGTGTGCTGCGATCCAGGGTTACTTGCCTTGCCTCTGACTATGAGTCTGCCGCGAGTTTACTTTGGAGATTGACTGGTCAAAAATTATCGCTGAAGCACACCCAATTTCAAGAATTGATGCGGATATACTATAAAGGACTTGCCCCTGAAGATTCTTTCGAAGATTCAGCTTTGCATAGGCTGTCTCTGAAAGAGCGCTATTGTGATTTTGGAGAATCAGATTTTGTAGAATCAGTCTCCGAGGAATCGTCTTTCGAGAAACCAGCTTCCATAGAGTTGGGTTTTGAACAACGAATTAAAACCGATATCGAATTTCTAGCTTGGGTCAAAAGCTCGATGGAACTTGGACCATTTGGACCTGCCTCTTACTGGTCATCCGTCGTGTATTTGACCAGAAGCGAGGCGACCTCGACTGAGATTTTCTGCGAAGTTTGGGAGGGGCTATTCTGGCGGCCTGAAACGGCTTCTCCGAACGAGCCATTACCGAAGATATTCGAAAGAGATCTTGAGCGAGAGGGGATCAGGACAGTGAACTTTGACGAGGAAGTCGAAGTTGGGAAATGGAAATTTACGGCATCCTTTGAGGAGAAGGCTTGGAACATGCTGCTTGAACTTGTGCGCGAAACCGAGAAGCATCTACTCCCACTTGAAGTGGCCTTTTTGGAGGGCCAGAGTGCTGCAACTTGTGCAAACAAGACAGAAGAAATGAAATTAGAGGACGTGTACATTGTCTAAGAATATTTTGTTTGTAAGCTCATGAAGTCATGAAACCAGTCTTCACACGATTATTCACATTCCGTTAGGGGCCGCGTAATTTTCCCATGTCTGCTCAGGCGACTATATTTCTTGTGTGCTCAAATCCTCATATTGCGGACAACAATCACGACAACAACGACAACGATAACGGCAATAACGAAGATGATAGTAGTGACGACTAGACGACAGTAAAACAGAGTAAGGCGTGTAACCACAGTGAAAGTAGTCACTCTCGCACGGGGCAAATAGGCCGTCTCTTTCACATAGTCATTGACAGTCCATCATTGATGGATCAAAAGTACATACAACATATGGTGTAAGAGGATACAGCGCAGATATTCAAACATTACTACATTATGCTCATACACTTTTCATCGCCCCTTAATGCCTTTTCCACAATCTAGCACCCGCAGACGTTGAACTGCGCCACAGACGGGTCGTGGTCACTGACGAGGTTGTCGTACAGCTCCCAGGAGTTGACGTGGATGTGCTCGTAGTGCGTCTGGTTCGCCTTGGAGAGCGCGGGGCTGACGAACATGTGGTCGAGCTGCTGGGCGTTCATGTCGTAGACGTAGGTGTAGCGCTCGTTGACGGGGATGCCGACGACCTCGTCGAGGTCGAGCAGGCCGGACTTGGAGGCGAAGGAGGTCAGGGGCTCGACGAAGGTGAACTCGTTGAAGTCGCCGCTGGAGATGATGCGGGCGTTGGGGTCCTCGGCGAGGATCTGAGCGATGAAGGCCTGTTCCTTTGTGTTAGTCTTTGTCTTAGAGTGAGGATCGGGGGGAGACATACGCCAGTGACCTCGGCCTGCTCGATGCGCTCGTCGACGCCGCCGTTGTTGGGGGGACGGGGGTCGCCGTGCAGCGAGGAGGATCCGCCCTTGGATGCCCAGTGAACGTTGACGGTGAAGAAGGTCTTGTTCTGGGGGCCGTTGATGGCGCGCCACTCGGCGGCGAGGGGCTTGCGGCTCGCGCTCCACGCGCTGCTGGCGGGCTCGATGCGGCCGGGGTTGTACTTGAGCGTGGGGCCGGCCAGGACCTCGTTGGCGTCGGTGCTGCCGCCGGGGTTGGGCTTCCACAGCTCGACGACGTCGGGCCTGTAGAGGTAGGCGACGCGGATGTTGCCGCCGGGCTGGCCGCCGTCCTGGCCGTCGACGGGGTCGATGGTGACGAAGTCGTAGACGGTGCCGTTGGTGTGGCTCTCGATGGCGGCGGTAAGGGTGGAGAGGGTGATGTTAGAGGAGACGACGCCGTCGTTAGTAGGGCCGGTGTTGTCTGGATCTCCTGAACGAAGATGAGGTCGGGGGTCTTCATGTAGTCGGCGATGTGGGCCGCGATGGAGGGGAGGTGAGCGGAGGTAGGGGCGAGGTTCTCGACGTTGTAGGCGCCGATGGTGATGCCTCTGCAGTCACCGCTGCTGGTGAGGGTCGTGGCCGGGGCGTTGTTAGCGGCCTCGCTGACGAAGGTGATGGCGGTCAGCGGGAGGATGCGGTAGAAGCCGAAGGCGTAGGTGACGACACCGGTGATCTCGGTGAGCTGGTCGCCCATCTTGGACTCGGGGTTGCTGGTGCCGTCGAGAGGGGAGCCGATGACGATGGCCTCGGGGTTGGAGTCCTTGGCAGTCATGGTGATGCCGCCGTGCTCGTTGCGGCCGGTGGCAGGCCAGTCGCCAACAACCCAGGTGTCGCCATACTGGTTGGGACGGGTGACCGCGACGGGGTTCTTGACGGTCACGAGCTCGCCGCTCAAGCTCTCCCAGAAGTCGAAGCCGTAGGACTTGGGGTCCAGGACAGGGTTCTCGGTGGAGATGTTGGCGACGGCGTTGGGCACGCCGTAGATGTCGCCGCCGTCGAGGCTGGTGTACTGCTCGGTGGGAGGGTTGAGGGTGTCAACACCGATGACGAGGGGGGTGACCTCGTTGCCCTTGGACACGACGACGACGTTCTTGGGAGAGCTGATCTCGGTCAAGTAGATGTAGTTGGTGGCAGACCTGTCAGGTTTGTGAGTTGAGAACGCATGAGAGAGCTGCTACGCAGGCAAGCTACATACCTGTACTCCGCCACCTTGCCGTCCAGAGTAACAATGTCGCCAACCGTGAGGTTAGTTCCGACGGAGCTGCCGTAGACGTAGACGGCCTCGGAAGTAGCATCGTCGTCGTCGGGCTCGGTGGAACGAATCCAGATGCCGCTGGGACCCTTGGCAAGCACCAGACCGGTGACGTTGGTCACGGTCTGGTCCTTGTACGGGGAGAGGAACTTGTTGCCGTTGATCTCGGCAATGGTGAGGGCCGAGACGGCGCCAGCGGCGGAGAGGAAGAGGGAAGGAATCTTCATCTTGAAAGGCACGAGGCGGCGCGTCACGAGTCAAAAGAAAGTCCCAATTGAAGGCGCGCAGAGGCGTGTGAGAATGCGGTCACAAGGCTCTTCTTCCTGGATCGGCGTCCCAAGCAAAGAGAAAAGATCATCGCAGCGGCTGCCCGTCGGGGTCCCGATCCTTATGTACAACGATCGAGGTCAACTTCTTGGCATTCTGCCGCATCTGCCCCTCGTGTCCCCCCTGGACGAGGTCGTATCGAAAGGCGCGAATGGAGTCGTGCATCGCTGGGTCCCACGGCGCACCCGCCCTTGCATCGCGGAAGCTGCCTCCTTTGCATGTGAGTCTGGCGTCTTGGCGGATGCCATTCTTTGGTGCTCTGTGGATTATCGATGACGACTCAACGGCCAGCTCCGATATTGCAGGCCTCGAGAGGCACTCTGACTGGATGAGAGCATCACGGGGATTGTCTATCATGGCAGGGGGCGTATCAATTGGCCTCTTAGAGCTGGCGGTGCCTGGCACGTTTTCGCGGCATTCTCTCAGCCGTTCAGGAGCAAGGGCGTTGCTCGATCGGGAAGGTGAAGGGTCGCTGCGAGCGCGGGAGAGTCGCCTAGGTGGTGTCTAGCTCCAGTGGGGAAATATTAAGTCTAAGAAGAAGGGTGTGGGGGAAAGGAAATAACGTCCAAGGCGAAGAGAAGCATTTGATTTTGAGGGTGGCAGGGCAATATACAACTGCTGCCCGTCGACTCCATCTGAGATCCGAGGAGCTGCTGGACCCGACCTATGAGAAGACAGGCAATGAGTCGCCAATTCGACGACACGCCGGGCCAATTCCCTGGCTAGGAACCCAAGGTCGAGTGGACGCGTGGTGAGCTGCTGTTGTTGGCCGAGAGTGGTGGGAAGATGTTGCTGTGGCGGTGGAGGTGCGGAGGAGATGGCAGGAGATGGCCGGAGCAAAGACCAGCTTTCGCAGGGGTGCAATTGATTGAGTTATGGCGCTAATCTGTGCCTTATCGCCTGCCAATCACTGGCCTCACGTGCTGGATGACTGCGAGCCGACCCCGGAGCTGCATCCCGGTCCCTAATTCTTAATGGCTGCCCCTGTCTTTTGCGGGTCTCACTCTCACTCACTCACTCACTCACCAAGTCACTCACTCATGACCTCCTTCATCGACTTTGACACTGTACTCAGACTCCATCTCCGTCACAAACCCCGAAATAGAAGCCAAACACCAACAGCACGCGCTCACACCATGCAAGTCATCTGGTATATGAAAAACTCTTTGTCTGATTTCCGTTTTTCTGGTATCATATCTATCATCACTAAAACAAGACGGTCCGGCCCTTGAAACTGCAGTGCACGCCTCACTCAATTTCCTAAAACTCCCCTCCAAGGCCATCACCCACCCATTTATTACAAAGTTGTAAACCCAGAGATGAACATGACGCCTTTTTGAAGTGAAATTCCGTCCATGAGTGATATCCCCCGCAGAAGCCTTATCCAAAGGGAAAAACATCACCGTCTCAAACCCATGACAATCCCTCTGTTCTCGGCAACGACAGGAGAAAAACAGCCGCTGTCCATCTCACATTCTGAGAATTAGCTAGGCTATTTGCGCGCACCACAAAAAAAAAAAAAAAAAAAAAAAAAAAAAAGTGTTTCCGTTTTTCCTAGAACACACACACATGAACATCGCTTTTGGGCAACAGCTCTACCAGCGTAGCTGCCTTTTCCTCTGGCCGTCGGCAGCCGAAGCCCAGATGTCTCCGGCTCGGCCGCATCCTCGTCCTTGGACTTTGGCATCTAAGAGGCCCCCGGGAAGCACAATATGCTCCCGTTTACTCCTCGTCATCAGCAGCGTCGTCCGCGGCTTGGCGGGTCTCGACGTGGCGGTCCTCGAGTTCGGCGCCGTCGTCCTCGACTTGGCGGTCCTCGAGATCAGCAGAGTGCTCATCGCGTCCGAGAAGACCGTTGAGGAGAGCGAGAGGGTCGTTCTGGCCAGCACCACCCGCAGCGGCGTTGTTGTTACCAGTGAGCTGGAACAAAAGGTTAGCACCCGTGATCAAGTGAGAGACTTCTCGTCATGGGAGTGAGCGACTTACATCACCGAGAAGGTTGCTGAGGATGTTGTTGCCACCGGCAGCGTTCTTCTTTCCAGTGGCTCCGTCGGCGGCGTCGGCGGCGTTGTTCTTCTTGCCCTTCTTCTTGCCTCCAGCGTTGGCGGTTCCGTTGTTGGCGGCGGCACCTCCGGCGGCGGCGTTGTTCTTGCCCTTGGCCTTGGCCTTGGCTCCATCGGCTCCATCGGCTCCAGCGGCGGCGGCGTTCTTGCCCTTCTTCTTACCACCGGCGGTGGCGGTTCCGTTGTTCGCGGCGCCTCCAGCGGCGGCGTTCTTGCCCTTCTTTCCGGTGGCCTTGGCGTTGGCGCCCTGGGCCTTCGCGGCCTTGGCCTTCTTGCCCTTCTTCTTGCCTCCGGCGCCGGCGGTCGCGTTACCAGCGGCGGCTCCGGTGGCTCCTCCAGCAGCGGCGGCGTTGTCCTTCTTCCTGGCGAAGAGGGCGGCGGGGAGGTCGTCCTCTGATACCAGTGTTAGTCTCAAGGCCGTCTGTGTGATTCCGAACACAAATGTCGATATTGCTTACCAGTCTCGTCGTTCTCGGCGACGTCACGCTCCTCGATGTCGCTGTGAGAGTTCTGGCCGCGGCGAAGCTTGGGGCGGACGTCGATGTTGGCGGCGAACTCCACGTCGCGGACGGGAAGGGTCACGGAACGCTCCTCGGTCTGGGTGGGGAGGGCGATGACCTGGGCGGCGATGGCCGCGAGGGAGAGGATGAAAGAGCTCTTCATTTTGAAGGTTGTGTGAAAAAAAGGCGGGTGGGAGAAAGAAACGGTTGTTGGTAAATCTACAAGAAAAAAGATGGTTCACAGAACCAAAGAGAATGAAATGATATGAAGATGAAGGGAAAAGAGACTGGACCAGCCAAAGAGAAGGACCTGAACCAGAGTTGTAAAGTTGTTGATGGACTGAAAAGTGCCGAGAAGAAGAGGCAGGAAGGAAAACGGATCGGGATGGGGATAGATATAGAGTATAAGCTTGCCTGCGAATCTCCCAGTCGGATCTGGTGCCTGGATTCCCCTTCGGAATAGACGGCCAGCCCTGGCTCCAACCATGAGGTCACAGTGCCAAGGAATTGAGACGTCTTGTCAAACAAATGAGGTGAACACTATCTAGGCCCAATGTCACCATGTCAAGCCATGTCACAGACTTGTGATCCTGCTCCATCGGGAGGGCAGTGCAAGAGATGATGGGCCTGGCCTATGCTCCTCCTTCGTGCTCCTCTCCATGTTCACTCCCCTTCCTTCCCGCCTGCCTGTCTGCTGGGGGGCCATGGGGTGGTGGAGTCAGGGGAGTCTGGACAACGAGATGGAAGGCCCAGAGACGGAACGGGGGAGAGAGAGAGGGACGTTTGAGGGAAAGGACGTTGGTGAGCGAATGGGAGGTGCGTGTGCCAAGCATCACGACGGCGCCATGTCGCGCCAGCACCCCGGAGGCGACGTGAGCCGGGGAAAGCGGAGACGAGGCAATATCCCAAAAATACGACGCAACGAGCAAAAGCTGGACAAAGTAGCCGATTGATGATGGGCATCGCTACCGTGCGTCTGCGGTTGATGGTGCCGGGTTCACGGTGAGAGAGCCACCATGGAAGGGCGACGGTTGATCAGACGGCTGGTGATTCAGAACGGCCCCGCCGTAATAGCGGGTTTCTCTCTCTCTCTCTCTGTGTCTCTCAGTCTTTCAGTCTCTCTGTGTGTGTATTTGCGGAGGATGTACTCTTTCTGGCACGGTTAGCAGCAAACGGGGGGGGCTCGAGTGGTCCAGTACAACATGGAGGTGGAAACGGTAGAGACGGTAGTGGTGTTCGGTGGCTGGCCAGGTGCGGCGACAAGCACTTAGAACCATGCACCCTGGCCCAAATTGGTTGGTCGGCAACCCTTCCAGCCCTGTCTATAGTAGGGACTCGTTACCATGATGCGATTGCTTGGGACGCTGGGACAAGCCACCGGGGGTGGGAATGATATGGGACTTGGTGGGAAGGGAAGGGTTTGGGGGTTGGGCGGTTTGATCGGAGGACAGGTTGTCAAACCTGGGATGAAACACGCCCAACACGAGCGCTTGGCTGCTGTCGCGAACGCCATTTCTGTCTCTTGCAACCGCCAATCTCACTCACACACTCTCTCCAGTCTCTCCGTCTCTTCATCCAATGACCCAATAATCAATCCGCTTCTCGCCAGAGTGGGTTGTTGGGCCATGGATGATGTCTGAAGGATGGGCATGGACGAAGCGAAAAAGTCTAAATTTCACACTTACAACGGTGCACCCTGGGCTGTTTCTTGACAAGCAGGGGGGGTCTCTCGCGACGGAGATCAAGCCCCTAGATGGTTGCAGAAGCGAAAGAAAGCGGCATGCTCTTTGCACTTTTGGCCAACATTCTGGATCCCGCGGCCTGCTGTTCTACCGTCCGTCTATGGATACAACACAGACATGCATAGAGAGAGAGACAGACTGGGTAGCTGGGTAAACCGGCTACGATGGCCGTTCGCGGTAGGATAGCGTGTGTCAAGTAAGACGCTCCCCCCACGAGCTTGTCTTCGGAGCCGCACTACTGTACGATGCGCCGATACGGTGAAGCTTGGCTTTGACGTCCGCTGCCGGGGTCCTTCTTCCTTGATCAACGTAGCAAGTCATCTCCTTTTGCTGGTGCAATCAAGAAAAATCCGGGCATCTGACGTCCTGGCGAGATGAGATGCTTGTTTGCAATGCCGCGGTTGCTGCGCCATTCCGTCCCATCCCGTCCGTTCCCTATTCCCCTTTTCCTACATTAAATGCCGAGGGCCAGAACAAAAGGCGACTCTGCAAAATGGGGCCCAGCACGGTGTTTCAACTCGTGCATCGAAATGCCAAGGGCTGCTGTCTCGAAGAAATGAGCCAAGGTTGGGGGTCGAGATGGTCGCGCAACACGGCCAAGACCCCAAGACTCCAAGACTCGAAGAGGCTGAATAAGAGAATAACAGAAAAAGGCCAAGAATGGAAGAGCCAAGAAAACAGCCCCCGGCGACGGCGATGCTTCTGGCCTCATTTGTGGTCTTGTCGAGTCTCAGCCTCCGAAAAGAGAGGCTCGGTTTCCAAATGCTTGGGTTCGACTCCCTCGTCGAGATTTTCCTCGGCGCCCGAGGCGAGCGCCCGCCAGCAACTTCCCTCAGGTTCTCTCCTCTCTTCCTGGCATGCGATCCCACAAATCCTCGAGCAACTTTCTGGGGATCACTGGGGCGCTTGGGAATGACAAAAAAGCCAAGTTTCTTAGCGGGGGGGGATGAACGGATGTGCTGCGATCCTGTTTGGGAAATCATGGAGAATCAGGAGGCGGGAGCACATCAGCGATGATCGACGAGCCAGAAAATCAGACAGCACCCAAGACGCAGGAGAGCATGAAGGTCGAGGTCGAGGGTCATCCACCGCGTCCACTCTTCCCACTCTTCCCACTCTTTGCCACAGTTTCCCCCGGGTGCATCCCCCAAGAGAGTGAGAGACGGAGAGACAGAGGAGTGAGTCCTCTTTTTTTTTGCTGTGAAAAGGGCCCATCTTTCAGGCTGTGCTGGCTGACCCGAGAAGAAGGGAATGCCCCAACGGATCCCGTCTTGGCGCTGTCCATCAACTTCACGTGGCGGCCGTCTATCTGATTCTCTGACCTGACCCGACCGTCATCGCCGTGATGCTCAGCTCGCCATGGCCTCAGTGCATCACGACGGTCACATGGGGAGCTGACGAGTCCTCTACTTCAGAATAGGTCGGGTCATCCCTTCTTATTCACGTCGTTCCCACGTGTAGGTGCTGGCGTTCGCCGGCAGTAAGGTATTGACCACTGTGACCAGACACCCCATTCCAAATGACTCTCTATCCTCCGCAAACGCTTGTCTGGGGTTGAATCGTGTGCGTCTGTATTTAGCAAAAAGACGGCCACCCACCCTCCCACCTTCACGACTTCAGACGACGGAGGAAGGCGATAACATGCCAAACCGGAACCGAAGCCCAGCGACTATGCCTACCTTACCTGACGGTGCTATGCCAATGGAATCTTTCGAGCGTCCTGACATGTTCGCCTCGCCGTTTTGCACACGCCAGCCGCACTTACATGAGACCAGCCTCCGTCATCCCAAAAAAGTCATCTCATCAAGATGAACCTCCCAAGACTCGGACGGTTCTCAGACAGTTTGATGCGCCCGCCGGTCCATCATGGTCACTATCATCGTCACCGAGACTGGACTGCACTGCACTGCACACCCCAACTGGCCGGCCGAGGTCGAAGTACCGACACAACTCGTCTGATGCTGCAATCAACAATGCATCAATCAGCCTTAGGCTTAGGAAGGCAGAGTCCGCCATGTTCCGTAGAGTTCCGTCGTTGTGACAGCGCCGCTGCTCCGATGGTGTCGGGTGCGATTCCAGGATCAGGATAATGGACGTCTCGGTAGGCGGCACAGCGCAGGCTGCACAGCCACCCTGCCAATTGCCCAAAGCGGTAGCGGTCTCATCTTTTACCTGATGGACCAGATGACACTCTGCGCTTACCTGCACAACGGTGGACACTGCGAGAGCGTCGGATAAGAAAGAGAGATGAAGAGACTGGATGCCTAGCACAATTCCCGAGCAAAGGCTGCGTTGCGCGGGAAAGAAATGCAGTGATGGCAGTGATTGCATGCAATTTCGCAAAATACGGCGGCTGCATGTCCTGGCCTTAGGAGCCATGCTGTTCCAACACATTCTGACTCAAAAGATCTTTTGTTTGAGCCGTTTTCCCTTTTTAACCCCGAGGGAGACCTGAAATCCCATCTGTCAGTGAAGCAGTTGTGATACTCCCCTTCTCTTCCTCCCATCGACCCCAAATTACTCGCGGCAAGAGAACCTCGAGTAAACGAAGTAGCAAAACGTTACATTCGGCCGTTGTTTTGTTTGAAGAAGAAACAGACATCTGCTACGGGCACCGCTCCTGAACCGAATCTCGCTCCCCCTCCCCTTTTCAGTCTTTTGAAACACGAGGTGAAGCCGCTGTCCCGTCAGTTGTTAGCGTCCCGTTGCTCGCACATGTGGGGCCCGCAACCGGCTTGTCCTGCCGGCGTCGATGACTCTCTCGGCCCGTGGGCCGGAGAAGAGTGCCGGGGCGGCTTCGACTTTACTCTGCTGTTCGAGGAAGCCGTTCTCGCGGTTCCCCTGCATTGCCTGCTGCTGCTGGTCCTTCCCGCCTGCGCCCTGCGCCTCGCCGCGTCCGATGTCAAGGTCGTTGCCAGCACCCAGCGTGCTTTCAAAGCTGTTCGTCCTGCCTGCACCGCAAACAAATTTGACTTTCCTGTCAGTTCTCGGGCTGTTCTAGCTGACGAAAAATGTGCAAAATAAGTGTGCATCCGTCTGTTTGGTAGCCCTCAGCCTTGCCCTGCTGGTTCTCTGGGCCACCACTTCGCCTGCTGCCATCACGCACACGCGAGCAACGATTCCAGCCGCTGTTCTGGGTCTGCTCGCCTCGCTGGGAGTCGGCTTGCTATCATGGCTCGAACACGACCGGTCCGTGAGGCCGTCCTTCGTCCTCTCGACGTACCTCTTCCTGTCCGTCTTGCTGGACACCGCCCGTGCTCGCACGCTGTGGATGCTTGGCCCGAACCAGACCATCCCCGCCATCTTCACCTGCACGCTGGCCCTGAGGGCCGTCATGATCCTGCTTGAGTCGACCGAGAAGCGCCGCATCCTGGTCTCGCAACACAAAGGATATTCCAAGGAAGTCACCAGCGGCACCTTCAACCGCTCCGTCTTCTTCTGGCTGACGTCACTCTTCATCAACGGGTACAGAAACATTCTCAAGCTAGACGACCTGTACCCCCTCGACCCGAAGCTGGCTTCCGAGCCGCTCTACAGGAAACTCGCCGACGCGTGGGACCAAGGTAAATTAATTTTCCCAACCCACTCCTACAACCTCGTAGGGCCGACAACATCTTCCCGCGGGCTAATCTATCTGCTAACATGAAAAAAAAGTCCCCGACAAGACCAGGCCCGGCGCTCTGTTCAGCACCTGGCTCCGCGTGTTCGCGGGCCCCATGTCCGCGGCCGTCATCCC
This sequence comes from Colletotrichum camelliae, assembly GCA_018853505.1. Classification (NCBI taxonomy): domain Eukaryota; kingdom Fungi; phylum Ascomycota; class Sordariomycetes; order Glomerellales; family Glomerellaceae; genus Colletotrichum; species Colletotrichum camelliae. Next base: position 7,307,561 of record JAELVL010000002.1, on the reverse strand, counting down.
GAAACTCTTCCAGATCGCCTTCAACTACGCGCAGCCGCTGCTCATCCAGCAGGCCATCGAGCTCGCCGGCCTGCCCCAGACCCGGGAATACAGCAATCGTGGTTTTGGCTTGATAGGCGCTTACGTCCTCGTCTACACCGGTATTGCCGTGAGTTTGTTCGGACGAGAGGGTTCTAGAACCAACCGCATGTGCCAAATTTGCATCTCTCGATGGCGCCCTGTTTCTGTAGACGGCAACTAACACGGTGCGTTGCAGGTTTCAACGGGCCAGTATGAGTGGCGAACACATCGTACGGCCGCCATGCTGAGGGGCAGCACCACCGCCCTCATCTATCAGAAGGCGCTGCGTTTGGATTTGACCTCGCCCGACGTCAGCCCTGCGGGTGCGCTGACGCTTGTCGGTACCGATAGCGAGCAGATCAGCCAGGGCGTCAACCAGCTACACGAGATATGGGGTGGTCTCGTCGAGATCGGCATCGGCATCTACTTGATCTACAGGCAGCTTGGCGCCGCGTGTGCCATGCCAGTGGCTCTTGTGTTTGGTACAGTAGTTTTCATTGCTATTCTTCCACGGATCTAGCAGCTAACCGGCCTGAAGCCACCATAATCTTGATGGGATTCTTGGCAGTTCCCACTGGTAAAGCATCCGCGCAATGGATCAAAGCCTCGCAGGACCGGGTCACGACGACCTCCAAGACCCTCGGCAGCATCAAGTGGCTCAAGGTATCCGGCCTCAACGACGTCGCGTTCTCCGTCATACAGAACCTCCGCAGCACCGAGTTGGTCGTGTCCAAGAGGTACAGAGTTCTCCTTGGCATCTCCATGATGTTGAGTAAGTCCACACCCGCCTAGTTGGCGTTCTGCTCGTGGCAGCTTACACGCAGAAAAGTGATCTGCACCCCGATATGGTCTCCGATCCTCACACTCGGCACGTTTGCCGGCATGGCCTCTGGGTCGGACGATGTCTTGACAATCTCAAAGGCCTTCACGGCCATTTCCATCTTGACACTGGTGAACCAGCCTCTGGCGGGCATCATCATGGCCCTGCCCATCACGGCGACCGCGGTCACTTCTTTCCAGCGCATTCAGGACTTCCTGAACGGAAAGGAGAGGGCCGACACCAGAGTAGCTATGATAAGCGAGAAGGGACACCCAGAACCTTTCGTGACCCCGGAGACCTCAGTAAGAGTTTCCACGCCGATTCCGGAGATTGGGCTCTCTGAAGTCTGCAAATCCGAGGCATGTAGCGAAAATCTTCCGGATGGCATTGTTGCCTCCGTGAAGGGGACTTTCTCCTGGTCTGACGGTGCGAAACCTGTTATTGACGTCGAATCTTGGAGCATTCGACATCGGGCGTTCACGCTGGTCTTAGGACCAGTTGGCTGCGGCAAGTCCACGCTACTCAAAGTTCTCCTAGGTGAACTTTCGTCTTTCAGGGGTACCATCCGCACCAACTTCTCAGGGGCTACCTACTGCGGTCAATCGGCATGGATCCCGAATGCAACGGTGCGCGATATCGTCGTCGGCCATGGAGCCTTTGACGAGTCCTGGTATAGAAAGGTGATTGCGGCATGTGCCCTCGAACAGGACATCGCGAGCTGGCCGGACGGCGACAGGACGGTAGCCGGGACGAAGTGTATCTCTATGAGCGGCGGTCAGAAGCATCGCTTGGTAAGTTCTCTCCTGTCCTGTCACTAGTTAAAGCACCCTTCTAAACCATCACAGGCCATTGCCAGAGCTCTGTATGCACGTCAAGAATTGCTTCTGCTTGACGACGTATTCAGCGGTCTCGACTCCGGCACAGAGGAAATCGTGTTCGGCAACCTACTCGGTAGCAACGGCTTGCTACGCAACAATGACACGACCGTGGTCTTGGTTCATCAGACTGTCAGTTGCCATCTCTCTCCTCTGCGTCAAAGTTGTAGCTGACACACAAAATGCAAAGCCCGTCGCCTCCCCTTTGCCGACGATGTGGTGTTCCTCAATGAAGACGGCCAACTCAAAGCCGCAGAACCCGCATCCACGTCGAGCCAACTTTCCAGCTTGGCACAGCCGAAAACTGTCCCAAACACCGCGAAGGATGCCACCGTCAACACATCCGGCATGGGGAATGAAAAGCCCCCCGAGGCTGTGATCAACGCGCTGGAGGAGCAGGCGGATGCAACCCGGCAGCTCGGCGACTGGGCCATGTACAGCTTCTACGCCAAAGCGGCGGGATGGTTCAGCCTGTCAATGTTTGCCGGCTTCATGGTCGTGTTTGCATTCTTCGACTCCTTCCCCGGTAAGTCTCGGTCACTCCATCTCCATCGTCTCCCGTCACTAACCAGAGCCCTGCAGACATCTGGCTCAAATGGTGGACAGAGGCAAACGAACAGAGACCCAACCAAGATCTCGGCAAGTGGGTGGGCGTCTACGCCGCTCTTGGGGTCGGATCGATTGTCTCGTTCTTCATCAGCATGTGGTACGCACAGCTCTTTGCCGCGACATCTGCTCCTGCTAATATCCCGTGACAGGTTCCTCTTCATCGTCATCATAAACCACTCCGGCGTCTACTTCCACAGCATTCTTCTAGACACTACGTCACGGTATGTCACCCTCTGCTCTCGCCACAGCGAAACTAACAAAGCCCAGCGCTCCCATGTCCTTCCACAGCTCCGTCGACAGCGGCGTCACAGTCAACCGCTTCAGCCAAGACCTCCAGCTCATCGACATGGAGCTCCCCGCCGCCGCGCTCGGCGTCGCCGTCGGCGTCGTCTTCGGCATCGCCCGCTTCATCATGATGTCCGTGTCCTCCCGCTACATGGCCGCCATCCTCCCCTTCCTCGTCCCCGTCTTCTACGCCCTCCAGCACTTCTACCTGCGCACCTCCCGCCAGATGCGCCTTCTCGACATCGAGCACAAGGCGCCCCTCTACACGCAGCTCATCGAAACGCTGGAGGGTCTTGCGACTATCAGAGCCTTCAAATGGGAAGACGCTTTCGAGGCGGCTAATATGCATCGCCTGGACGACTCGCAGCGGCCCAGCTACCTCTTCAGCTGTCTCCAGCGGTGGCTGACGTTCGCTGTGGACATGACTATTACAGTCATCGCTTTGATCCTCATCGTTCTCGTGACGACCCTCCGAGAGCAGATCGGGCCTGCGTTTATCGGTATTGCGTTGAATAATGTGCTCTCCTTCAGCGGCGTGATCAAGGCGCTCATCACGTCTTGGGTCATGCTCGAGGTGTCGCTGGGCGCGGTGGCTAGGGTGAAGAACTTTGCTGCCAACACGAAGCCCGAAGGTGCCTCGGACGAGCTCCGTGAGCCGGAGGGAGAGTGACCCAGTCGTGGGGCTGTCGAGCTCCGCGGTGTTACAGCGTCGTATCTGTGAGTCGGCCTCGTTGCAGCGAAATGGGAATTCAGATATTGATCTCATCTCCAGGTCAGGGGGCACTGTTCTCAAAGGCATCTCCATGTCCATTGAACCTGGACAGAAAGTCGCAATTTGCGGACGAACCGGCAGGTGAGCAACCGACCTCATCCTCATTCCATCCACCATATGTCTAACAAGATCAACAGCGGCAAGAGTTCCATAGTGCTCTCTCTACTCCGCATGCTCGATCTCGACAGCGGCTCCATCACCATCGACGGCGTCGACCTTTCCACCCTCCCCCACGAATACGTGCGCTCCCATCTCGCCGCCGTGCCGCAGGAGTCCTACATCTTTGACGGCAGCGTGCGGCTCAACATCGACCCCACCGAGACCGTGCCAGACTCCGATGTCGTCGAGGCCCTCAAGAAGGTGCAGCTCTGGGGCAAGATCGAGGAACAAGGTGGTCTCGATGCGCTGATTGACGACAAGTTCTTTTCGCAGGGTGAGGCGCAGCTTTTGGTCTTTGCTAGAGCCATGCTGCGGAGGGGCAAGGTCCTTATTCTTGATGAGATCACGAGCAGGTAATATTACTATCAGCTTTCAGGTATGACAAGTCACTGACGTCTGCCCGCAGTTTGAACGACGAGTCAAGTCACGTCATTGACGAGGTCTTGCGATCCTGGTTCCGGGACTGGACCGTCGTCGCCATCGCACACAAGCTGGAATCCATTGTGGACTTTGACCGAGTCGCGGTCGTTGATGCCGGCGAATTGGTCGAGTATGGCAGACCGACAGAGCTCCTCGAGAGGAATTCAGCGTTCAAGGCTCTGTATGACCGCTCATCTGCCACGACTGACTGAGCTGGAAACGTTGAGAGTGTAAGATTAGTGGCAGATTTGCCTGTACAACATGCGGACATCGCATCTCCATTATTGTAATCATAATCAATGATACCCCTTTCTCTGAAAATACCAGACATGAGTCCTGAGTGTGACCCAACGTTCAAAAATGAAACATCTGCCGTCCATCGCTGTCGGCTTGTTTTCTCGACAGTACTCTGCCCATCGACCTCTCAATCACATCCTCCAACTGGATTTACATGTATCAGTAAGGCATGGAAGAAGACAGGCAAATAAACGCTTACCCTGCTGTACTTGAAGATGAGCCAGACTACCGAGGTGAGAAGGATGGTGACTCCAGCGAACGGAAGATAGTAATACCACGGAGGTAGGTCGCTTTCTAGAATGTCGATGTTCATGCCAAACGAGGTCTGTGGATTGGTCAGGTTAATACCTGTCCATGAAAACCCCAGATTTGACTTCACTCACTGCTACAAATGTGAGGGGCAGAAAGATGAACTAGACATGTACTCAGCATTCATATCTCTCTTATGCATCACAGTTTACTCACTGTGATCCAACTCAATCTCTTCAAGCTCGCCGCCATCTTCACAGACTGCCGGGCCTCATTGATAGAGACCAGATTGAATTCCTGGATAGTCAGTGTGGCCCATAGATATGCCGGGTGCAAACTTACCATTTGGATCAGATCCCTCGTGATTTGATCTAGGTGTCCGATGTAGTTACCAACGTCCTCAGAGAACGCTTCAACCTGCTTGAGAAGCCCGTCAAGCTCGGCAACCTCATCATGACGATTGCAGTAATCAGTCGCAAACTTTTGTGCCTCGGCGACGGTAGTCTGTAAACGGCGTCGATAGTGGACGGGTCTCAAAGCGTCCTTCAGCAATGTTCCCAGGAGGTTCGGGTCGCTACCGTTCGCTTCCAAAACCTCACCACGCCGCTGTCTAACTGTCAGCCCCAAACCAAAGATCCCCTACAGAGTTTGGTCGCATACCTGACCGTTGATGTTGTTGATGGTGTTCCGTACAATGGAGCTCCATCGCTTCTGAACCTCAGATACTAAACTCTGAAAAAGCTCGATGCCTTTCTCAGGCAGCCAGAGCCTCTGCAGATTGCTCAAATGTGCGGTTGTTCTCCAGGACTGCAGCCCGTTCTTGTCGGTGTGGGACGTCACATTCCAGCAAATATGGATCTCGTGATCGCGGCCTGCTGATGGCAATGCGATCTCCAAATAGTAAATCCATACACTTCCTTCCTGTGTGGTCTCCGTAAGCTGTTCCACGCGAAGCACAAACGGTACCGATTGCTCTCTCTTGAAGTCCAACAGGTGGTCAAGTCCCAGCTCCTCAAGACCTGGAATCTTCTTAGCCAACTTTGAGAGGTTCCTGTGGTTCTAGTGAGCTGATATGGCCTAATCCAGCTTGTTCATTCGCTCCTTTCACTTACATGGAGTAGCGTCCGGTGTCCTTTTGCATATCCGACGTCCACGAGAACTCCCTCGGAATCTGCCTCATAACCTTTGTCCCATCGCGCCTGTCCTCGTATATCTCGAGCGAGTCGCTGGCCTGTAGCCCAAACACGGCTCGGATCTTTGCCAGGTCAAGGTCCTTCGTGTCCGCCTGGTTGGCCACCAGCATGTGGATAAGCTCAAAGTTGCGCATCTCCATGGCCAGACTGAGCGGCCTCGTCCCGTTGACATCCGTGGCGTTGACGTCGGCCCCGGCTTGGATCAACCGCTCCGCCATCTCGACATCCTTTTCCTTGGTCGCAGCGTGCAGGGGCGTCCACTTCTCGATGTCGGTCGTGTTGACGTTGTACCCGACGTCGAGCAGGAACTCGACCAGAGAAGTCTGCTTCGCGCGGATGAGGAGGTGCAGCGTCACCTTGTCCTTCTCACTGAGCAGCCGCGCGACGCCTTCCTGGTAATCTTTGGCAGCCCACCACAGCGGTGTCTCGCCATAGCTATCTCTCGAGCTCGCAGGAACCCCGGCGTCCAAGAGACGTATCGCTGCGTCCTTGAGCCCGAAACAGGCTGCCAGATGAAGGCCGGTTACGTCTCTGGGAAACTTTGGGTTGTAGCCACTGTGCTCATATGTGAGCGTCTGGCATATACCATCAAGTCTGACTCTGTCTTGCAAGAGGTCCATGATGTTCTCGTCCATGGCGCACGACCGAGCGTGGTAGCCCCAGTTGCATGCAGCATATTGGAGCAGCGGCTGCAGATGCAGCTTTTCCTCGTATTCTTTACCCGATCTGAAGAAACCCTGGTTGGCCGGCATCTGAAGCTTGACCTGGAACCGGTTGTGCTGCGGCTGGTAGGAGTGAGAGTAGGACTGAGAAGGATGGTAAAGCTTGTCCATCATGCGCGGAAGCCAAGGACTGCGGGATGAAGCCTTCTCAGAGGTCGCCTCAGAAGATTTGGGCTCGTTGCGTGAGGACATTGAGGATGGCTTTTTGGGTTCATTTGAAGAGTCTTCGATAACCCAGTTGGCCTCGCTCGGGGCTGTAGAAGAAGTCAGAACGTTTCCTGGGAAGAACACTTGTTGGGGTCTGCGAGCCAGAGACAGCTGGTTGGGAGAAGTATGCTCTTTGCCCCTCGTTGTTTTAGCCTTAGTCATGAATGTCGCTATCGTCATCGTCGTCGTCGTTCAAGAATGCTCCAGTGACCGAACGGAAAACACCTTGCTATGAGAACGAAATCTTACTCACATGGAAGGCATGCAAACGCCAGTATCCTGACGCAAGCCTCGGTGATCATCTCTTGCGCGTTCGGGAACCGCTCAGCATGTTGCCGGAAATACTCGCCCGCCGCCGAGTGAAAGAATCGAACAACGCCTGTGCCCTTGTCGACCTGTACAAGCCCCCTCAAAGCCGATAAGATCGTCTTGGGATTGACAGTGTGATACAGAGGCTCAACCGCTTGGTGGAGAGGCTCTTTCGTGTTCCAGAGATGCCTTGTGGCATTGGCGGCCAACGCATGTTGAAGCTCTCTCATGGAGAGTGGTCTTTCTGTGTAGACCAGCCAGTTGAATGCACAAGAAGCAGTGCTGGCATCCGGTCTACTCAAGATGCTGTCCAGAAGCCTGTCGAAGAAAGTGTTGAGGCTGTTGCCCAGAGTGTTCCACGCGTCAGGGCTTCTGACGTCTGAGATATTGGATGTCTCTAGCACGCAGTCCACGATCTGTGCTGCGAATAAAAATCTGCGAACCTTTAGCTGCCTTGTCCTTGTAACTTCCACGATACTTACACTCCCTCCGCACCTTCTACTATAGAGGGCACAAGTTCTGCGGATCTATGCCACAGCTCTTCATCATGTTCCAGACGGTGCCGGATGTATCGTGCCAAATCGTCTTCGGTGTCATTACTGGTAACCTCCAGGGTGCCGGCCGAATCGAGGACCTCCAGCTGCGGAAACATGCATCTCGAAGTCACCAAAATGTTGAAGTCGTATTCATCTTGGAGCATTCGGACCGCCGAGATGAGTTGCAGCAAGCTATCGTCTCTCAACTCATGAATCCCATCAAGGACCAAAACAGGCGTCCGTTGGTAGTCATTCGCGCGTATTACTAGATCCAAAGCATGACGCCTTTGGGCCTCGTCAAGAACACTCTCATCTGCCTCTTTGACCAAAGGCCGTAGTTGAGACAGAACGTCTGCGTGACTATTGGCGCTGACGGCCTCCGCGAGCTGTGCTAGAATGCATTTGTAGAAGGAATCAGCTATCGCAGCAGGGAATGGGTTGCAAAAGAAGTACGCGACTGTTCTCGGCCCACAGAGATCTTCGATGACCGCAGACGCTAGGAGTGACTTTCCTATTCCCGGAGGCCCGGTAACAAAAAGAGCCCTGCCCTCATCTTGTTCCCATTCACGGTAGGTTGGGTGGCCAAATATCCATTGACACGTCTCTGGATGCGTGGCTTCAACGTTTCGACGGTGCCGGTCGCTGTGGTATGAGAAAGACCAAAGGCCCTCCTCAATGGGATGTTCCCATGATTCCATCATGAGTTGCGCCAGTTGTCAGAAGAGAGCCTCCGATTGAATCAAATCAAGTTGAGAAAGTGGATGAACGGGGACAGAATGATGGACTTGGCAACATGCGTGTTGGTCTCGACTTCAGCAGCACTAAGCGAGGCCTTGTCTAACACGCCTGCAGCATGCGCCTCCTAGGCTTCCTCCGAGGCTTACTCGCAGGAGACATCTCGTGTGTTTCTATTGGTCGTGCTAAATTATCTGTGTAAGACATAGTGTAAACTTGGCAAGGAATTGAAGATCAGCAACCACAGGGCCAAGTGCCCAGAGCCTGATCCTGCGGCCCGGGTTATGTGTTCTTGGCCTTGTAATCCCTTGGAGCGAGGATGACGTTGTACTCGAGTTCGAGCTCAGCCTTGTCGTCGCCCTTGAGAGGTTTGAAGTCGCACAGGAGGTCGTCTTTGACCGCGAAGACGGTGTCGGTCTCGAGCCAGGGATCGTCGTTGGGGTACAGCTGGGTGGTGCATCCTCTGAATTCTGGATGTGTGACCTGTTTGAATCGCGTAAGTTTACCACCTTGAATCACTTCAAAGAAAACATGCTACTGACCATTATGTGAATATGCGCCGGCCGCATGGGGTGTCGGTCCATCATGTTCAACAGCTTGAAACTGGGTCCATCGCGGGGGAGGCTGTATGCCGTCGGATGGTAGCAATAAAACCAGTACCTTCCCGTCTCATCCGCGCGGAATTTGCCTCGAAGGTTGTTGGGCGTTTGGTTCTCCGGGTCCTGGAAATCATAGCGGCCGTTCGATGATGCCTACCAGATGTCGAAGACTGCCCCGGGGATGCCCTTCCCCATACTTAGATCGGTGATGGTGCCATGCATCTTGCAAACCCGACCGCCGGGCGCTGGATCTTGGATGATGCTGTCTCCCAGCTCACGGAAAGGCGCATCAGCCGACCAAAAGGGGCCGAGAATGGACGACGAAGTTGGGTCGAGGTCGCCTTCTGTGACGATTTTGTTTGCGATCTCATCAACGAGTCTCCACGTAGTCTATTGTCAATCACAAGACTTTATTTTGGGGCAGCGATTTCAGACTCACGATTCGAGGCCGAGGATGTCGGACACGCGATGGGCTTCGTTGCGGGTCTTGTTCGATATCTGGCCCACGGAGTTGACGAAATGGACAGCCGCCATCCATTCGTCCATCGTCAACTCGACTTCGCGGGTGAAATCGTGAAGATGGCGGATGAAGGAGCTCATGATCCGTCGGTTTCGAGGGGTCATATTGGGACCCATGGTATCGATGACGCGTTGGGTAAAGGTAGGGTCAAATCTATGGGTTGGAGGCTTCTTGTTGCCGGCGCCGTCTTTTGTCGCACTCGAAGCCCATCTTGCGCCATGTTGTGTTAGCGACAGGGGAGTTGTGAGTTGCGGCCGTTGAAGAAGACTACGTGTTGCAACTTGACGGCAACCGGGCATCAGTGTTCTTAAAGAAAATGCAAGCAACATGTTGCAACAAGAGCTCAAGAGTAGGCAAGACCGCGAGATCATAGAACAGACCAAAGCATCGCGTTAGAACGGGAGCAATGAGTTGATTAATACTTGTAAAGTGTGTTAAACTTTCTGTATGGCGGGTCGCAATGGAACCATCCTCGAATCACCCAAGACAAAACACACGAGCCCACGCTGCAGGGGAAGAAAGTCAATTCGGATGCTGGTTTATGCCGATGCCGTTGAAGAGATGCTTGGCGTCTTCAACGGCAAACCGAGTTGCGCTTGCCTCACACACAGCATTTCCTTAGATGAGTTTCTCGGCGAGCGTCTCTGCTCTCCACAACACAGCTGTTTGTCTCTGCTCTCCACAACACAGCTGTTTGTCTCTGCCCGAACCTGAGTGGCTGGCTTCAACCACACCTGCGAAGCTAAGATGGAGAACCCGGGGGAACAGGGGGTTTGGGTGGGGATACGATGAGAACCTCGGAAGACTGACTAGCCATGGCTCCGCTGACGGGGTCTTTTCGACCGACAAGTTCCTGTCCAGCAGCCGGGTGTCATTGCCGTGTCGCCGTGGGTACGGGGAGAAACATAGTAGGCTGCAAGAGGTCTCGTCCTTCACCGCTCGCTGGATCATGACACCAACGCCGGTCGAGCCCTGGGGTAACTTCAATTGAAGACATAGTCTAGTAACTGCAATTGAACACACAGAAAAAGACGTTTCAGACCATCGCCGCTGTCAAAGTCTCCAGTACCTGTCAACATGCACATTATAAGATGCCCCCCGATCAAATCGAACGAACCAGCCTCATCTGATTCTAATCCACCCATCACCATCGGACCGTGAAATCATAATTCCTGAAGACGGCACTGCAGCAAAGTCTCTTGGGCGAAAAAGACAACCCAAGCTCAGGCGGAGGAAGAACCCTCTGCCGGAAAGCGACCTCTCAGCACCCAATTACCGCCACATCTCCCGAGCGGCCCCTCCAACTCTCCAAAAACCCCACATCCCAGCGGGTCGCCCTTCTCCATGCGCATGCCAAACCGCTGCCCCTCGTCGTCCGGGGTTCGGAAACGAGGGGCAGCAACGAGAGAGCTTCTTTCTTCTCCCCCTTCTCTGGGCCCAAAGAGCTCTGCGATGCAAAGTGGAAACCTCTCACAACCATTAGCCAGCCTAGGACGGAGCTGCTCCAAGGTACTGCTGCCTCGGTGGGACTGCCCGGTAACCCTCGCTCCTAGTCATTCCGAACCGTAAAACCACACGCGACTTTTTTCTTTTTTCCCTCCTCTTTCTTTTTTCCCCCATCTCATTTCACGTGTTTCCTCTCTGTCATCCTCTCGCGCCTCAGCGACGCATCCAGCCCATGCTCCTGTCGAGAACATCCCGCCTCTTCACACGTCATCGGGCTGCTACATACGCCAGGTCCTTCTCGACAACACCTCTCAAAATGACCATCCACCACCTCATGATCGGCACCTGGACGCCCCCAGGTGCCATCTTCACCGTCGCCTTCGACGATGAAAAGTTCACCCTCGAGCTCGTCAAGCGCACCGAGATCCCCCAGGAACAGCCCATATCATGGATGACCTTCAGCGTGAGTGATGGCAACCAACTCTCCTTTTGGAGTGGTGTCTGCCTGTCTGCCATTGACCAATTGGCTTACACAACCCGTCGACAGCATGACAAGAAGAACCTCTACGGCGCCGCCATGAAGAAGTGGTCCAGCTTCGCCGTCAAGAGCCCTTCTGAGATTGTCCACGAGGCCTCTCACGATATGACCCATGACCGTATGCTCCTCTTCCTCCTCCGTCTCGAGAAGCGCAATCAACCCATCCATGCCTTCTTCACCTCGTCTCCAAACCCCCATCACTAACACCCACCCCCACAGCTAACGCCGCCCTCTCAACAACAAACACCCGCGCAATCTTCCTCCTCGCAGCCCAAAAGCCGCCCTACGCCGTCTACTGCAACCCCTTCTACAAGCACGCCTCCCACGGCAACATCTTCTCCGTCTCTCCCACCGGCAAGCTCGACACCAACGTCCAGAACTACCCCTACGACCCCAACACCGGCATCCACGGCATGGTCTTCGACCCCACCGAGACCTACCTCTACTCCGCCGACCTGACCGCCAACAAGCTCTGGGTCCACAAGAAGCGCGCCCCCGACTCCCCCGAGCTCGACCTCGTCGGCTCCGTCGACGCCCCGGACCCCGGCGACCACCCCCGCTGGGTCGCCCTCCACCCCTCCGGCGCCTACCTCTACGCCCTCATGGAGGCCGGCAACCGCCTCTGCGAGTACGTCATCGACCCAATCTCCAAGCTGCCCGTCTACACCCACCGCGCCTTCCCCCTCATCCCCCCGGGCATCCCCGGCGCCAACAGCAAAATGTACCGCTCCGACGTCTGCACCCTCTCCCACAGCGGCCGCTACCTCTTCGCCACCGCCCGCTCCAACAGCTTCGACGTCACGGGCTACATCGCCGCCTTCAGGCTCGACGACAGCGGCCACATCGAGAGGCAGATCTGCCTGAACCCCACCCCGACGAGCGGCGGACACAGCAACGCCGTCAGCCCGTGCGACTGGAGCGACGAGTGGCTGGCCATCACCGACGACCAGGAGGGCTGGATCGAGATCTACCGCTGGCACGACGAGTTCCTCGGCCGCGTCGCGAGGTTGCGCATCCCTGAGCCTGGTTTCGGCATGAACGCCATCTGGTACGACTAAAGAGAAGGATTGGTTAATGTTTGGATATAGAGAGCCCCGGATGCTGGGTTCACGTCACACAACACAAGAATATAAAAATTTGATGATGAATATTGGATACCAGATTGATGCGATGGCATGTAGTGTGCGCGGTGCTGTTGTATAGGTTACAGAAAAGGCGTACCGTGGTAGCCGCTCAAATTACTATCGATATCATACAATCACGAAATTCGACAAACCCCTACGCATGTTTCCTCTATTTGTTCCCCTTTCTCTTCTTCCGTCTGTTCTTCTTTTTGCTGGCTTGTTGGCCGCCAGTACTTGTGCTCGGCGCCGTACTTGATGCCTCGCCGTTTTCATTCTCGTCATGATCCTCGGATTCCTGACTAGACAGGATGTTGGACTGGCTAGTGGTACGCGAGCGGTGGCCAGAGGAGCCCTTAGAGCCGTTGTCATCCGAGTCGGAGCTAGCGGCCTGGATGATGATCTTTCGCACACCACTACTTGTCTCAACCACGTTCTCGCTGATACTACCGCTTCGAACGAGAGTCCTACGCCTTGGAGTCGAAGATCCGTCGTCGACGACGCTGGTGACGCTGGGCGAGTTACTGGCCTTCCCGGGTGAAACAATAATCGTCAAATCCGTGCGACTGGCTTCGGGGCTGCCGCGGGTAGCCTCGGGACTATTGCCATTCTCAGGCACAGTCGGGGGCAGGTCCACCTGATCGGCTGCCTTGTCGTCTTCATGGTGTGAGCTGCTGGCAAGCCTGGCCTGAGCCTCGCTCATGCCTGCGACGCCGTAGCTCCTACGGACGGCGTGGACGCCACCCTTGCCGGTAAGCTTGGGTCGGATGAGCGGGGTGTTCTCGTTGTCGTCTTCGTGCCTTTCCTCGTGCCTTTCCTCGGAAATGTCGCCAGCAACGGACGCAGGGCGAAGACCCGCAGATGCAGGCGGAGGGCTTTGCACGTGGTGCAGGGGTGCGCCAGTCTGGACGGGCTTAATCTTGACGGTAGTGGATTTCGTGTTCTTGGGGTTCGATGCGCGGTTCGAAGGACCAAGATGCTTCAGGTGTTGCTTGGCCTCGTCGAAGGTGGCCTTCACGGGGACGGCTGTCGAAGTCAGACGTCCATCCGGGCCGGCGGAGCTCCTACGCATCAAGAATGTCGTCGTCTTTCCGGGGCTGGTGGACAGGTGCTGAGGCGCATCGCTCATGGCGCTGACAGAGCCATTGCGCTCGTGGGGAACCTCGCGGTCGAATTCGATGAGGTCGCCGTTCTCGGGAATCGCCCGGGGCGACGGCTCGGTGGATCGCTTAATGGGTCGGGCCTTGGGGGCAGGGGTCAAGCGGCGGATAGCCTTGTGGACATCAATATAGACGTCAGACTCGTCGATAATTTCTCTGTAAATGTGTTAGCACAATATGAGAAGCGCCAGACAGAGCATTACTCACTCTCCAATGAGCTCCTCGATAACGTCCTCGAGGGTGACGACGCCGATGGCGCCATAGTCGGCACCAGGGTAATCGGAAACAAGAACCATGTGGGACTTGCCCTCCTGGAAGAAGTTGACAATGTCCAGGCAGCTCGTCTCGGGGCGTGTCTCGGGGAGGGTGGCGAGAGGGAAGTCCTTGACCTGCAGGGCGTCCTCGGGGTCGTAGGTGATGAGGATCTTGACGAGGAGCATACCGACAAAGTCGGTGGGCTTACCAGTCGCGTGAATTGGAATGCGGGAGTAGCCCTCGGACAGAATTTGGTCCATGGTCTTCTCATCGAGCACAGTGTCCTCGGCCATGGTGAAAACATCGTCCATAGGGGTCATGACGTTCGCGACAGGCTTTTCCTTCAGGTCCAAAACAGCGCTGATGATGGTAACCTCGTCCTGGTTCAGACGTTCACCGGCCGCGCCAAGAGACTTGTGCAGGGTGACGAGCGTCTTGAGACCGCTCTTCTTGTACGTGGTGCCGTGGTCCTCGCCGAGAGCCCAGTCGAGAAGCTTAGCAATGGGCCAAGCAATGGGCGCCATAAGCCACATGAGCAGGAGCACCGGCTTGGACATGAAGCCACCGATCGGAAGACCGTAACGGACGCAGACGGATTGGGGAACGACTTCGCCGAAAATGACTGCCAACATGATTAGCTGATGTTAAGATCGGGGTCGGGGATTTGCAAAACTTACCGATGAGGATGGTACTGCCAACAACGGCGGTTACACCTCCACCGAGACAGCGGTCCAAGACAATTGGTAGCGATTCGTTGACAATGACGTTGGACAGTAGCAAAGTAACCAAAACCCAATGCTTTCCCTTCTTGAGCAAATCGTAGACGCGTTTGGCATTCTTGGATTGGGATTCGTCGGGATCGCCAGCGAGGACCTGGAGGTAGATGCTATCCTGGCCCATCAGGCTGTTTTTGCCAAGGTCAGCAAACAGGCACGGGAGCAATGAGTAGTGGGTGTTGGATTGACTTACGCGATGGTCAGGCCGGCAAAGGCACCTCCAGCGAGAACGAGAACCATGGAGGCAACATAGAGAATCCAGACATCGTCGCCTTCTGCTGGACCCTCGGATTCGCCTTCGTTTCTCGCGTAGATGGGAGCAGCGGCAACAGAAGTGATGCCCAGGGTCAAGGCCCTGGACATCCCAAGGACGCCAGTGCGGATGGTGCCAAAGGAGCCGCCATAGCTTCTCGGCCGTGTCGTGGCCATAGTCGGCTCGTCAATTGAAGAGAGATTCGGTAGTCGTGGAAATAGACGTGGAGTGTGCGAGTGAAGAGTACGCAAGGTCAAGCGCACATTTTATGCGGCGGACGCGGGCAACAGAGAAACGGGGCAGCACGACCTCAGGCTGTGGACTCTCGGTGCACTCAGGGTGGTTCGGCTCCACTCTGTGTTTACCTGCAGCTGCGGTGCGTACGCAAGTGCACCAGGCAAGGCGGGTGAGCTCCACTGACGAGCCAAGATCGGAAGACCAGGTGGGTGTCAACAGTGGGTGGTGGTTCGAGGCGCAGGTATTGCAGCAGTCAGCAAGCAGCGGAGCGACGAGGAAGAAGAAAATATCGTAGGATTGTAGGTAAGGTAGCTGGGTGTTTGAGGTGTAGATATGCAGAGATGGACGAGGATTAATGGAACAAAAAAAAAAACAAGACAAAAAAACTAGAGCCCGAGGTCTGTTCAGTGTTTGTTAGTGGAGGTAGGCTGCTCAGTGAGGTGCTCGCTGCCGGAAGCTTTCCTCTCTCGGCGGGCAGCCAGCCAATCAATGCCCGCAGAGGCGCACAAGCTTGGCGTCATCAACGGTCGAGGGGGGCGGGCTGCAGCGATGCGAGGAGCGCGAATGATGCATCATTGCCGCAGTGACCTTCAACCTCCCGCACCGGCACTGGCGTTGGCATGTATCTTTGCTGTAGACACAAGGGTTAAATCTGACTGGCATGCACTGTTAGACTTGCGCTGGACGGCTATTCGGCTGGCGCGAGAAACCCAAAAAGCCCATCCTTCGTCTCACTTGGCCCCCCGCCTTTCTTTTGGCGCAAGAACAAAAATGTCTCGTCATAAGGCATTTGTGCAGAATCCGGGGTAATTGAGTGTGCGGTGCATACCTGCCTATCCGTACCTCGCTTTGAGTCTTTTTCCAAAGCTGACAACCCAAGGTAGTCAGCTAAGGTACCTACCTTAGCTACAGCAGACAACAGACAGCACATGTCTTGGCCAACCTACCTTGACCAATCCTTATCTCGGTTCGTGCTCTGCACAAGGTAGACACACAAGAGATAAACAGACACACGCGTCTGACAGAGCGAAAGTGCTGACTGACACAAGATCAGAAGCTTTCGACCCAGAGTCATGGTAAGCATTCAGTTTGGCGCGATTGGGCTCTTGTTAGTGGCCTGTCCCTGACCCTGAGTTCTCGACTTTCAGAGGGCGGCTCTCGACAGCTCGCCAGCAGGTACCTCACCTTAATCGCGTGGTGCAGGGGTACAAATTATGCATCCATGGATGAGATGTCCACAATCCAGGTACATAACGGCTTGCATGCTGTGGCCTACCTTTAAAAGTGACCCGACCTTATCTGAGTGTCCACTTACATGAAAAGTGCCCACGTGCCCAATGAGCTGTCCAGACCAAACTGACATGGAGTCAGCGAGTTGTCACCAACCTCGGACCCTGCGTCATTCCCTCACAGACCCTAAGCTGTGAACGATCCCCCTTCTAGAAATCCTCCGCGCCACCTGCTTTTTTCTCTCGCACGCGTCCCGTCCTTTACCGGGCTGTGGGTTGTCGCAAGAGTTGCACCGGCCGACGGAGGCATTGAGCCGGGCGAAAACCAATCAGAAACAACGTTGCGTTGCCCGTCTTCTGCCGGCACCCGAGCTCAATCTTGTCAACTCTCCGCAACACGCAATTGTTGGCTTGTTGATGAGAGATGTGGTGGCACAACCTGCATCGGCGAAATTGCCAAAAACCTTGTTGCTCAGGGTTCCCGTCTACCTATCTAGTTAGGGATTCAAATGGCCTTGTCTGGGTCGCGGTTTTTTTTTTTTTTTTTTCACTCTCTTGCACTGCCCTGCGCCAACAGTCTCCAGCCCGTCAATAGAGCCCCTCAACTCGCCAATAGGATCTCAACCTTTGCCAAGCTCCGCGAACTCGTGGGGGGCCACCTCACATCTCAAAGAGCTCCTGCAGCTGCTCAAGTGGCTCCTCGCAACTGCAACCCACTTGACCTTATTCTCCTTAATTGCGGGCGCCCTAGAGACAAGCTCTCACTTACACACATAATCACTCATCACCACCACCAACACCACCATCACCAACGACACCTCCTCACAGCCTCACCAAGCTCACATTCAGGATTCCTTCGGCTCGCTGCAAATCCTCCACAACCTCACCGCCACAATCTCCCTTCACGCCCAAAATCATGAGAGCTTCGTTGCCGCCTTCTGCCCTCCTCTCCTCCCCGTCCAAGCTGGCCACCTGCATGAAGGTGATGTTGATCCCATGCCGTCCTAGCACCATTCCGACACCGCCAATCTTGCCCGGTTCGTCATAGTTGTGCAGCACCAGCATCGTCCCCTGCGGTTGGAACGTCGCACTGAACCGGTCCAGCTTGGAGATGTATATGCTCTGCCCCGACACATATCCCTCAATGACCTGCTCGCCGTCCTCGCCGTGCGACCGGAGAGTCACCAGACTGGCATACACCGCGTTCTTGGCCTCCCCGCTGTGCGTCTCGCTGATGATCATGCCCTTCTCCTTGGCGATGAGGCTGGCGTTGACGATGTTCACGTCTCGCCCGCCAGAGTCGGTGATGGACGACACGAGACCCTTTACCAAAGCTGCGAAGAGCGGTCGCGTGTTGGAGGTGCCTGCTAGTTCGCCTTGGTAGATCAATTCGAACCTCCGACCGCCCACCATGCCGCCTTTGCTGCCGACAAAGTGTTGCGTATACAGCCCGCCCATCTTCTCAACGAGCCGTACGAACGGCTGCAGCTTGCGGTACTCCTCCGGCATGATCAACGGCGCGTTGACGGCTGCCGTTGGGAGGCCGCCTCGGAGAATCTCAGCCACCTGGGTGCAAACATCCATCGAGACGTTCTCTTGGGCTTCCACCGTCGACGCTCCCAGGTGTGGGGTTGCAACCACCTTCGGGTGCTTGGTCAGTTCGGCTGCTGTCGAGTCTGCTTTGGGAGGCTCAGAAGTGAACACGTCGAGACCAGCCCCAGCGATCCAGCCTTCATCCAAGGCTCGCAGGAGTGCCGCTTCGTTGTACGCCTCCTCGAGCGACGTTCAACACTCGCGCCGTCTTCTTCATCTTCTGAAATTCCTCCTCCTTCAACAGGTCCAGCGTACTGGCCATCAGCGGGGTATGGATCGTCAGGAAGTCGACCACCGGCAAGAGCGTCTGAAGGTCGGCCACAAGCTCGACGTTGGCTTGACGCGCAATCTCGTTGCTGGCGTACGGATCTACCGCCTTCACCTTCATCCCGAGGCCAATGGCCATGCGGGCGACCTTCATACCCACCTTGCCGAGCCCAATGATTCCGAGCGTCTGTTGCCGACTTCGACGCCGACGAGCTTGCCTCGCTCCCACTTGCCATCCTTCATCGTGGGTATCCGCGCGTCCGACGTTACGGGCCGTCGCTAGCAGGAGGGCAATCGTGTGCTCTGCTGCGGCGAGAATGTTGCCCGCAGGCGAGTTGACGACGATAATGCCATGATTGGTGGCGGCGTCCACATCGATGTTGTCCACGCCTACGCCGGCTCGTGCCACGACGCGAAGCTTTCTGCCGGCCGCGAGAACGGCAGCGTTCACTTTCGTCTCGGACCGGACAATGAGGGCATGGTAGTTGGGAATGGCTTCCACGAGCTCGTCTGCGGACAGGCCAGTGCGGTTGTCCACCTCGTAGTTGTCCTTCAAAAGGGCAAGGCCATCGGACGACACCTTCTCAGGGACCAGGATCCGGGGACGGTCGGACGCAAAAGGGGTTATGGTCGATGCTATCTTTTCGATTGCCGACGGTGCCATGGCAAAGGTGTGGCACAATGTGCAAGATTTGGTTCAATTGAGCTGGCTTGGTAGGAAGTGGTTAATACTGGCCAGGACAGCACGAAGGCAAGGACTTGCGGGTTGCTATCAACTTTATTTCCTCACACACGCGACAGCCGCTAAGCTTTTATACAAAGTAACCCCCTCAAAACCCCTCATAGCAACGTTGATCACGTCCCATGTCCAAGGAGCTACAAAGAACGGGGAACTGCATGTCTCGTTCGGATCCGAGGGGCGCTATTCCGAGGTGTTTGTGACTCGTGAGGTGATATTGAGCCCCTCCACGCAGTCAATGGCAGCCCCCCAGCTAATGGTATGTGCTAATAGGAGCTGCACTATCACGTCGCAAGGCGAACAGACGCGGGCTTAAGAGCACATCCTGCCTATGAAGAGACAGAATCGCCCGGCGATGCACCAAGATGCGACGGATTAGAGTGTAAGTTGGGCGTGAGGACGCGCGACCCCTCACTTCCCCCACGTTCTACTACTGCAGCGGCATCCCGCCCCGCATCTTCACTGGCCAGCTTGGGGAGATCGATGTTTGGGGCAGCGGCCTGCTTGCGGCCATTGATGCTGGCTGAGTCAATTGCGGTAAGCGCTGCCGTGCCCTATTCATTGGAGGAGCCGCCTCATTGCAACATGAAAGAGCAGTCGGAAGGGATTCGGCCATGTCGTCGAGTGTATCGATTGGTGGATGTTTCTGTGAGCTGAAATGACAATGTGCATCTCTAGGGTCTTCCCTACAGAAGATGAGGACCTGGATGGAAGACTCGGCTCTACTCCCGTGATGATCGTCTGACTGCGTGATTAAAAGTCGCCGTGGTCGGAGTGTATGCTAACAGTGACATTTCAATCAACAGCAAATTGTAACCCAAAAGGTTTGGTCCTCGGAGTTAGAAACTCGGAGCAAGCTGGGAGAGTCGTCAAGGTGTCGAATGTGGCAGATTGAGCTCACAACCCAATGAACCAATTCTGAAAGTTGGCTTCCTTTTTGGAGCTGCCTGGAGTGATAATGAGCCCAGGTTGACAAGTCTTGCGTTTGTTGAATATTGACTACGGTAAGGTAAGTAGGTAGGCAGCATTTTAGTTCCAAAGGCCGAGTGTGGGCAACGGTAATCCTAATGCAGCCACAGTTGTCTGCTGTACATGCGATTGATCACCATTGGTTGGAAATTCCGTTGCCGGCGCTGTTGATGATATCAAAATGACAGAATTTCACCACATTGAGGAAATCCGATTCGAGTACGAGACTGAATCTTAGATCCGTTACCTTATCTGATGTTTGGTTCTTCCACACAGAACCTTCCACCTTCCAAACTATGCTGGCAGGTCAGAGCGTGCTGTGGCCAAGACCACCGCCAAGCCTTGCACCTTTGGGGTTATTGTAACGACGTGTTTCCTCTGGTCTGGACTGATTGATAGACGGAGAAGTGAGCTGCAATTGAGACGTGTATGAAGGTCAAATAAACCGAGAATAAAACGCTTTGAAGGCATTGAGTGTTACATGTGTAAGTGGTGTCCATTAGGCCAGTGAGTGGCACCTGTCAGATGCCACAGCCACCTGTCCGGCCATTCCCGTCTGCTACCTTGCTACGAATACAGCACCTATTCCTTCCGCAGCCGTCCAGTGCCCAGTGTAGGCTGGAGAGGTGAAAGCCACGGCGAATAGGACCCCACCTCCACTGCCGTCATCACTGCCTTAGGCAGGGACGATTTGTACGGTCTCGACCCCAGTTGCCCCTTACCTGGCCGGTATCAGCGCCGCGTGGATACGGTTAATTCATAATATTAATCCCAGGCACACGACGTTCAAGGCCCAACCGACTGGTCACCTTTGCGATCTTGCGACCTTGCGACCTCTTCCCCTTTCTCCGATCACACTTGCCACGACCACAACACTTCGCCCGCCGACTCGCAACTCCAATCGTCCACCTCAACCCGAACAGACCATCCTTCTACTCGCGCATTCGAACAAAGGCCACCATGTCTCGAAGACCGCCGCCCAATCCCGCCGCCGAAAGAGCGGCCCAAAACTCGCTGACCATCAAGAGTCTGTTGAAGTTGGAGTGCAACAAAGTCTGCTCTGACTGCAAGAGAAACAAACGTGAGTCTTTTTCCCGTCGTCTGATCCCTAACCACCTCAAGTCTTTCCGCTGACTCTTCTGCTTCGACAGACCCACGATGGGCCAGTTGGAACCTCGGTGTCTTTATCTGCATTCGTTGTTCGGGCATCCACCGCGGTATGGGCACACACATCAGTAGAGTCAAATCCGTCGACCTCGATTCCTGGACCGACGAACAACTCCAGAGCATTCTCAGCTGGGGCAATGCGCGCGCAAACAAGTACTGGGAGGCCAAGCTGGCGCCCGGCCACGTTCCCTCCGAATCCAAGATTGAGAACTTTATCCGCACCAAGTACGAGCTCAAGAGATGGAAAATGGACGGCCCCATTCCCGACCCCGCCACCCTGGACGCCGACGGCGACGACGATGTGCCCCTGAGCATCGTGAAGGAGAAGCAGAACGTGGAGAGGCGGGAGTCGGTTCGCAAGAGTTCAGTTGGCAAGTCCGCCGCCCCTCCAGGAGCATCGCTGCCCCGCAGCCGCAGGTCGATCTTATCGGCGGTGATCCCATCCCCCGGGCAAGCACCGCCGGCCCGCAGCCTGGAAAGGTCGTCCCTCCCAAGTCTGATCCGGCTCCTCCCAAGGCCACGAGCACGAAGGATTCGCTGCTTGGCCTGGACTTTTTCGGAGAGCCTGCCGCTCCGCCACGACCTGCTAGTACCAACAACGCCGGCGGCATGGGAGCCCCCTCCAGGCCAGACCTCAAGCAGTCGATCCTGTCGCTCTACGCCTCTGCCCCGAAGCCGCAACCCCAACAGCAGCAACAAGCCCCTCAGGTCCCAGGTGGGCAGTTTGGCAGCATGCCTTCTCCCACCTTTGGCCAGCGGCAACAGCAGCAGTCCTTTGGTGGCATGACCGATGCCTTCAGCAGCCTTAGCTTCTCCAACACCACCAGCCCCAAACCCGCCGCAGCCGACCCGTTCGCCAGTTTAGCCAGCCCCGTCAGCAGCAGGTCCCCGCCCCCAGCTTCCTCGAATGCCTTTGGCGGCCTCGGCGGAGGCAGTTTCTTCGACTCCAAGCCCGCCGCCGCTCCCGCCCTCAACACCAGAAGCAACCATCAAACAGCGGTTTCGGTGGATTTGGCTGGTCCAGCTCCCCTGCCCCGGCACCCGCTCAGCAATCAAAGCCCGCCCAGCCAGCATCCTCTGGCATGGGAGACCTGTTCGATCTCTCCTCGCCCTCTCAACCCGCCGCCGCCCCCAGCCCTGCTCCCGCCGTCGCTTCCAGCTCCGTCTTCAACCTCTCGAATCAGCCAAAGGCTCCGTCCCCTGCGCCCAACCCAACAGCGGCTGCCACGAGCACCATTAACTCAGGCAACTGGTCCGGTTCTGACGTGTGGGGATCCAACGCATGGAGCACACCTGATACCTCCGCCGCGGCAGCACCCGCTCCTGCGAAGGCCCCGGAGGCTCCCAAGCCCTCTGGTGGTTTCGGTGGCAGCGCCGATATTGGCGGATGGGGCGCCTCTGGCTCGTTCGCCAGCACGCCCATCGTTCCTGGGGCATCCGGTGGCTTTAACACCGCGCCCAAGGTTGCGGCCGACGAGGAGTTTGGAGGATGGACGAGCAGCACAACCCCGGCCGCCGGATCAGGATCAGCCAAGCCCATCGGCGGAAACGAGGATCTCTTTTCAAACGTCTGGCAGTAAACGGATGGAACGTGGTCGAGTTGCGACGCTATTTGCGGTCCAGGCGGGAGATTCAAGAGCCCTTGAGCTTCGTCATCAGTCTATAAACATTTCAAAGTAAGGGATGGCATTACGGACACGCGGACGGGGAGGTTTCATGTGACATGTCTGTATTTCGGATGCAAAAGCGTCATAGATGAATACTCTTTTCTTTATTTTGCAAATAAGACTGAGCAAGCCAAGTTAAAACTTCATGATACCATATCATATATTGTGTGCAGTGCTACAGTAAGTACAATCGGCCCAGTCAGTAGTCATCGTGCTATTCCCCCAAGTGTCCAGAAAAAACAAGAAAGAGGAAAACTCCGGTATCCATGCGCGCAGGGTATTTGAACGTCCACGCCCAACGTCCTCGCCATCATAACAAAGTTTTTGCTCGCCGTATGTTCTCTCACGCGGTTTTCCATTGCGCCGTCGAGAGGGTCCGTCTTTCCAGCCCACGGTCACCTCCCGAAATCAGTGCAGCTCTGACGCCGTGTTCGTCTTCCCCCAATCGTTTCTCTTGGGTCTTTTGATCATGTCCCCGCGCTGGTCTATCAAACCAGAGAACAAACAAAAAAAACTCCCTCCTCGCCCCACGAAAGTCATTTCCCTTCAAAAGAAGAGTTTGGAGATGTAGAACAGGACGATGAAGATGCCGATGATGATGCCCGACAGCTTGAGGATGGCGACCTTGTTTCCGGAGGCGGCCATGCGGGTTAAGCGGCCGGCGGAGCCCTTGAGCTGGGTCGACATGGAGGAGAAGGTTTCGGACTGCGCGGAGGGGGGGACGTTAGCGATGGTGTCTAAGGCGGTTCACATACGCGGAAAAGGGGGGGAGCGAGGGTAGCGGCAGCAGCATTAGCAGCAGCAGCAAGGCCCGACGTACAGTGCTGTCGATGACTTCGTGGCGCGCGCGTTGTCGTAGATGTCGACGGTGACGCCGCGGAGGGCGGAGACCTTGGCGGAGAGCTCGTCCAGGCGGGCGTTGTTCTGGCGCTCGCGCTCGTAGGCTTCTGACATTTTTGCGGTTTTTGGTTGGTGTTTGCTTTCGGGACGGATAGGATAGGGGTCGAGCGGGATGGTTCGGTGCGATGACGGCGTTCGTGCGCTCACGGAGAGTTTTAACGCCGGAGAGAATCGGAGATGTCTGGTCGGGTTCGGCGGTTGAGGCGATGAGGGATTGTGTTCCGGGTTCGTCGGTCGACTGCGGCGGGATCGCTTCGTCGTCGTCGGTGTCGCAGGACGTATTATCGCCTCCTGTGCAGGTTGGGGGGGAAACTTGGGGTTGTGGCAGTGTTGTAGGGGAAGTGGTGCGCAGATGTGCTTTTCTTCCCTTGCCCAGCTGATGGTCTCGTTCGTTTCGCGCGATTCGTAGGTTTGTAGGATTGGAAGTCGTCAAAGGGGGTTGCGGCGGGTGTGGTTGGTGTTTAGCTGGCGCGGCGAAACAATGACGATGGTCGGGCCGGGCGTTCTCGCAGAAGCCAGTCGAGGCGAGCGAGGCTGGACGGGCACACCTCAGTCTTCGCTGCTGCAGACCACCACGGGGGCGGCGGGATTGACGGGGGCCTAGAATCCCGCCCGGGTAGGTAGGTTCCTAGCTGCTTACGTAGGGGAACCTAACCTTGAAGTGGTCAGGTCCAGTGTCACTGCTCGGATCGATACCCTTGCTGGTGGGGGTTTGCGCGTCAGTTCCTGCGCCACAGTGGCCATGGGCCACACGGCCCCCCGAACCCGAGCCCAGCAGCGGTGCCCCCTCCATTTTTTCTGGTCCAGTGCACCGCGAGCCACCTCAGTACCCCGCGAATTTTGCACTAGAGGCGGCAATTACCTCACTGTCAGCGCCGCAAGGTACCACTGCCACTGGACCGTAGCAGTGACATGGGAGCTGGAGGGCTGAAAAGTGACGGGAGCTTACACCTTGGTTTTTTTCCCGTCTGTCTCTCCAGGCGATCTCAGGGCTGGCTGCATTCTGTCAGCTGGCACCCCAATCACCAAACGAAACGTAACCATCGTGAACCAAAGAGATGCACCAGCTAGCTTGTTCCTTGAGAAGCCGGGAGCCCAGCAACATGCATTTTATGAAGCAAGCCCCGTAGCGTCGTCCAATGGCTGCATGTTTAATCTAAGGTAGTTCGGCCGAACAAGTAATGAAATTGAAGGAAGGAAAAAAAGGTTAAAAAGCAGGAAGACAAAAGCCATTAAGAGTGCCGTGTCCCGTGTCGCGGCGCCCACGGCCTCTGCCCGACGAACGAAAGAGCCAAGCCCAACACACAAACGTCCAATCCCAACACCACAATCAAAGCTCCCCCTCCTCCCCCAAGGCGAAAAGAAGAGGCGCAGGCCTGCCTCGGCGGCTCTTCACCTATCGGACCCCACTAAATCACTATTACGTGGAGCTGTGGACTCGCTCTTCGGGTCAGTGGCCATCACAGACAGGCGCAGCTGCAAAGTGAAGTAGTGTACGCATGTACCTTGGACCTTGGACCTCCCACCTAGGACCTACCTTCCCAAGGTAATCACCTCCAAATACCCATCCAGGCACCTCTTCGTGTCCGTGAACGCCGCCCTCCTTCAACCTTTTTTCTCCTCAACCTCTCTTCCTCTCCGAAGGAAACGACGCCGACTCTCCCGTACTCCCGCGCCTTCAAACATCATCGTCATGGGCCTCCACAACCCGCTGCCGTCGTCTATGGCGTGTAAGTCCACCTTTTTCTTCCTGACCTGTGCCGGTGATCCCGCGCCCCGGCGCTTCGCCCGTCATCACAACGAGAACACGAGCTGACTCGCCTCTCTGGAACAGCGGAATGCAAAAAGTGCGGCAAGATCTTGACCTCCTTCATCGACCCGCGTCAAGCTTTCAGTCCCGACAAGATCATTCCCCCCTCGATCCTCGCCAACGCAAAGGTGAGCCATATTCCACACCCCGCCCTCCCGCGATCCTTCCTCCCCGCCTTGGCGCACAAACGCCAGCAGGAGGCCTCCCGCGAAAACGTCCTCCCCAAAGAAAGAAAACCACAGTAGAGTCCAGATTGCTGATTTGACCACCGCGGAACAGGGCCTCGCGATCCTCACAGTCCTCAAGGCAGGCTTCCTCGGCTCCGGCCGTTTCGGTAGCGGCCTCGTCGTCTCGCGCCTCCCCGACGGATCATGGAGTGCGCCAAGCGCAATCGGCACCGCGGGTGCGGGTTTTGGCGGACAGATCGGCTTCGAGCTCACTGACTTCGTCTTCATCCTCAACGACGCCAGCGCCGTCAAGACCTTCGCCCAGGCCGGCTCCCTCACCCTCGGCGGCAACGTCTCCATCGCCGCCGGTCCCGTCGGCCGCAACGCCGAGGCAGCAGGCGCCGCCTCCCTCAAGTCCGTTGCCGGAATCTTCTCCTATTCCAAGACCAAGGGCCTGTTCGCCGGCGTCTCCCTCGAGGGTTCCGTCATCATCGAGCGCCGCGACGCCAACGAGAAGCTCTACGGCACCCGCTACACCGCCGCCCAGATCCTCACCGGCAGCGTCCGCCCGCCGTCCCAGGCCTCGCCCCTCATGAACATTCTTAACTCGCGCTCTTTCAACGCCGGCCGCACGGGCCAGGCCGACGACGCCATGTACAACGACGTCCCCGTCTACGACCAGGGTCACGATGACGTAGTATGGAACGGTCGCCGGGGAAGTGGATATGGCGAGGGGGAGTTCAACAACAACCGCAGCAGCATGTACGGCGGCGGCGGCGGCGCCGCCAGCGAGTTTGGTGGACCGAAGCGATCCAGCACGTGGCAGGACGACGTCTACGACCGACCTACCGGCGACACCGGCTTCGGCGGAGTTTCCCGCTCCAACACCTTCGCGTCAAGGGGGAACGACAGCTACGTTTACAGGGACAACCCGTCGCCTAACTTTGGTGCGGTGTCGGATCAGAAGACTGGCCCGCCCGGCAGACCCGCGGCGCCGAAGCCCAACTTTGCGTCCAAGACGGCCATGCTGAAGAAGAACGAGGCCGTGGCGTTGTTCACGTTCGAGGCTGACCAGCCCGGCGATCTCGGTTTCAAGAAGGGCGACGTCATTACGGTGCTGAAGAAGACTGAGAACGAGACTGACTGGTGGTATGTATCTCTTGGGTTTCCTCTCACAGACGGCGAATACTGATATTCTGCGCAGGACTGGCATGATTGGAACGAAGCACGGCATTTTCCCCAGCAACTATGTCAAGCTGAAGGAATAAGATTCGAGAATCGTCGGGGCGATATAATGCGCGCTTGAATACCCCAACCCAAGTTTCAGTCATTTTGGGTCACTGCCCGATCAAATTGCATCTGCGGAGACGGAGGACAAGGAGAGGAGGGCTTCGTTTTCTTGATTATTCCATGATACTCCGGGTGGTATTTTTCCATCCTGTTTTATCCATGCTTTCCTGTTTTCACGACGAATGTTTTCTCTCCTAATTATCCACGAATTCTTTGGCGTTTTTGGAAAGGGGCATCTCGGGTTACCCCTCATTCTTCATTCTAGTCTCACAGCATAAACGTCGGTTTTTGGTGAGGGTGGAAAAACAGAAGAGCTTCCTTCATTTTACACGCATGGCTTTTGCTTCGTGGCCGTTCCAACTGCATGTGGTGGTGACAAATTTGTGGTCTGCGCTTCGCCCGCTCGTCGTCAATGAGAGGTTCCGTTGTTGCACAGACTCGGGCACGGGTGCATATGCATGTCACTCTTTGGTGTTCAATGCCCCGTCGCGTTTCCCCGTCATGCCAGGATCGCGAGCCTCGGCTTTTTGTGAGAGAGTCGAGCTTCTGCGACGGTTGCGACGACAATGGCACGACGTCAGATAAAGGCAGGGAAGGGGGGGTTGGGCGATCGGCGCTTGCCGCTTGCCGGCGGTTACTGGGGAGGATCCTGGGGTAAATGGGGGATTGTGTGTGTGTGACTGTGGTTCGCATGTTTCATGAGACGACGATCCGGGGAAGGTTGGAGATGCGGGTTGAAACGTTGTTTTGGGGGGGCGTGCTGAGTCAGGTGGTAGACGTCGACCATCATCCATCTTATCAATACGCGTGTTTGATGCCTGCCAATGGCCCAACGTTTTGTATAAGAATATCGGGTCAGCATGCTGTTGCAGGAAAGAGAAAAGGCTTGGTTTTATGAGCAAGTCGTTCAGTAGCCTATTGATCTGTTCGTCCTCTTGAAGCTGTTCGGTCCCCCATTTTGGACTATGTTCCATTGGAAACTTGAACACTTTTGTTTCATGTTCAGATGGATTCAAAGAAACTGCGGTTACGACCTCAGGTGTCGAGGATGTGAATGGCACCTTATTGTTTGGTTCGTCAATTCATAGTCACTGGCCGCACGTCTCCAACGTGAAGCCTTCTCCTCGACCAGTTCTATGATTTTCAAAAAGGTGAATTGAAGTTTAAGAGGCATCGGCACTATAGCAACACAGAATTGAGCAACCTGCTCTAGCCCCGACCCCGGTCTCCCGTCTCCATAGCCGCTTCCCTAGCGTCCATTCCCTCCAGAAGAATACCAGGCAGAGATTGACGATAACAGAGATGATGGAGACGACGCAGAGGGAAAATAGAGCTTAATTAGTGCTTCACTAGATACGCCATGAACAACCCGAACGTCGTCAAAGATATCGTCAACGGTTTCGTCGCGTTCTGCATGTCCGGCTGTGTGTCCCCAAGCCCGGACCAGTACACAAAGCAGAACGCCAGCGACGGCGTGAAGGCCAGCAGGGCGTACATCAACACCATCATTGCTGAAATCTGTTCTCGGGCGCGGAGGCCCCAGATGTGTTCTCGATGACTCCCCTTGGTTGCCTGGAAGCTCTGAGGGGTTCTAGAGGCAATGGCTGATGGCAGATTGCCCTGTGACTTCGTCTTTTCGGCCGGGGCGGGGTCCAGGCGGTCATCATCGTTCGATTCCTCAGAGGTGACGGCTCGGGCTGTGTTGAGATTGGCACAATCGGGGCGTTTGCCTTTCTCGAGTCCTCTTGGTGGAGATTCATACACAGGACCATTGCCATTGTATGAGCGTTCTCCGAATTCCCCATCCCGCAGTTTGAAGGTACGACCGAACTCGCTAAGGGTTTCCGATTCGGTTGATGTCGTACTGTCTGATTCATCGGTCCAACTGACGCTGGAAAAGTCGTTCCAGTTAAAGGGGTCGTCTCTTTCGGATTCTTCGGGCAAACGGGTGCTTGCTTCGGATGAGCCCAGACTCAAGTCATCTCTGTCGAATAGGTCTTGGGAAAGACCCGTTGCGCGCTGGTGCTGAACATCTTTGCAAGAATAGTACAGGGATCTCTGGCCGTCTCTTTCCGTCATAGACGACGCGGACGTTTCTGAGATCGTTGGTAAGTGGTGCTCGAGGCTCACTTCTGGACGTCTGTCAGAGATGGCGGCTGGGTTGCTGACACCAGGTTCTTGGAGTTTTGCTATGACCCTGCGTCCGGCCAATAATTCAACGCCTTGGACTGCGACGAGCCAATCCTCGGCGACGGCAACATTGAATGTCTCAAGTCGAGAATTCCCTGGCAACGGCGACTCAACGGTGATGCTGACGAATGCTTGGCACTCGAGTATCCCAAAGCTTGTCTTGATTGTTCGTCCTGTGGGCTTGTTCGGCAAAACTCGCAATCCGAGCCTGTTGACGGCAGACCTAGCAATGAGTGACTGCTCACTTGCTGGTTCGTATCTGGTGATGAGAGGAACAGAGTTGCTAGAGTCTTTCAGTGATTTGACCCATAGCCGCGAGCTTGATCTGCTTTCTGTATAAGGCCCGACGTCTGATGTCCTCAACTCGGTGATGTTTGATTTTTGGCCTGGATCATGCGAGTCCCGATTTTGGAGAAATATTCCGGTTTCTCCAGTTGGATTCCGCAGAGGGGTTGGGGATTCCGCAAGGGGCGCGTCTTTTGTTGTCAAACTCGCAATGTGATCTGGCGGTAGTGAGTGCTGCGTGGTAGCAGCATCTTGGACAGGCATTTGCGTTCTGGAGCGCAGATTTCTGTGAACATCAAACTGGGATTGTTCAAGCAGTGGAGAAGGATCCGCTTTCGTCTCATCGGTCTGATTTGAAGCGGCTTGAGGGAACATTCTCTGTTGTGCCTTTGGGTCCTTGAGGTAGGTTGAGTTATGGTCCCTTTCGATGGTGAAGTTGTCTATCATCGGCACCGTCGTGTTCGAGGGTTTGACGCATCCGATTACGATTGCTTCTTGCCAGTCTGTTGTTGAGCTGGCTCAGACTATAAAACCAGCTGCATCTTGCACGAACCCTCGAATCATAGGGCTTGAAATCCAAGGCAAGACGTGGCTGTTGAGGCCCAATTCTTAGCCTTCCTGCATAATGACCTGGTCCCCATAAGTTTGTATGCGTTGGGCTACAACGCATGCAGAATCTCCCCACTTGGCTCCGGTTTGAAGGTTGTGGCAGAAGCTGCAGAGCTGCACATAGGACGGACTATCTCGTTGCTCTCTACAATAGTATCCGACTGAATGCTACCAAAAAGATGTATGTTTCTTGTGGGATTGAGCTTCCAACGATACCCTGAGAATCAGCTACTGTGCTGTTGGTGGCAGTGCTTTCCCCAGAAATCGACGTGTGAGAGGGCATCTGAGCTTGTCTTGGCCGAAGAATCGATTCCGTAGTTGTGAGGCCCTTGTCTCTATCCTCAGCCAAAGTTCGTGGCAATCCACGCATCTCGCTCCTTGGAGCGCTCTCGTTCAACGTAGCGGCTATAGCCAGCGGCCAACGTTTCATGTGATTCTACACCTAAGAGGTCGTCCAGCATGCTGAGAAACTCTCGGGAGACATATTCTGATCTCATGTAGCGACAAAACTATCATTGACAGGATTAGTCTACGCCGCTACAGTTTGACTCGCTGCCCCAAGGCGCTGCATCTTACACCAATCGTCGAATCATGTCATTGAAATCCCCAGGCCAACTATGGCGACTGAGATCCGATGCCGAGCCCTCACACCCAAAGATCCAGCCTGATAATTTCATACTGAGTTGAGCTCAATTGTACACGGACGCCTGATGCCCTCAAGCGGTTTATGATAATTGAGGTAAAAGGAAGGCATGTGGATACGTTTGAGCAACGAACTAAGCACCGGTCTCACATGCTAACTGATGAGTCGTCGATTCCCGAGTTTATTCTTTTTTATCGAGAGTTCACAGTATTCATGGCAAGTCTCTTTTATCAGCTTGCACGCACATTCATGTCTCATTTTGCAAGTACCTAGAGCACATCAATAGTGAAGAGGATACCAGATGAACCGGTTCAGGCATCCTAGCTGTCGTATCAAACATCCCTGTTGTAGTCACGATATTCAGCTTCTGGGACATGTCTAAGGAAGTACATAATGATTGAGATGAAGTCATCACGGGCCTAGGCTGGGGTACCTAGGCACAGCCGGCCGCGACAACCTTGATCGAGTTTTCCGGACATCTTTAGGCGTACAATCTCCTCGTGACCCAACGCATCGACCTTTTGGCGACTCCAAAGCTACGGCGTCTGGAAACCCTCGTTGCCTCCGCATTACTTCCCTCTGTGTCATTGGCTGTGTATTATGGGAGCTCAGAGGCTCTACTGACTGGTTGATTTGAGTGAGATCTAAAGTGTCCATTCCTCAGATTTCTAGGAGTGTACAACCATCTCGCCGTCGACGAGTACCAATGATTTGGTTCATTGATCAATGGATGAGAACAAATCTCTCTTGTCTGATTACGCTTCCTGGAAGTGAAGACGGGGAACCAAATCCTGCCTCCCAATTGGTCAATGTCACTCTTTCGAGAGAGACCAACAACGGCCAATATGTCTCTCAAATTTGAAGGTTATTTTGAACAAGGCATCTGAACCTGACCACGGTCTTCAATATGAGATCCGCCAGGCCGATCTTCTACCTTCTCGATAGTGGTTCCCGTTAGCTCATGGAATGTGCACTGCCTCGCTGCGGTGTAATGCAACTAAGCAATCCCGGTGTGCCGCGAAACGATGAGCCAGGGTCTACATGAAATTACAATATGTGCTGGCGAAGGACTAATCTCACCCCGGCGAGCAAATCACTGATCAGACAAGGCAACCCCGTGGGGGCGGTTGGACTTCAATGTGTCACAAGCGTGGTCCGCATGGTTGGATTCTAGATCGTCTGCCTGCAGAGCCGCATTTCAAGTTCAATCATACCGCCCGCTCTTCTTTTCCGCAGCCTGCCGATTCGTAGTCCTTTCGCTGTCGACCGAGGCGCATCACGAACTAGTCTAATAGAGTCGTTAAGTTGAAAAATCACGGATCCGAGAGACAAGTTTAAAACCTAACAGCTTCGTTTGTATATACATCTTTCGCGTGCGCTGGAGCTTGGCTCGGAGCAGGAGTAGGAGCAGGAATTTTAGGGGCCGGAGCGGGGCCGAATCGAGACCGGAACGGGCCTCCTTTTGTGCTCGGGCCGTCAATGGCCACAACTTCCCCAGACAACAGTCTTTTGCACGGCTTCTCAGGGAGTAAATCTGCATCATACGGCGCAAAGACGCCCGGGAAGACAATTCGTGAATGAAAGGATGGGGATACCAGGATCGTAAGCTGGAGAAATTGCACGTATACATCCTGATTGAATTTGTTTTGTTTCCTTTGTTTTTGAGGTGGATTCAGTATGTCTTTATGAACTTGACATCATTGGCTTTAAGTACCGGAAAGAGATAATAAAACTACTGCTCATCCCTCGCCACTCAGCTAGTCCAACTGCTGGGGCGCCCAGAGAACAGAACCTGTGCATTCATCCCTATGAAACCAGTTCTGCGTCTCTCTGCTCCACTTCCAAAAGTTGTGGGCAGGATCAGCCTCGAATTCTCTCTGAACTGGACCGACTTTGCTATCCATCCTCGGTTTCGTGTTGTCTGTCTGATCCGGCCTGGCGTCCTCCGATTCAGACGCCGCATTCGCGGACGGCTTTGAGGAGTCCACTGTTGGAGATGTTGCTGAAGGTTCGT
Source organism: Colletotrichum camelliae (assembly GCA_018853505.1). Taxonomy (NCBI): domain Eukaryota; kingdom Fungi; phylum Ascomycota; class Sordariomycetes; order Glomerellales; family Glomerellaceae; genus Colletotrichum; species Colletotrichum camelliae. Next base: position 7,274,869 of record JAELVL010000002.1, on the reverse strand, counting down.
CAATCCATCGCATCAATGAATCACAGGGCCCAGATGATCCGTCAGAAGAGCTGTTCTGACGTTGTGATGGCAGACCGGATGATGTTGGGACACTTGATGGTGGGCTAGAGGCCGACCTCGATCCCAGCGGCCGCTTGTAGCCATTGTCCATATGTTCAGAGATTGGGTCCCTTTTGTTGGTCTAAGAGTCATCTATGATTCGTAAGCTCTTCGTTTGATATGGGGTTCTAACGCCAGGGATGGGAAGCTCACAGGTGAGTAGGCACAGATGATCATCGATGGTGCAGTCTGATGAGTATGGAGGAGCGTGAAACGGCTGTGGGTACAGTAGTTGAGAAATAAAAGCAACGATGGTGTTTGTTAAATGGAGGCCACGAAGGCAATGGATTATTTCGACGTAAGAAGTGATGATCTCCGCAGGAATTTATACAAAATCATCACAAGTACGGTTCTGCTTAAGGACAAGCCCCTTCCATATCAATTCTAAGCGAGTGCTGATATTGGATAAAGACATAGAGTGCACTTGTTAGAAGTGACTCTTTTCCGCACGTGCGGTGAAGATGAAAATGGGGCTGCATGGGTCTCTTCGGGTTTCTATTCTCGAGAGCCCCTTGCATTTTTCTCAATTGTCTGATAAAAAGTACGAAGTGTACCTATAAAGCAGCCGAGACCTGTAAGGCACCAGATAAGTACTGAATGCAGCCTTACCAAGGATGAGCCATGGATTGGCGAGCAATAGAACACAAGCGTTCTCGAATGAGAGTTAACGACGCCATCCATGGCACGAAAGCTTTAAAACACTAAATGTCTGAAGGGAGCTGAAGAAGACTCGAGACTGTCTTGGCTGTCCTTCCACCAGCTCGGCTTCGCGGCTCTGGATGCGATTCCCAGTAAACCAGCCGCAGCATGCATTGGGCCATTGATAGGCTGAGCCTCCCACCACGACGACACATGGAGGTATAATTATCAACAGGCAGGGGTTTGTTCAAACATCCAAACTTCAGCCGCGTACGCGCAGTTTTAGTGCAAGGCGTCCAGTCTAGGCGCGGGCTGTGTGTTGTGCGTTACGTGGGAATTTACAAAACGTACGTACGAATTGGAATTCTTGTAACCCCTGCCCTGTGGGCAAAGCTGCCCAAAGTGCTGACTGCGCATTCTCTCAGTTCCATAAGTCCCAGGGGTCTGTCAGGCAGATACATGCGGCTGCTCGTGGCGAGGCAACATCCGTCATTATGCTGATTGAACGGACAGTTGGCAGCGGTGGATCCACTGCCGCAGCGGTCGCCTCATGTTATGCTTCTTTTTTTCTCCGGTCTCTTTGCTACCCAATGAATATGATAGCCGGTCTAGAGAGGAGTCCAATAATGTTTCCTAGTCTCTGCTTCGTCAGGAAACCGCGATGATAATATATGTTGCGAAGCCTGCGCCTGTTCTATCTGTTGCCCATGTGCCACCAAATCCCAAATCGAGAGGCGTTCGCACGACGACTAAACTTCCAATCCCAAGTCGCGACAGTATTTTTGTTTGGTTTTGTAGAAACTACATCAGCATATCCATACGCCAATATTCCCCGTACACGCAACTTAAGACACCTGGAGACGAAGGAAAGGCTTACTTTTCACTTGACAAACCACCAACCACCGATTCTATCAAAATAATAGGTTGCTAATAACAGCAACGCCCCCACGATCCATCTTAATAGGCCGGTCCGTTCAGATTACTATCACACAAACTTCCTACGGGTGTGCGTCGCTGTCTTATAAGGTCAATTCCAGCCAGCCTCTTTCTCAGCTCTGTGCCGATGGACGAAGAACTCAACAAAGACTTCCATAATATCATAACCACAGCGGGATGTCGGCCAAAAGCGACATTCAATTTAAGGTCATCATCGCAGTCTGACAGTCCTGGACTGAGCGGCACTTCCATATTGGCGTCGCCTGGTGACGATATCCCTTTACTCAACGAAGGTTCACGCCATATAGCACCAATTGCTTTCATTCCCGCGGGTGGAACGCCTTACAACTTCATGATAACAGACAAACATGGTAAATCGTGTTCACGACTCGCCCTTGAGGTTGGGGAGGACCTCTCTCATAACGGCCAGCCTCGTCCAGGACTTAGGAGCAGATTCTCTGCCAGTCCCGCCCTCTGTCGCGATGAGGTCGCAACCTACCATCACCGGCACTCCACTTGAGAATTTTGCAGTCGTTGAAGCTGATGGATTCAAAACAACGATCTCGCAGGGAAGGATGCTGAGAATTGGTATACTCGAACACGGGCACCACCCTCCTGGGATAGACATCTACATTGGAGAAAAAGTCCAAAGACTATTCGGCAAAGTAATGATGCTCCGGCGCGCTGGACCTCAAGAAGTCAACGGTCCCGGAAACTTCTCGATAGACCCCCAGCATGCTGAGGCGGCTCACAAATCCACGAGAGAGGTCCTGGATACGTCGATTCTGACGTTGTCGTCTGCCAGTGTTAGACAGGATGGGTTGGATGAGGTCACAGTAAGCCGAGCATTTCATGATGTTCCTGAAGGTGGTTTATCGGTACCGTCCCCTGGAACGCAATGCCTGAAATGTCTCGGCTCGCTGCCCCTGCCGAATTCATTCCGTTCCAACAGCGCTGGAGGGGAGACTTTGTCTTCACGTTTCGATTTGCAAAAGTCATCCCCACCAACCTCGATAGCACCCGACAGCAGGTCACTCTGCTCTTGTGAGATGTCGGCTTCTGTCAACGATTCGGAGGCGCCTGACCAAGTTAAAGGCAGCCTCCGGATTCACGCTCAGCGGTCAGTCATATCCTCACTCAATCACCCGCCACATGTCACTAACTGTCTATATCGCTTGAAAGGCCGAATACTTCAAGCTCGGGAGCGACATGAAGATTCGGTCTGTTTAGAATTTGCACATAATTGTAGAGTTGTACATACAAAATTCGCTTGCCTCGCTAGTTATCAGCAAGGGTTATCGTCCCAAGATGTTGAGTTCTGACGGCATGTTTAAATCACCTTAAACCTTCGATGCAGAGGATACAGTGACGCCACATAAGTCGCAGTCAGAACATGAACCGGAAAGATGGGAAACACGTGTTCTCGAAGACACGTCCAACGTCAACGCTTTCAACCTGTGTTACATCCCGATCACCCGTTTGTCTCCGTGGCTGTGTTGAATCTGCAACTTTGGGTTGTCACTTCTGGATCTCAATCTACGGAAATGCCTCAGATGTGCCATTCTTTCTTGCAATTATAGGCCGCGTCCAGCCGCACTCGAAAACACACACACCCTCCCGAGGAGCAAAGGAAATTAAACCGCCTCCAAATAAGGGGCAAGTATGGAATAACGTAAACACGAAAATTTTAATCCAATTGGCGAGGTGCCCACATGACTGAACCGGTGGATTCATCCAAATGATACCAATTCTGGCTTTCGACGCTCCATTTCCAGAATTGGTGCGCAGGATCCATCTCGAAATCTTTCTGACTTTGGCCGGCATCGTCTTCAGAAAGGGCCGGCCCAGTCAGCTGCTTACTCTGCCGCTCACCCGAGCCAGCCGGGCCAGACTGCTTTCTTCGTTTTCCTTGTTTCTCCGTAGCTGCCACTAAAGAGCCTTGCGGTGTCATGCCGCTGTACATCGTGAAACCTGTTCCTGACGTTCCCTCGGAAGAATGCCCCAGACGTGGAGAGTAGGAAGATCTCGTCCAGACATCACTCCGAGGAGCACCTTCGTCTGTATTAGATACATGGTTCCGGCGGCTCCCGTATGTCTGATGTGTGGAATTATAGTCCATTCGCTCGTAGCCTACGGCTGGTGATCACTCTGGAGATGTTGTATGTAGGCTTGAGCATCTGCAGTTTCCAATCAAATCAATGAGTGAAAGATCACCAGCCAAACGACGATTGTGAACTCACAGAGCCAACGTCCGCATCGACGTTCGTCAAGACTCGTGATATGGTCGAATTTCGAACAATACGAAAGGTCATGGGGGATGAAGTGAAGTTCCTCAGGATGGCCGGGAAACGCAAACATGATATTGAATAACCTGACGTATAGGACTCTACACGTGCCGGCCAATTCCAGAGCAACTTCGACAAGCTAATAACATCATGCTACACCAGACTACGTGCAAATAGTCGAGAACCTGAATATCTACGATACAGATTCTTGGAAGCACAACCTATAGGAAGGAAGCCGTGCGCTCATTGCATGGCCCCCAATGTTTTTCGTCTGCAGCTCTGTGGCATGTTTCCATGACGGCAGCTGCTCTCTTGACCAGCAAAATCTGCATGCGGGCGTTGTACAAGCTGTAACAACTGTTGGTTAATAGGTGCCAGCAGTGCGTCTTTTTTTTTCCTCTCTAAGAAATTACAATTGAGAGTTGCTTATCCTGCATGATGCATCGCAAAACATTGCTCAAGTGGGCACTAGTAAGCCTCTCGGTTCGCCTCATATGTTGAGGTTGTTCTAGCGTGGCATGCGTGGATGCGTTGTCATGATGGGGGTGATGCAGACGAGCGGGGTGAACGGGCCAACGTGCCGTCACTATGATCCTGCTTCTGAAATGTGATCACGATGCTTTGTCTTGGAGTTTAAGTGCGGGGTTAGGCCGAAATTCCAATTTGGACTGCCATGGGCAGTAGATACGTTAAGGCTTGCAATCCCCATCCCTCTACAACTATGGGAAGACCCTGTGCAGCTTTCGGTCAAATCTCAGGATGTAGCTCAACAGCCCGGTGCTTTCCAGTCCAAAGATCTGTGAACAGAGTCCACCACGTAGCCTCACTCAGAGGCCATGCTAATGTAGGGGTTGAAACCACCCAAGTGAACTTTGGGTTGCCTGCTTCAAGTGGTTCGCGGACAGGCAACCAGGCGGAGGCTTGAAGGCTCTCCCCTCCCATCCCTCATTAAAGGCCCTCGTCTGATCTGAGAATCTGTTTTGGTATTGTTAGCTGTGCTAGGCCCGAGTTCAAGAGAAATCTAGTCCCGTTTGTGCACGTTTCTCCGTCCAGTCTTTTGTGTTAATCACGTTCATCTTCGACGACTGTCACTAGGGACTACACCCGCCAGAGTGATCACACAAACCAATCCTATACTTTCATTAGGATCGGGCGAGTTTCAAGACGGTATCATTCGTCGCTCACTAGAACCTGACGTTCGCAACCTCATTCAAAACACATCTAAACCTCCATACTCCGACGAAACCCGCGCGAAGTCGAGTGAGCGCTGCCGGAAAGCCGCACTTTCAACAACCGGAGCAGTGAGACACCCTCCTCAGGTTGCAAAAGGAACCGAGGAAAGCCGGGTTTGTCTTCGCGTCCTGCCCCAATAAACTGCGGTCTATTGCATTCAATTATGTCTACTACAGCACAAGGGACCCCATCGGAACAAAACGAATCATCGATATTGGGCGCAGCCGAAGCGCCCTCTTCCAATACCGAAGCTCGCTTCTACCACGTCGAAATCGAATCAGACAGTGGCAGCCCACGTGCTTACGTAGCCACAAATACGCAATGGAGGTTCTCTGTTGCAACTTTCATGCTTGTCACCACATTGGGTCTCAAGAAATTCCCAATGACACCTACGCAAAAACAACACCCATTTGAGACGCCATTCGGCATCAAGTATCTTGCAGATTTTGTCTCGATGCGGATTCGGGCCCCTCTCATTGGTATCAATCAGAGCATGCTCGTCCATGTGGGCGTTCTAGACTCGGAAGAATTAGCCCGAGGCGAACATCTTTTTCTCGGTACCAACTTCTGGAAAAAGGTCCCTCAAAGGAAACCGGAGGTGGAGTCGGCCAGCATGGTTGCTAGGGAACTCTTAGAGCCTGACAAACATGCCTCGATCATCCCGCCTGAGATTCCTGAAGAACATGTGGAGCGCAGAGATTCCTCAGCAACCCCCATAGCTCCGCTTATCACCGGAATCGCTCCCTGTGGGTGCCCGGCAGCTCTCTACACTTTGACCGATAATATGGGTCCGGGCGCCGGCACGGATCCGGATCTGGACCCGGAACGTCTGGGTCCACATGGCACCGGCAGGCGCTCTCAGCCATCTCGATCTACGACCCGGCTAGAAGCAACGTCTCTGTTTACCCATAATCATACGTCAACCTCGCAATCCTCCGCGGTAGAACTGGACGAAGACTCTGCCCTTTCGCCCAACGCAACTTCATTACGCGACGACTCACCGGGCAAAAGCGCCTAGGATTGCAACGACGCGCCGTAAATCTACCTGAACAGACGTTTGCATTTAAGGTGGGTTGATTTCTTTACTGCATGAATTAGGCGTCAAGGTGTGATCGGGTATGTGCAAGCTGCACTCATATGGTATGGTTTAATGCTGGGTTTAATGAGGAGATCGTCTGTAACTACATCGAGCATGGGCCTTTGTCGTGCTCGTTTTGAAAGGGACTGCAGACTGGCGTCAGTGGAATTAAGTTGACTTGTTCAAATACTGAAGATTCAAGAAAGTGATCGCATCTCTATTGTGTAAGAAAGGATTACAAATTCGGACGCATGTGCCCATTTCCCAAGTGCGTGATCATGCCCAATGTATGCCTCAGTTTCTCAGCAGAACTTGTGCGATTTCATGCTAGGACTGAGGCTGTAGTGTGAATCTGAGAGAAATAACCACCGATTTAATTTAAAACTATAGTAATACCTTACAATGACTTTGATGCTATACTGACAGAAGTCCAAGAATGAAATGCCAACGCCCACAGTGACCATCGATTAGTATACACCCTACACAATTTTGATGTTGCCGGAACCGACGCAACTAAAACTATATGCGAGTCCTTCCGCCAGTAGTACCTTTAATACTATAAACTTACTATCATACCAAAGATGTGTTCAAAAGCTTTAATCTAACTCTGTTGGACACCAGATTATGGAACCCGTGTCCTCATCGCGATGGAACCACTGTTCCCTCTCTATATCCCACTTCCAAAATTTGTGGGCCGGATCTTCTTGAAAGTCCTTTAATGACTGGTTTTGCTCCCAGGTATAGTCTTCGAGAGGGCGTTCTTCGAATTCTTCTTCGGTTATGTCGACAGCCAAGAGGGACTCTGGAGAATTCGGCTCGTTGAACTCAGCAGGTGAGAACGCATGTCGCCTTGGTTCAGTTGATTGACTCGATTTGAAGTTCCCGGGGTTCGCAACGGGTCCGTTGCCTGGTGCCTGCGGTTGCTGGCTTTCGGAATAGGTCTCGCCCCAAGGGCACCATCCCGTAAAGCCATCGCCAGGAGAAATCAGACGAGAGTTGTAGTTGAATACTCGGGGATTGTCACAGGCCTCAGATGGTTGATATGATGTGTCGGTATCTGCCTGGGCGACAGATCCAGTTAAGCTAGCGCTGTTGGCTTGCCCTTGATACCTGTCGCTATCTTCGGATCCGGATCCTCTGGACTTTGTCGCAAATGAATTCGACCAGAGGATCACAGAGAACGGGGGCGACGGGGGTAAGGCCCCAGTTGGTAATGCGTATGTGGACGCTGCGTACGGTTTCTGGGAGCGCGGCCCATGCCACCGCAACCTCTGAGACTCGGATGGAGGATTTGGTGCGCTGATGCTGCGACTAATTGATGTGCATTCTCCCATGACAGCAAGATTTGGTCCTCATGGGAAATGGGTCCGTGTAATGTTCTCAATTGACGAATAAGGATGGGGAAATGGAACCAATGGGCCGGCCATTGGAGAGATTGGTAGCAATTGTTTCTTATAAGTAGGTAGTTAGGACGGCGGAAGGGTTTTTCAACAACTCCGATGTTGGTCCCGGGCGGTTCCGGAGCCGTCGTCTGACAGAGTTAGACAAAATAACCACTTGTCTTGAAAGTTGGAAGTGAGGCTAAAAGTTCCTTGCAGTTATCATGATCATTGCCTCGTGTATTTTCGGTAATGTGAGATGGCTCAGCCCCGTTGTTTGATGACAATGAGTGGACGGAGTCTTCCTACTGATGGCATGGCTGGCGTGGCTTTCAAAAATTGCAGACTTTTGTAATTGTTTTGGAATTTACACGCATATGCATGCGCGGCGGCAGTGGCTGGCAAGAATTACAAACTGACCAAGCAGTTCTGCTTACCCCCAACGAACTATGGATGCATCCAATGAGGTGACAAATGAACTAGGACTGGACGGTCATTCCTATCAGGCAGATGAAGAAGAAGCCCGATTTGTTCTCGGCTTGTGTGGTTTCGACCGTTGGGCACGAATTGACCAGTCGCGGCAATAAGAAGGGCGGGCTTGGGTGTGTGGGGGAAATGCATGGTCCGAATACATTGCTGCAGCACAGAATCGGTGAGACAATGAGAGGGGGGAGAAGGGCCCCATTTACGTGCAGGTCCGAATCTCTCTTTCCATACAATCTCGAACACGTATTCTTGCGGGCTTTCAGACGAGGCTCTTCGCAATGATTTACAATCTTGAGAGGAATACTATCTCTTTCATCCCACACGTTGGCCAAAGCGAAATACCGTGATACGTTGACTCTCCGTTCGACACGTTGACTAGAAGCGTATATACCGGTTACGGTTCCTCGCTTTCAATTTCATGCGAACGTCATCAATACTTCCGTCTATCTAGAGGCCAGAAAAAAGGGAGCTCAGCAGTCCTCTTAGCTGCAGGACGTCAAGCAGGCTGGACGAGGCACCCAGGGGAAGCCATCACTCGAGAATGCCTCACTTGATGCGGACACACCCGGACAGAAAAAGCGGGATCTTTACTCAAAATCCATCAATTGTAGTTGGTAAAGTAGCATTTGAGTGGCGGTGCCAGATGTGCCAGCCGACATGTTCGTCGAAGGTCCTATTGCCATATGAGCCGTTCGTGCTGCTCGCCTTAGAGGACCCCAGCTTTTTGTGCTCTGTTGTGGCATAGCTTTAAGATATATACAGATTATATTTCCTCTTGATAGCTGCACAGGACTTACGCATTGCCTGACTCCGATCGTTGCCCTCCCCTTCCTCAACCCTCCGTCTCTCAACAGAGTCGGGTGGTGGTAAGTTGGGGCTGTCGACACTCCAGTCCTAGTCGTCGGCCATCAACTCTGCCGTACACTTTTCATTTACGTCGGTGTACTTTGGATTCGGAGAATACCGATCTTGCTCTTTTACGCCCCCACACACAGATGTAAGTGGCACATTGACAGACTACTGAAGGGGTAAGAGTTAACACACCCACACGATCTCAGCCACGAAGAACTCATCATGAGAGGCAACCTTTCTACGGAAGGTCGCTACGAGAGAGCTCGGAGAACACGACCGCTGACCCAGCTGACCTTGGTTCGTCAAGCCACTTCCTTCCCAGACCCGCACGCTAACCACCAAGCCCAGAACGTACGTCCAAAACCATCTCAGACAGGGCCTGCCCCCAATGGTCTTGTTACACTTGCAACGGTCACGCCGAAAACACAACCGAAAGCCTTTCAATCGACAATTGTCACCTACCCTCGACCGAAGAATACAGCCAAGAATGGATCGAACCGAGTAAAGAAGCCAAGGGCATACAGTGCCGGTACCCAGGTATCTCCTGCCAGGCCTAGACGGGGAACATCTCGGTTGAATGCCCCGACTACTGAGACATTGCAAAGTCAACCTGCAAATAAGTCTTTGTGGATCCGGCCGCACAATGACATGAGTGATGCCAAGCCAGTGGCGACACATTACGATTCAAGTAGCAAGAGCTCTCTAATATCCAAGAATGCAGCTTTGAGGCTGGGACTGCAGACTTATCCGTGCCCACCTGCTCTCCGTCTGGCAGTGTTGACAGACTTTGGCATGGTCGAGCCTGAAGAGTTCGTTGCTCTTGATGTTGAGGCGCCGTGGTTGAGAGACAGCGACTTGGGGGAATGCTATGTGACGGTCGTGTTTGGGAGCGTTCTTGAGTCCAAGGGGATCGAGTTCTTGGCCGGGAAGCGAGTCCTCGACAAGCTCAGGATCAACGGTTCTCTTTCCGAAGAAACCCAAGCTCAGATAGATTCCGGTTTCGGCCGAGGAGCACATCGACCAAAGACAATGCCTTCTATGGCAAATGGATCAGGTAAGCTTCAAGCGTTGTAATAGAAGACCAATGCTGACTCGGTGAGAAGACTGGGCTGGAGCGGGCTTTGAGAATAGTCAGGCCTGCGGCGCCTCCGACTACCTTCATCCTGGCATGGCAACACGACCTCATTTTGCGCCCAGCTACATCACTGCCAGTGAAGAAGCATCCTACCATTCAACTAATGAAGCCGCATTGGACTCGACTACCTGCACATCCTTCCTAGAGACACAAGCTCCCTTATTTGAAGACGACAACTCTAGTTTGAATCAAGTCTTTTGCGAAGACGATTGCACCAGCTTCAAGAGTTTCGGCGCAGATGATCCAGTTGGCAACTACAACCTGACAGGACAAGCACACGGTCCCCGATCCGAGTCTGTCTTCAGTCAAGACGTTAGCCCAAACACTGCTCGGATGCTCGGACCGCACTTCACAGCGGCTTCACCGATCTTGAGTCAAAATGGGCTTGGGTACTGTAACTCTTACACGCCTACACTCTCATCCCGAATGTGGGACGTTCAGGTGGCCTCTCCAGGATATACGTTCCTGTCTCAAATTCCACAATCCTTTTATGGCTCTGCGATTGCTACAAGCTCGGCAAACAACGACAGATCTATTTCCGAGGACTCCCCTGAGATACAACAAGGCATGACAAGATGGACTAGCATCCCATCGTATGAATCATTGTCTACGGTGTCGGCGTCTCCGCAGATATTTGATACCATCTTGCCCGAAATCCGTGTTGAAGCTGCCGGCTCTAACGGAGCGGGCACGGAAACAAGTCCGGGCCCACCAGATGACGCGACAGGTGATGGTCCGAATCCATTCCTCTGATGCTGTCTACAATTGAGAAAGACTGGATTTCAAAACCAATTACGTTGAGACTCGACTCATTGTCAGAGTCCTCACACTCGGCACGGTGTTGGTGCCGGCACTCACGTTACCCCTGAATCTCAGGTGCTACTGTCGCTCCCTCTTTACTTCTGCTGTTTTTATACAAAACGCTTCATAGGCTTGCATCTCGCCAGTGTTCGGCGACATTTCTCATGTATACTTGAGCGCGTTAGGGGAGAACAGAACCCTCATTTGTGGTCATCTAACCCCACATGGTTCAACTCACCGCTTAGCATTTAAAGGTGTCTGAGATCTTTCCTGTTGTCATATTTATGTCTTATGAATGACGGCTGTTGTTATATGAATATTTCTACCAAATAAGAGAAAGTCTCCAATCAATGTACACGAATGTGTGAAGCCGTCCAGCCCAAACGCCCCCCATCAATCTGCGGATACTGCGAAAATGGTGCACCTTCAGTGATCTCGTTCACATCGTGATTTGAATGCGTCAGCAATAAACTAGAGTGAGCCATTGATTTGATTCTCCCGGCCCTTCAAACGGCTTGAAGAGTTCTAGAAATCCCAAAGTTACCCATGCTATTAATTGATCAGAGACCTACTAGACCTTGTAGAAACAGAACGCAGTGTAGAAGCTCGCAGCTTCCATCTCCTCCGGCGATACCAGCAACCTTCCGGCCCCGCGCTCCCGAACACCCATGCGCTCGCTCAAAGGGCCGAGCACCTCATCATCCTTCTCCGACTCCCAAATCTCCATGAAAGTCTTGTGATACTGCAACTCGAGGTTGTAATCCTCGGCGAGGGCTCTGAGAACTTCCCAAGGCACCACATACTCAGGGACTTCTTCGACGGCTTCGTCGAGGAAGAAGTTGTACTTCCATCCAAAAGCAGGCCGGAAGACACCATCCTCAGGGGTCTTGCCAGGGAAGCGTACCCGGTAGATGGAGTTGCCCCACTCCGCAGACTGCTCTGCTTCTCCGTCCTCCAGCTCGCCCTCTTCCGGATCCGCAGGCGGCTCCTCGGCAGCCTGCTTCTTCTTCTCTTCCGCCTTTTGATTGAACTCTCGCACACGCTCGCCCAGTACGTCAGAGTTGGGGATGCAGCCGATCAAACGACCTCCTTTCTTCAGCGAACCGGCGACATTGCGAAGCATCATGCGGGCCTTCTGTTCCGTCTCGAAAGCGTAGTGCATGCAGAACATCATGCTGACAACATCGAAGCCGCGACGGCTGAGAGGGTTGGTGTCGAAGCCGACCTGTCGAATGATTTCAATGTCCTCGACAGACTCGCCGTAGCAATCCTTGACCTGAAAGCGTGCGTCGAACAGCCTGGAAGGGCGCCTGTGCCCGCCCCTTCCACCTCTACCACCGCCTCCGCGACTTGCCATCTGGCGATAACGTTCTCTTGCCTGGTCGATACTGACATCTGCGGGATCAAGGCCGACGTATAGCTCAACGGGCTGCGGCGCTTGTTGCCACTTGCCCAGATCACCTCCCTTTCCACAGCCAATGTCGAGAACGAGGAGTTGGTTCTCTGTTGTTACGCCCTGCTCCCGAGAGCCAGGGGTGTGGTCTTCGTCTGGAGAGAACTTTTGGATGATGCAGCTCTTGATCCAGTTGTTGAATGCGCGGAGCCCCTTGATCTTGCTGTCGGTACGTCTCCAGTCTCTGCCGCGCTCAGGAACACTGTTGTAGTGCTGGGTTACAACGTCGTTGATGTTGCGCTGGCGCTCACTCTCGGCTTGAGCATGAGCTTGGGCTTCCAAGGCCTTCTCGCGGTCGAGGGCTCGTTGGCGAATGGCTTCTCTCTCTGCTTCAGAGATGCGAGCGCGAGCGCCGGGTCTCTTCTGCTTGCGCGGCTGTTCGGAAGGCGAGACCGCTCGTCTCTTGGCCGGCTGGAGCTCCTTCGCATTGTAGGGCTGAGGAAGTTGATCATTCTCGTCTTCACGTCTCTTGCCTCTCTTGGCCGGGGATTGGGATCGCTTGCGCTTTCGCGCGTAGGATTCGTCGTCGTCGTAGCCTGCCATTGTATCGATTGGAAAGTAGCAGTGTTTTCAGAATAAATTTTGTAAATCACCTCGAAGCCAAGGCTTCTGAAATGAGAATTGAAAAGGTGAAAGTCTTGTTGCTGTTAATGACAGTCGAGGAAGAAGCTGAGAGATCATGGGCGCGCGGAACACTGAATGGCACAAGGGTGAGGCGCGGGCCCCACTAAATAGTTGGCTCAGCTCACGGCAGGTGTGGCGCTTGGAAGCGGCAGGTGCAGTTCATCCGTCCTTTCCAATCTGGATGGGAAAAAATCCAAGTGAGATTCCCATGTTTCCAAAAGAATATCCATGATGAGTCTTCTGATCTGAAAGCTTGACATAAGTAGAAGGAGCTTTCTGGATCATTTGCGCTTGCTTCTATTGTGGTGCGGGTTGATGCTAGGTACGTAGGTAGGCAGGCCCAATACGTGTCGCACTGCAGCCTTGCTGTATTTACTAAGCTCACTCCCGCCAGCGGGCCAATCACGTCAGAGTCTGACCGGCCGCTTGCGGTTTGCAGGGAAGCTCCAGCTCTAAACACCTCCAAACAACGACATCACTCTTGCTCTCCCAGTAACCCAATTCCACGACCTCAACTTGCTCTCCCCAACCTCGAACGCCTAGTTTACCGTCTCTTTCAAAGTCCGTCGTCGTGAGATAAACCGCCAAGATGGGCTCAGAACCCCAGTACGCAAAGTACCCCTCCTCCCCCTCGCCCAGCATGTCTTCACCCTCACAAACGCCTACGCCTCCCGGCCATCTCAACAAAACGCCGCGAAAGCTCTCAACGATGCCATCACCGAGCACAAGATGGCACCGCTCTACCGGTACCTTGCCCACCCCCTCGAGGGCATCCTGAACCAGCTCGGTGAGGGCGGCAGCCAGACACCCGGCAAGCCGCTGAGTCGGAAGTCGAGTTTGGCCGGCATGATTGCCACCAAGAGCGTCCCCACCGCCGTCAACCTGCCCTGGGATGAGGGTCGCTACCAGGAGCTGAAGGCCGATAACGACCGGGAGTTGGAGGAGTTCCAGAAGGAGGAGGACGAGGCTGTCGAGAAGGCCGGTGAGACGGAAATCCAGGCCGCGCGGGGGAAGCGGGCGGAGTTCTGGGCCAGAGTTGGTGACAAGGTGCGTTCCGCTTGACAATTTGGTCCATGACACGCCGCTGATAATTTTGGACAGGACCGGGCGATTGCCGCATACGAGGACGTTTTCGAGAAGACGGGTATCCTGGGCACCAAGATCGACCTGGTGCTCGCAATAGTCCGAATGGGTCTCTTCTACGGCGACAAGCTCCTTGTCAAGAAGCACATCGAGCGCGCAAAGACCCTTGTCGAGTCTGGCGGTGACTGGGACCGTCGCAACCGCCTCAAGGCCTACGAGGGTATCTACTCTCTGACCGTGCGATCCTACAACAGCGCTGCTCCCCTCCTGCTCGACAGCTTGTCCACTTTCACCAGCTACGAACTCTGCACCTACTCCTCCCTCGTCGTCTACTCCGTCCTCGCCGGATCCGTTTCCCTGAAGCGTGTCGACTTCAAGAGCAAGGTCGTCGATGCTCCCGAGATCAAGGCTATCCTTGGTGATGGAGAGGACAAGCTTCTTGCTTTGTCAGGTGCGCTCAGCGCTGGCCCTGGTGCCGACGATACCATGCAGGACGCCCCGGCGCCTTCTGCTGCCACCAAGACGGCAGTCAACCTGACCACCCTCGGAACGAGCACCGAACAGCCCGAGGCCGAGATGGCCATCGACTTCTCCCCCCTGGCCCAGCTCGTCACGAGCCTGTACAACGGCCAGTACAAGTACTTCTTCCAGGCCCTCGCCCAGGTCGAGGAGAACTTCCTCACCCAGGACCGCTACCTGCACGAGCACAAGAACTGGTTCATCCGCGAGATGCGCCTGCGCGCCTACCAGCAGCTCCTCCAGAGCTACCGCGTGGTTGGCTTGGAGACGATGGCTACCGACTTTGGTGTCACTGTCGACTTCCTTGACCGGTATGTTTTCGTCGCTCGCGGATCTTTGTTCGCCACAATGCTAACTCTTTCCTAGTGACCTCGCCAAATTCATCGCTGCCGGCCGCATCCCCTGCACAATCGATCGCGTCAGCGGCAAGGGCGTCATCGAGACCAACCGACCAGACGACAAGAACAAGCAGTACCAGGATGTTGTGCGCCAGGGCGATCAGCTCATCACCAAGCTCCAAAAGTACGGCCAGGCTGTGCGCCTAAGGGGAAGCGAGCGTGCATAATTGCGCAGGGGACGTGGATGCTGAGAGGATATTGCCGAAGAGAGCCGCAGGTCCTTTTTTTACCCAATTTTACCATCAAGGTCGGTAAGGCGCAGAGGTAGAAATCGCGGCGGCGAATAGAACAACGGGTGAGCAAATGTGTGCTACTACAATAACTCTGTATGATACCTACGGATAGACGGGCCAATATGAGCAATCTTGGCTTCGACACTTTATTTCCTGATGCTTCGTGACGTGTGCTTGTCCTGACCAGATGTGAGGTTTTAGAGACCATTTTCCCCCGAGGCAAGGTATGGAGCGGGATATGTTCTATTCTCGCAAGCTATGCTGAAAGGCGTCATGAACCATGAAATCACCCCATAAATGTCCCCTGATATGCGAAAAGATGCGCCAAAAGGCGAGAAGGCCTCCCTGTCTCTCTCCAAATCATAGCGTGCAAATCATTCTTTTTTTCTTCGGTATTTGAAACCCTCATGTTTCCAACCATCATCCAATGGACTTTCTGTCTACGACGTACTTCTAATAAGCACGCGCTCAATGTTCCCAAAAGAAGTCATTGGTCCAAGCCGCGCTCGCTGATATGCTTTTTTTCTGCAAGACCGTCTGATCCAATAAAGCGGCTGGCCCTTCCTCGCAACTCTCCTCCTATTTACCCCTTCGCCCGTAATGGTCATGAGAAAAACACACGTTTCGTAAGATGCTTGTGCGCACGCGCTTATTTGTACTGCGCAACAAACTCCGTGTGGAACTTGATGCGGCGGCCGACCCAGTCGGTGCCGGGGGCGAGGAAGGTGGTGCGGAAGTGCAGAGTACCCTCCTTCTGGCCGAAGCCGCTGCCGGGGACGACGCAGACACCAGTGGCCTCGAGCATGCGCATGCAGTAGAACTCGTCGGCGGTGCGGCCCTCCTTCGCGGCGGCCTCGGCGGCCTTGGCGGGCAGCTTGATGGTGGGGAAGAGGTACATGGAGCCCTGGGGCTCGCCGCACTCGACGCCCTCCATCTGGTCGAAGGCCTTGTGCAGCGCGGTGGCGCGCTCCTTGAGGCCGTTGAAGATGCCGTCGTACTCCTTGCGGTACAGCTCGTAGCTCGGCTCGCCCTCCTTGGGGGGTTGACCATGAGCTCGACGATGCACTGGCCGATGACGGGGGCGCAGAGGGTGATGGAGACGAACTTGTAGATGTTGGCCTCGACCTCGGGGTCGAAGTTGACGAGCTCAAAGTAGCCGCCGCGGTGGCCGCACTCGCCGACCATGCCCTTGGAGATGGAGTGGAGGGAGGTGAGCTCGACGCCGTCGTACTTGCCGGGGGTCTCCTTCTGCAGCCTGCGCAGGACGGACTTGAAGGAGTGGAACTTGCCGACGAAGACGTTGGTCTGGTAGACCTCGTCGGCCATGACGACCAGGTTCTTCTCGGCGGCGAAGTCGTAGACGGCGCGGATGTCCTCCTCGGAGAGCGACGCGCCGGTGGGTTGCCAGGGTTAATGATGACGATCGCGCGGACGTCGGTGCCCTCGCTGGTGGCCTTCTCGTAGGCGGACTTGATGGTGGCGACATCGGTACCCCAGCCGGAAGCCTCATCGAGGTAGTAAGGCACGCAGGTGGCGTTCAGGACGGAGAGGGTGGCAGTGTAGAGAGGGTACTGGGGAATGGGGACGAGGACACCGGTTGTCGGGCCGGAGCAGATGATGTGCAGAAGGGTGTTGACGCCGGAGGAGGCACCGCCGGAGGTAGAGATGGGCGGGATCGGCGGGGAACCCGTCGCGGCCTGCAGGAGAAATCTTTGTCAGTTATCACGTCTACGGCACAGGATCCAGTCACAAAACTCACGCTCAATAAACTGAGCAATGCTCTCCTTGATCGCAGGGACACCAGCGCTGGCGCTGTAGGCGCCGACGGAGCCGACCTTGCTGAGGAGCCATTTGGCGCGGGTGATGACGTCGGACTTGTATCCGAGCTGGTTCAGCAGGACATCCTCGTGCTCGAGCAGCAGAGGGTTCTCGAGGAGGGAGACGACTTGGCGGAAGAAGGTGATGGGCTTCTGGTCGAGCTGTTGAGGGTTGCCGATGTTGGCCGAGATGACGGCGTCAAAGGGCAGGTCCTTGTCGCCCTTGGCCAGCTTCGCGCGGTACTCCTCCGACTTCACGGCGAGCTCGCCACGGACGGCGTACTTTGCGGCAACAACATGCTGGTTGATGTTGTCGGCGTTCAACCGACGAGTAGGCGTGGAAGACATGGTTCGATGGTGGGGTGACGAACGAATGTTTCTGCTGCTCGAGAAAAGTTGCGCTCGGGATGGCGGGGTATTGGAGAGGAAGATCTTAGGGGACCGCGGGGTATCTATGTCAGAGTCATATAAAAGTTAGATAAAGGGCTTCTACCACGGCAACTGTGGAGATTTGATAGCGAGAGCAAAACACCTTTTGGCTAAGGTACAACCCGGCAATAAGCGGAGCAAAGGTCAAGAGACGATGTGCGGATGTGAAGAACAAACAGATCAAATTTTGAAGGAGGTCTTTAAGAAAGCAGGTATGCAGCCACACTCATAGCTTTTTATTGTCCTCCTCCTGTTCTTCAACGAGGGGGGGTAGGCACCTCAAGCAATGACCACCGACACCGAGCTTGGACGCGGGGGGAGCTACCTACTACACCGGATGGACACCCGATGGACGGTTCTCTTCTGTGTTATTGATGGATTAAACGGGCAGAAGGAAGAGACGAGGCAAAATGGCCGAAAATCAGCGCACTTCCCTCCCGTCATCGTCCGATGCAAGACATTGCTCTTATTCAATGTCTTCAGGGTGAGCCATGGGCATGCTAGTTGGGCTTCCAATTGGGAACTGTCACACTGGGCCACGAGACACAGCCCTGCATCATGGAAAGGACCGGACGGCGGCGGGTTCTGTTGGACCTCTGACGGCCCCCTTGGTAGTCGTGACTCTTGTGTGTGGGAGTGTTTGCCCCTCCTTGGCCATTCCCGGCAGCGCCAGCACTTGCTGGTTAGGTAAGGTAGTCGCGCGTACCCGACGGCAGACGAAGACGTGGATCAGAGCCGGCAGTGTTTTGGCGCGGGTTGGTTTTGCTTGCCTCGCCTTTGGCTGGCTTGGGTTGCTTCAAAGGCCTGTGTCGGCCTGTGTCCGAAACCGGTGATCGGTGTGACCAGGGGCCAGCCAGGCCTGGGTCTACAGTCTTGACTGAAAGTCCTAGCGGCTTCCGTGAGGGTATTTCAAGACGGCACCGCAGGCAACCAGTGGTCGAGGACGAGGAAGATGTGGGGTTCCACGTGGGTCCATGGCCTTCCATGGATCGGGACTGATCGTTGATCAAGAATGCATTGTTTGCGCAGTGAAGGGAGGGGTTGCAGATGGCGTTCAAAAAGACACAAAAAATGGGGTGCAACTCCTTCAGCTCGGGGGAAGCCGCGCTGGAGAGCCCCGAGCTGAAGCTCCCGTCCAGTCTCTCCTGCTAAGGTTTCCGCCGTCTGGGTTCTCCCGAAGCTGTGAGCGAGCTGCAAGCTCTTTGCACTGGCCAACCACAGCAGCACCGGTAGAACCAACGGTCAGGGCAGCCCAGGGTTGTTGGGACTCGGGAAACAAATATAAAAAGATGAAGCAGATCGACAAGCTGAATTGGACGGAGAGAAGGAAAAATGTAGAGCTTCAACTTCAGCTTCAATCACGTTGCAACGTACCGTTTTGATCTGTGACTGCTCATCAGTCTGACTTGGCTCGCCGCCGCAACGACCTGCTTCCCTGGCGCTCCCAGCGACCTTGCTGTGCCGCCAGCCACCCTGCGCGCCGCCACAGTCGGGCCCATCGCGAGAATCGGTTTCGGAAGCGGCTTGTCAACTCTCTACTGCTGGAATGTTGACACTCGATATCGCGCTTGTGTATAGCCGTTTGCAATCGTTTGGAATACGCTTGAAGTCGAAATAAGGCGACTGGCAAAAGTCTAATGAATAAAGAATATTCGCGGGGAAACTGCGTTCGTTCGCTGCGGCTGAGACGGCAGATATCTAAACCCCCGCCTTGTCTACAAAGAAGAAAGCATAGAAAAGCAAAAGAGTCAAAAACGGAGATTGTGTATCCCAACGCAAGCAGGCAAGACAGGATGGATGTCCGTTGCCCTTTATTTGCCCGTAGTCGCTCACCCATTTCCCACCACACCTACCTCACCTGCCCTGACTCCTCCTCCCCTCTCCAGCAGGTCCAGACATCTGCGAGATAAACTTACCTTCCTGGCACACTTGAGGGGTCTCTCTGGGCTGGTAGCCCGCCGGCCCAGTCGGGGGTCCTCGCGATAAACCGCCCTTAGCTGCGGGCTTGACTCCGAATGGAAAGCTGGGGGGTGTGTGGCCGCATGCAGGGAAGGTCGCGCAAACACTGCCAAAACGGCCTGAACACACACTCTTCTCTCACCGCACCGAGGCCACGCGAGCTGCCTTACAGAATAAGCCCAAATGTGAACGTGGTTATTGGTTGTCAGATAGATGTAGGTTCAGCGGATGGATGTGTATCCTGCAGGAATATACGCGAGAAAGCACTCCAAGGGCATGATCAACCCGGCTTGAACCAAGCGTCGAAAGCGAGCTCACACATTGGAAGGTCTTTACGGATGCCTCTATGAGGATGCCGCCGTCCGAACACACCGGTGCGGCGGGCGACGGCCCCTTCTATGCTTGGACCCTGCAAGCTCTGCCAAAAAGTTCCAGGTCCCGGGTGAGCTATTGATGGAAAGGCTCCATCGACATCTGCAGAGACCCTGAAGGTCCACCGCCCACCTGCCTCCGTTACTCGGATTGTAGACTCAAACGTGCTTCGGCGACTGGTGAATTCGGCCGTGATATTTGGGGCCGTGTCCCGCCGCGGATTCGCACCCCGACAAGTCATCAATCTGACGGCGCGTCTCACCCCTCTTTGCTTGGCTTTTCTGAGAAGGGTCATTTGATTCGTATCGTGTCGCAAAGTTGATCATCCATAGAAGGTACCGAATATGTGTCGGCAGAGAAATATAATTAGTTGAGACATTGATGTAGACTTCACCCGCAATCGGGCCGGATGGCCCCAGCTGGCCCCAGCTGGGGCGAAAGCGACTCAACCTTGGTGTGAGCAGACCGAGATCTCACCGATGCTCAATCCACTAAACCTCGGTGAACGGCCCTATTTGCACCGACAGCTCACTACCGCCGCAAAATTCCCGTTCCACGGTCAATCTACGTCCACCTTGGTCGCCAGCAAGCTTCAAGTGCCTATCCCCCGCCACAACCCCCAAGATGGCCAAGAAAGGTGCGTATTCCTGTGCAAACCTCCAGAATTAAAGGTCAGAATTGCTAACGTCTCGGCAGCGAAGTCACGTATCGCCATCGTCCGGCTCATGTCCATGGCCGCGACCGGGTTCTTCTACACCTTCAGGCGACCCAGAACCGCCTCGCCCATGAGCATGCTGAAATACGATCCGATCGGTACGACCCCCCTCCCCCACGAACAGTCATGCGCGCTTGCCCCTCTGGCACAGAACGTTTGACGGAATGTCAGGCTGACATATCCACAGTCCGTCGGAAGGTGCTGTTCCTGGAGACAAAGAAAAAGGGCAAATGAGCTATCCGCTTGCCTGAGTCGAATCTACATGTACCAACACTGATAACATCACAAATGGCGTTCACGGCGGTATGCAATTGGTTTTTGAGGATGTCATGACACGGCCACGCAATGCGCCATCGGATTGCACTCTCTACAGAGCATCAAGGAGGTTAGGAAGTGGCACGGGATACCGAAACGCAAAGACTTATGATGACATGGGCTTCGACTGCCGCGATCTAAGTGTATATTCTACCAAAAGTCACCAAAAAGTCTTCCGCAAATCCCACCAAACTGACCGCGCTTTCTCGAACTGTACTTGACCTCCAAAAACAATAGCTCCTCCGCAAGTTGCATATCAATGTGGTTCAAAATTTGACCGCCGTCGTAGCGGTGTCTAAGTCTTGACAGGAAGTTTGGAATAAGTTCGAATGTTGCGACGTCCAGTTGAAGACGGGCCATCTTTGGATGACTGAGGAGTCTTGTCCGCAAGTGGTGGCCTTGTCTGCAGCTGATGGCCATTCTTCGCTGATGTGCCCGTTTGGAAATGGCGCGACATGGAAGAATTGTCCGGCGACTTGATCGACAGAGCTTCAGTGCTAGCCCTGGGGCTTCGCTCCAGAGACGAGCTTCCGGTAGGTTGTCCGACGTTCTCCAAGCGATCAGTGAAAACATCGTCACGATCCCTGGGGTCACTGACATGCTTGATTCGCTTAGATGGTCGGTCTTGTGGCGGCTGTGTTCGACTTCGCTTGGTCACATGCTGTCGATTGTGGTCTGTATCGTTTGGTGGCAAGAAATCAATAAGCTGCGGTCTCGGCAGCTTGCGGCTGCTCAAGGAACTGAACTTCGTGTACGAGATGGTATCTCGACTTCCGACTGGCCGGTTGTACTCAGTGTGGCCAGAGTGAGTAGAGAGAACATGTTCCCGGGGCGACTCAGCAGTATCTGTAGATGCTGCCGTTGGTGTATAGCTCGAGTCTGATCGAAGAATGCTTCTGCGTTGAGACGCCTGGCTTGTCGAGTTGCGCCGCTGCGCTCTTTCTTGAGAAACCGAAGGCGCCTCTGATTTCGGGTTTGCTGCCTCAAAGGGACTGACTACCAATACCCTCTTTCGTTGAAGGTCCTCCTCCAAGATGTCTCCACTCTTTTGCTGGCTGTCTTCCTCCAAAATACCATCCGACGAGCTTGAGCTGATTTCGAGAATGTCTTTCCAGTTGATTGGGTCTGTACATGGCACCTCGGGAAGCTCGGGTTCCCCGTCGTTATTGCCGTTGTCTGCGTTTCCTGAGGCCCCAGAGTGCTGATGCCCACTCGAAGGATTACTGAGTTGCTGATCATCGCGCAGACTGTTGCTGGGTCCAGGGGCGCCAGGATTTCCTTTGGGGAGATCCTTCCGGTCGGCTTGCATGTCTTCCATCAGTCTGTGGCACTCTCTGACCATCTTTAGCTGGTCTTCCAATTGTTGGGGTGTAAGGTCATTCGGGTTCGCGGTAGTTGATGTTGTTTGTGTCTCGCGGATCTTCATGGTAAGGTTGGTGATCCTCTGGTCGGCAACTTTGAGGTCCTTTTCGGCCTTTGTAAGCTTTTCCTGTTCACGCTTGAAGGTCTCTGCGCTTTCCTTCTGGAGACGATCCTTTTCGGCGGACAGCTCGTCATGCCTTTGCTTCAGCCCCCGGTAAGCTTCTTGTTCCTTTTCAACGTCTCCTCCAACTCGCGTCGCTTTTCGTCTGATGCTGCATTGAATTCGCGCTCTGCAGAAGCTGTATTCTCCGCTGAGGTTTTAAGAAGGTCTTCGGTCTTTTTCAAATCGTCCTTGGCCTTTTCCAGCTGCTTCTCAAGGTCCGTCTTCTCAGACTCGTAGGCCGCGCGCTGGGACTGGAGTTCTGCTCTCAGTTGATTGACTCGAGTCTCGCTGGTGTTCAGACTCTCCTGGGCTGCCTGAAGTTCAGTTTCCGAGGCAGCTCCTTTCGCGACTGATTCCAGAGCCTCTTCAAATTTCTGCAGCCTCTGACCCATCTCAGAGACAGCCTTCGTCAGCTCGGTAACCTGTTTGTCCTTGGTATCAAGATTCTGTGCAAGCCTCGCGTTCTCGACGCTCTTCTCGGTGATTTGCCGCTGCTGCTGTTCCTGTTGTCTCTTTTGCTCGGCTTCAACGAGGCTCGACTGACTTTTCAAGTATTCCTCCAAGCTTTGCATTCTTCCCTGAATGCTATTTTGCCCCTTCGTCATATCAATGATCTTTTCACCAATCCTGGTAAATTGTCAGTCAAGCATCGCAAGGGAACCAATGTTACACTTACTTAGATGTCATTTGTTCTTGGAAGGCATCCGGGGCCTTCCTGGTCCCATCATTGTCCTCTCGTGACGCACGCTGCGCAAACTCCGCTATTTCATCAAGCCTGCAATCGTCAGATACACGGGAAAATGTCTTGCAATACCACACACTCACTTTTTCACGATCTGAGGTGGCACCACATCAGCCTGATCGGACTTCTCAGCCAAGTTCTCAATCCCGGTGAATATCTTGGCCATAGTTGCTTCAATCTTCTGGAAGCGGTCATTGCTCTGCTTTATCTCGGTTAGCTGGCTGTCTAAGCCTTTGGCCTTCGCTTCTGCCCCGGATAAATGTTCTTTGAGCGTTGCAAAGTCGACCTGCAAGTCCTTCAAGGCCCTTTTCTCATTCTCGTAGGCGTCTCGTTTCGCTTCTAGCTGCGCCTTCAGCCCGTCGATGGTCACTTTCTGTTCCTCTTTCAGAGCCATCAGCTCGAGCTCTGTCTGTTTGCTGGTCTCTTCGCGATGTTTTCGATTCCGGCCCGCCTCCTTTTCGATTTCGGCCTCAGCCCTGATTACGTCTTCCTGTAACTCGGACTGTTTGACCCTAGAACTTTCAAGCTCAGCCCGCATTTTACTGCTCTCAGCGCGAAGATGGTCTCGCTGCTCCAGCACACGATTCAGTCTGTTCTCCTGATGTTTCATTTGAGCGGCCCGCTGCTGAGAGTCTGCAGCGAGTTCGTTGTAGCTTTTCTCATACTGCAACGATTTGTCGACGAGGCTTCTGTGAGTTTGCTGCATGCTGTATACTTGCTGCTCCAGATCTTGTTTCTGCTGCCAGAGCTCATCAATTGTTTTGCGAGACTCCGCCTCTGTTGCTTCCAGTCCGTATATCATCTCACAGATTGAAGACAGGTTCATATCTTTCGAGCGATGTCCACTCCGCGGGCGGAGGAGGTCACCATTCACTTCTCGATGGCTGCTTCGTGACCTGTCTTGATTACGAGTCCGCCGAACTCTGGAGACATTCGACTGTCGGGACGGTACTCGGGGGCCAGAGACGCAAAGATCTTCCTCTCTCAGGGGTCGGGATGGCTGTTCCGAATTGTGGATTTCGCCGCGTCTTGGCTCTATATCACGTCGAGATGCATGCTCGCGCCTCTGGACATGTCCACTGCGTGGCGTGCGACTGCTCCTTGGTGTTTCGTTGCGCCTCGCTGCATGGGCACGGTTTGGCGTGGGCCGAGGGCCTTCCAGATCTCCTACGGGGGTACTCATGCGCTGTCTCTGGGATTCGACCGATTCGAAGTGCTGTTTGCTCGCTTGAGGCAGACCATTTCGACGCTTAGGAGGTGTTACGTTAGCCCCTTGATCAGTGGGCGAGCGGATGGTTGTACTATTGACCGCTGCCGGAGGGCCCATCTGCGGAACAAGGACAGGCCGTCTGACTTCTCGGTCTTCCTCTGGCTTCCGGCGTGTGCTTGTGGCGGGTACTTCCACATGGGGTTTTTCTTGGACCTGTTGCCGGCCTAGGCCACCAGGCAAGCTATTATCTGCATCGTGAAACGGACGGATGCCCTGACCTTGACTAGGTGGTGCATTTTGTTCCAGTACCGTGGGCCGCTGACGAGCTCTTATCTTGACCTGGGCTGGTCGACCATCCAATGGAAAAGAGTCCACCTCTTTGGAAGAATTCACCGGCATTTGACTCTGGACATTTGGGTCATCTTTACCCGTGTCCGTAGTCTTCCCAGAATGGACCTCATGAACGGGGGAATGGTTGCCATTTTCGGCATTGACACCTCTATTCGTTCCATCAGACTGTTTCGTGTCTTTGCGATGGCGGCCACCACCATGCCCGCGACCAGAACGATTTTGGTGTTGGTGCGAGACGGAAATCAGCTTCTGGGGACGTTCGTCTTGAAGACTAGCCAGGTCTTCCAGATCTGCGAAATCCTCAGCATGAATGGGCAGTCTTTGCTGTGGCCCCGAGAACTGATTGGGCTTGAACTTCGGCGGCCGTGCAAAGGGGAGTTCTTCGACATCATTGGCAGCCTCCATTTCTGATGCATCAAGTGCCATGCCTGAGTCATCGTGACGGTTCGTACTCGAGGGGCTGTGCTGCCCATCCTTGCCATGATGGCGGGTGGTGTTCAGGTTTTGCTGTGTGCCATCTTTCTTTCGCCGAGCTGAAGGAGGTCCGTCGCCGGATGGCGAGACTCTGCTAGAACTATCGCTCAGCAGAGAATGGCTAGAGCTGGATCCTGTGGGAAGAGAATCTGTCATTGTCGAAGGAAAGGAGTCTTGGGTTGCCTCGGAGATGGGATCGGGGCTGGATGGACCACTCATGCCGCGGAGGTTGGCGGGAAGCCTCGCTTCGCCGAGAAAACTCGTTCAAGTCGATTATAGCTGTGTTCCAAGGAAACGTGTGGTATTTAAAGCAGGAACAAGGGCTTTGGGAAGCAAAAGGGGACCAAAACGGACCGGAGACGTCGCCAAACGACGATGCTCCGAAGGGATTGGGAGTAAACGAGTGGGCGTCACTCAAGGGCTGAAGGTTGCGAGGGGATGGAACGGTGTGCTTGATCTGTGGGCAAGATGCTTTCCATCTACTGGAAGGCATGTCTCAATGAGTGAGGTGCTTGGTCAAGACTGCCAAAAGCTCTTTGGAAGGTACGATGACAGATAGTTAAACGTGGAACGAGAAGTTACAGTGCACGATCAAGCGTCGACGTTCTTTCTTTCTGCAAGAACTCAAGGGAAGGCATAGTAATCCGCTGGGAAGTAGCCCATCGATCGGTGTCCACCTGCAGCTTCTTAATGTCATCGCAACTTCCTGAACAGATTCTTGTGGCGGTATTCTTGCCTCATTATTTCCAGAATAATACCATGTTCACTGCAAAAAGAAGCACATTGAACAGAAGCGCACTCGCGCCTCCTTGAAGTCAGCCACGATGGCTAGATAGTCTTTCCCGGCATATGCAAGCATGTTGCGGAGAAAGTCTCTACCATGACAAGCTACCAGTATTCGTTCCTGACAATGTTGAAAAGTTCAAGATACTAAAAGCAGGCTCCGGTAAATAGCTGTAGGAGACGCTGCGTCCATAAAAGGCTGTTATCAGGACTACACCCAGGCAGCCCGTGACCAAGGAGGCGAGCAACGAATGTCCCAAAAGGAAACAGACCAGTCAGACGCAGATTTCCTCTCATAAGACAGTGCCAAAGGAGACGGATCGCATGCTTGTAAGTCGGATGCTGCTTAACTTTCGATGCTATGCTCAGGCTGCTTGCGTCACCACCAAAACATATCGGTGCTTGGTGAACTCAGCATTATCGTTCCACAGCTATCAAGACTGACCTAAATCTGCAACACCGGAACACTCAAAGTCCGAGGGGCAGCACTGCAGGTAAGACAGACGAAGGCCACTCGACCTCCGACCCGGCGATCCACCTCCGATATTCACGGTCCCTTGAGTGGTCGACACGGCCCCAGCACCGAAACCCCAGCTTGAATGGTCGTCCGCCGAGGTGATCGGCCGAGGCCAAGGTCCATTTTTAGAATTTCTTCCTGGAAGCCAAGGAATGCCAAATACACCAAGAATTGGACGAGAAAAGAGACTGGCGGCAACTGATACTTTGAGGGCATCATCGCCAGACGCCGAATGAAGACCGAATCTGACGGCCAAACGATGCCCCGTGGAGTGCATGCATTGCTGATTCCCTCCGCTCTGGTCATCCTGATATCCTCGCAGGCGTCGTCGTGATAGTGACAGAGCGTGCTTTAGCCATCACAGACAACGCTGAGCGAGCAACCAACAGAGACTTCGCGATAGAAAACCTCCATCACTAGCCAACGGCCCATCACACCGCATACTCGTCGAGTCAACAAAATGCGTAATCCCTCACCATCACACAGTTAAGCTTGTCGATATTGCAGCCACTGCCGTGACCGGCTGCATATGAGTGTCCATCGTCAACCGTGCGGGCGTGCTATGCAGGTGGTGAGAATAAGGAAGCCGGGGTTGATTCGGGACCCCCCCTGGCCCCCTGAAATTTGTGCCGCCCAGATCCCAGGCCCCGCCCGCTGATTGGCCGCCGTACCCCGGCTCCGATGTGAAAGCGCCCTGTGCCAGCGCTTCGAGGCCGCTCAACACCAATGGGAGCATCGCGAGCCTATTTCGACCGTCTTGGGCCCAGACATCCCATTGGCAACAGCAGGGTGTCTCAACACGGTTCCTGCTTCCATACGTGCCCCACGTCACGCTCAACTGCCGTCGTAAAGCACATGCACTTCCACGGGGGGCCATTCTCGTTCGTCACATTCATTGCTTTGAGGGGAATACGCTGGTAGGCTGGTTGCAGGAGAGGGGGAAACCATTGGCGCTGGGCTCCATCAAAGGGTTTTCTCGGCGGTTGAACATGTAAATACTGAGTTGGGCCACATTCGTGGCGCCGGGTATCTCTTCGATTTTGATCAGCTTTTCTCTCTACTCATACGATTCTGACGCCGTTTTTCCTTATCCAACCTGACTGTGCCTCTTCTTCCCGCCAACACCTTTCGTCTGTGCATTGCCCCCTCTCTGAGAGCCGTACGCAGTTGAACACC
Source organism: Colletotrichum camelliae (assembly GCA_018853505.1). Lineage (NCBI taxonomy): Eukaryota > Fungi > Ascomycota > Sordariomycetes > Glomerellales > Glomerellaceae > Colletotrichum > Colletotrichum camelliae. Next base: position 7,247,251 of record JAELVL010000002.1, on the reverse strand, counting down.
ATGGCGGCCACGACCTCCAATTACTTTCCTTTGGCGACCGAGACCTATTACCCGGATGCCGCCGGCGATGCGAGCGGCTCGAGCGGCGGCCGCGTTGATAATGATGCCGGTGCTGCTGGGGACAGCCCGGCGCTGTCGGGCTTTCATCCCAAGCCATGATTGCCATCATCGTGGTTGTTTCCATCGTTGGTGCTCTCGGAAGTATGTGGACCCTTTTTGAAAAATACCAACGCCTATATGGAAACCATCTTGCTCACCAGTTTTTTACTCGTACAGTCGGAATGGCTGTATTGTTTTACATTGCCAAGAAGCGCGAGTGGAAGATTAGGGAGACCATGCGCAAGTCGGCCAGGAAAGTGGTTACCGCTCTCACGCCGCGGAGGACCGAATTTCCCAAGTCAGTCAAGGAGTCAACTTCACCACCACGCAGCCACCGCGGCCGCGCCAGGCTTGACGATGTGCCCCCAACGCCGAGGCTCCGTCCAGAGGACCTCGAGAAGGGACTGGCGCAGGCCGAGAAGAAGCGGAAGCTGATGAGGTGGGGTCGCAAGTAAACCCTATGCTGGAGGATAGGAATGATGTGTCGGGTCGAAGACCGCCAACAGGCTTGGTGCTGGTGTAATGGGTCGTTTGATGCGGGGTTTAGAAACTGGATGATTGACGAAACCTGGCAGCCGGGATCTGCTCGAGGGATAGAAAGCCCTTTCTTGTACCATTACTTAAACCCTGGGATACTCATAGCGGTTTCTTATAGCCTTCTGAATGTGTTCGTGCTTGCGCTTCTTCTCGCGTCAAACTTCTTCTTCCCCTTGGGTGTGCTCTCCTCTTGTTGCTCGGGCGGGCCGCGGCCCTTCTTCTTGTTCGGGACGAACGTGACTTGCTTCTCGCCGAAAGCCTCTCCACGGTTCATCTTGCCGATGCGTCCCGACTTCTGTACACGGGAACCCAACGCGGTGTCCCTTTCCCTTCCTCCATGCTTCTGGTTGGAGGAAGACACCTTCATTGTCATCTCTGCCTGGGCCTGGGATTGAGCCTTCTTACCCAGTCCTACCTTGGGCGCCTCGGCAGGTCTGGCAGCAGAGCTGACACCCACTTCGTGAGTATCCGGAGCGGCGACGGTCGTGCTTGGGTTGAGAGCGCGGAACTCGTAACTGGTCTCGTCGACGGCGAACGCCTCGTCCTCGAAGAGCTTGGCAAAACGGTCGTCGCCCAGTACGCCTGCCTTGGTGTCCACGACCTCTCTGTTCTCCTGCCTCTTGAGCAACTTGTCGGCAAGCTTCTGGTTGACCTTGACCTTCTTGTTGCCTCTGATTCTGCTGGCGCGTTCCTTCTCGACCTTCTCCTGGATGCGCTTCGTCCTCTCCTCCTCCCAGACATAGGGGTTGGCGATGAGCCGCGCCTGCTCGTAGAGCTTTGAGGCCACAAAGTATCCGTGCATGTATGGCCTGAGAAGATTGGTCTTGCCGATGAGGTGTTCCATGCTCAATTGCTTGAGCTCAGGCAGAGTCAAGAACTTGTAGTTGTCGTAAGTCTCGGTGCGGACCTCCTCGGCCATCTCCTCAACCATGTTGTCCAGGAAGGAGCACCATCTCGGAGCCGGGCCCAGGCTGGGAATGAAGAAAGAGTGCTGCTGCTTGCCTTCGTTGGCAGTCAGAAGCATACCAGTGTCCTTGCACCAGGCACTGTAGCATGGTTAGCAAAATTATTCCATCAGCCGGCCTCTCAAAACTTACATGTCGTTCAAGTCCACAATAGGCTCGACCGAAGTCCAGGGCGTGCCATCCGTCTCATCCCAAATCTTGATAATTCTCTTGTCGGCGGACAGAACCTTCCTCTCCTGAGACGCAGTTGTCATGTGAATCAACTTCTTGATCGGGAAGCCGTATCCTTGGTCCTTGGTGAGAAGAGGTACAGGGCGACGCAGATCAAACAGCTGAACCATGCCGTTGGCGGATCCTGTGGCAATAGACAGGCCTGAGGCGTTGAAGTCAAGTGCAGTAATCGCTCCCTCTTGGCAACCAAGGCGTGCAACCCTAGATTTCGACCTGGCGTCCCAAAATTCGACAGTGCCAAGCGATGTTCCAAATGCAGCCAGGCCATGTGACTTCTCGGCCAAAGCAGCAGCGTTGACACTGCCGGCCTCGATGCCACCTTGCAAGCCAGCTCCTTCTTCGTCTCCACCAACATCAATCTGGAACGACTTCATGAATCTTCCAATCTCGAGGTTCAAACGGAACACCTCTCCCAATCCGTCTTGGTCGACTCCGACGGCCGGTACAAGGGCCTCCGCCGCTTGCCTGTCGTACAGCAAATCTCTTCCATACCGAGGTATCCTGATCGTGTAGTGGCAGCCCATCGGGGTGTGAAACTCGAGTCGTCGGTCATCTTGGAGAAGCAGAGTCTTTGAGTAGTCGGAAGAGAGAATGGCCAACTTCTCGGTGAGAGAGTTGGTATGACGCGCGAACGAGAGAGACAGTTGCGGCAAGTTGTGGACGTGGATTTGAGGCTTGTAGGTTCCGGCACTGACGGCCCAGTCACCATCCTCGCTGACCTGGATACATGTGCTCGCCTCCTCGAATTCGAAATCCTGCAGAAGCTCGACTCGGTTTGCATATTCGGGGTCGTTCTTGAGTGATCTCTTTCTGCGCCTGGCCAACCAGTCGGGCAAAGGCCTTGCTGTCGAAGCACCAGAAATGGTGTAAACCGGGACGGTGCCGGGGTTTGTCAATTGCATTGACTGTGGGAGGCCGGAGGCGGAAAACACTGATCGGTCGGTCGGTTTCTGCGCGACGATGCGACGAAGAACGAAGGAAATCTGCGACCGAGGGGAGCCAGAAAAAAAAAGTTCTGATAAGATAAGAACGCGGTGGCCGGTGCGTCGGTGGGCGGGAGCCACACCTGGCCCACCTTCGCGGACTTCTCGGTGAGGCGGTGGAAAAGTAAGTCCTGTTTCCGACCGGCCCCCCGCCGAATCAGGCGACGCTGCATTAGCGTGTATCCCGACCGCTGGTCAGGGACTTTTAGCGGGTGGGCAGCAGTGATTGGCTGAAACCGCGTCCGTCTTCCGATCCAACAGGACCCTGTTAGTGCACTATTACAGGCGTTCAGCCGAACGAACTGCTCCTAAGGTTCCAGTCTGCTTGTCAGTGACCGTGCTGAATTTCCGCCGCTATCCCGACCCGGCCAGACCTCCTGCTGCTGAACACGCAGTAATCGTTGCGAAAGTCCCGACTACCTCCCCCAAACGACGACCTCGACGATCGAGCATCGACGCTTCCCGGTGCTCCATCATCTCGACAACAACCGCCCGGAAACTTCTATCGCATATTTCCCGTCGATACTGGAACATTCTTGTACTCGGTTAATGCCGAGCAGCCGGTACTTTGGTCGCGCTTTCGACCCACGGAGATGGAGTCGATGACTTCGCGAAATCCAGCAGACAACCCTTCCGAAAGCTCTTTGAATCGCTCATTTCGCTCCAATCGATGCCAGAAAGACGTTGATATTTTATGACTGCATTTTGTTGGATTTCAAGTGGCTCCTGCAGCCTCCGGGAGCTTTAGCGACTGAGGGAGTTGATGTTGCGACACGGATCGAATCCCGTATTTGCGAGACTTGACCGTCGACATGGACACAAGCGAATACGATACTAATACCTTATTAAATGTGTGTCGCATCGCTTCATGTAAAACATTCAATGGCTGATCATTCTCCTCCAGAATAACATCTCCTCGATCGTTTTCCGAGTTTACGAACCTTCTCAGGAGTACGCGCAAACCTTCCCCTCGGCTGCTGCCGATGTTGAGACCGAACTACGGAACCGCGGCCATATCGTTTACTATGATGCGACCAGGCGCGTGCTATGGTATTTCCATGTGCCTGGGAAAGGAGCGGCGGCTATCGATGACAATAACGGGGCTTTGGGCAACACTATCGAAGTCGAAGGTGCGACACTGTTGATGGTAGAGGATGGTTCATTCGAGCCGGTCAGTCTGTTCAAGGGCCGCGCACCGGGTCAGCAAGCTGCAAATACCCCAACAAGCTCTTCATCAAGTAACTCGGCTCTCGACCTGTCACTTCGGAATTCGCAGAACACAGGCTCTGGGCCGCCAAGCTCTTCCGATCCCGATTCAAAGCCCGCCTCAGCCGGAGGACCCGATGCGAAGGGTACAGGCTCTGTGCCTTTGAAGGATGCATACGAACATTTTGTCACGGCTCTCTTGTCGACCGTTTCCGCATCTTTCTGTAGCCGCATATGCGCGATACCTGTTAACTACCGAACGGTCCTCTTTCCCGCGAAAGTCTCCCGCGAAAGCCAGTCCGACCGAGCTCTCGATTCTGATTCAGCAGTTGTCGGAACCTTCCGCATTTATCTGACGACTACGGGTGCGTTGGTTATGAGCTTGTCCTTGTCGTGTTGTGAAGGTCTACTGTCGGTGAACGAGCCATCAAGTCCGGGTCAGATTGTGCTAGGCTCTCAGATCCTGGCGGCCCCGTTCGGCGTTCTAGCGAATTATCAAGGATTTATGGGCGGTGGCTTGTCGTATCCAGAGCTTGGTCTTGGACAAACTCCAGATACTCAACTCTGGAGGAGCGCGGATGCTAAGTCATCGCAATGGAGAGATACATGCATCAAGATCCTTCAGTCCCGTGGGCTATCCCCAACGTTGCTTCAGTCGTGCCCCTGGATAGCACTTCAGATGATCCGCCGAAAACCAGGAGACGGCAAGTCAACACCACTCCCGTCGACAATGGCTACGATATCATGGCCGGCTGCCCTCTGCTTCCGCAAAAAGTCAGTGATCCTGGCCCGAAATCATGGTCTAGGAGATACCGCATTGCTGGCCCACGAGGAGACTGCAGACTTTCTAAGCGAAGCTAGAACCTGGTTTCAGCTCGGAACTGACAGAGAAGAAAAAGTCTCCAAGCGGAAAAAGGAGAGGGAGATTGCGGCAAGCAAAGAGACTCCAGCGGTCGTCCCACCACAGCAACCTAATGGACATTCGCCTTTGGGCTTAAGGCGCGCGAGCAATGCAGCGGCCGTAGGTGCAATGTACCCGACCCCTCCTGATGGAGTTCAGAATCCTCTGGGAATCACGTCCTCCATAGACGGCACCACCTCCAGCCCAGGGGCTCCGAATGCGACCGTAGCAATCGTCGATATCGACACGGCCATGGCAGATGTTACCATGCCTGAGACTGCGGTGCCGCATGCTAGCCAACATCATGAAACGTACGGTGACGGCGGGTGGAACTCGAATGACAACAAGCCAAGAGCAGATTCATTTCTAGGAGGCGAGAGCGATAACCTCTTTGGAGACATGGGCCCAGATATGTTCGGCGATGCCGACATAACGGATGCTGATTTCAGCTTCTTTGATGAGCAACCCGGCGACGATCTAGATCTCTCAGGCCTCCCCGACATGGGCATGTCAGATGCACCTTCGATGCCTCCAGTGCTTCCGCCTCCACTGCCTGAGCCTGCGAAAATGGCTGCTCCCCCGATGGAGTACACAAAGCCCGAACCGAGTCCACCGATTTTCACCAAGCCCGAACTCAAGCATGCCAGGAGTACCCTTATGGATGAGGGAAAGCAAAGACCCAGCACAGAGAAGGCTGCAGGTATCAAGAGAGAGTCAAGCCCTTTCGGCCCCGACACCGTTTACAAAAGGGTCCGGGCATCCTTGGGAGACATCGACTCTGCTCCAAGCAGAACACCTTCAAGAAAGGGCAGCATCTTTGACAGCGTAGGCTTCGATCCAGTGCTTCCCTCTGTCAACAAAAAGTACGAGCAAGGGGGTCGTTTTGACTGCAATCCGGTCACCCGCGGATTGGCGCAAGAGCCAACCACGCAGCCTGGTTCTCAAGGTCCGCCTACAACCGACTACCTACGGAGACACGGGAAACAGAGGAAGCAGTTGGAGCACTCGGAGCAAACGAGTGTGGTCATCCGTACGATTACCGGCGGTCTGGAAAACGCGACCTTGAACACGAGTCCTGCCAAGATGGATGACTTCGCATCCGATGCGGATGATGTGAGCTTAGTATCTGACCAGGATGATGCAAGCTCCACGACGGATGAGCCAACGTCTCCGTTCAAATCAAGCATAAGAAGACTTAATTTTGACGACGATGTGGTTTCTCACGTTACCTCGTTGAAGGACATCGAGTCCGTCGAAGACTCTGATCCCACCTTGGCCTTGGAACTGCCTAAACTAGCCAAGGTCGAGGCAACAGAGGTGTCGATAACAAAATACTTTGAGGACGCCGAGGCACTGCCGATTCATCTTTCACTTACAGATGAGGACATGGTGACAATCGCTCAAATTGTGACTGAGCAAGCGGTCACTGGCAACTTGAAAATCCGCGATTCGCAAGCCAACACTCTGAACACAGCCATTATATCAGAAACTCGTCGCCAGCTGTCATCATTGAGTCGCGCCGCTCTCCAGACTCTCCGAGAAGTTGTTCCTGCCTGCCTCGGCGAATTCAACACTTGCAACTTCAAAGGTGTCGTGGAAGTCCCTGATGTGCCGTTGCTGGGGCAGCCTAACAGACTGCACCCAAGGCCAGTTCCGCAGAGAGATTCAAATGCTGAGCCGCCCAAGCCCAACAACCTTTTCCAAATCCCTGCGCCACACATGGAACTCCGCCGTGCAGAAGCCAGACTGTCGGTACTTCCGTCAAGCGTTCAGTTTTGGGAAAGCTTGGGTCTCGGTCCCGCCCAAGGGACGAAGAACGTCAACGTTGTCTGCGTGTTTCCGAACTGGGACGGCATGACAGATGTTGCTGCAGCGTTCTTGGATCGAATGCGGAACGTCTATGAGCTGCTGAAACTGGGCTCGTTCGAGCGCCTGCCCTCGAGCTCAAAGGTGATTGACGGGCTGATGCCATTCGAAGCGGACAAGATTGCTACTTCTCCAGGCACGGTCAGCCCTCATATTGGGTCAAGTCTGGATGATCGCATGGAGGCCTTGAATCAGGGGCTCTTGTCGGCAAACGTGACGGAAAAGAATTTTGTCGTGTACTTCGTTTACCCTCCGGATCACCCTGGGTCGATCGTGGAGGAATGCACGGCGTTCCAACGGCTCTTCGAAATGCACAAGAGGTCATTGACTGACAGAAGACAAACGCCAGTCAATGAACTCGTTTTGCAGCTGGTTCCTCTAGATTTGCTGACTTCGCCTGTGGGCATCGTTGAACCAACCCCAAGCGACGCCATCAAGCTGGCGATAGAGACGTACGATCGATGCACATTGTTTGGCGGGCCGATGCCCTCGTCAGCTATCATGCTGGAACAGTCACTGCCACGAGGCATTGATTTCAAGATATCCAATATCTCCTCGTCTTCGCTCATGCACGAAAACACCTGCATACACATCGCTTATGCACAAAGCATCGACGAGAGGTGGATTACAGCTGCATGGACCGACAACAGGGGATGCCAGCAAATGACGGCGTCTTACAGTCTCGGGCGCAAAGGCAAGCCGCTTTCAACGTCTCTTAACGATGTCTACCACGAGATATGGGATACGACACATGATTTGATCTCCAAGTGGAAGGTACATTGGCGGGTCATTATCACGAAGTGCGGGCCCATGGACCAGCAGGAAATCGGCTTCTGGCAAGGTCTTGCCCAAACCGAGTCGGTGGCCTCGGTGAGCCTGACATTAATCTCAGTTGACACAAACCCGTCTCTACAGTTGCTTCCTCCGGCAATAAAAGTGCCAGCGACTGTATCATCAGCATTCTATACCACGCCGGTGTCAACACCGCAGGCATCAATACTCTCTCCCGAGCAAAGTGGGACGCCCGCCACACCTATGAAGGAAAACAATCCCGTAAACGCTGCCACACCGGGAGGCACTCCTGGTGACGGCAACACGGATCCAGCCGAAGGGGACGCCATCCTTCTTGATGTCATGGATCAAACGTGGGGTGCCGTGCTTGCCCATCGCCTCAGCAACTCATCAACTCTCGGAGAGCTCAATCCTGCTCTGATCAGTGGGTATCTAGTCAAACGCGGCGGAACAAAACTAGAAGATCCACCAGTGGTTTTGGAAGTCAACATTGTGCACGTGGAGAGTAACCCGCGGTTGTACGAGCCACTCATGCGAGAGATGCTCACTTATTTCAGGGGCCTTGGTACACTAGCTCGGGCCAGGGGCATTGTAGATAGGGGGACGGATATACGGCCTTGGCATATCGCGGCAGCGGAGAAAGGCGTCCGGGCATTATACCTCTTGATGTGATTGGGAACGGAGGTTTTGAGGTAGACTTCCTTTGGTCCCAAGAATGGCGTTAGACATGGCGTTGGACCTTTGATTGTACACGTAAAGAACAGAGCCAAAAGACTCGGAATTCATCATCATCATCGCTACCATGTATTCATGTGCACTGCTCTTTAAATTGTTCTATTCGTGATCTATCTTCCACCCCGGCCAGTTGATGCCCAGGGGAAGTCTATTCTCATAAAGCGTCCATATGATATAAGTCCACGCTCATTTTGGCCAACCCATATTAACACCATGTACTGAAATTCCATCGTCAAACTACAAAACATACCCAGCTAGTGAGGGGTAACTTTAGTTCCAGAAGCCGGGGAACAGGAACTCGACGTTCTTCATGGCCTCGGGGTTGCGGCCCTCAGGCTTGGTCATAAACTTGACGGCGCCCTGGGACGCGCCCTCCCAGTGCTTGGCCAGGACCATCTCGCTGTGCTCCTGCTTGGCCAGCTCGTCGAGGACTCCGCCGACGAGGCGCTTCGCGTTTTCGCCGTTGGCGGCCATGTACTTCATGACCATGGCGACGTCGACGTCCTCGAACGAGTGCCAGCAGTCGTAGTCGGTGGCCATGCAGATCATCTGGTAGGCCATCTCGGCCTCGCGGGCGAGCTTGGCCTCGGGGAGGGCGGACATATTGATTACGCTGCCGCCCCAGGAGCGGTACATGTGAGACTCGGCACGGGTCGAGAACTGGGGGCCCTCTGTATGATGTGTATGTCAGCAAGACCTGAACTTCGCCGGGTCGCACAAATGGGGGGAAAGCACTGCTTACCCATGCAGATGATGGTTCCCTTGTCGTGGAGCACGACGCCGTCGCCCTGCATGTGCGCCGCGCACTTCTTCACGACCTCGGCCAGGCCCTTGTCGAAGGGGTCCGCGAAGCCGACGTGGCCGACGACGCCGCCCTCGAAGAAGGTGAAGGGGCGGATGCCCTTGGTGCGGTCGATGACCTGGTCCGGGACGACGAAGTCCATAGGCTTGATCTCCTCCTGCAGGGAGCCGACGGCGGAGAAGGCGATGACGCAGCGGACGCCGATGGAGCGCAGGGCGGCGATGTTGGCGCGGGCGGGCACCTCGTGCGGCGCGAACTGGTGGTGCAGGCCGTGGCGGGCGAGGAAGGCGATGGGCACGCCGGCGTGCTCGAGGATCATGATCGGGGAGGCCGGCTGGCCCCAGGGCGTCGTCGGGTTCAGGGCGGCGACGGGCGTGTAGCCCTCGAGCTTGCCGAGGCCGGTGCCGCCGATGACGGCGATGTGGACGGGGCCTGGCGTGAGGCGATGTTAGCATTGAGGTCTCAGTCGCGCGCGCGCGCGCATTCGCGGATGGGAGCTTGAGGGAGGGGACGAGAAGCATGTCGAGGAGCTTGCTTACGGTCGAAGGTGGTAGGAAGGTCGGCCATTGTGTCTTTTGTGTTGATCTTCGCGGGGAAAGGGGTATCACGATTCTAAGAAACGGATTGCAAGACAAAACAGACGATAACTTCGAGCTCAGCCAGGTACAGGATGGTGACGACCTAGATGAATGGTAAGCCTTTTTTTTCAAGGACCCCGCTGAAATTTACCCCGCCATCCCACGCCTTGGTTGCGCTTCTTCAGTGCCCCGCCATTGCGACCTCCCGGGCGTCCCGCATTTTCATGGTCAGCAAAACCCCCGCCTGGACGGCCAATTTTCTTAGCACGTGTTGAAGATCATGCCTGGGGCACATGCATTTCATACAAACCAGACATCTTGAATCAAGCAGCCTGGGGTGTTGGACACTCAGATTGAGCTTCTGGACAGGGGTTGAGGGGTTCTCATATGCTCTTTTCATCTGAGGTATCTAGCTCTCTAGACTTTTTTGCTGGTCTTCATCCGAACTCCAACCCTAGTACATACAGACAAAATTCATTTCTATGCAAAGCAAACCGGGGCGTCGTCATTTATTTGCTCTCCTCAGCTGGGCGCACAGGCAATTCCGTCTCCTTGGCCGCGCCATCCTCCTTCTTGGCTCCGCCGGGATAGCGAGAGCCCTTGTCCTTGGGCTGCTTCTTCTTCTTCTTCTTGTCATCCTCAACCGGCGGGTAGGCCTTGACTGTGACTTCCTGCCACTCCTGGGAGGCCTGGAAGGAAGCTTGGATGGGTGCCAAGAGCGCGTTGAGAGCCTTGGTGACGGCCGGCTTCAGCAGCTGGGGCGTCAACTGCAGGGTGTTAGCGTACGGTCAAAACCCGCTTCAATACGTCCTATGCTTACCACATCGTTCTTGTAGTCCTCGTGCATAGCAGCAATATCGGTGTAAACCAGGGGCTCGAGGCCGTCACGCTCACGCTCGACGGTGAACTCCTTCTTGCCCTTCAGAGCGGCTGCGGGGAGCAGCACGTACTCGACGAAGGACAACACACCGTTGCCCTCGGCAACCTTGGGCACACACTCGGCCTTGCGGAGCTTCTTCTGGACGACTTCAGGGGCATCAAGAAGGTCGATCTTGCTGTCTAAGGGGTCGTGTCAGCATGTACATACGCCGGCAATCACTCATCAAACTTACCAGGGTCGCTTGCGCTCATCTTGCCACCGTTGAGACCCGGAACCATGGGGTTCAGCAAATGCGCGCGGACCTTGTAACCAATCTTGGGCAGCCATTCTGTTGCCGCCGCGAACAGCTTCCTCTGATCCATACCTACAGAGGTCAGTCGAGGGTGGTGGGAGACAAGTTCAAGGGTCCAATACCTCCAAATTGCGCATCAACGCCCAGGTGCTGCTCGTCGCAGACCTGGAGGACAGGGTAGAGCAGACCGCTCATGGGGGCGTTCTACCGGTATGTTAGCCCAACGCCCGGCCCGATGGAACGGGTGCTCTCACGTCTGACTGCTTCACGACCTCCGCACCAGCCTTCTTCGCATCTCTTTCGCTGATGAGCGAGCTCATCTTGTAGATATCCATAATGTACTCGGGCTCTTCTGGTAGGAGCTGCCCAGAACGAAGTTGAGCTTCTCGGTGGAGACACCAACGGCCTGGAGAATGTTCGTGATGGCGAACTTGTAGAACTTGGCGCGCTGCTCGACGAGCTCAATCGGGGCCTTGAGGTTGTCGAGGAAGCCGTGGATATCGGCGAGGAGGACGGTCATCTCGCAGCCGGCAGCGAGGAATTGCGCCAGCTTGATGGCCGGAACGAAGTAACCGCAGTGCGGTCTGCCGGTTGTTGCCGTACCTGCAGCGCATTCGGTCAGCCAATGCGTGGGGGCATAGCTGGGAGAACATAATTCAGGTATGCTTACCCCAGTAGATCTTGGGGTTGCGTCCCTCGGCCAGGATCTTCTCAATGATCTCGGGGTTCATGACCTCAGCCAGGTTCTCCTGGATGAGGGCGAACCTCTCTTGGGCCGTTGCGCCTTCCGCCATGTTGAAGTCGGTATGAAATTCGTAAACGTCGTAAGCGGTGGTCGAGGAGAGTTGCGGCGGAATTCGACGAGACGCAAGAAGCGAGGTCGTGGCGGGATCGATAGGTCGAGATCTGACGGTCGAGGACTTACGGATTTATCTTGTCGCTGCGGGTGAGTCAAGTCGTGACTCGTCGCACAAGTGGCCCAAATTCGCGTTGGACGGCAGGACACTTGCAGCAAAATTACCCCGCCGAGGGGAGGTCGTCGGAGCCCACGACGGACACGGCCGATAGAGGGGTCTACAGGGGCAGAAGCCCCACGATTGGCCGGTTCCAGGGAGTCCAACGCTCCAAAATTTCACAGGGCTCTCAACCCAGAAGAGCAGTCGCATCCGGGCGTACAGGCTCGCATTCTTCGCACAGGACTCACAAGGTTGAATATGTAGCATGGATTCAGATGAAGGTGATAGAAGTTGAGATTTTTGATACAACATTTCAACAACTCAACTCGAGATTGAAGTTCAACTTGGGCAATTGTCCCCCTGCTGTTAGCACCGGCAGAGCCCTCGATCCGGCGGTTGGTCTGTGTGTATCTGCTTACCAATTTTGAGTGCAAAGATACTTGGGCGGAAATTTTCCTCTCGTAGGCGACCTGAAGCCCCGGGCCGTCTGTCATCCTCGAGCCGCCACCCCGTTCGACGTATCTTCATTTTACATGAGGGTTGTAACTTGATGCAAAAGTTTCCTCCGCCGCCTTCATCTCACTTCCAGCGTAATTACTAATCAAAGGTTGTTGAACTTCACTTTGGCGGTGCACTCACCAAGTCGCACGCTAATACCCCGTCTTTTAGTCTGAAAAGTGACCGTCAAACTCACTTCCTTACTACCACGGAGCACACACCATCTTACGACACGACACAGCCATGACGGTAGACACGGCACCGTCGCTGCCGGCGGACCTCGAACTTGACGATGGGACGCCCGGCCATGAGTCCATCGAGGAGCGCTGCTTCTCAGCCGCCCTCATCTGCCTCGAAGGCCACTACACCATTCCGCCCATGGGCCCCCAGACCGCAGCCAGGGTCTCATCCATGATAGCAAAGACCCTTGAGAAGACACACACATTCAAGCATGTGAGGTAGCTTGCTTCAGTTCTGCGTCCTGGGAACCCTGAGACATATCTGACAAGAACCAGGGAAACGTTGTCACGAAACGTCGAGATTTGGATATGGTTGACAAAGATTTTCGGCGCCGCCATCCCCAGCCTCACCACACGCTCAGTAGGCCCGCTGTCAAGTCTGAACGACCCTGAGAAGGGCGTCACCCCGCAAGAGAGCACGGCTCTCATCGTCAAGAACCACCACAGCCTCAAGGATGACCTCTCCATTCTCAACAAGCTCATGCACATCGCTAGGAACCTGCTGGTGACGTCGGAGCCCGAGGTCCCACAGCACATCTGCGCCGCCGTCCACTTTGACCAGATGGTTTACCAGACCATCATTCTCTGTGTCAACGTCACGAGCAAGGGCTACGATGGCGAGATTCTGGACGAGACGTCACGCGCAAAGTTGAATGAGATTACGGACATGTACAAGAAGCTTCTGGTCACCTCTCTCCAGCAAGCGCACAACTGGACGGCCAAGAATGACCGGAACAAAATGTCCTTTTGGTACGACGTTCTCTTTGACGAGGACGCCCAGCTGGACGACCCCCAAGACGGCCTCGGCGACGGCTCTGGGTTCCGCGTCGATGTCGCAAAGACGGAAATCCAGCACTGGCTGGAGCGCAACTCCAGAATGTGCGACACGGCCCGCAAGCTCCTCACAGACTACTCTCAGAACAAGTCTCACAAGCCGCCTGGCGTCCTGGCCCCCATCGCCCCCCTGGCCTGGAACTGGTTTCCAGAAGGCCAGGTCAAGGTTCGCGCAGACAACTACAAGGAGGGCGAGCGCGTGACGCCGACGTGGGACCCTGAAATCCAAGACAAGTTCGAGCAGGACCGCCTGTATTGTCGAGTCTCGAGGGAAATTGACACATGGTGGTTGCGCGCCCGAGACGCAAACTACGAGGGCTGGCAGGTCGCCATGCCTTCTGTCGACTTTGCGAAGCAGCGAACTGAGCACTGCAAGAGCAACCTCATCAACCGCTACACACCCATGCCCGTCATGCGCTCGGGCGAGGAGGCAGAGGTTGTCGAGGTCGAGGAGTCGGAAGACCTCCCGGAAGGCTCGCCAGAGGAGTATGCTGAGGACTACCACCATGTCGAAAACCTTGACGACATGATGGACGACGATGATATCGACGACGACGAGTCTTACGGCGAAGGACCCTTGACCGGCCTCCTCACCGAGATCCCCAACATCCTCGACCCTAAGCAGATCGAGGCCCTCCACATGATTGTCAAATCCTGCATCCTCGACTCCGCCGGCACGGGCCTCACCCACGCCGGCGAGAACCTCCAAAAGACGCGCTGCCGCATGTTCCTCGCCCTCGACTGCGGCAAGTCTCTCCTCCGCGAGATGCTCGTCTTCATCGCCGTCTGGGAGAAGGACGAACAGTCCCTCATCTTCCAAATCACCTCCCAGCTCATCGAGGCCTGCACCACTCCGCGCTTGTCCCCTACGCCTGGAACTCCCTCCGCATCCCAAGGACATCATTTCCCCGGCGCAGACCGTTCCTCCGCCTCGTCAACCACATATTCCGCTCTCGCATCAGCAACCCGCCGCAGGACAAAAAGGACCAGGACCGCGACGTCAAGCTCGTCATGTTCTTCTTCAGCTTCTTCCGCTCCCGCATCGTCCCCGAGTGCGTCGCCCTCATGCACCTCCAGGCCCAGATCCGCGAGGAGAACGTCGACCCGGCCGAGTTCCCCGTCGACACCTGGGACATGGAGCGCGCCAAGGACGGCCTCGCCCAGTACCTCGACTTCCTGACCACCGCCTCCGAGATCGCCGAGTCCCGCAAGAAGCTCATCGAGTGGGAGGCCGTCTACGACCTCATCACCCTCCTCAACGGCCTCGAGGCGGGCGTCCCCAAGAAGCCTCTCGTCGACTCCGTCCCCAGCCGCAGCCGCCCTCCTCCCGCAACCACTCCCCCAGACCAACAACAACAACAACAAAGCAGCGCCGGCTCCACCCCTATCGTCGAGCGCCCCTACTCCACAAACGAGAGCCTGCCTCCCTCCCCGCCGCCGCCGTCCCTCTCCGACCCGGCACACAAGTACCCCTGGTCCGGCATCAAGGGCCAGATCTTCACCATCCTCGCGACCCTCCTGCAGCCCCCGCCCGGCCAGTCCTCGCCGGGCAACCCGGAGGTGCAGAACCAGATGGTCAATCACAACGGCATCGTGCCCCTCCTCAACTGCTGCGCCTACGACGACTACAACCCCTTCGCCAAGGAGCGCGTCACCATCTGCCTCAAGTGGCTCCTCGACGGCTGCGAGGCAGCCAACAACTTCTTCCGCGAGCTCGTCAACCTCGCCCCCGCGCCCTCCCTGCGGCCCCCGCCCGGCGGCACCACCACCTCCACCATCCGCGTGGACGGCATCGCGGGCGAAGTCAAGGTGCAGGTGCGCTCCAACTCCGCGCCGGCGGCTGGTGACGGCGCATCCGACAGTGGCAACAGCGGCGGTGACGGCAGGAAGCACGTTCACGATCCCTACGGCTTGGTCGACAGCGCGGCGAGGCTGGACCTCTCAAACAAGAGGCCGGAGACGAGCGAGCCTTTCACCGACGACGACTTTATGTAAATAGATTCCGTTTCCGTTTCTTCAAGGTCACATGAGGATGGATGCATTTTCGGCGTTACGTGGGCTGAGGAAAACCGGTTTTGTTCATAAAGGGGGGGACAGTAGGTGTCTTATAAACGAGCGAATATCGAGGCCTAACCAAAACAAGTATATCCAACCTAGATTCCCTTTTTTCAAAAGTGTGTAAGGAGTGAGGTGCTATTATGTGTCCTGTGGTCCAGCAAGCCTCCTGTTCCTTGTATCCTCCTGAGCCCATTGACAAAAGTGAACGCTGGTTGTGAAAATATGGAAAGCTAACACGCGAATCCAAACAGACTGGGAAATAAACAATTTTACACATCAAGTCCCCCCAGCCAGCAGGGCCGACTGACACCGATGATAATCCCACCCAGGCATCTTCATCTGCGAAAGCCGCAGCGTGCGCCAGACTGGTATGGGTACGGGTTATACCGGTATTCAGGGGCGATCCTGGCGTTCTGCTGGACCGGCTGCTGGACCGGCTGCTCGCCCCGTCGGAGAACGACGGAGTACGAGGACTGGGGGTGGACGGGGTGAGGCGAGTGCATCTCCGCGGCGTGGCCCGTCTGCTGCGCGGTCTGCCTCAAGATATCGTCAAAGTCGAGGTGCGACGGGCCGGGAGAGCCTCCCGTCTGCTGGTGGCCGCCCATGGGAGAAGAGGCGGGGACCTGTCCCCACGTCCTCTCGGGCTGGTGATGATCCCAGGCAGGCAGCTGCGAGCTGTGGTGGGCTTGTTGGTACATGATCCGGCAGAGACCTGGGGGCTGTAGTACGACGACTCGTGGTCGAGCTCCGGGCTCATGCTCGCGAGGCTGTGTGACGGGCTGTTGGGGCCGCCGTCGTCCGGGGAGCCGATGCCGATGAGGGTCGGGCTTGCTTCTACATGGATCCCGCTCTGCTGGGACAGGCGGCGGACGTTGCGTTTCTTGCAGTTGTATTTCCCCAGTTGCCACTTGTCGAACTGCTGGCGGTAGGACCTGGTTCTGAGCAAAAAGGTTAGTTGGTTCCTTTCTCTGGCCCCCAACTGTCACCATTGTGTTTCTGCACTTGTATGGGGCCACCGGAAGAGTTGTGGCCAAGTTGGTTGCGGTTATTACAACCAACGGAAGGGAAGTTAACTTACGATGCCTTGAAGCTATGCTCCCTCTGCATGATATCCTTGACTTCCTCCAGAGTCCGGGACTCCGTGATGTAGAGCCTCGTGATGGTGTCACGGTACTCCTTCCAGGCTTTCGTCATGGTTGCGCTGGCTGAGCAGGAACTCTACGAGTTGACGGTTGGTTCATTGAAAGGAAACCATGGATAAGGGCATAGGTACCGAAAGAGGGATCGAGTGACGCTAACTACGGTGACATTTGATAGATTGTAAGATGTTTGGCTAGGGAACTGTCAGGGATTGAGAAACAGCTTGTTCAGCACTATGTATATAATATTCAAGATCAGGCTGGCTGGTCGTGTAGCAAGGTGTACTTGCTGGCCGTGTCGCTCGCTCACTGCGATCTTAGCCTGTTCAGAGGCTGTAAAGTTGGGGCTGACGACGGTAACTGTTCATAGGAAAACTATCTGCCTTGAACGCTCTCGCGTAATAACATCTATTTTGCTCGTTGGCAAAACAGACGCAGGGATGAGCCAACAAATTCTTCAATCTTCTTGGGAAAGAGCACAATTGCGCGGGAGAAATGACGGAACGGCGCGAGTAAATCTGCCTTTTACATCCGCGGCAGCCTTGGGTCTCGTTAGAGGAATCAGAAGGCTGCGCGAGTGCGGAAGGTGGTGTGGACACAACACCATCCATCCCCTACCCCCTCACCTACCCCCTCACCTCCACTCACCGAGAAAATCTGCAAGGTCTTGCAGGTCAATCAGCAGTCGATCGTGAGCAACTCTTCCTTACGTGCTCCAATGTGCACCTGCGCGAGTGTTGACATTCTAGTCCCCTTCGTCATCACCGAATCGCGATTAGAACCGTGCTTGCTCTTGAGTTGACTCATAATAATGCCTCTTCTTCAAGCAGGCTCGTTGCAGGTGCTCCTATTTTTCGTCAGCCAGATCGGGATTCCACTCCGGTAGGGTCGAGCAAAAAGACCGGGCGGCTTTGCACTTATACCCATGCCGTGAGGCTTCCCAACAGATTGTGGATGGCCACGTGAATCGCCTGCGGGTTTCAGCGCCGTGTCTCGGCGGCCCAAATCGCTAGGCAGACAGACCGTAGATGATGTGGATGTCTGAACGTCAGGTATCTGTATCCGACGCGTCTGTCGATCTTTTCACTCGCCATTAGATCTTGTGTTCTGAAAGCGATGGAAAAATAGGGGAAGGCTCAAATAATAATTCTGTTTCATTAAAAGCTATTCATTGCCATAAACAAGTGGTATCCTCCAAAACGCATGCGCCAAAGTGGCCGCAGACAAAGTATGCTGGCGTAAGGCTGGGTGTAGCTTGAGGGGGGTGGCCAATCAGCAGAACACTACTGCACGACTGCGGCGAAGTATGCCTCGTCACGAGGCTCAATGTGTAAGGCAACCGGGGACGGAACCCTGTCAACATAACACCGCCTCGCTTTTAAAATAGGGCGGAAGATGACGGGCGTCTGTCGAAATCTGGGGCTGACGGGGTGTGCGTGGGGGAGCAACGAGAAGAAAGATGGTGGCCATCGAATCCCTTAAGCCTTCTTTTCCTCGACAGGAGGCGTCTTGGTTGCAGGGATGGCGGCGCCCGAGGAGGGACCGTCAACCGGACTCATGATTTCCGGGCTTGCGGTAGGATCGGCCCCAGTGACCCCGGCCTCTTGGCCGTGGTGAGCTCCAGACTGAGTGTTGATTGTGGGAGATACTGCGGCGAACTTCTTCTCGTCAGAAGCCATAGCCGGGGAGGTGGGGACCGAGTCCGGAGCAGCAGGTCCAGTAGCTCCCGCCACATTCTTGATAATCTCAAACCACTTCTCGGCATCCGCAGGGGTGTGCGCCTTAAAGGCCAGTTCCGCACTGCCTGTGAGCTTGGCAGTCATTGAGCCGCTCTTGTCCTTGCCCTTAACGTTGAACTTGTCCCCGTTAGGTTGGCCAATCACAGCATCCGGAAGGTAGATGGAGAGATCTGGCTTGGGGTCCACGCGAGTGTTGTCAGAGTCCTTGAACTCGTGCAAGAACTTGGCCGGGGTTACGACGTAGTAGCCAGTAGAGTAACCCCAAGACAGCTTGTTACGTGACTTGCGCTCGAGAGAACCCTCGATGAGGGGCTTGACACCAGAGTGATCCATGTTGGGGAAGGTGACAGACTCGACGGATCGCGGAGCATCGTTGGGGTTGACCAGACGCTCGCCGCTGCGGGTGACGAAGCCCTTCCACTCCAGATCGGGGGGGACTCGCTGGACCGCGCCAAGCATGTCAGAGTACAACGCACGAGTCTTCTCGGCCTGGCCTCCAGTCAATTGCACAAAGGCCTCCATGGTCTGCTGAATAACCTCGATCACGTGAGCCTCAAAGGCCTCGAAGTTGTTCTGGACAGCAATCAGGTCGTTGCGGTTGTTGTTCTCCTCCAAAACTTGCTTGTGGAGTCTGTGCAAGACACCCCGGTGGACGACGTAGGGGTCATCTGAACCGTGCATCTTGCCGCCGGCCGACTCGAAGGCAGCGGTCTGTTGGCCGAGGAGCTCAATGTGTTTCTGGGTGGTGTTGCGAGCCTTCTCGACCTCCTTGGCACTCTTCTGGGCACCGTGGGCCAGCTCCTTGCCCTTGTGCTTGATCTCCTTGTGGAGACGCTCCAGAACCGGCAGGACAGATCCCTTAATGCTCTTTTCCGTCTCGAGGTTGGTGTTGATTATGGCCTGAGTGTTGGAGCGCATGTTCTCGAAGTAGCCCGCAATCCCGCCAAGACTTTGGTCAAAGTGGTGGCCCTCCTTCAAGGGATGAGAGATTACCTTAAGAGCTCTCTCATACTCCTTCGACTGGGACTTGTGGATCTTTTCAACGGCCCCCATGTAGTCCTCTAGGTATCCGACGGCGTGCTTCCAAGCCTGGAGTCGCTCTGCGAGGAGGCCAGCGGTCTGCGCGCAAAGTGTTAGCTTGTGTTAGAAAGGGATGACAACACCAGAAAGTGGAATCAACAGGACGAATGTGAATTTCGGTTGACATCCAGTGGTAGGGCAGTCCGACTTACGCTGGTAGGGTCGACTTCAGGGACCGCATCGTCGGTGGTCGAGGTGGTCTTCACGGTCGCCGACCTCGTCGGCAGCGCCTTGGTGTCCGCCATAATTTGGATGTGCAATTGTAAACAGGAATGCGTGGGGTATTCGAGCTGTCACGTCCGACAGATGGGTATCGCAGTGTAAACAGGGTCGCTCAAATGCTTCTGGCAACAGGATTGGCAAGGGGAAAGCGCAGCAAGCAGGGCGGACGAGGTTATATCGCAAAAAGGGCGGCAGTAATGCAGTGTAGCTGTCCAGACCGTCGTCCCTTGCCCCCCCTTCACTTTCCCCT
Organism: Colletotrichum camelliae; assembly: GCA_018853505.1. NCBI lineage: Eukaryota > Fungi > Ascomycota > Sordariomycetes > Glomerellales > Glomerellaceae > Colletotrichum > Colletotrichum camelliae. Next base: position 7,227,369 of record JAELVL010000002.1, on the reverse strand, counting down.
TCCCCGCCAGTGACAGCTGGTAATTAAACCGCCCAAGCTCCTGCACGAACACACTCGAATGACGTTCTCCACCGCCGCCGACAACTTTTTTGGCCCTAGCGCCAGTCCCTCAGCTTGCACGTTCCCCAAAAGTGGAGTTGTCTGGACCCCCTGTGACGATCACGACTCTCAGGGAACACAAATCCAAGCTTTCTCATTTTGCTGTGCTGGTGCTGGGTGCCGGTGCAGCTGAAAGTGACCCCAACTCGGACGGGCAAGATCTGTCGCGCTTGCTTGGGCTGAGAAACCTCCAGCTGTCCAGGGCCTCTCTTTTGCGCTGGCACCATCAGGTGTTCCCCGTTGCGACACGCTAGAGTGAAGCCAAGCGGTGATTCCGAGTAGTTATGACGTCAACACAAAATGAACAGTCCCCTACATCCCATCACACGAAATGCGCTAGTTGAGATTAGACGATCCTCCCCTATCAGTCCTGCCATTAGAGATGATAGCGCGGCCGCCCAAAGACACGTGTAACTAATAACAATGCTGTTAAATCGAAGCCGTGGTAATGTCGCACTTGCCGGGGTACCCTTCTTCGGAAGAACAAGCTTTTGCATCTTTCACAGGCGCGGCATTGAGATGACGGCCGACAGCATTCGGGAGCAGGGTTGCAGCCTGGACCTCGATCCGGAGGCATTGGACGGTGGTCGACGGGCGGTGATACGAACCGATTGGTCTTATGTCATGATCTAGACTATGGATGGCCAAATATTATAGAGTTGGGAAGGACTGGCTGGCAATTAAGAATCTTCGGATGATGGTGTTGGGTCGAAAGTCACAGCCCAAAGACTCTTTGATGTGTAGCCAATCAGGGGTTGATGGTGGTGGGACGCCATGAGGCAGCCGGTGAGGCCTCCACACGAAGAAATGTCTTGGTCTATGGGACAAGGCCAAATGTATGTCTTTAAACTACTGACTCTTGTCTATCTCTTCGTCATAGTGTAGTCCAGATGAGGAAATGATGGAGGACGACAGCGGTGGACATATCAACAAAGAAGACGACGATAACAGCGATAACGACGACGACGATAGCGAGCACACAGACAAAGTAGTCGCTCAAGCACAGACGGAATAGGAGGTCCTATTTCTGCATTTATCGATTTCTTGATACAGGAAGTACAATCCCATATACTCAGAGGAAACAGGCGATATCTCACCAAAATTTGCAAAACAGCTAAAGCTCGTGTAACTTACTGCAACACCTGTAGCAATCACCACCAAAGGGTGTCAATCTAGTGAACCGATCAACCACCCTGTCCCAAATCTAGATCCTGCATTCGCCATATCAGTCACTCCTCCCAAACGTAGCCAACGTAACCAACAGTTTCGGCCCCAGCAAACCTCAAATGAGACCTAGCCCGACTCACCGGCGCGGTATACCTAGAAACGCGCAAATCAAGTAAGTGCTTGCTGAACGGGCTCGAGAGTAGCACACTAGCACCATGCGCGTGTGTGCGTTGCCCCGCGATCCAAACGGTCTGGAAGCACGCATGGCCGCTGCAGTCGAATCCGACATCGGCCGGTGGCCCCCGGCGAAGTGGACCCTCTCGCCGTGCCGCATCCTCGGTCCTCCAGCGGGGCCCCTCCTATTCCGAGCTGGTGGGCTTGGCCCGAGGGTTTGGTCTCCCGGTGTTGCGATGACCCGGATGCGCAAATGACTCATTCCTCCAATAACGGCAGATCCACATAATCGGTTTCGAATGATTTGTGTTCACATGTGAGCGAGCCTCGTACACTCGCGCCACTCTCATCCCAGCTCATTAGAAGATTCAGAGACGTTTGATGCGGCACGCTGCCACACGCTTCACATGAGTTGGATACATTCACTCGCAGACGTTTGACAATGATGAGTTCCTTTTGATAATTCGCATTCGACGTGCCGCGATCTAAGCGGTGGGTATATCTTACAACCGTTTGAATGTCTTCCCTGTACCGTCCCGTTGGTCCCCATATGCCCATTATCGCAATCCGTGTACGTGTGTTAAGCAGCCGCAGAGTCCTGGTGCCTCAAGGCGCATATCTAAACCCTCTAAATATCAAAGTACCGCCTCACTCAGGTTCGGTTCCCTCCAACGCCAGTGCCATGCCGTAAAGTAGTGTCTGCCGCCCTCTATAACGTATAGTGAAATCAAAGAAGCAGGTTTGAAGATCTTGTATGTGATGCGTTCTGAAGACTCAGTACACACGCTCACGTCCTTGGAGGAGGTGGAGCCTGCGGTCATCCCCACCCTGGACTGCGTGCAGCAGTGAAGTCATGCTCGCGGGACGGTGCCACGAGCGGTGCGAGCCACCGGGGGTGGTGGGCTCGCTGCCGGTGCCACCCTCATGTTCGGGAATCATGCTGAGCGGGTCCGCAACGGGTGCCTCACTCGCAGGGGGTGTGTTCGGGGCGCTCATGGCAGAGAAGTAGTCGGGGAGCGCATCGGCAGTGCCTCTGCGAGCAGGCGTCTTAATGGCGGTGGTGTAGCTGGGTACCTTGCTCAGAGTGGCCATGTCGGGGAAATCGAGGTGCTCAGGGGAGTTGCGGCCCGATGGGCCTGATGAATGAGAGTTGGAGTGCTCCTCGTTGCTGTTTTGACGAGTAAGTGCCGCAGAGTGCGACTGCGAACTTTGGCCGGTGGGGTTTGATGTCGGGAAAGCAACATCCTCGGTGATGGCGTTCAAAGAGTTGAAAGAGGTATTGCGTTGCGATGGGTCGAGAGAAACGTTGTGCAGACGTTGTGAGAGTGCTGCGGGGGCGACACCATGGCTGTTGGACATGGCAAGACCTGCCAGGTTCTCTGACGAACCAGCGCGGGACTGTGCGTAGAAGGGACTGCTGAAGCCAGACTGGAGAGCGGGGGTCTGGAAGCCGCTCATGTCGACATCTTCGTACAACTGATCGAAACATGTTCTCCGTAGCCAGGGGGAGCGATTCGGGTGACGGCGGCTTCGGCGGCTGGTGTCGTGCCGGGGTTCTGGTCGACGAGGACTCCATGCTCATCGAGGGGCATGTTGGGGGAGATGAAAATGGAAACGGGGAGAGTGGCGCGCAACTGGCGTTGGTTAGTTTCTGTCTGCGTCTTTGTTCTGAATGCCAGTAACATACCTCTGAAATATGACCGTCGGGGTTCTTCAGGGCGACCACAAGCTTGAGCTTGTGACGCACCTTAATTCCGTTATGGTTGAGGTCCTGAACACATTGTCGCAGTCTCTTGGGGAGGTTCAACTTCTTCTCCACCATCCAGCCCTCCTGGCCAGTATCCTCGATAGTGTCGTGCCAGTGCTCTTCCCTGTCAACCTCGAACTTCCAGTTAGAAACCTCTCTCTCTGTCCTGTGTTCCTTGAAAATGTTGCCAGTAGGTCCTTGCAGCGTGCACTCGCGGATCTCAAGCATCTTGACCGAGATCTCACCCATCTCCAGACCCTTCAACAACGGGGTGAAGCGCATCTGTAGGGGGACAGAGGCGCCGAAGACGACGGCCTTTTGGGGAATGATGATGGAGTAGTCGACCTTGTTCGGCCAGATGTTTTCGACGCTCATGGCATGGAGGAACTCGAGGGCGGCGGGTTCGAGGGTGCGGATAATGCGCAGAGCCTTGTAGGCGTGCAGATCGTAGGCAAGCTTGCCGCGGGCGACAGTAGCCTTGAGCTTGTAGGTGATGCTCGCTTCGGGGATTCCTTCGACGCTCTCGGCCGTGTTACCGGGCAGTGTGAATTCGAACGGCCACTCATAGTTGCCGGCCGGCAACATGGTGTTCTTGCCACCAGCTCCGCCGACGAACGGAGCCCAGCGGTGTTGGAGCAGGGTGGTGGTCTTGTCGACTTTTTGGCTCGAAACGCCAGAAGCGGCGCTCTTGGAGTAATCCCACCTATTGAAGGGGGTGCTGGTCAGCTTGCCGATCTGCAAAAAAGTCGAACCGGGAATAAGGGGCACTCATACGATAATCGGAGGGTGCCGGTCAATCGGAGGTGAACATCTTCGATCTTGAGCGGAGTGGGCAGACACAGGACTACAACGCCCTTGAGAATCTGGCCCGCAGACTCGTCTTCTCCGCCGCGAAAGACAATGAAGTCATTGTCTAGTCTGTGGAATGGCCACCGTTAGTCAAGGCCGCTCAGTTGGAGAGATTTGAGGGGACTCTCGAAGCAGAGACGGGAAAAAATTGTCCTGGAGTTGGAGAGACGTGGGGCAGAAGCGCGTACCTGATCTCAAAGAGGGAAGCGGCATGCTTGCCCGTGACGGTCGAGAATGGGTTGAATGACGGCATCTTCAGATGACATGAACCAAGCGGTATGCCTGGCAAGAGAGAAACGGCCTAAACATCGAGGAAGGGGAGGTCTGGAGGCGGGCTTGTATTTATTGACGGGGACTCTTTCAGGGTACGAAGATACCATGGGTACATTCGTCAGATCAAAGGTGGGCTTGGGAGCAGGCAAAGCGCAAGCACAAGCACGATTAGCAACCGCAAGCTGGGATGGCAGCGAAAAAAATGCGCCGGAGCCTTCATCTCACAAACGGGCAGCCCACCATGGAGGGGTGGACAACCTGACGACGTGGGCGTGGGCATGGGCGTGGGATGGCGAAAGGAGGGCGTGGACGTGGGTATCGATGGTGGGGCATAGGCAGGTCGGGAAGAGATCCATTATCCTTGACGGGAGAGCGAGAGAAGGGACCGTTCCTTGTTCAGGGACCCTAGGAGGCCGAACCTTGAACGGAGTTGGATAAGGAGAGAGAATGGGACGAGGCCTGGGCCTGCGCTTGCCTGCGCCGGGTACGTCGAAAGTGAGGACGATGAGGGTCAGCGGCAGACACCGAACAAGGAGGGCGGCCCAAAACGGAGCCGGGGGGGGGGGGGCATGGCGAGCAAAGAAACGATGCGAAGTGCAGGGCTGGGTCGACGCGCCGGCAGGTTAGTTGACGGATACGCATTACGGGATAAATCAGTACGTATCGTGCGATGCGTGGCAGAAGGAGCGAGATAGGGACGAAGAAAAGGTACGGGTGGTACGTGCGTCACAGTTTTTTTTTTCTTCCTCCTTCTCCCCCCCTGGTAGTCACAGATTGTGGCTTGCGGGAGAGAATCCCGAGTCGTTACCGACTGGTTTACAGCCCCCAACCACCAGCGCAAGTACACAGTCAGCAGCTAGCAATAGCCACAACGGATGGGATCCATTACGAGCCATGAAGGAGTCGAGAAGTGAGCGTGGTTGGTGTACGTTGCGTGTGAGAGAAGCGCGCTATCTGCCCTGCCCTGGACTGTCTATCATGGATACCAGTGGGTTTGGCGGCGAATGAGGCCTGTATCCTGTGTATTCTGCATTCTGCATTCCGTTTCGCTGAGGGACGGAAGGGAAGTGGGATGGATTTTCAGAGCTCCTTTGCCTCAGTCCTCCGAAAGAGGGAGGGATAGAGGCGGGCAATGACGATGCCGCCAACAGGGGTGTGTGGGATGAATCATGGTCAGTCTCTCGGTCAAACAACCTCCTTTTCCCAGGTGTTCGCAATGGGTTTGCATGCACACTGCTTGGCCTCTTGACTGGGTCTTTTGGTTGGCTGTGCGGCTACTGCTGGTGCTGAGTCTGAGTCTAAGTGAAAGTCTGAGTTTGTCTCTGTCTGTCGTGTCTGACTCTTGTCACAATCAATATCACCACCATCACCACCACCATCACTAGAGGTCCGACGAGGCGCGGCATTTCTCCGTCCCTCCCTCCATCCGAGTCGGAGACGGTGCGAATGGTGCTGATGGTGCTTAGGGCTGGTGTGGGCTAAAGAAAGCCCGCAGCCACGGCGTGCTCTACCATAGTAGGTACCTTACCTGAGGGGTGGGCTGCCTTAGCTGTCCGGCTTGGCGGCTCCCTTTGATGATGCGCCATGTAATACAAAATACCTGCTTTCGTAATTGCGCCCGATAGGTCGGCCATATCTACGATTATCGTGACAACGGATTGTCTTCAGATTGGTAAATTTCTGCCTCATTTGGGTGATGGACGCAACTCGTCGATGTCCTGTTGCTCACGTCGTCACGACGCATCAGCTAGCTTGTTGGCGAAAACAAGAAAATTACCTAAAATACGACAACCCATGCGTAAGAGAGACAGACAGGGGTGAAAGAGTGACGATGAAGGAAAAAAGCAACTGGAATCGGAACACATGGTTCGAGCGCCTGCAACTGCTCTGCCCTGAGTCTGGCGTCTGGCCTGATTGGAGGTTTTCGGCAACTGCGCCGGCTGCGATCCTGCGCGGGCGCCTCTTTTCAGCGGCAACGACTGGAATGCAAGGCACACGGTGAGAAGTGCAAGTCGCCGATGTACCGCACCGAGAAAGAGATGGAAGCTCCGATGCGGACAGCGCCCGCTACGAATGAAGCCTAATTAACCCATTGTGTGCTCTCTCGCTCCCTCTAGCGAACTGCGATGGATGGCCGCATTTGCGAGATTCCGCGGTAACTTCATCATCGCTGCAACATAACCTGGCTATCGGAAAGCACAAGCAAGAGTCAGTATCAACAGCCGAGCTTCAACCTAAAGGACACACACAAAAGAGACGGTCTTGCCGCTTCCCGCCGTTCATCTGACGGATCACGGATAACGCGACGGATGGCCGAGGGCTGCCAACCACTGCCACCACCCATCGCCACTGATTGGCCCCTGCATGAATCGTGCCATGGAAATGGAAGCCAAATGGAAGCTGTGGAGCTGCACCGTGTACAGAGGTGCCTTTCAAAAGTTGTTGCCCACGCTCAGAAGTATCTGTGGGTCCGGAAGAACCTGAGTACAGAAAAATCCTAGGGAGTACATCTGTTATCAGATAATCCGACTATATAGGGTCTTTTAGGGGCCCTCGTAGGGGCTACTCAGGGGCTTAAAATTGAGGTTATTCCGAACCCCTGTACTGTGAAGTACTGATAAGGCTAACGGGGTGATTTTAGTATAAAAGTCTTGGCAATTCGGGCACGAACTTTTGAAAGGCACCTCCGTATGTGTACTTTTGTCTTGGCACCTGTCTTTCCTTGCGCGCTTGGCTCGACCTCCCTCTCATTCTGCGTGCCCCTCCTCCAACTGCCTGGCGCCAAGCTGATTGTCCGCCACAATGCTGTCGCCTCCCGCCTGCCCGCTGCAATATGATTCCAGGTAACGACTGCCTGTCTGCTTGACACCAAGACGCCCGTTCTCGAAAAGCAAGAAGTTGGTTGGGTGGGTCTGCGTGGGATGTTTTCTACTATGCAGTATTCTGCCTCGCCAGCCTGTCCATGTTCTGTTCCCAATCCAGCAACCCGAGCTTCCTTCCGTACATTACGGATCCGATGTTCGCCCGGCGTCTATTCGTACATCCCGCAGGCAAGGTAGTAGGTAAGGTACGCAGGTAGGCGCAGAGTCCCTTACAGAATCCAGGTTCTGCCCTGCGGTGTGCGGTGGTAGTTGTCTCGCTGACCGTCAGACCGTCTCTCGCTGCCCGATCCCTGCCTCGCCCTTGTTGGTTCGGATATCTCATCGCAGGTAGCTAAGACAACGGCCTAATCTAGTCACAAAGCGCCAGCAGACCGCCTCGAAAACGCCATCGTCACCAAACGTGGCTTCGACACCCGCCACGCCCGTCTTCACGAAACGGAAAGAGCCAAGACTCGACGTCTTGCGGCTTGTTGTCTGTTCAGCTGCCAATCTGCTCTGCCTGCGTCCCGGTCTCGCCATGCCAGTTGCCCATCACTCACCACAGCCAACAAAGTGACGCCTGTTTGCGCTCTGTACGGGCATGATTGGCGGGCCCCCACTGTCCATATCGACGATGATGGACAATTCGAGGCCAAATGGTTCACCTTGCCGCCTCCAAGGCGATGCAGCCGGCGGTCATGGGCATATTCAATCAGGAGACCGAGGCGTACGGCGACGCGGAGTTGTCCCTATGCCTGCATTTGAAGTGGTATCCAGACCATGCTCAGCACTTGCTTCTCCATCGGCATGTGCGACATCAAGACCTGCAGTATAGCGAGCCAGATTGCTTCCCATCACCGAGCCATCCCCGCAACCTCAGCCTGCACCTGATGGCCAAAATCTCACGATATGTTCAGGCGGGCAGCGGGCGGTATCCCGCGCAGTCCATCACACGGGGAACCCGGCAGCAGAAACACCGTCCCGCGCCTCTACGATTCTGCGCCTCATGACAGCCTTCTGGGGGTCTTGCAACTTGGCTGCCAGATGAACCAGAGAGTCTCACCTCAGACATTGGGGGCATGACCCCTCTGTATTGGCATCTGCCGGCCGGCGGGAAATCGATGCAGGTCAATTTATCCAGCACCTCTGGCAGGCCCGTTTTCACGGTTCAGTATGCCGCATGCAGCATTCTCAGCAGACAAAGGTCCTTCCAGACCTTCCAGCCCGTACGCCGAGCCGGTCTGCTGGTCTGGGCATCTTGTTCTAGAGCAAGGATCCAGTCCAGTGCGTCGAGTGCTCTGTCACCCCTGGTCGGGACCCAGTCTGCTTGGGAGATCGTCACCAGGAGACACGGAAGGCAGTTTGGCAGCTGGCCCGAGCCCCGCGATGGGAATTTCTCCTGGATTGAGGGTTCGGTGAAATCCCCACCGATAAGCACCAGCCTGCGCTGCCTGCAAACCGGGATCCCGTCGTTTCTCGTTCCAGTTCTTAGCGAAGGGGCCTTTTGCTCCTGGATCGCGAGCCAAGGGCTGAGGGCTCAAGGGGGCCTGTCTTGCCATCCCGTCAAGTCCCGGTCGTCAATTTGAATTCACGATGCCGCGGTAGCAGCGCCTTGCGCCTTCGACTGCCCCTTCAGCGTGCATGACGAAGCATATGAAGCGGGAACAGGAATCAATTCATCACCATACGATATTGCGGCAAGTACCGTTCACACTGCGACACTTCTCCAGTTTCGAGGGCTTTCAGAACCCCTCCCAACAGGAGGAACAAGACCGCCGATGGAAGCGAAAATTGAACGGGCCGTTCACCGACTCGCTGTGGATTCTTCGCTGAAATTCAAGCGATGGCGCCTTCAACCCTGCTTTGGTTTTTTTTTTTCTCCGATTGTGTGAGACCTTTTTTTCTCACGCTTCCACGCCCACAGTGGCTGTCAGCCAATAGGCACCGCACTAGGAGGAATGGCTCCAAGATAACGGCAAAATTACACTAAAACGCAAAACCACCGTGCAGCGGTCCGAATCCGCACCGAGTCCGGACGTACGCCGAGCGATTTTCTTTCAAGATACGGACATGAATCTCGGTCTATGGCGGTCATTCGCCGTGACCCTCCGGCCATGTTGGTTCTAGTCAGACCGTGCTTGAATGGAATGCCTGGGCACACCCTCACCGAACTGCTAGTCGAGATTGTGTCACGGCGAAGCTCAATCTCATACTCGACCGGCGCCATGCTGAATCAATTGGCTGCAGCTACCCGTCGCCACAGTCAAGCTTTCTTGGTTCCCGTGAATCCTGTGTATCGTCTTGCCTGAAGTTGCGCAACGCTGTGCCGTGTTAGGTTGGCCACGCATACAACGCCCGCTCTTTTTGCCGTGGCTTGCAATTCGGAGAGACTTTGAATGGTGTCAGCATATCTTTGCTGCATGATGCACTATCTCGAGGCTCAAGATATCCCAGTCTACGGATACAAACCGGCGCAGAGGGCGGGTAGCTAGCAGAAGCGAGCTCAAACCATTACCCACTACCAGTACGAATGGACGCTCGCCTGCAGAGAGCGGTTGGCCCGCTCGGCCAAGTTTCATGGAAACGCGAGACGAGGCCCTTCGCTTTTTGCAAGGAACCAAGGCCCAACACCCAAAGAAAGTCCAGGGTCACGATGGCAGAACTGAGGTTCCAACAGCACGCGGTGTGCTTAGCGCAATTTTCAGGTTGCTCTGAGCAAACATGGCGTCCCAACGGCCCAGCTCGCCGACTGCCGCAGATGGCATCCGCAGCCACGGGTCTCCACTACACCACCACCCTGGGCGTGTGCAAAGATAGCATCATGCCTGCTCCTGATGTCATATCAGTCGGGACCCACTGATATCAACATGACATCTCTTGCGCAGGTCGCAGTCTCTTTGGCCCTTACCTCAGCGTGCAGCGCATGTGTTTTCTCCGTCGTCTCGTCTGGGCTGTTCCGGCCTCGCCTCAGCGCACATCATGGCCTGAGCATCGTTCACTGCTCATGTTCGCCTGCGTGCGTAATCGGCTGAGGTCCGTCGGAACCCAGCGGGTCGTCCGGAAACCTTGCACCGCACCGTTTTAATTTGACCGTCCAAAAGTGCGGTAGGCTCCTTGGTGCAGAACGTGCGTCTCCCTGTCGCCATACACGGCGACGAGCTCGCAAAGGTCCGAATACCCAAACAGGCCCATCGTTTCAACCATCTTGAGCCTCGATGGCCCATCTCGGGCACCAAGCTGACTCACGAAGCTTAGCCCCATCTGAAATCTCGCCAACTACCGCTTCCATCCCCACCGCGCGCCGAAATCTCTCACCATCGGCCCTTTGCAGCGGTGAAAACCCAAGGGGGCGCGTCTCACTGATTACAAGCATCGAGACGTGAACCTTGATACCCGCCGGCCGCACTATGCAGGAGACAGGAAGCTGACCTCTCACGAGCTCACCTTGAGCCACGGTGTGGGACCAGCCTTCAGCCTTGCCTCCTGGCTCGGGTTTCCGACCTCTCATGTCTTTTAAACTCTGTTGTTGGACCTGCACACAAACCGCTCAAAGTGGAGCTGCTTCCCGTTATCTATGTCTACGCCTACGCCTCCGATTACGCCTTGTCACCAAGAGAGGGGCTCACCATCAAAACCCAACCAGAGAGAAAAAAATTCAAAAATGTCCCTCGCATGCACGTGGATCTCCCGGTACGCCTGCATATTGATACACTTCAAGACGCCAGGGCACCCTCTTGCGCGATGCTACTGCATAATACACGCACTGCGGCTGCACCACTGAAAAGTCTCCATCAACGACATCTAACAAACCTATCAGTCTGCCCTTTCAGCCTCAAGCTTATGTCGCCGCCGTATCAGGGTCCAGCATCAACAGCATGTGAAAAAGGTATCCGCTCAAGCTTTGCAAAGTTTCAAAGATTTGAGTGGTTTTCTAATGTACCCCCTTGGTCGCTACTGCGACACCCTTTCCCTATTCCTCGTCGCATATCATAACGCGGTGGAGAATCGGGAATTACCTTTCCTTGCTTCAAGACCAACACGCACCCAATCGAATCCTCGAGGAACGGACATAGCCCATTCGATATTCGCATTCGACATGTTCCAGAATTTTGGACGTTGCCTATCTCTATCAGACCAGGGGTGGGCGCGGCGGCACCTTAAGAACATTTAACCACGCGAACCGTTCGACTTTCCTTCCGACTTCTTTTCGTGCGTGGACCAGGGCGTCTCGCCGGCCGGTATTCCGCATGCGATACCACCTGGCAACCGCATCTTAGTGCATCCGGACCCTGTGTCTCTCTTCACTCAAACCACATGGGAGGCGACACGAGTGCACGAGAGCAGCAGCAGTGGCGGCGGTTGGTGGAACCCCCACGCCCACTTGGTGGCAGGCAGGCAAAGTTGAAAGACCAGGACCAGAGCCAGAGCTCCCTCCCAGGGGTGACCCAAGAGACCAAGGGACCGCGGGCCTACCTAGCCAGCCATGTCGAGCCCACCACGGAGCCGCATCTCGATTGTGCAGCAGATGCAGACTCATGTCTCAAAGGGTCCTGCGGTGGGAAGCTCTGACATCTTGATCCTCATTCACATGCACATCGAACGTCATGATCATCCCGTCCTCATGAGAGACGCGTACATCACCATTTCGAATCGCCAACACAGCCACCTGCCACCTTTGGATGAGCTTCCTACGTGCATGATTATTTCAGTGCCGGAATCCGTAATGTGAAGCGTAAGTGCTCGTCGCATTTTTCGAGCTACTGCCGTTGGCGCAATTGCTATCCATACACCCGAGCTCTAGTATATCTGCATCGAAACAAAATGTAAAACCAACGCCATCTAAGATGTTCCCTCTTTCGGCACCGGAGCATCTGTCGGCCTGTTCCACGTCCGGATATGGCCTGTTTTCGCACCCATGTCAGCGCGGCGGCTTTTTTTATTTTCCTCATGCTGTCGGCGTAAGGTCAAACTTACCTGACTTGCAGCTGGTGATGATGGCTTCTTCTGTGAATTCAAGCCAGCATAGAGGGTGGGTATCAAGTGCTTTGGACTGCGAACAGGTAAGCAAACAGAAAGCTTCCAAACGAGCAGCTGCAACGTAAAGAGCAAAATGTAAACATACGGATACGGGCGGAAGCATGGCAATACGCGCACGCGGCTCGACGGGGTGCACGACGCTGCTCTCTTCGTCGTCGACGGCGCCGCCCGATAGGGTTGAGTTGGACCGGATGCGGCTCGCTGATGTGTTCGCTGTTTCCTGCCTCTGCAAGGGATTGGCGAAGCGTGAAGACACGGAACCCCGGTGGTGAACGGAAGCCTATTCCCGTTCGTCAGCTTTCCCGCGTCCTTTGGAAGGTGTATTTGGGTCAAGAGTAACGTACCGCTTTGGGTCTGTGAAGCATGCCGACGTTGAAATCCCAGAGACACAATCTGCAATCCTCGCCGACACTGCCGAAACGGTAGTTCCTGTCGTCGCAGCGCCACGGGTCGAATGCTACGGACGTCACCCAAGATTGATGGCCTTGACAGCGTGCCACAATTGCCGAGTCCTCGACAGACCAGATGGAGATAAGGTCGTCTTGGCCGCCCGTGAGCACGTATTTGCCGTCCGGAGACCAGCATACGCTGATAAAGCCACCGTAGTAAGAATTATAGAGATCCAGCAGCCTATTATCACATGTCAGCGGGCTCGTCACCGGAAGATTGTGTGAACGTACTCCTCCTTCAAGTAGTCAATGATACGGAGAGAGCCATCCTCCGATACCACGGCCAGATGTCGGTTATCAGGGCTGAAAGCGAAAGCATTGATTCGCTGGTTAGATAGCTTCCACGATGCTACCGGGTTCGTCTTTTGGTTCTTGGAGTGAACCGACTTGTTGATTTGAATCTTGAGGTTGTGGTTGACGTTATTTGTCGACTCGCCCTCCCCATTCGGCGTGCCGTTGGCCGCGAGCTCCTCCTCTGGCGAGAATTGCGCGTCCTCCTTGTCCTTGTCGTACACCACCAATGAACCGTCCATGTGCGCCGCCAGAAAGAGGCTCTCGGATCCAGGAATCCACCTGATTTCTGACACCGGCGTGCCGTTGATGATGCCCTGATTAAGTCAATTGCCTGAATGCAATAACCAGAGACCTGGGGACGTACGTTTTTGTTCAAACGGGTATACCGTTGTGACACTGGCTCCCACCATATGATTTCGCCAGTGGAGAATCCCATAATGACATCGATATGGGATATGCTCTTCGTGATCGTGTTGACATCGTGGCAGAGGCAGTGAGCCTTGGTGAACAGGATCTTGGTCAAATAGTCCGCCTGCCGCATGTTAGTGTCGGCTCCTCGCTGAAATTGCTTGGCGCAAACCATACCTTGGACGCCGACGACAAATCTAGCCATTGGAAAGCACGGTTAATGTTGGCAAAAGCAAAAACTCCGTCCGTCGGCCGCTCTTGAAGCTTTTTGGCAAGGCTTTCGTTTACAATTACTCTAGAAATGAATGACGAGTTGCTCTTGGTCATGTTGTTCTTGGGCTTCGGCACCTTCTTCTTCGCAGCGTCCTTCGTGTTGGCTGGCGCGAGCGCCGTGTTGCCGTCGCCAAACGCCGGCGCCGCGGCAATCATTGTCATGGAGTTGGGCTGCGCATCGCTCAACGAAGTCCCACCACCACCGTCGCTGCTCAGCCCGGCCTCGGTCGAGTACCGGTCCTCGTTAGGGGTTCCTTGATATCGCCGGTGAGGGACAGCGTCGTGGCCGACGAGCCCTTGTAGAAGAAGGGCGGTGCGGCACGCATGTCCAGGCTTATGAGGGAGAGCTTCGTGCCGGCGGTCGCGGGCTGTGGGTTCGTCGCGAGCGGGTTCGGGTTCACGACTGGAGCTTCGGAAGGATGGGGCGGGGGCGTCGCGAGGTGGAGGTCCTCCTTGAGAACGTATGTTCCCTCTCCGACCAGGAACTGGTACTCCGGGCCTTCGGGGTTGGAAAGGATGTTGTTCGTCTCGATCATGGGAGCGATGCCTGGGCCGAGAGTGCCATAGGCACCCGAATGCGACGGGTATCGCGGGGGAGGGGGCAGGACGCTGTAGTTCATGGTCGCACGAGGGCAGACAGTCAGCCGACGTTCTGATGAGCTTGAAATGTGTTGTAAGAGTGCTTGGCAGTGGGTGTATGGTGCTGCGATGCTGTGCAATGGATGGCCGTCGAGGTTACACGAAGCGAAGCGTGTATCCGATGGGCGCAGAGTACGATTAGGTTACTTCGGGTACTTACAACATGATGGGCGATTAAGTTTCCTACGATCTATGGAAATGCAGTTACGAATTGGACGTGAAGGAAGGAGCACGCGACAGTCGCAGCAGAATTGAGGCGATTACAGGTCGGGGTTCGGGAAGGTGGTTCGTCGTCGGCTCCGCCTCACGTCACTGGCGGCAGCTGCGGTGGAGGTTCTGGGAGGTTTTGCGTGCGGCACCGGGGCGGTGGAGGCTGATAACGAGGACGGACGCTTCGGGAAGGTCGTACAGAGGATGCTGCGTAGCATGCGACAGGAAGTGAGGCTTCTCGGAAAGTTCGTTGATCGGATGGCAGCGAGGTCGGAGCGGAAGGATTGGCAAAGAGGTGGAGGAAGTGGTGGTGCGCCAACGACCAGACGAACTCTAGAGGTTCTTGGACAGAGCTGGCGACCTCATGCAAGGCAGGCGAAGGCGAGGGCGGCAGTCTTTAATACGGCGCGGGCGAGGTTGGGGTGAGGGGGTTCAAGGCAAGGAACAAGAGCCTTCCTTGGGTTGGGTTGGGTTCGGTTCGGTTGGTTGGAGCAGGACTTGGAGCTGGAGCTGGAGCTGGAGCAGGAACTGGACGGGAGGTGTCGAAGTGGAAAAGGGCAGGGCAGGATGGGATAATCAACCCCAACCCAGCGACGTGCTGGTGGTTCCCTTCTTTTCTGTTCTGGTTCGTGTCCCCGCCTTCGCATGGCCCGGGGGCGCGGGCGCTATTCGTACCTCCTACTGCAGGTAGGCCCTGGGGATCACTGGATCACTGGTCAGCCATGTCGGTCTTGCGCGTGTGTCCTCCAGGATAAGCCGTCCAAGTTGGCTGCACCTGCTTCCAATGTCCATGGGCCCGTGAGGGCAGGTCAAGGTCAGCCTGGGGTCCGGAGAAGGATTGCTGCGACATGAGTGGTGGGCGACTGCTCCATTTTGGCGGGGGTGGCAGCACCTCTGGAGTGACGCTGCAGAGCCCAGGCGAGTCGTCCCTGACGCCCGGGTTTAATTTCAAAGTCCACGTTCCAATGGCCGGCCTGCTGTCAGTCCGACTCGGTGACTGGCCGCGCAAAAGTGTGGGGTAAGTTAGGTAGGTAGCAAAAAGCTGGAGAAGGACCTGTAAGGCCATTGACAAGTCGCTTCATATCCTCGAGCGACACTGCACCGGAGAGGATGCATGAGGCGGGGAGGAGTTGGCACTTTTATTGGCGCAGTCAATAAGACGGGGCTGTTGGGTCGGTCGTCATCAAAACACATTTTTGGAACCCGTCTGCTGCACCACCTAATATGTCTTGGGACATGTTACCGAGATTTGCAACCGAGTTATTCGAAGTTGAGTTCACAATCCATGATGATGTGTTGTACCTATGTTGAGTGCATAAGCTCAGCTCAACCACTGCAAAGCTGTCGAGAACTCGTTCACTTCTTCCGCCCGAGTATCAATTCCTCAGGGCTTCTGTCCATCCAAGTTCTTCAGCAGAAAGAACCAATCATGATACCAACCCACCCAAGAAGCACACATTCCACGGTCATGCATGATAAGACATTTGCTGTCGGGTCGTGCTGCACTCAGCCCGCTGGATTGGACATCGATCGCTTATCAAGGCACCGCACAGCGCTGATCCGCTGATCGGGTGCTCTCTCGGGCGGGTCTTGCATCCCCGAAGGCGCTGGTGCCGCTACCTTAACCGATCCTTAAGGTACCAGCAGCACCTTTCCAGCTGTCCCCCACCAGAGTCATCCTTGCAATTAAGGTCGTCATTCGAACTCTACCCCCGTCAACCTGCAGATTCCCGTCCTACCCGCTTCAGAGCTTCTCAGATTACATTCCATTGCTTCACCCGAACGAAGACACCACCTCACTCTCCACGATCCATCATACACCCAAGCCTTGAGCTTCTCTCATCTACCCGTCGTGTCCACCCGAGTCTCTTCCCAAAGCGTTCCGAGACCGCCCTGCCATGGCATCGCAATAAAGCTTTCTCTCTTCTACCTTTGATTAAGCTTCAACCATCACGAACATGGCTTCTGGTAGGTGGCCCGACGAACAGCTCTGCCCGACCTCGACAGTTTTGTCTGCGAGCTTGAAACTGACTCGCCTTGCCTCTATCTAGTCCGAATCTGCGTTTGCGGTGATGAGGGCACCGGAAAGTCCAGCCTCATCGCCTCGCTGGTCAAGGACGTCTTCATCTCCAACAAGATTCAGGCCGTCCTCCCCTCCATCACCATCCCTCCCCAGCTCGGGACCCCCGAAAACGTTACCACCACCATCGTCGACACCTCCGCCCTGCCTCAAAACCGCACGACATTAAGGAAAGAAATCCGCAAATGCAACGTCATCCTCCTCGTCTACGCCGACCACTACAGCTACGAACGTGTCGCTCTCTTCTGGATGCCCTACTTCCGATCACTCGGCGTCAACGTCCCGGTCGTCCTCTGTGCGAACAAGTCCGACTTGACTGGCGATGGAAACACACCTCAGGTGGTCGAGGGCGAGATGCTCCCCGTCATGGCCGAGTTCCGCGAGATCGACTCGTGCATCAGGTCGAGCGCGAGGGAGCACCGGAACGTCAACGAAGTTTTCTTCCTGTGTCAGAAGGCCGTCACCCACCCCATCGCCCCGCTATTCGACTACAAAGAGGGGAATCTCAAGCCCAACTGCGTTGATGCACTGAAGCGTATTTTCTACCTCTGTGACAAGGACCAGGACGGCTTCCTCAATGATCAGGAGATGCACGAATTCCAGGCCAGGTGCTTCGATAAGCCGTTGACCGCCGAGGATCTCGAGAACATCAAGCTTTCCATCACGAAGACATTGTCGCCATGGTCGGCAGAGAAGGGCATAGACCAGAGAGGGTTCTTGCAGCTGAACAAGATTTACGCCGAGAAGGGCCGTCATGAGACGATATGGATCATCTTGCGCAAGTTCCGCTATACCGACAGCTTGAGCCTAGAGGACAGCTTCTTGCGCCCCAAGTTCGATGTGCCAGAGTACTCCTCGGCAGAGCTGAGCCCTGCCGGCTACCGCTTCTTCGTGGACCTTTTCTTGCTATTCGATAAGGACAACGACGGTGGTTTGAACGACAAGGAGCTGGAAGCCCTCTTCGCACCTACACCCGGACTTCCCGTTTCCTGGGTTGAGACGTCGTTTCCATCGTCAACTGTACGTAACGAGGCAGGGCATGTCACCCTGCAAGGGTGGCTTGCACAGTGGAGCATGACGACGTTCATGGAGCCCAAGACGACGCTCGAGTATCTTGCGTATCTGGGCTTTGAGCCTGCAAACCCACGCGAGACAACTACCGCTGCTCTCAAAGTCACCAAGTCACGCAAGCGTAGAAGGCGCCCGGGTAAGGTCGAGCGCAACGTCGTGCTTTGCTACGTCCTCGGCGCCTCTGGGGCAGGCAAGTCGTCGCTCTTGGATGCGTTCCTGAGTCGCCCTTTTGACAACCTGTATCGGCCCACAATCAAGCCACGACGGGCAGTCAACAGCGTCGAGCTGCCGGGCGGAAAGCAGTGCTACATGATTCTCGAAGAGCTCGGTGAGTTGGAGCCTGCCATCCTAGAAAACCAGGCCAAGCTTGATGCCTGTGACCTGATTTGCTACGCGTATGACTCGTCGGATCCCGACTCATTCTCGCACATTGTCGAGCTGCGCAAACGCTACCCGCTGCTTGACGACCTCCCCAACATCTACACCGCCTTGAAGGCGGACAAGGACAAGACGATGCAGCGCAGCGAGATGCAGCCGGACATGTACACGTCGAACCTCATGATGAGCACTCCACTTCACGTCACCGTCAAGTGGAACAACATCAGCGAGCTCTTCATCGCCTTGGCCGACGCGGCAACCAACCCGAGCACCGCTTTCCCGAGGAGCGAGGAGCCGCCTCCGGATAGAAGCAGTCTGTACCTCGCGCTGGGCGCCACGGCGTGTGCTGGCATTGCCGCGTTCATGATTTGGCGGCGATCGACGACATCAGCTTAGAGGGCACGGCTGAGCAGTGCCGTCCACACTTTCAAATTGCGTTTCAGGGAGTTGGCGCGTATTCTCTTGATCATTGCTCGTTGGAACACACAATTATGATACCCAACTCCGCCCTACATATATTCAACATGATCTTAGTCTCTAATCAACCTAATTGTAACATTGTCTCCGGCAAGTTTCTCTTGAGGATCCTATTCGTGTAAGATAGTTGTCTCGTGTTTGGTAGTAGTATGTATTTGATTCATGTTAACAACCCAACCATTGCTCTGACGCGTAGTCGCACCAGTGACCACTGGGGTTTGTTCTGGTGACGATTCCCCAGCTGCAATAGCTTTTGCAATATTTCGGTCGTCTTCACAACCCCTCACTGCCCACCTGTTCGATTCCAAGCAAGGCTTTCCGCCACTACGGCCAGGCCAAGCTGAACGCCCTATAGTACTGTTTCTCCCGTGCTCGAGGTGAAGGTGGACGGGGGATGGCTTGATGTCGGGCCGGGCATCAGGGGGTTCACGATCATGGCTCAATATTGAGGCGTATGTGAGAGAGAGAGAGAGAGAGAGAGAGAGACAGAGAGAGAGGGAGGGCACTGAGATGGCCACTCCCATGCCTGAATTAAACGTGTATTATCGCATTGTTTGCCAGCTCTTCGCCATGGGATAAGGGCAGTTGCGTGGCGCTAGAAAGAGCCATCGAGAACCTGCCCCAACTCAAATCTGTAAGAATCTGTATGATTCTGTTCGGGTGGTGGCTAAGGGTAAGCTCTGCAAGGTTGGGTGGCACACCTGAATAGTCAGATCTTGGGGGTATATTTGCCCGGGACAGACTAGATGAGAGCGCACGTCAGGATACTGTCTATAAGCCCGCATGCAGTAGATCATTGTAGATTTGGGGTATGACACCGGGAGGGGAGGGCGGGGCCGCCTGTCTTGGGTCTGGGAGTTGCACGCTGTCGGAATACTATTAGTGCCACGTTTGGCATGACTGTCTCAGCAGACTTGTTCCGAATGCCACGATACTTTGGGGATGATGGATATCTTGGGCTTAGCCAGATGTGGATTCTTATGGCCCTCGAAGACGTACTTCACTCGCCCATCCCCGTCCCACAAGACGAGAAGTAAAACACGGGGAGCACCGCCTGGAACGAAACTCCAAACAGAATATCGTGAAATGGTATTGATGCTAGCTTCCAGCCGTGTACGGAAGGGCGTACAGATAAGAAAAACGTTAAGAAAAAACCATAGATATCATAAAACCAACACAGGGAAACCCTACACATTCCAGCCGTATGTAACACTGCATCGCTTTGTTCCCCGACTGCATTCCCAACCTGGCCGGTGAATCCCATGACACAAACGATGACCCGCCCGCCAGAAAAGAACCCGAAATGTCTCAGACTCACATCTTACACTTTTTGTACCCGTAACATCAACCCCCAACCCAACCCAACCCAACCCTGGTCGTTCAGAAGAGGAAATGGAATCCCATAAATAAGCTGTCGGTCCGCCGTAACGTCGTTTGCATGTAGTCACCTTTGCTCTTCGTCAGTTCATCAGTCGGCCCCCGTTGACGGGGATGACCGTGCCCGTAATCCACCTGGACTCATCGCTCGCCACGAAGGCCACAACGTCAGCAATGTCCTCGACGGCGCCCAGCCGCGCCTCCGCGGGCGTGAGCGTCGCCCGCTCCAGATCCGCGCTGCGCTGGTCGTCGGGCAGCGAGTCGAACATCTCCGTCTTGACGGTCCCGGGGCTGATGCAGTTGACCGTGACGCCGTGCGCCTGGCCCATCTCGCGGGCGGCGACGCGCGTGAAGGCCTCGACGGCCGCCTTGCTGCCGGCGTAGGCCATGCTCCCCGGGGTGTCGGCGCGGGCTGCTACGGAGGAGATGTTGATGATGCGCCCGGGGCGATGTGGGCCTTTGCGGCTTGCATCATGAAGAAGACGGCGCGCGTGTGTTGGTGTTGAAGATGCGGTCGTAGTCCTCGGCACTGGTATCGTCGAGGGTCGCGGTGAGCGTCGCCGCGGCATTATTGACGAGAATGTCAATCTTGGTAACGCCAAAGGCCATCATGGCGCGCTTGACGACCTTTTCCTGGTGCTTGGAGACGTCGGCCTGGATGGCCGTGGCGGAGGACCCGCACGCCTCGATCTCGGATATGACCTCATGCGCCTTGGCTATTGAGGAAGTATTGACAAAGGTGAATGCGACCTTTACTCGCACAAATGATAAAACACTAACTTTAGCCGCTGTTCACACTGCGAGCGAGAAGAGTGGAATCGGTAGACGCACTCTGGCACCTTCCCGGGCAAGCTTCAGCGCGATAGCAGCTCCGATGCCTCGCGCGCCGCCGGTGACGAGGGCGACTTTGCCGGACAGGGACATGTTTGGGGGCGGAAGCTGGGGCAGCGGTTTCGTCCACAGGTTCGTCGATGATGCGCGCCTCGCACTGTCGTGACTTTCCTTTTCGTCGTTATTGAGCTGCGACGATTGTATTGCCTGCTGGGACGGCTGGTGTTGTGGTTGTTGGCTCAGCACCTTGCTCAGTTGGCTCTGTAATAGTGGCGGGTCAGCGTTGAGCAGCTCTGAGGGCATTCGAACCCGGAATGCCGGCGTGGTGCAGTAGAATACCGGCATAGTCTGACTTTGAAGCCAGTGCGTAACGGCTCGGAAAGCCATTTGACTGGGATCCGTAGTCATGGCATTCTTTTCAGTGCGTGCGACGTCCATGCAGATATGGGTTGTGCTGCGCAATTCTGGGTGTTTGAGAGGTGTGATGACGAAGTATGTATGGTGCTTTGCGGTGCGGTGCGGTGCTTTGCTTGGAGCTGCCAGGAGCTCCCACACCACACCCTCCCGCCTCCAGATTGCTCCAGCCAACGTCAGCCTGGCCAAGGCCTCCCGTGCGCTCCAGAGATGGTGTGGCGGCGCGGGGAACTCTGAGGTGCTCTGAAGTGTCGATCGCACTGGATGACCAATGCAAGGCCGAGGCCAGACCACCTTCTGTCCCCCCTTCAACTCTTAATCCGCCACATCCAGTGGCTGTCTCTATCGTTCAGCATATGCCGTCCAACGATACGCCGAATGGACCGATTGGCATGCAAGGAAGAACGCAGACCCTGGGCGTTGCATCTGTGAGGGTGAGCATTTTGGGGTATCAAGCCACACACCACTTGGTCGAGCCGTCACTTGTCTTGCGTGTGTGTGATTCTTTGGTCTGGTGTTGTTATTTGGGAACATCCGTACTTTCGACGACAGTCAGATACTGACGCCAACCCAGCGCAGCCTGGCACATGGATTTGGGATTCTGCGAGAGTTGGGGTGGTTGATCGCTGGATCGACGGCACTTGCGCGTTGGAACATGCACACACAGCGAAGCATGATTGCAGACTTTTGAGTCATTGAGGGATTTCCGTGTGCAGGACATGATGACGGAGGCGAAGAAGATGACGACAGGAGATGTTTCGAGGATGTGAAATCCGTTCGTCGTTGAACGAGGCGCAATTCCCGGTCGTGGTCGTGATGGCAGCAGCCAGCGGCGGCCAACGGTCAACGGGCGGCGACCGGGCGCCGGGTCTTTATCAATGGTGGGCAGCAGGCGGCAGATGGATGGGATGGCATGCCGCATGCAACGCTGCGATCGCAGCTGGGCGGCCTTTGGTTGGCTGTTCCACACAAGTTGGCCTTTTCAGAGCCGGCTAGGGCGCTTCGCCGTTGGATATGATGGCGAACAAGTGCACCTCAGGGCGCAGTACATAAAAGACGGTAGGTTGTGCACTCAGAGACCACCACCTCAGTGGAAGAGGCCTCGGTGTTTAAAATGAGATTACCGATTCAGGTCGGCCTGGCCTGGCGCAGTGGATACAGGGCTGGTCAGGCCTTGAAATCAAAAGAGACCCCCGGGCCCAAGGTCGCAAAGGGGGCTCAAGGGGCGAAAGTGGGAGTCTGGGAGATGACCCCGAGGGTA